>CM027836.1:40584140-41218915 GCA_016097545.1 Eucalyptus victrix | reverse complement strand
AACAAGTTGTACTTATACCCCTCAGCAGAATGGTGTGGTCGAGAGAAAATACCGTCACCTTCTAGAAGTTGCTCGTTCACTCTTATTTCATATAAATGTGCCAAAATCATTTTGGAGTGATGCTGTTCTTACCGCATGTTACCTCATAAGTCGTATGCCTTCCACCGTCCTCAATCATCAGTCACCAATCAGTGTTGTATTTCCTGATAAGTCGTTATTCCCTCTTACCCCACGCGTCTTTGGGTGTGTCTGTTTTGTTCATAACCTACGTTCCGGTTCTGATAAACTATCTCCTTGTGCTAATAAATGTATTTTTCTCGGGTATTCATGTACACAAAAGGGATATCGGTGTTATGATCCTACAACTTATACTCAATACGTTAGTGCTGATGTTACTTTTTTCGAGGGCACACCATACTATTCTGCTGAGGGTAAAGAGTTTTCAACTGACATTATAGCCGGTCCTTCTATCCCACAACAAATCCCCCTAGATTCTATTAGTCCGTCTCTAGTATCTCCTCCCTTGCAGGTGTATCAGCGGCGAAAGCAGTCTACGGCACCACCAGTCTCCAGCTCTTCCATGCCCTCCAATCAATCTTCCTCCTTGTCTCCTGGTCCAGACGATCTTCCTATTGCCCTTCGCAAAGGTACTCGGTCTTGCACACAAAAATCCTCTTTGGCTTACCCTATTGAGCGTTATGTGTCTCTCTCACATCTTCCTTCTCCATTACATGACTTTGCTCTATCATTACAAACTCACACAATTCCTACTTCTACCACTGAGGCTTTGTCTCGCCTTGAGTGGAAGAAAGCTATGGATGTGGAAATGGAAGCTCTAGTGTCTCGCCAAACGTGGTCATTGGTTGATCTTCCCCTTGGGAAAGATGTGGTGAAGTGTCGTTGGGTGTACACTATCAAGTACAATCCGGATGGCTCAATTGAGTGTCTTAAAGCTCGACTTGTTGTTAAAGGTTTTACTCAAACTTTCGGAGTGGATTATTTTGAGACTTTTTCCCCTGTGGCACGTCTCAACTCTGTTCGTGTTATTATTTCTCTTGCTGTGAATTTCGATTGGCTATTATATCAATTGGATGTCAAGAATGCTTTTCTTTATGGTGATTTGTCTGAAGAAGTATATATGGAGCAACCTCCTGGGTATGTTGCTCAGGGGGAGAATCGTAGTAAAGTATGTCGGCTACATAAGGCCATTTATGGGTTGAAACAATCTCCAAGAGCATGGTTTGAAAAATTTAGTTCGGTGATTTCTAAATGTGGTTTCCACCAATGTTATTCTGATCATTCTATTTTTGTTCGTAAGAAGGAATCGGGGGTAGTCATTCTTGTGGTATATGTGGATGATATAATCATCTCTAGTAGTGATATGACTGGCATTTCTGAGATTAAGTCCTTTCTTCAGCAGCAATTTCAGATTAAAGACTTTGGAACTCTTAGGTATTTTCTGGGCATTGAAGTTTTACGAAGTAAAAAAGGTATTAATTTGTCTCAGCGAAAGTATGTTCTTGATCTTTTGTCTGAGACAGGTACACTAGCTTCCAAGCCAGTTGATACTCCTATGGATCCAAATCAAAAGTTTGGAGTTGATGATGGAAAAGAAATTGAAGACAAACATCAATATCGGCGTCTAGTTGGGAAACTAATTTATCTTCTTGTTACACGTCCGATATTTCTTTTTGCTGTGGTGTGGTGAGTCAATTCATGGAGTCACCTAAGAAAGCTCATTGGGATGCTGTATGTCGCATTCTTCGATATCTTAAAAGCTCTCCTGGCAAGGGACTAATTTATAAATCTAATGGTTCTTCCACTTTGATTGGCTATTCTGATGCTGATTGGGCTGGGTCAACATATGATCGACGGTCTACAACTGGGTATTGCACTTTTATTGGTGGTAATTTGGTTACTTGGAGAAGCAAAAAATAGACTACCATTGCCAGGTCTAGTGCAGAGGCTGAATATCGTGCTATGGCACATACTGTGGCTGAATTGTTGTGGTTGAAATCTCTTCTCCAGGAGCTTGGATTTTCTATTAATCAACCTATTGACATGATGTGTGATAATCAAGCAGCTATTTATATTGCTGGGAATCCTGTTTTTCAAGAGCGAATTAAGCATATAGAAGTTGACTGTCACTTTGTTCGTGATGCTGTGAAGCAGAAGTTGGTTGCTACTCCTTACGTTGCCTCTAGAGATCAATTTGCTGATATGTTTACCAAAGCATTATTCCGTCTTGCTTTTGTTGCTGGTTGCTCCAAGCTGGGCATGGGTGACCTATATGCTCCAGCTTGAGGGGGAGTGTTAAGTTGCTTTAATTGAGTTTTCTTTATTATCAAAGTTTTATTTCCTTTTTTACTTACATAAGGGTATTATTGTCATATACAGTTTATAGTCAATATAAATACAATGGGTGTAGGGTTTCTGTTACTACAGAAATCTACAGCCCCTTCTTTCTTTCTTTTACGTTCTCCTTCTCTTCTTCTCTATTCCTTCTCTCTTCTTCTTTCTCTCTTACTATACACTGCGGGTTCTCTAATCAGCTTTGTGACAGAACATTTATTTGGCGATTGGAGATATTTTGCCTCTCCTTGCTTCTGTGTTTTGTCTTTGTGTTGTTTTACCAATTTCCAATTGGGAAAGTTGTGTTGCCTATACTGAACATATCAGGGGTGACCTCAGCTGTTTGGCAAAGTCCCTTTGTCACGTTGATCAACTACAAGGTGATGATAGTTTGCAGCCATCAAAAGCTGGGATTGCACTTGCTATAAACATGCATGAATTGTACACTTTGCTGTATCGATTGGATGATGTTTGAATATCGTTTAAATAGAATTTTATGGCGGCTTGTTTCTTCCCTCAGTTTTTTACATTTTTTTGGAACAAATACTTTACGTGAGACGTGCTTCAGAATTAATACTGTAGTGTGTTATTGTTAGTTCACAGGATGGGATATTGTTGCAGGATGACTTATATTGGAGGTTTCAGCATAAATTTGGAATACAGCGACAACCATAGCAATTGAAGCCTTATTCAGAGCTTCAACTAAGTTATGTACGCTCGATGAATCCATCTAATAACATGACTATCATTTCATATTAAGCTCTCTAGGATGAAATTCTTCAAATATTTTTTCATCGTCTCTTTCCTCATCTTTTTAGGTCTTCCTCTGGACACACACTTCATAAAGAAGCTTGTGCTCCAGTGGAATTGGTTCAAATTTTTGCCCATCTTTCATTTTTGGCTGTATAAATTATATTTTTTTCTTGCTATACTTGTAATGCTATAGTTGTACTGTCCTGACATCAGTAAAACTGATGCTAAAGTGACGTAGTCCAAACTTGTTGCAGGAAGCCAACGATTGTGATATTTGTTGGACTTTACTTGATTGAATGCTGTCTATGCTTGCTCCGCCTGTGTTTAAATCAAGATATTTAATCTTTTACCTTATCCACTATTTGTCCTATATTTATATATTATTCATTGGTGCAATCTTGTTTCCTTAGAATGAGCCGTTCAATAAACATGCTCCATTGGTGGCACATACTTGAAGCAATTGTCCTGGTCTTATCAGAATTGCTGTCTTAATTTGAAAGTCTATGTGGATCTACTCGGTCAATGGATGGCTACTTTATTGGATAAATTTGTGGAAAAATAAACTAACTTATTTGTCATGTTTAGTGTTTAATATTCTCTTCTTATAAATCCAATTTGCACTTTTCTGATCTTTTCAATTGTTAGAGATTCTTCACCAAGAACATTGAACTGGGAGCTGGACGCATTAGACTCCTAATAGAAGGGATTCCCTGGGTTGTTCAGGTCTTAAGCACCCAAAATTGTCACTCCCTTCTCTATGCAGAATTATTTCTGGGTTGGCTCATTCTAAGGGAACAAGATTGCACCAGTGAATAATATATAAATATAGGACAAATAGTGCTCCATTGGTGGCACATACTTGAAGCAATAGTCCTGGTCTTATCAGAACTGCTGTCTTAATTTGAAAGTCTATGGGGATCTACTCGGTCAATGGATGGCTACTTTATTGGATAAATTTGTGGAAAAATAAACTGACTTATTTGTCATGTTTAGTGTTTAATATTCTCTTCTTATAAATCCAATTTGCACTTTTCTGATCTTTTCAATTGTTAGAGATTCTTCACCAAGAACATTGAACTGGCAGCTGGAGGCATTACACTCCTAATAGAAGGGATTCCCTGGGTTGTTCAGGTCTTAAGCACCCAAAATTGTCACTCCCTTCTCTATGCAGAATTATTTCTGGGTTGTGATTTGGTAGAATCATGTTTAGATTCGCTTGACTTGGAAGTATTTTTGAATATGCTTTAAATTAGTTTACAGCATGATTATCAGAAATTCCATTAGATCTGGAAGTAAGCACTTACGTCCAGTTTCTGGTACTATTGACAATTTGTAGTAATGCTGAGCACTTCTGTGTTTGCGCTATAGTAACCTAGTTCTTGTTTAAAAATGAATGTTCTTGATTAAATTTGCTACCTACCTACCTCGAATCATATGTACGAAAGCTATCTCTAATTCTGATTTTTAAGTATTTGTCCATTTTACTCGTTTTCCTTCTTGTTGATGCTTACCTTGCAAGGCCACATGGTGTAGAGAAGAGTCTGTATTTTCTCATATATTCATCAAGTGATTACACGGTATATATATACAGGAATAGAAGATCTAAATTAGGTCAGAAAATCAAGAATAGAGGACCTAATCTCTGTCAGTAGCTAATTTACAGCTTACGGAATCAAATCAAATCAAATCAAATAATATCCCACAATATCCTAAATGATTTGGGAGAGATTATAGGAGATTTTCTAACACTCCCCCTCAAGTTGGTGAGTGAATGTCTTCCATGCCCAACTTGCTGATAATCTCCTGAAATCTCAACACGGGTAGACCTTTGGTCAGTACATCTGCTAGCTGATCTTTGCTAGGAGTGTAGGGAGTACCGATCAAACCAGATTCAAGCTTCTCCTTTATAAAATGCCTGTCTATCTCAATATGCTTGGTTCGATCATGCTGAACTGGATTATGAGCAATGTTGATTGCTGATTTATTATCACAATAAAGTCTCATAGTTCCTTCGTGTTCCACTTTGAGGTCTTCAATGACAATCCGAGCCACAAAAGTTCGCATATCCCATTCGCCATTGCTCTGAATTCAGCTTCAGCACTTGATTTAGCAACCACATTTTGTTTTTACTCCTCCAAGTAACAAGATTTCCCCCTAGAAAAGTGCAATATCCATATGTGGACCTTCTATCTATTGGTGACCCAGCATAATCTGCATCAAGTATAGACTTCAAGATTCAACTTGTCACCCCGTTTAAACAGAATACCTTTTCCAGGAGTGGCTTTGAGGTAGTGGAGAATCCGGTAGACAGCTTGCATATGTTCTTCTTTAGGATCATGCATGAATTGACTTACAACTCCCACAACATAGGCTATGTCTGGCCTAGTATGAGATAGATAAATAAGTCTTCCTACTAACCTTTGATATCTGCCTTTATCAACAATGCCGCTCTCTCCGTGTTCATCCATTTTATGATTTGCATCAATAGGAGTGCTCACCGCCTTGCTATTGAGACATCCTGTTTCTTTGAGAAGATCAAGTACATACTTCCTTTGGGATATAAAAATACCTTTATTAGAATAGGCCACCTCAATACCAAGGAAGTATCTCAACTTTCCAAGGTCCTTGATCTCGAACTGTTGAGCAAGATTGCTCTTAAGAGAATATTGTTCAGCTTCATCATTACCAGTCACAACTATATCATCTACATATACAAGTAGAGCTGTGACCATACCTTCTTTTGAATGTTTGATGAAGAGGGTGTGATCCCCTCTACTCTGCTTGTAACCCATCTCAAGCATTGTCTTAGTAAACCTTCCAAACCAAGCTCTTGGGACTGTTTGAGACCATACGGGGCCTTTTAAGTCGACACACCCGATTGTTTCCAAAATCCTTATCAAAACCTGGCGGAGGCTCCATAAAGACTTCCTCCTCCAAATCTCCATGTAGAAATGCATTCTTCACATCAAATTGCTGCAAAGACCAACCAAAATTAGCTGCAAGAGAAAGTAATATCCGTACTGTGTTCATCTTTGCTACTGGTGCGAAGGTCTCTTGATAATCCACCCCGTAGGTTTGGGTATATCCCTTTGCAACCAACCTCGCTTTATACCTCTCCAAGGTGCCATCAGCCTTGTACTTAAGGGTATAAACCCATTTACATCCCACCGGTTGCTTGCTCTTGGGTAAAGTCACAACTTCCCATGTATCATTCTTCTTCAATGCATTCATTTCCTCCGTCATAGCTTGCGTCCAATTCCTATCCTCAAAAGCTTCATGTACCGAGTTAGGAATAGTAATTGAGTCAAGAGCAGTAATAAAGGCTTTGTGTTGAGTAGATAGTCTATGGTATGACACAAATTGGGAGATAGGGTGTTGGGTACATTTCCTGGTAGCTTTTCTCAAGGCAATAGGTAAATCCAAATCACTTGACTCAAGTTCATTAGAAGAAGGGTAAGGGTGAGTGATTTCATTACCTGACAACGGTTCGGATAACGGGACTTGATTCAGTTCCGGATTGAGCTTTGTCCTTCTTGAGTAAACTTGCAGTTTGGTTGGTTCATTCTTAGGAGGACTAGATGAAGATGATGAACTAAGCAGAGGACTTGATGGGGAACTAGGTGGACTAAGAGGATTAGGACTTGATAGTGAAGGAGACGAAGTTGGATTCGACAAAGTAGGATTGAGCGACGCACTAGGTAGTGAAGGCAGCGCACTAGGTAGTGAAGGCAGCGGTTCAAATCCACTATCTTCATCAGACCCACTATCTTCATTAGGAGTCTCCCCCTGAAGATAGTGGTGGGAAGTAAAAAATGATTGGTTTTCATTAAAAGTGACGTCCATAGAGATAAAAACTCGACGTGTTAAAGGGTCATAACATTTATAACCCTTCTGAGTACTAGAATACCCAATAAAGACACACTTTAGAGCACGAGGGTCGAGTTTATTTCTATTGTGATTATGAATATGCACAAATGCAACACAGCCAAAAACTCGAGGAGAAATGTGATATTTATGAGAGACATCAGGGTAAAAGGTAGATAGGAGCTGTAATGGACTTTTATTTCCTAAGGTTTTGGAAGGAACCCGATTAATAAGATACGCTGAAGTTAAAACAGCTTCCCCCCAAAAATGCTTTGGAACAGACATTTGAAATAGAAGAGCCCGAGTAACATTTAAGAGGTGCCTATTTTTCCTTTCGGCTACTCCATTTTGTTGAGGAGTATCAACACAAGAAGACTCATGAATAATACCTTGAGTTTGGAAAAAATGGTCAAGATATCGATTGAAATATTCTTTCCCATTATCAGACCTAAGTCTCCTAATTGACACCCCAAATTGATTGACTATCATCTTATGAAAGTTCTGAAAAATATATTGAACATTAGATTTGTCTTTCATAAGATATAACCATGTGGTTCGAGTACAATCATCAATAAAAGAAACAAACCACTTAGCTCCTGTAAAATTAGCAATTCTAGATGGACCCCATACATCAGTATGAATAAGAGAGAATGGTGTTGAAACTCTATTATTATTCAAAGGAAATGAAACACGATGATGTTTTGCGAGTTCACAAACTTCACAATGAAGATTTTCAACAGCAACATCTTTGAAAATGGAAGGAAACATACTCCTAAGAAGACTAAACGGTGGATGTCCTAATCGAAAATGGTGAAGCCAAATCTGAGATAAGTGAATAGAATTGCAAGAGTTATAAGAGGTCTTATATCCCACAAGAGACCAACCACTTCTGCTCGAATCCTCAAGGTAGTAGAGCCCATTCCGTTCCTTAGCAAATCCAATCATCCTCCCCGTTTTCAGGTCCTGCAAAATGCAATGATCAGCAGAGAAAAGCACCTTACAATTCAGATTTTTGGTAAGTTGATGAATGGAAAGGAGATTGGTGGACAGCTTAGGAACATGAAGGACATTGTTAAGTTTAAGTGAGGGATTTAGAATTATGGTTCCTCGGCCAGCTACGAATGGGAGATCCATCGCTATGGTAATACTCCTATTTCCCGGTAATGGTTTATAAGTTTCAAATTTAGTGGGATCATGTGTCATATGGTTAGTTGCTCCTGAATCAAGAATCCATGAATTAGGTACGAGAAGCTGTTGAGTTTTCGGAAATTAGACACGCACCGACTTAACCAATGAACACATATCGAAGACTTAGATAGGGAGTCACGAAGAGCCCCGATTTTACCAACTTCTTCTTTGTTAAATATCTCCTCATTGACAGGTTTGTATTGGACCATCGGAGCAGCTTCACCTTCACTAGTCAAGTGTGCTTGTGGCTGTCTTTTAGCTCTCGCTGAGCACCTGCGTTCTTCCATGAAGCTTGAAGCAATTTTCTCTTGTATGGCGCGGTTTCTTGCAGAAAGCGCACCATAAACCTTCCTGTTGTCTTGATCGAGATCTGGTCTATTGTTTTTGTAAGGATTCGTTTCCTCCTTAATTGCTTTCATGGCAGATCCTTCGTTGTGTTGGTCTTCAAGCATTACAGTTCTTCGGCTTTCTTCTCCTCTTACGAGAAAAAACTTCATTCAAGGATGGCAGCCGCTTCTTTCCGAGAATCGAACTCGAATCTGGTCAAAGTTTGCATTCAAACCTGCCAAAAACTCAAAGATCCTATCTCTCTCCATATGATTTTGGAGAGTATTAGCGTCTTCAGGACACCTCATCGGATATTCAGATTGTGATCTATTTCAAGCCAAAGACCTCTCATCGATTGTAGTATTACGTAACGGAACGATTACCTTGTTTTGTTGTTGAAGCCTTTGTCTTGAGTTCATAAATTACTGCTGCATCTTGAACCTTTGAATAAGACTGACGGACATCTTCCCATATCTCCATGGCAGTAGGGAGAAACATGTAGTTTTTGCTGATTTCAGGTTGCATTGAGCTCCACAACCATGACATAATTGAGGAGTCTTCTTCATCCCATGTCTGAAACTTGGGATCACCTTGTCTTGGACCAGTGCCTTCTAGATGACTGAGTTTCCCTTTTCCTTTAAGAAATGTCTTCACAATCTGTGCCCACTGAAGATAATTTTTCCCATCCAATCGGTACTCCTTCATGTTGGGAAAATCTCCAACTGATGAGTTGGATTGATTATGAACAGAGGACCCAGCTTGGCCAGAGATAGCCTTGCCAAAATCTTCCATTCTAGCAACTTTAAGGACAGATTATAGGAGAAGACTAAAAAGGGATCGAGAGACAAGGGTGGTTATCACACAATTGGAGGCCAGCAATAAGGCTGGTTAAGTCAGCAATAAGGCTGAAAAAAAGGCTGCAATGAAGCAGCAGTATAAGAAAAGGAACAGAGGTAGGAAATACAGATCAGAAAAACTAGGCTCTGATACCATGTAGAGAAGAGTCTGTATTTTCTCATATATTCATCAAGTGATTACACGGTATATATATACAGGAATAGAAGATCTAAATTAGGTCAGAAAATCAAGAATAGTGGACCTAATCTCTGTCAGTAGCTAATTTACAGCTAACGGAATCAAATCAAATCAAATCAAATAATATCCCACAATATCCTAAATGATTTGGGAGAGATTATAGGAGATTTTCTAACACATGGTTTGCACCGCATTAATCTAAAGAGGCAACAAAAATTGAGAACTAACTGGGATGCCAGTCAACTTATGGATCTTTGTACCAATGAAGAGGTCCTGGTGTATCTTCTTAGCCTTAAAGGGACCTGAATCTGTTGTTGGGACTTTGTCTGCCTATGGTTTTTCTTGACTGGTTGGCTAAGCACGATATAATCTCAACCGACTGTGCACTGTTTTTGCGGCCTTTTGCTACTCTACACTCTTGAGATTTACTTTAAATTTTGAAACATCTTTCAGACATGATTATGATGATGGAGCTATCTGAAGAAGTTCGATGTCTGTATTTGACTTCTTTCAGAATCCCTCATTCTAATTTGAAGTCAGAACTAGACTTTCTCTCTGGATGATCATCTCTTTCTTTGGACAACAAAGTGGGAGTTTTGTTGCTGATTCTGACTCTTTATTTGAAGAAACTGGGACTTTCTATTTGCACGTCCTTTATCTCCGGGTTGTCTTGCTGATTTCCAATCTCTAGCCAGGTGCATTGATATGTGTGTCACAGCTCCTTTGTTTCTTAATCATTGCTGAAAAATTTCAAGCATTGTTGATAATAGAATGCCAGGGATTTTGCTCTTTCTTATATATGGTGGCTTAACTGGGCCTTTGTTTATTCAGCCATTGACAGGTGCTTGCTCCAGTTTGGAGAATTCTCTTCAGCTAAGTGTGTCGCGTGAAGATGGTATAGGATTCAGCGATCAAAGAATTCAAGCTTGTCAAGTGATTGAAAACAGGAGGCAATCGCGTTTAGATGAGTAGCCTAATCATCTTCTCTGTGGATAGGAGCCATCAGCTGAAATTGGATCCTTCTAATATGGATTGTCTATAGCTGCTTGAGAACCCAGAAAAATCTGGTTCTATCTTTATTTCCACGGATTAAAGGAAATGCGTGGGATGTGTAGTGTTCCCCTCTTGTAGGTAGGGGTCTTCTTGCTGCAAATCAGGTTGTGTTTCTCATCTTTTTCTGCAAAATTCACTGGATAAACTACAATTGAATTGTGTGTCCAAAGCTATGGGTGCTTTTGAATTGTGCTTCCAATTTTAGTTGTTGCTTTCTTAGTCATTAGGTAGCAGACAATGTTGGGAGTTCGACTTTATGGACTACAGACCAGGTCTGACTATGTTCCTTATCTCTATCAGATGGTTTTACCTTTCACTTGCGATATGGGATATCGATTGCAGTTATTCACTAATATTATGGCAGATCAGATTATCCATGTCTGTGCTTGTGATGAGAAACCCTGGATAGATCTGGTTCTATTTATTTCCAATGATAAAGGAGATACGCAGAATTTGTAGTGTTCTCCTCTTGTAGGTTGGAGTCTTCTTGCTGCAAACTATGTCGCGTTTCTCATCTTTGTCTGCAAAATTCACTGGATAAACTACAATTGAATTGTGTGCCGTGCTTTTGAATTGTGCTTCCAACTGTGGTCGTTGCTTTCTTGGTCATTAGGTGGGACACATTGTTGGTTGTTTATGGACTAGAGACCAGGTCTGACTACGTTCCTTATCTCTATCAGATGTTTCTGCCTTACACTTGCGATATGGGTTATTGATTGCAGTTATTTACTAATATTATGGCAGATCAGATTATCCATGTCTACATTTGCGATGAGAAACCCTGGATAGATCTGGTTCTATCTTTATTTCAAGGATTAAAGGAAATGCGTGGAATGTGTGGTTGGACTCTTCTTGTTGCAAATCATGTTGTGTTTCTCATCTTTGTCTGCAAAATTCACTGGATAAACTACAATTGAATTGTGGGTGTAAAGCTATGGTCCTTTTGAATAGTGCTTCCAACTGTAGTTGTTGCTTTCTTGGTCATTAGGTGGCATACACTGTTGGGAGATTGACTTTGTGGACTAGAGACCGGGTCTGATTATTTTTCTTATTTTTATCAGATGGTTCTACCATACACTTGCGATATGGGATATTGATTGCAGTTATTCACTAATATTATGGCAGATCAGATTATTCATGCCTACACTTGCGATGAGAAACCCTGCATAGATCTCTTTCTGTCTTTATTTTCAAGGATTAAAGGATGCGTGGAATGTGTAGTGCTCTCCTCTTTTAGGCTGGAGTCTTCTTGCTGCAAATCGTGTTGCGTTTCTCATCTTTGTCTGCATAATTCACTGGATAAAGTACAATTGAATTGTGTGTCCAAAGCTATGGGTACTTTTGAATAGTGCTTCAGACCGTAGTTGTTGCTTTCTTGGTCATTAGGTGGCAAACATTTTTGGTTGTTTGACTTTATGGACTACTGACCGGGTCTGATAATGTTCCTTATCTCTATCAGGTGGTTCTACTTTATGAATGTGTAGTGCTCTCCTCTTTTAGGCTGGAGTCTTCTTGCTGCAAATCATGTTGCGTTTCTCATCTTTGTCTGCATAATTCACTGGATAAAGTACAATTGAATTGTGTCCAAAGCTATGGGTACTTTTGAATTGTGCTTCCGACCGTAGTTGTTGCTTTCTTGGTCATTAGGTGGCACACATTTTTGGTTGTTTGATTTTATGGACTACTGACCGGGTCTGACAATGTTCCTTATCTCTATCAGGTGGTTCTACCTTACACTTGCGGTGTGGGATATTGATTGCAGTTATTTACTAATATTATGGCAGATCAGGTTATCCATGTCCACATTCAATTTGTTTGGTTCACCCTGTAATCACTATATCAGGGAGCTCTTTCTTCTGTCTTTTCTGGATGCTCTTATTTTAATCTTCTCCTGATCTAAATTTTCCTTGCAAATGATTTTCTATTTCTTGTGTATTGACATTGTGAATTACTTGGCCACAAGTTTCCTCAATCCCTGCACGTGGATTCTCCAATTACTCTCCAAAACTCGTCAAGCAGTACCAATTTCTCATCAGGAAGCTAGCATTGATAAACCTTGAAACTATATCTGCAAGAATAATGAATGTGGGAATTTGGATCATGTGGATGATGGTTTGGATGTTTTTGTCATCTTTTTTATGTCTACTCCTTGATTGAGATGGTATGCTGTTGTTTCTTTTGGTAGGTCATATGATGTTGGAGCTATGCATAAGTTAGCTGGTGTAGAATTTAAGGATAAGCAGTTCTCAAGACCTTGCATAGGAATTCACACTTCCTGCACCGGATGTGTGGAGCTGTTCCTCAAGACCACGCATAAGAATTCACACTTCCTGCACAGGATTTGTGGAGGTGTTTCTGCTTATTGTCTGTCAGTTTATTAGTTTGTTGAGCAAAATTTTGCGATTTTATATTTTAGGACAAGCATAATTTGGGAGATCTTAGGACAAACTATAATAGGGGGATGGTGACAGCATATCCATCGTAAGTATGGCTCCTGGCAGATTTGAGATTCTGTCTCTTTACATGATCTTGCATCTTCCTAGCTCCTCATGTACTTAGTTGGGTTAAAGTGTTGTCAATAGTCTTATTTATTATTAAAAAGATTTCAATTGACTCTTGACGATCCTGTTGCTTGTAGATCCATATGTTCTTGGTGGAATTTTCACGTAGGCATTATTTCTTGTTCCTTAAGTTTCCCGTCGATATGGATTTCCGTGAAGAGCATGCCTTTCGACTAGGAAAAGAGCAGTATCTATGGAAGTACGGTCACCTAAGGTGCAGTAACTTTTACCATTTCTCATCACTGTTGAATACAGATGTCAACTGGATAATCTTTTCCCAGAATGGGATACTAGTGTCTTCAAGAAATGTTTCTAATCAGAATGTATGTCTCTTGGTGGGTGCCTGCACTCCAAATAATGATGCCAATGACTGTGGTATGGTGGCCTTTACTTGATCAAACCAAATGCTGCCTATGCTTGCTCCATCTTGGCTAAGTAAATATTTTTAACCATATCCTCTAGTTTGTCCTTTTTGTAATTATTGGTGTGATCTCACTGGTGTAGTTAGTAGATACATATCTTTATCTGGATGGCCTTTTCCTTCGAAAGTCAATTTGGGTCTCTATTTAATCAATGGATGATTACTGTATTGAATGAATATAGAGAAGTGAACTGTTTTTTTTTTTTTTTTTTTTTTTTTTTTTTTTTTCCAGTATACTTTTTGGTATTTGTTTGTTTTCAATTGTGGATAGCACTGTGATTCTTCGCTAGGAACATTAATCTGGCGATTGGACATATTGCACTTCTCCTTTCTTCAGTGTTTTGTCTTTCTGTTGTTCTTTACCGATTTCGAATTGGGAAATTTGTGTACCTATACTGAACTTATCAGGGAAATTTGTGTCACCTATCCTCAGCTGTTTGGCAAAGTCCCTTTGTCACGTTGATAAGTAATGATAGTTTGCAGCTGTCAAATGCTGGGATTGTACTGGCTGTAAACATGCATGGATTGTACACTTTGCAGCATCAGTTGGATGATTTTTGAATATCATTCAAATAAAATTTTATGGTGGCTTGTTTCTTCCCTTGGTCTTTTACATTTCTGTGGAACAAATACTATATCTATACATTTTTCATTGGTGCAATCTTGTTTCCCGGAATGTACACTCAATAAATGTTCTCCATTGATGGGACATACTTGAAGCAATAGTCCTGGTCTTATCAGGACTGTTGTCTTTCTTTGAAAGTTGATGTGGATCTACTCGGTCAATGGATGGCTTCCTTGCTGGATGAATTTGCAGAAACACGAACTAACTCACTTGTCATGTTTAGTGTTTAATATTCGCTTCTTATAAATCCAATTTGTACTTTGGCAATCTTTTCTATTACTAGAGATTCTTCACTAAGACAGTGAACTGGCAGCTGGACATATTACACTCCTAAAAGAAGGGATTCCCTGAGTCATTCAGGTCTTAAGCACCCACAATGATCACCCTTCTCCGTGCTTCAAGTTTTTGGTTTTTGGTTTTTTTTTTTTTTTGGTAAATTTTTTCCAATTTCTACTCTGGGAGTTGGTGTCACATATGCAGAATTTTTTAGGGGGGGTCATCATTTGGTAGAATCATGTTTAGATTGGCTGGACTTGGAAGTATTTTTGATATTATGCTGTTAATTAGTTGACAACATGGTTATAGGAAATGCCATTAGATCCGGAGGTAAGTACTTATGTGCAGTTTCTCGTACTATTGATGACCTGTAGTAATGCTGAGCACTTCCCAGTTTTCACTATAGTAACCTAGTTCTTGTTTAAAATGGGATGTTGTGGAAGTGAGTACTGTCATCCTGTTTCTGGTACTGTTGACAACCTGTAGTAATGCTGAGCACTTCCGTGTTTTTGCTATAGTAACCAAGTTCTTGTTTAAAAATGAATGTTCTGGATTAAGTTTGCTACCTACCTACCTTAAGTCATGTAGCCATATGAAAGCTATCTCTAATTCTGATTTATAAGTATTTGTTCGTATTAGTCATTTCCTTCTCATTGATGCTTCCCTTGCGAGGCTATATTTGCACCATCATTAATCAAAACAGGTAATGAAAATTTAGAACTAACTGAGATGCCAGTCAACTTATAGATCTTTGTATCAATGAAGAGGTCCTGGTATATCTCCTTCGCCTTTAAGGGAGCTGAATTTATTATTGGGAATTTGTCTGCCTATGGTTTTTCTTGACAGGTTGGCTAAGCACGATATAATCTCGACTGACTGTGAACTGTTTCCGTGGCCATATGTCACTCTACAGTCTTGAGATTTAACTGAACCTTCAGATTTTGAAACATCTTTAGGATATATGATTATGGTAATGGAGCTATTTGTAGAAGTTTGATGTCTGTATTTGACTTCTTTCAGAATCGCTCTCTTTAATTTGAAGTCTGAACATAGTTCTGACTTTCTCTCTGGATGATTAGCTCTTTCTTTGGATGACAAAGTGGGAGAAGAGGTTGTCTTGCCGATTATGATTCTGTTTATTGAAGAAGCTGGGTCTTTCTACTTGCACGTCCCTTATCTCTGGGTTGTCTTGGTGATTTCAAATCTCTAGCTGGGTGCATTAATTTGGGTGCTCTCAGCTCCTTCGTTTCTTCATCATCGCTGACAAATTTCGAGCATTGTTGATAGTGGAATGTGAGGGACTTTGCTCTTTCTTACATATGGTGGTGTAACTAGGCTTAACTGCAACAAGGTATTGTCAATCAAACGTTACTGTACTGTTCACAAACTTTCTGCATATCCAAGTTGCTAAGATTTGGACAGGTTAGTGAGGTCATGTTTCAATCTCAAGTTCACTCGACTTGGCAGAGGTGAGATTTAGAATGACGCATGTCCTCTGTACTAGCTTATGTGCTATGATTCCTGTTTGGATCATACTTCCAGTGTCACTTTTGTTTTCATATTTGAAAGGAGTTTCGCCAGCACAAGAAACTTTTTGCAGAGTATGCAACTATAGTGCCAACCTTAGAATAAGTGGAAAATTGCAGCAAGGAAGGCTATTCTCAACAATGGGGCGGCCATTGAATTTATTAGAGTGCTAATGCTGATAGGTTGGCTAGAGAGAATCCAAGTTATTTAAAGAACAATATCTGTTGCGGAGCACATCTTATCTGTTGTTTAAATTTGTCCGCTCTTTTTGAATACTTCTGTTTTCTTTTGCCGTAGTTAAGTAACCATAACATTTAGAAGATAAGAGTTATCAGGCTTTCATTGTGGGGTGGCCAGAGAAGAGCAGAACCAGATCCTTTTGTTGCTGCTCTTTTTACTGGCCGAACCATGTAAATTTTTGTGCTTTGTTTCTATACGCGTGGATGGTTTAGGTTAGATGAAATTACAAAACGGAAAAATGAACAAGACCTTTTTTATGTAGTAGTCCGAACCAAATTAAGTGATGATCTATTGCCTTTTCTGAAAGGTTGAGTTCGGACAGTGAATGGTTCCAATATTATTGATTCTAGTCCCTTCAATTTTCATCAAAATTTACTTTGATGTGGAGTGTCCTTCAATCCGTGATGGTTTTTTCTAGCTGGATAGTAGGGGAACGATTTGCTTGGACAAGATCTTGATTCTTTTGCACTTTTATCTGAGTTCAGTTGGCTTTGGTGAAATGTTTTTGTTCATCAGATGATTTGTGTACTGTAGGTTGTTGTCGACGAATGATCTGGATCAAATTTTAGAAGTATCTGGCTTTTTGTAGAAACTTAATTTCTTCATTTTCGCATTGCCTCTTTGGAACTCTGTTGTGGTCATGCACATCATTTGTGTTCACGCTGCCCCTGTTTACTTGTTTCACGAGCTGTTTACTATTATCTTAGAGTGAGGATGCTGTCCAAGGAATGTTATATATGATGCGGTGGTCAATTATTGTTTGGAATAACTGAGCCTCTCTTGAATTTGATGATCCCTTCACAGCTAGCTTTGGTTGGGTTGGTAGACTGGGAGTATACTTAAATCATCTTCAGCTTTGGGTGAAAAACTAGGAATTTCTGCCTTGTTAGTGAAGAGGAATGCTGCTTCGATAAATATATTCTCACTTTTCCCTTGTATTGGTAGTTTCTGATTATATATTTGTTAAAGTGTGGTTGGCTGAATGTTGTAACTATCAGTAAATGGGCATGGGTATTTTTTTCCGTTTCCCAAGTCTTTTGATTCAATCTACATGCTTTGTTTATGCTATGGAATTTTCCCAAGGTTTTACGTCACCTCCAAGATTCTGCCATGGTTATGGGCATCATTAGTTTATCATCGATTGATCATCATTGATCTTTCCGTTAATTTGTTAATGAGCTGATTCTGGATTTCATTATTTGGTGAATGGGCAGTGGCTTCTTTCCTCTTGGAGCATTCATTTTGGTTGGACACTGTCAATGGCTATATATGTTTGGTTTCTTTGGTTATTGAAACTGTGAAGACTTGTTGCTGATAAAATTGAATTACTTCAGTGCATGCTGGGAGCATCTTATTTGAAATGTCGAACTTCAGATGCATTCTAAAATCTTCTTATTTTGTTTCTATCTCTCGAGCTTGATGCTTACTTGGTCTACTTTTAGAAGCATCTAGCCTACTGCAAAAGCTTAATTTCTTTCGTTTAGCATTGCCTCTTTGGGACTGCCACAGTCGTGGTCATCGTTACGGTCTACACTCCTTTTATCATTCTGACTCGTTGTTTTACGAGCAGATACTGGATTTCTTATTCAATGGACGGGAAGTAGCTTCTTTTCTGTTGGACCCCATCTCGACGTCCGAGGGTGTTGTTTGTGTAAGGCCTTTGAGCTTCGTTCGGGACTGACGAGTCCTTTGCAGCGTGTTTGGTTATGTCGGTCGATTAGGAGCACTGGGTGATGAAACTGAAATGTCGATAACCTCCTGCATGGACATTGTGCTTAGATTGAGGCTTCACGTTTGTTTCGCGGAAAATGGTTTTAAAGAAAGCTATTTCCACGAGTTTCCGTGTTGACCGGAAAATACCCTTTTAAAACTGGGAAAATGATTTCTTGGGCTTCTTCGCGCATCCTCTGTCTCCTCCATCTCACAGTCGCATTGCTTTGAATTCCCTCGGATTGTTCACTAGCCTCTCGCACGACGTTTTCTCCGGAGGAAACCTTGACGGCAACCTTCCGATTCCTCTTCGCTCTTCTCAGGTTCAAGTTTCGAGTTCTGTCTTCATTTTCAGGTCGTTTGTCAGTGAGCAAAATGGCGAGAAGAACCAGCCCCATTTCTCCGTCGTGTGAGGCTGCTCCGACGAAGAGGGCAGACTCCGCCATCAAGAGGGCTCGCTAGGCCGAGAAGAGGCACGAGCGATCCATCCGTGGGAGGCTTAGCTTAGGTGTTCCACCGAGCCAAGGAAGCCTAAGTTGCCGCACGGTGTCGATCCAAAACAGTCGGCCCATTCTATCAGAGCAAGTTGACGAGAGCTGTTCAAGTAAATCAAGGAGCACACCAATGGTCGGGAGAATGCCACTGTGAAGCTGCCCAAGAGAAGGTTCCCCAAGTGAAGGAGACCCACGAGAGAGGCAAGAAGAGGGAAGTCTCATTGGAAGTCATGTCCGCCCTCAATGAAAAGCTCGCAAGGATGAGGGCCGGCATGGCGGAATTCCTGGAGGGACTCGTTGAAGGAGCGCATAGTCAAGACACGCTCCATCTCGAGTTCATGAACGTCTTGAATGAAACCACGGCCCCTTTGCACAAGAAGGATGAAGCCTTGAAGCATCAATTGATTGCTTTGTGTAAACTTAGCATCGCAAATGGAGTCGTTCCTGTTTAATTGGCGCATAAGTTAGATGTGTCAAAGTCCAACGAATTCAAGGGCAACCAAACTGCCAAAGAAGTGGACAACTTCCTATATAGCATGGAGTAATACTTTGGCATCATTAGCATCCAAGAAGAGTGGCAAGGTAATAACTGCCGAGGCATTCCTAACCGATAATGCAATGCTTTGGTGGCGCCATATGTGCGACAAGACCAAGTGAGACGCCAATCCCATCAACCCCAGAAAGGTGAGCTCAAGATTGAGCTTGCCTTGTGTAAACTTAGCATTGCAAATGGAGTTGTGCCTGTTTAATTGGCGCATAAGGTAGATGTGTCCAAGTCCAACGAATTCAAGGGCAACCAATCCGCCAAAGAAGTGGACAACTTCCTATATAGCATGGAGTAATACTTTGGCATCATTAGCATCTAAGAAGAGTGGCAAGGTAATAACTGCCGAGGCATTCCTAACCAATAATGCAATGCTTTGGTGGCACCATATGTGCGACGAGACCAAGTGAGACGCCAATCCCATCAACATGTGGGATAGTATCATCGAGGAATTCCAGGATTACTTCTTCCCCAAGTTTGCTCAACAAGAGGCCCAAGCTCCAGGAATTCCTTCTCAACCTTGGGGAGGAGAATCTTGAGGCATTGATGATTGAAGCCGTGGGCCCAAGTCAAGCTCAAGCGAAGGGATGTCCGAAGTATCTCAAGGGCGCTCACCGTGGCCAAGTCTCTGGCCAACTTGACCAAAGTCGAATCCTCCGAGTCCAAAGCAAATGGTGGAGAACGGATCGCCACCACGAGGACGAGGAAGGAGACACTTCCTGTCGCCAATGAGACCCTCCAAGCCATCCTTCCAATGGAAACGAGCCCAAGAGACTTCAACAAGGATTAGTTTTAGAAGCCACTGCCGTCCCATGCTTTATTTGCCAAGTCCCCATGCTTTATTTGCCAAGGTTCTTATTAGACCCAAAATTTCTCCCAAGAAGAGCAAGATTAACGCCCTTCTCGCTGTAGATGAGGTGGAGGAGCCGAAGTAAGAGAGAAGAGAAATGCGACTTAGATCCGTGAAGGTTCTCAATTCCGTGGAAGTCAAGGTATGTGGCAAACTCCATATAATATGGGTTTGTCGGTAATGTTCTTGTCAAGCAAAGTGGTGAAAGAGGTTGGGACTCCGCATGGCCGTCAACTCAGATGACTTAAAGGCCATAGGTGTAGCACAAGATGTGGAAATCCAAATCGGTGGATGGAAACGCAAAATTCTCTTTTGAGGTAATTTCACTTGATGACTATGATCTAATATTGGGTTTAAGGTTCCTAGTGCGAAGGTCATGGTTGACATGAGGTCTAAGTGCATCATGATCACCGACCACGGGGTTCGTGCCTAATATCAATAGGTTGATGGAAACCAAGAGCATGTCCATGATCTGATTTGTGGACGAAGGGCCAAGAGTTGAGGAGCATGCAACCAAGTCATGCCCTAAGCCAACCTTTGGAAAAGCCGAAGGTAGAGTCTCAACATCCCATTAACCACAAGATGCCAATCCATGTTCTCTTTCCGGAAGTGGTGAACTTGCTGGGCAACATGGTGATGGCCGAACCAAAGATAGAGCCAAGTGGCCGACCAACCGAGAAACCAAGCCGAGAGAAGTGACAATGCTCAAAACAATCAATAATCCAAGCTAAACACCTCGAGCCGAGAGCGCCGAGGGTGTGGCTTGAATGATTGGGGGAGAGCGTGGCTGTGTCAAGGTTTCTCGTGACCAAAAGGACCCAGCTCAATTGGAGAAGACTGTAAAAAATTGCCTACGGTTTTCGAAACATTCCCAAGGACGGGCGATAAGGTAATTGTGCCGTGTTCTAGAACATTCTCGGATGATTGCTAGTAATTGGTAGATGAGAAGATGTAATCCGTCCAAAAATCAAATATCAATCAATGGTTGAATGGGAGACTTTTTGTATAAATTGGGGAGCTCTCCCCCTCATTTGTATCCATTTAAATATTTCAGCAATACAAATTAGTCTCTTCTAGAGCTTCTCTTTCTTAACTTTCTCTCTATACAATCTAGGTGAGCGACTAAGCGATTGATCGACCCTTAGGAAAGGCTTAGCTTAGGCGCTCCACCAATCTAGGGAAGTCTAAGTTGTCGCACAATCTCAATTTTGAACAATCGGCCAGTGACACATCAATGTGTGTGTTCTGGGATTTTGATTAGGTTGGATGGCAAAACTCTTCTCTGAATGAAAACTTGCTCTTTAATTTCATTGGTGGGGTCGATGGTGAATGAAGTTTGAAGTAAAGTGTTTTCGAAGAATGAAGGACGGTGAACATAAGAATTTTCTAATGAGAATGTGTTGTGTTCTCTTCTGTCATTTCTGATACTTCCTTTTACTTGTTTCATGTTTCATGTTTGTCGTGCCAACTTTTCTCCTATGGCGGTTGAAAGAAACTCTCATACCTAGTCAACTTGTCTATATTTTTCTATGAGAAAATTAGATGAAGGAATGAATTTTAGCGTCATTTTACAGATCAATTTATTGGAGGATCAACTTTCTTGCAATTGAATGGGGTCTGAATAGATGAATGATTTTCTCTGAATAAATTCTATAATGTCGTCGCGCTGGAAAGCTCGACGGTTTTCTGTGCTCTGGCTTAGTAGAACCAGGCGGGGGCACAAGGAGGCACAAGCATAGAGTTTGATGTTCAGCCTCGATGGACCCAGGCTTGGCCTGTAGACTTAGGTCCGCAGAGTTTTCCTCTTCATTTTCAGTTTTCAGCGAAATATCGGAAAATTTAGTTATTTTCTTAAAAAGGACTTCTTGAAATTTTTTTCCAGAAATGTCATTTTTTTATGAAACAAATAAAGCCTAATTATCTTTAGGTAGTAGCAAGAGTATAGATGATAATCTTTTAGGTCTTATTGCTTTAGGTTGGAGGGTTTGCTGAATTTGAGAAGTGATGTTCTATCCATTGCCTTTTCTGCAAGGCTGAGTTGATGAATAGTGGAGAGACCAAGCTTTCTTTGAAATTGGATAAGCTCTCATTTTATTGGACTCTAAATAGTTAATGGTCCCGTATATTTATAACGGATTTCTAACGATTTTCAATTTATTGCGAGAATTGATGATAGAAATATGACTCTCTGTTATTTACCTATAAATTGTTATTTCAAACATAATTCATAGAAGATACAAAAAAAAAAAAAAAAAAAAAAAAAATGTTTACTCTCTTTCCAATTTTTGTTTCATTTCTTTGTTCGGTTTTACATACAAATTTGTTGTTTGCATTCCCTATATTTTTCAATATACAATAAAGATGAAGGTTTGATTATCTTTAAGGACAATGTTTGCACGTCTCAGTTAATCTTATTTTCACCTTCTCCAACTATTTTTTACAACAATAAGAAGAATAATACTTTTGAATTCTCAAGATGAAATTGTCGCCACTATCACCCCATTGCCATTGTTGCCGCCACTACCACCATTGTGTTAGCTGGGTTCACAACTATGTGAAGAAAGCCCAATGAGTTGCAAGCCCAAAAAGGGCTTGAGCCCATATAATAAGTTATATGAGGAAATATGGTTTCTCACTATTTATATTAAATGTAGCAGCAGAAAAGGAAACAGTAACAAGAGAAAAAGAGAAAGCATAAAATTTGGGGTTTGGGGCAATATATGATTTACATCAAGCTGGCGTCGGAGGTCGATTCATCGTCCGATTGAGCTGAAATTTTGTCAGCATGTTCGTGGCGCAATTTTATCGAATCTGAACGGTTTGATTTTGTTTGAAGCTCCATACATCAGGTTTTTCATGGATTGATCAAAACCTGCGTTTTTGGTCAGATTTATCATTGATCTCTTGTGAAGTTCATGTGTATTGCCAAGAATTATGTTCTTGAGGTGTTTGCTGCTATGTACCTCTAGTATTTGCTAGAAAAAAAATAATTTTATTGATAGTGAAGATTTTTAGGTGGACTCCGGTCCCGTGGTTTTTTATCTTCTCACATTGCGGAGGTTTTCCACGTAAAAAAATCGTCTTGTGTTCGCATGTTTGGTATTTATTTTACTTTACTATATCGATTCCTATTAGGTTTACACAAAATGGGAGATTATTTTATTTCGCTGCATTGATTCAATATTGTTCGAATTATTACCATTCTCCCATCGAGTGGTATTAGAGCATCAGGTTATTGCTTGATTTTTCTGCCTTGTGTTAAACAATAGAAACAAATATGAGTAGAATAGTTACACCGAATGGTTCGAATTATCATATCTGGAAAGGGAAGATGGAAGATGTGAAAGATTTTTATTTGCTTGTATTTGCTGAGGAGAAACCAGAGAATAAAACTGATGTTGAATGGTCTATATTTCATCGTTAAGTGTGTAGTTATATTAGGCGGTGGGTAGATGATAATGTTTTAAACCATATTATTGAGGAAACACATGCACGCAATTTATGGGATAAGCTCGAACAGTTATATGCTAGAAAGACTGGGAATAATAAGTTATTTTTGATAAAACAGATTATGGCTCTGAGATATCATGATGGTACTCGTTTGACTGATCATTTAAATTCTTTTCAAGGAATTATAAATTAGTTGGCTACGATGGGAATCAAGTTTGATGATGAGATACAAGCACTATGGTTGCTTGGTACTTTGCCAGACTCATGGGAGATGTTCCGAACATCTTTATCTAATTCTGCCCCGGATGGTAGAATTACCATGGATTTAGCCAAGAGTAGTATTTTGAATGAAGAGATGAGAAGGAAGACACAGGAATCGTCCTCTTCACATTCGGATGCCTTGGTTGGTTGAGAAAAGGGGGAGAAGTGAGTCTCGAGGTCTGAAAAATATAGATAAAAGTCGAGACAAAAGTAGAGGTAAGTATAATAAATTTGTTAATGTTGAGTGCCATTATTGTCATCAGAAGGAACATATTCAGAGGTTTTGTAGCCAGTTAAAAAGGGAGAAACAAAAGGAGAAAGGTAAAGAGAAGAAAAGTAATGATGACAATGATGACAATTGTGTCGCTGCACTTAAAGAAGACTTTCTCACTATTTTTGATGGTGATGTGATGAATTTTGTTTCACATGAGACTAGTTGGGTAATTGATAGTGGTGCATCCGTTCATGCTACATCTCGTAGGGATTTCTTTACATCATACAGGTCAGGTGACTTCGGATCTGTGAAGATGAGAAACAGTGGACTAGCTCAAGCTGTAGGCATCGGTGATGTGTGCCTAGAAACCAGTAATGGCACAAGGTTAATATTGAATAATGTTAAACATATACCTGATATCCGCTTGAATTTGATTTCTACAGGCAAATTGGATGATGAAGGGTATTGCAGCACCTTCAGTAATGGTCAATGGAAACTTACCAAAGGTTCTCTTGTTGTGGCTAGAGGTGAAAAATATTCTTCATTATACATTATGCAGGCAAAGTTGTCTACAGACAAAATTAATGCAGTATACAACGAAGATGCAGTTGAGTTATGGCATAAGAGGCTCAGTTACATCAGTGAGAAGGGTTTGTCAATATTGGCCAAGAAGAAACTCCTTTCAGAATTGAAAAGTTCAACGCTAAAGAAGTGTGCTCACTGTTTAGCAGGAAAACAGAACAGAGTTGCATTTAAAACCTCCCCTCTTTCAAGAAAGTCAGGTATATTGGATTTAGTGCATTCTGATGTTTGCGATCCTATGAAAACAAAATCACTTGGTGGCTCTCTTTATTTTGTTACCTTCATAGATGATTTTTCAAGGAAAATTTGGATTTATACCTTGAAAACTAAAAATCAAGTGTTAGATGCTTTTAAGCAATTTCAGGCTTCAATTGAGAGACAGACTGGAAAGAAATTGAAATGCATCAGAACTGATAACGGGGGAGAGTATATTGGACCTTTTGATGAATACTGCAGATAATAAGGTATTCGACATCAAAAGACATCTCCCAAGACGCCTCAGTTAAATGGCTTAGCTGAAAGAATGAACATAACATTGGTTGAAAGGGTAAGATGCTTACTTTCACAGTTAAAGTTACCTAGATCCTTTTGGGGTGAGGCTTTAAGTACAGTTGTGCATATATTAAATTTTACTCCATGCGTTCCTTTAGAGTTTGATGTTCCTAATAGAGTTTAGACAGGCAAAGAAGTTTCTTATGATTATTTGCGTGTATTTGGGTGCAAAGCATTTGTGCATGTTCTCAAAGATGAGAGGTTTAAACTTGATGTGAAAACACGATAGTACATATTTATTGGTTATGGACAGGATATGCTTGGCTACAAATTTTATGATCCACTTGAAAAGAAAATTGTAAGAAGCAGAGACGTTGTGTTTATGGAAGATCAAACAATAGAGGATATTGAGAAATCGAAGATGATTTCAGCACCACAGGTTAGTGATAATCTGGTTGATTTAGATCCAGTTCCTCTTATAAATATTTCTACACAGGTTGATGAAGAGCAACAGGAAGTCAATGTTCCAAATAACGCACATGTTCCTGAACATGTTGAAATAGATAATACTATTCCTAAACCAGAGGCTCAATTAGATGTTCCACTGGATGTTCCAGTCCGGAGATCCGTTGGAGACCGATGACCTTCCACCAGGTATTCTGAAGATGAGTATGTATTATTGACTGATGCAGGTGAACTAGAGTGTTATGCAGAAGCAATAGAAGATGAGTACAAAAGTAATTGGTTCGATATTATGCGAGATGAGATGCAGTCACTTTATGATAACCATACTTTTGAATTGGTGAAGTTACCTAAAGGTAAAAGAGCTTTGAAGAACAAGTGGGTATATAGGTTGAAGCAAGATGAACGTACTGCACAACCACGGTTCAAAGCTAGATTAGTTGTTAAGGGATTCGGTCAGAGAAAGGATATTGATTTTGATGATATATTTTCTTTGGTAGTGAAAATATCTTCTATCCGTGTGGTACTAGGCTTGGCAGCTAGCCTAGATTTAGAAATTGAGTAAATGGATGTTAAAACGGCCTTCCTATATGGTGACTTGGAGGAAGAGATATACATGGAACAACCTGAGGGTTCCAAAGTGAAAGGGAAAGAGGACTATGTGTGCAAATTGAAGAAAAGTCTCTATGGCCTAAAACAAGCACCGAGACAATGGTATAAGAAATTTGCGTTAGTTATGATAGAACAGGGCTATAAAAAGACTTCCTCGGATAACTGTGTGTTTGTCCAAAAATTTTCTGATGGTGACTTTATTATTCTCTTGCTTTATATTGATGATATGCTGATTGTTGGCAGGAATGCTTCAAGAATTGAGTTATTAAAGAAACAGTTGAGCAAGTCTTTTGCCATGAAAGACTTGGGCTTGGCGAAGCAGATTCTTGGCATTAGAATTACCCGAGACAGAGATGCTAAGAAGTTATTTTTGTCGCAAGAGAAATATATCGAGAAGATCCTTCAGAAATTTTACATAGACAATGCTAAAGTGGTTAGTACTCCTCTTGCTGCCCACTTGAAGTTAAATATGATACAAAGTCCTACGATTGATAAAGAGAAGAAAGATATGGAAAGTATTCCATATGCTTCAGCTGTAGGAAGCTTAATGTATGCGATTGTATGTACACACCTAGACTTGGCGCATGTAGTTGGCGTTGTTAGTCACTATTTGTCAAATCCAGGTAGAGAACACTTGAATGCAGTGAAGTGGATTATGAGGTATCTTCGGGGAACTTCAAATTTGAAACTCAGTTTCGGGACCAGGAAACTTGAGTTAGTTGGAGACACAGATTCTGACTTGGCAATAGATATTGATACTCGTAAATCTACTTCTAGTTATTTGATTTCTTTTGCGGGTGGAGCTGTGTCATGAAAGTCAAGATTGCAGAAGTGTGTTGCACTTTCTACAACCGAAACTGAATTTATTGCAGTGACTGACGCTAGTAAAGAGATGCTATAGATGAAGAAGTTATTAGAAGAACTTGGGTTCAAACAAAAGAGGTATGTGCTATTTTGTGATAATCAAAGCGCAATTCATCTTGGTAAGAATTCATCTTTTTATTCTAGATCGAAACATATTGATGTTAGATATCATTGGATAAGGAATGTTCTAGAAGAAAAGTTGGTGGAACTTGAGAAAATTCATACGGATCATAATGGCTCCAATATGATGACAAAGACTCTACCAAGAGAGAAGCTTGAACATTGCCATTTGATAGCAGGGATGGTGAATCCCTCCACATTGTTATGAGTGAGAGATTTGTTAGCTGGGTTCACTCCTATGTGGAGGAAGCCCAATGAGTTGCAAGCCCAAAAAAGGTTTGAGCCCATATAATAAGTTATATGAGGAAATATGATTTCTCACTATCTATATAAAGATGTAGCAGCGAAAAAGGAAACAAGAATAAGAGAAAAGAGAAAGCAGAAAATATGAGGTTTGGGGCAATATCTAATTTACATCAAGTTGGTGTCGGAGGTCGATTCATGGTCCGATTGAGTTGAAATTTTGTCAGCATGTTCGTGGCGCAATTTTATCAAATTTGAACGGTTTGATTTTCGTTTGAAGCTCCATACATCAAGTTTTTCGTGGATTGATCAAAACATGCGTTTTTGGTCAGATTTATCCTTGATCTCTTGTGAAGTTCATGTGTATTGCCAAGAATTATGTTCTTGAGATGTTTGTTGCTATGTACCTCTAGTATTTGCTAGAGAAAAGCAATTTTATTGATAGTGAAGATTTTTAGGTGGACTCTGGTCCCGTGGTTTTTTTATCTCCTCACATTGAGGAGGTTTTCCACGTAAAAAATCGTCTTGTGTTCGCGTGCTTGGTATTTATTTTACTTTACTATATCGATTCCTATTAGGTTTACACAAGAGAAGAGATTATTTTATTCCGCTGCATTGATTCGATATTGTTCGAATTATTACCGTTCTCCCATCACATTGATGCCTCTATCTTCGCTCGTTACCACCACTACCACATATCAAAGATTGAACTTTGTAATGGCAACTTCAAAAATTGATAAGGAAGTTCTTTATCCTAGATGTGCATGGAGTAGTTTTCACACTTATAAACCAACTGATAATAAGCTGTAAGAACAATAGGTACATGCTAATAAAGCCAATCATTGGGGTGTTCGGCACGAGGGTGGTCGGTGTCGTGGGGAAGTGGTGGAGGACGTGGTGCCTGTGGTCACTCCTTCTGTGCTGGAGATTTTTCCAAAGGAGAGAATTTAAGAATCAACTGCAATTCCCTCAGCTAGAATTTATCTTTTCTTTTGAAAGATATGCCATGCAATTTGCATAGATCAAATGAAAATGAAAATGTGCAAGAATGCATTAGAAATGTCAGATATGCAATGGCTAAGAGGAGGAGTACTGAAAGCCATTAATCCCTAATGTCGAGTTACTTTTCTTTCTAGGGTTCCTTTCACTATTTGAATCTTAAGGACACACTAAAGCTTTGAGGTCAGAAGAATAAAAGCAAAGCAGAGCTTCCGGCTGAATTCATCCCACTTCTGCAAGATGCCTCTTTTAAATATTATTTATTTTATTTTTCCTTCACTTTCAATTTTTTTTAGGAATTGGGGTTCAAAGTGGGAGATAGGACCACCTGCAAAGAGAATATCATGCTCTTTTTCTAATGCGAACGGAGGGAGAACAAGTCCAGCAACTATGGAAGGGAGACGGGGTGGTATATGGTGTCGCGAGACCCTATGAATGGAGGCTTTTTTTTTTTTTTTCCTTGTTTTGCTTTCATTTCGCTTCCTCGAAAAATTGTATTTCTTTTTTGTCATTTCTTCCATTTGCTTTTTATCTGAAAAAATGGATGATATTGAAAAGAGAGAGAGTTGAAAAGAGTTTTCCCTTTTGTCTTTTTCATATCACTTTCTCTTCTTGAAATTGTAGCCGAATTGCCCTTTATTCTTTATTCAGTATATAAAAGCTTTGTTTGGTAATCATCCCAGAACAACTAATTCCATTCTTTTATTTTCTAGAACATAAAAAAGAACATAAATCCATTTGGTAAAATTTTTGTTTTCGAAAATAAATTTGGAACAAAATTAAAAAATATAAAATAGTTATTTTTTATTTCGGGAATAATTTCAAGAATTAAGCCCAACTTTTCTTTCTTTCTTTTCTCCTTCTTTCTTCTTCTTCTTCTTCTTCTTCTTCTTCTTCTTCTTCTTCTTCCTCTTCCTCCCAATCTTAGCTAGTCATCGGCCACTGCTAGCAACCATTGCTGTCGTTAGCATTGGCCGGTGACCGACTGAGCGAGGTTCAATGAACTCGTCGAAGGCTTGCCTAGCCACGGCGAGGCTTAGCCTCGCCCAGGCAGCGGGAGGCTAGTCTCGCCTTGGCCTGGCGAGACCGGGCCTTGCCAATGGCTAGGCGAGGCTCTTCTTGCCAGATTTGGCAAGGCCGATCTTGTGCCGCCAAGTCTTGCCCAGATCCAGCAAGGCCGAGGCTTGCCAAGGCTAGGCGAGCCTCTGGTGAGCTTGCCAAACCTTGCCCAGTTGGTTGCCGGCCCCGCCACAAAGAAAGAGGAAGAAGAAGAAAAAAAAAAAAAAAAATAAGAAAAATATAATAAAAGTATTAAAAAATTGAAGAAAGTAAAAAAAAAAAAAATTAAGAATCCTACCAAACGTATTTTTATCCCGAAAATAGAAATTTTGTGCATTTATCAAACGACTTTTTTTACCCAGAAATTGTTTAGAAACAAAAAAAAAAAATCATTTCTGATAAAAAAATTATTTCAGGGGAATAAAATGGTTACCAAACGTGCTTAAGGTGTGTGGAGCAAGAGAGACAAACCCCTTTTTCCTTTTTGTGGCCAAACTCCTTTTTTTCTCGACCCCCTTGCTGAAAATCTTTGATTTGTTTTCGAAGCCATATTAGATAGAAAACAATTCATTTTGCCTAAAATCTCGAAGAGGGGTGCCAAAATATTAGAGTGGATTCGCCGCACTTGTCCAATTTCCATTCAATCCCATAAAGTAAATTTTGCATATCATTATATTTATGACCCAAAAATAACATATGTGCAATTCTATTTTATTTTTCCTCAAGTATATAGATAGTTGGTAAGCATTAACAATAGCAGGTTCGATTGTTTTCATCATTATGAAAGTTTCAGAGTCCTCATTTAAGAGGATTCTATGCAAATAAGCGTCAATAAATTAATGTCATTTTTTTTAAAGGAATGAGGAAAAGCAAATGGTCAAGGGCATCGGCCAATATAATGCTGAGCTCCTTTTACTGCTTTCGGGCGTGAAGAAGTCTCTATCTTTGTCCTCGGGATCAGGACTGCAGTTCCTAAGTATCGAAAAAAGTACTAATATATTACCAAGCTTTTCCATCTCTCTTTTTATTTTTATTTTCTCGGCAGATGATACGGAAGAACTGGAGGGGTAAAGAGAGAGTGTGCCGGTGGTGATTCTTTCTTCCTTTCCGGAGAACTACAAAATGCTTCAAAAACTTATCCAAGACCATCTCCACTTCAAAAGTGCATCATTTTACTGCATTAGCATCCTTTTTTATTTTTCTTTTCGATTCTTAATTCAAGCAAAACTTGCTTTCTCTAACTTTTTTCTGGGAATGTCACCGTAGTAATAGACACTAGGGCATTCTTTGAGGTGAATGATATTGCAAATGAAAGGGGAAAATAATTGAAATTGCAATTAAACCCTAGAAAAAACCGGAGAAAAACCCTCAAGAAAGCTATAAATAGAGATAGAAAATGACAACTAAAGATTTCTAACTTGTACAAGAGCACAAAATTCAACTATAACATGATTTTATTGGGAAAAATTTAAGTTCGACAGAATGTGGCATGATAAAGTTGAAGTAAAAAAGTTATCCTGATTTGATACAATATCAATTATTCTTAATAAAATCATTTTACGATTGCGTTAAATACTCTAACTATCGTGCAAAATAATATGGAATGATGAGTGCCCCTACGGTGACATTCTATCCCCTAGTCACACGCCTCAAAAAAGACTAGGAAGAATCCCAGCTCCCTATCTCTCTACTTTATGATTTTCATTCACCATCTCTTGCTTCAGCCGTGTTTACATTTTCTTTTAGTATTATTTTCATTTACCATCTCTTGCTTCAACCATGTTTACATTTTCTTTTATATTATTATTATTATTAGTTTATTTTGCCTATTTTTTCACACTGGAGGTTTTTATACCCTGTCCATTAAATGTTTGTTAAAATATGGATCATTGACTCATTTTGCAATCCCCACGGTAATTAAAAAAGTGCATGTTTACATTTTCTTTATTATCATCATCATCATCATCATAATCATCATTATTAGTTTATTTTGCCTTTTTTTCTCACTGGGATCTTTTCTACCCAGTTCATTAGATGTTTGTTAAAATATGGATCTTTGTCCCATTTTGCAATCCTTACAGTAATAACAAAAGTGCATGTAAAGGCAGTCTGGTGTCCATCCCATGCGAAAAGGACTGAGAGTCGTGGTCAAAGTCCAGTTATCACGTCTTGGCAAACTCCTAATCTCTGCTTAATTAATGGTATTTACTTCCGCATCTCTCTCGTCGAACTCCGCCTTTATTGCCCCTGGAAGCTGCTAGCCTGCTGCTGCTGCTCATTTTTCATCTCCTCAGACTCTCTCTGTCCATATTCTCCTCTCACCTTTACTGCCCCGGCCTTTATTGCCCCTGCAAGCTACTAGCCTGCTACTCCTCATTCAAAGTCTCCACTTTTTGCCCCCTGCTACCCATTTTCGATCTCCTCATTCAAAGTCTCTCTCTGTCCATATTCTTCTCATTCAAAGTCTCTCTGTCCATATTCTCCTCTCTCTCTCTCTCTCTCTCTCTCGCCGGCACTGTCCATATTCTCCTCTCCTTATCTCTCTCGCCTGCACCTTTGCCTCACGAAAATGGCAGCTTATGCAGCTTCCGGCACCGGCATTCGAGCTGAAAGAGTAGAAATCCGGGTGAGGGGCCAGGTCTGACTTCTTCTATACTCTCTTCTGTTCTAGTGTCTTTTTCTTTCTGGTTTGGTGTATCTTTAATATATGCACAAGGCTGTGATGGTGCGATGATGTTGCTTTAATTTCTTCATTGGGTTAGCTCGATTTCATCAAAGGTTTCACTTTCTGGGCACTTGTGAGTCTTGTTTACGTCTGGATCTATTTGTTGTTTTGCTTCTTCACATTAGCTCAGCTAAAGATCCCATTTTTATTGCAAATGATGGTAGAGTTTCAGTTCTCGCTCTGACTGCCAAGACACATGGGTAGATCATACAATTGTTTTGTTCAGTTAGAGGTGTTTAGACACAAAATTTATGAGTGATAGAGGATGAGGGCATAGACTTTGAAAGGTTTCCATCAATGTGGCATCCTTTTGCAAAAAACTCAGAATGCCTTAAAATGGAAAAGAAAAGTTCAAAGTGGAGACTTTGTGTTTTAAAACACTTGGTGAGATGCCATATTGGCTATTTGTCCCTGCGTTGATGCTTTATTGGTCATATTGGCCATTTGCGGGACAATCGCGTGCTTTACTTCAGCATCAACAAGAATGCGAGACTATCTAAGATGTTCGACACCTACTACGAAAGACGGCAACTGGATTTGCGAACCTTGTAATTCCTCTACGAAGGCAATCGCATTACTAGCAATCAAACCTCTCTTTTAGTAAGTACCGACCACCTGGGATCAACTTCTAGAGAATGGAATAACAACTTAGAAGTTATCACTACTTGATCAGTAACTTTTCAGGACATAATTTAGTAGTAGCAGTACTTCAAATTCATTATATATTTTGTTGTAACTTGCAGTTGGGATTAAAGGACGTTATCGAAAACTGCGCCTTTGTGCACCAGTTTGGAGGCGGAAGACAGTAGCACAGTCACCCCATTTCTTGCTAAAAGACTTTTTTCTGCAACAAAACAACTAGTGTTGTGTGTACCATGAAACTTGGTACATGTTCGTATGTTAACTTAATCTGTAAGAGACAGCAACAAAAAATGGGGTGACCGTGTTGCTGTCTCTTAAAGATTAAGTTAACATACGAACATGTATCAAGTTTCATGGTACACACAACACTAGTTGTTTTGTTGCAGAAAGAAGTCTTTCAGCAAGAAATGGGGTGACCGTGTTGTTGTCTTCCGCCTCCAAACTGGTGGACAAAGGCGTAGATTTCTGTACCGTCCTCTAATCCCAATTGCAGGTTACAACGAAATATATAATGAATTTGAAGTGTTGTTACTATTAAGTTATGTCCAGAGAAGTTACCGATCAAGTAGCGATGACTTCTAAGTTGCTATTCCATTCTCTAGAAGTTGATCCCAGGTGGTTGGTACTTACTAAAAGAGAGGTTTGATTGCTAGTAATGCGATTGCCTTTGTAGAGGGATTGCAAGGTTCGCAAATCCAGTTGCCGTCTTTCGTAGTAGGTGTCGAACATCTTAGATAGTCTCGCATTCTTGTTGATGCTGAAGTAAAGCACGCGATTGTCCCGCAAATGGCCAATATGACCAATAAAGCATCAATGCAGTGGGACAAATAGCCAATATGGCATCTCACCAAGTGTTTTAAAACACAAAGTCTCCACTTTGAACTCTTTCTTTTCCATTTTAAGGCATTCTGAGTTTTTTGCAAAAGGATGCCACATTGATGGAAACCTTTCAAAGTCTATGCCCTCCTCCTCTATCACTCCTAAATTTTGTGTTTAAACAGCTCTAACTGAACAAAACAATTGTATGACCTGCCCATGTGTCCTGGCTAGTCAGAGCAAGAACTGAAACTCCACCATTATTTGCAATAAAAATGGGATCTTTAGCTGAGCTAATGTGAAGAAGCAAAACAACAAACAGATCCAGACGTAAACAAGACACACAAGTGCCCAAAAAGTGAAACCTTTGATGAAATTGAGCTAACCCACTGAAGAAATTAAAGCAACATCATCGCACCATCACAGCCTTGTGCATATATTAAAGATACACCAAACCAGAAAGAAAAAGACACTAGAGCAGAAGAGAGTATAGAAGAAGTCAGACCTGGCCCCTCACCCGGACTTCTACTCTTTTGGCTTGAATGCCGGTATCGGAAGCTGCATAAGCTGCCATTTTCGTGAGGCGACAGTGCAAACGAGAGAGATAAAGAGAGGAGGATATGGACAGTGCAGGCGAGAGAGAGAGAGGAGAATCCAATATGAATTACCTTAAACAAAGTCAAACAACATGAGTATGCTTCTCAGACAATCCAATATGAATTACCTTCTAATCATCGAGAATTACCCTAGCATTATGCCACCCAGTGTCCCATTCTGGAATGCAAATCTGAATGTTACCACCGAGTCAGCCTCAGAGCTGAGTATTTTATGTTGACAAATTTTTAGATAGTTTTCTCAGACTGGGATACTTTGTAGTTTGTACCCCAATCCAAGGTAGGGCATCTGTTTGTATGTGCAACTGCTCATCTTACAGCATATTTGGCTCGACAAGTTCTACAATGGGCTACTCGGAGTACTTCGATCTGAAAACACAACCAATCAGGTTAGGTGTCGGCATTTTGTTTGGATCTATGTAGCAATGCAATGTGCCAGTTATGATTTTCTTGAAATTTACCATCAGTATTCCATATAGACTAAAGATTAATATTAATTTGTTCACTATTTGCCAAAAGTTTAGCAAATGATTTTGATGCTGCTTGTCCATACTCGTTTGTTTATTTTGCATATTTGGAAATGTTAAAACTTCATATCTGATTCAGTTCATAATTGAATGTTGCCATAAATGAAAACTTACTAAGTTGATGACTCGTTTCATAGCTTTGAGGCTGACTTGGTGCAGTTTCAGATTATGATATTTATAGAATTCTGAGCAAACAAAATCGGTATTAAAGTCATGGCAATACTATGATGGGTCCCAGTATACGTTGGTTGATTCTAGTCAATTGTTTGATGGCTTTATGGCGCTAGCATCCTGAGCATTTGAGTTTTAAAAGCATAATCTCTAGTGATATATCAGGTGCGAGGACATTAGAGGATTCTGTGGTGGTGATATCATAGAGGTTTATAACTATTAGCTTCATTAAAGTACCCAAAAATAAATTATCTACAGGTTTTGAATGAATCTGCTTGATCGACTTTTATTTTCTGCTTTTTACTTAATCAAAATCTTGTGACTCATTCTCTGACTTTTTTTTTAATAATAAAATAAGAAATTCTTGAAATTTTCACGATAAATTTTTTCATAGTTCTTTGGGATTTAAGTAGTTCTTAGTTTTTTGGCAGCTCATTAATCACAAACAAACCTGCTTCTAAGTTTTTGTTAAGACTTTCCAACATGAGATCAAGCCACATTCTATTGGCACGACCGAGTGGCTCCTCATTCTTAAATTCCACATTCATTTGATTTATGAGGGATAATTATTCAAAAAATCCTAAACATTTCACTTTTACCAATTCAATCTAAACTTTTTAATTTTGATGATTGATCTTAAATCTTTTGACAATTTGTCAATTGAGTCAATCCGCTTCATTTTAGCTAGAAATCAATAATGTTGACATTAACCATCTTACGTGTTATGGTCGGTACTAATATAAACAAATTTTATACATTTTTTAGAAAAAATTAAGATTTTTTGTTCTTTTCTTTCTTTTCATTTTCTTACAAGTTGGCCACAAGCAAGGGTTGCGACCCTCACCTAGTGGCTGACGATGGTTGTTGGCCTTGGCTTGTGGTCAATAAAGGTTGGCTAGCAACCCTCGTCGGACTTGGTAGAAAAAAAGAAAAGAAAATAAAGAATATAAAAAATAAGATATTGTTCACGTCGCACGATCGATCGTCTTACGTGGCATTGCCAATGTTCATACTAGTGATTTTTAGTTAAAATTGGCGGATGGACTTAATTGGTAAATTGTCAAAAAATTTAGGATTGAATTGCCAAAATTAAAGAGTTTAAAATTGAATCAATAAAAGTAAAATAAGTTTATAGCTTTTTGGAAAATCTTTCCCTACTCATTATACAAATTTTTGTTCGACAAGGAGCATGAAAGTATTATATGACACTTGTTCACAAGATTTGAATTAAGCCTCATACATGTTATACATGCTACTTCCATCCTATCTAATAATTCAAATTCTTAGATCGAATTCTTTAACATGATCAAACGTATAATCCTATCAACACATGTTAAAAGTCTATAGGTCCGCCTGACCCCGATAATTGGCTACTTCCTCTATTTTATTACAAGAAGATTCGGCGTGTTGAGTCCAATCAAAAGAATTCATTTTCTCATGAGATACACCGAAGTTCAATGTACAATTAACTTAAAGTAGGAAAGCAACTTAGGTGAATTGTGTCGAAATTCATTCCATATCAACTCAATGCAATTTGCCTACCTTTCGTCATCCTCATTTCACCATATCGAAATTCAAATCGTATCCTCAAAACGCCACAAATGTTGACTCAGACTTGCAATATTGTTTCGCAAATCCGTCCAATTCTATCAATGTTCTCGATGATGGCTGTAGATTAGACAAGGAGAAGCCAGTGGCATATACACATGCCTCATATTTACATCTTTAAGTCACGACAAAAAAAAAAGGGTTTTCGATTCACTTCAGGAATATACATATTACTCAAAATTCGTTTCACTATCGAGGCGTAACAGTAGGTTCAACCCCGCTTATCAGATCACTTCCCGAGACGCCTGATGAAATATACGGGTCCATGCTCACAAAAGATGAAGATGATGGAAGTATCTTGCCTGAATAATCAGAAGCCGTCTCAGAAAGTATGGCGTCGCCATCAGGCATCAGTTTGAGTATGCTCTCGAGCTCCCTCACCACGTCCAACATTGACGGCCGCTTCTCTGGGTTGTCGCAGCAACACAAGAGGGCCAGAGCAACAAACCTCTCGACACATTCCGAAGGATAAGAGCCCATCCTGCTGTCTATAATAGAGAATATCATGCCTGCCTGATGCGCCATGTTCACCTGCCATGGCACTTGAAAAGTTCATCACCGGAAAAGAAATAAAGGATCTCTAGATTCTCCTTCAGTGCATCTGATATTTGCAACTAAGTTCTGCAGGTATTACACAATGGTGGAGATTTCAAATCACGCCTTTCTAATCCTTGTTGCTGAATTTAATTGTTGCTCCCCACCTAAAATTACAATCTACCACAAATTCACTATATTTGGATATGGCACTATAAATATATTGAAACCATCCAACACCTGCATATGGATTTTTCTTTCTTTGCAAGAACGTCTTAGCATGTCAGTTTTTGTCGGACCTCAGTGCATAGTGATTGGAACTAAACACGGTTTCACCAGTATCTAAGAGCAGAAAATATCAGTAACTTACAACTAAAGGTCTCAAGTGAGAACAGGTCATATTGCTAACTTACGATTAAAGTAAGCCCAAATTCTGAAGACATAATAAGGTGAGAAGTGATCAGACAATGATAATGACTGACAAGAACCATGAGAGCCTATCATATCAGGAAAGTACCTCTCTGACAATATTCTTTCCATGCGATATTGGCTGCATTCCAGTCAATAGCTCCAGAAAGACAACTCCAAGACTATAGACATCACTTTTATCAGTCAACTTGTGCGTCAGAAAATATTCTGGGTCAAGGTATCCCTGAAGAGAAAAACCACAGTGAAAAGGGGAGGTCAGGAGAACAGCAAAAGTACATAGTTGTAGGTACTTAAACTTTCTAATAGACCACTTACCGGTGTCCCTTTGACGATTGTAGACACATGATGGGGCACGGTCCCTTCATCATCCAGGACAGGGGCGAGCCGTGATAGCCCAAAGTCAGCAACTTTGGCAGTAAGCTTGGCGTCCAAAAGAATGTTACTGGCCTTAATGTCTCGGTGGAATACTGGAGGGTTGGCTTCTGTATGGAGGTAAAGAATGCCCTTAGCAGACCCCAACGCAATACGCAGCCTCATACTGAAGTTAAGGTACTCTTTAGTTTTACCTGCGTGCAAGTAAGATGAATATCTGTGAAGCAAGAAAAGATTGAAATACACGAAGCATCATGATAGCATTGATGCATTAAAGTGTATTTGAAGAGCTCATACAAGAACATTCCTGATGGTTCTGTGAAGATAAATTTATCATGGGACCACACTCCAAATGAATGCTTCTGAGTACTAGAGAAATTATATTAGAGGAAGTTCTTGAAACAACTCCAGACAAAGTAGTCAACCTAGATTACTCCTAAAGCTGAGAATTAGTAGTTTGAAAGAGAAAACATAATATGATTCTCTTAAGAAGAGGAATTAAACTGATGCGAATCCAATTCCTTCAATATGCATGTCTCCTAATTTTGTGGTAGCCTATTTTACTAGTCAAAAGTTTGGATAACCAATGTGTTGCTAAATCGAGAATATAAAGCACATACCAGAAAGCCAATCCCGCAGAGTTCCATTGGGCATAAACTCATATACTAACATCTGTAAATACACCAAGAGCATACTATAAGTTCTTCTGTTTAAATCATGACAGCCATGCGCACGGTAATTTTGTTTGGAGGAAGACAACCGTCAATCCTCAACATAAATCACAGGATTGATGGTGAAAGAAGTGTTCTGCCATCATGCACACAAGTACAATGTACAAACACTACTCTCCAGCAACTGTGAAGTACTTTCCATTTTCCTAAAAACATAATCAGTATGAACAAAAGAGAAAATTGAAATTTGTTCCTTCAACAGCTTTTTAGCCGCAAGAACCCATAAATCAGCAGATGGATTGAGTGCTAGATTAGATTCATGAGTTACTTAGCAATTCTCCTTTTGCATGCATTAAAGAATTCCATTGCTACTGCTGCTCATGATGAAGCATACATCTAGAAACGCAAACAGATAGTTATGCAAATACAAATTAGAAAAACATAGAATATCAGCTACCGTATTATTTTATCATTCATTGCAGATGTTATAGTAGGCATGGCCAATAGCAAACAAGTAGGATCCAACAACCACATAAAGCCAAACTCCAGGAGTTTACCTGTTCACATTCTTCATCACAATATCCTACCAACGACACTAGGTTCCGATGATGTAACCTTGATAACATTTTTATCTCCGTCAAAAATTCTTTTTGTCCCTGTAATGATCCTTCTTCTGCACGTTTTATGGCTACAACTGTGTTGTCATATAAATTTCCTCTATAAACTTTCCCATAACCTCCTTGCCCAACTTGAGTCGATCTAACGAAGTTGTCAGTTGCAACCGCCATTTCTCTAAATGTGAAGGCTTTCACGCCTTCAAGCTTCATAGATACCTTTGAGGCTATGAGGAGCAATACAAAATTAGATCACAGGCAAATTTCATTCGTATTAGCTAAGAAAAATCTTGAAGAACTTACATAGATTCTTCCTTGACAAGGAAGGCTGATATCTGGTTTTCCTTCTTGCAACGATAAAAGTAATCATGGTGGAGATGGCAACAATACAGCCAATAGATGATAATACTATGGCCACCAATATCCCTTTACTAATATTCACCTTCTGATTTGGAAAAATCACTGTTCAATTAGGAAACTATACGAGTCAAATACAGGAGATTAGACCAAATTTGATTATTACTTCATTCTTGATAAAATCGGATTTAACCAATGATAATACATTTTGACATATCAGCTTGTATGACCATCCTTGCAAAGGCATACTTCTTAACCAGGGTAAATTTATTATGACGATCACAGGTTTCTCTCGCACAGTCAACTTTATAAAGCTTCCTCTAGTGTAAGTGCCAGAGAAAAGTGGAAAAAGGTACACAAGAGATGCCTGATTAAAATCTTCAAAGAAGATGTAGAGGTTATTGTCTTCATATGGATGATAACAATAATCAAGAAGGAAACAAGTAACGACTACATTTCTATTTGTTTGCAAAGTGATACAAAGTCGACACTTTAGAAAGCCAACTGTATTTTCAACCTAGAGTATCAGTTCTCTCAACAAATTGTGAATTTCATACCAACTTTGCAGATAAATGTCCCATACATGCATTCACTAAGAAGCAATAGAACTGCAGAACAAGTTGTTTTGAGGCAACTTAACTCATTTGAAATAAGCTAAATAAGGTAGCAGTGTGTGATACCTTTCCTGATTACCCATATCAAGTGATGGAGGCTCAGGCAAATCAAATAGGTACAGAGCCTAATTATGTTTAAGGGCTACTTTGCAGCATCATCATCATTAGAAACCATCACTGCAGGTGATTCTTTAAGACAAAAGTTGTGTGGAGCTAAGTACTTACCAGTTGAATAAGGTCCCAGAAGAGTAAAATTGAGAAGTTCATATGGTCCATATAAGTCATTTCTACGAAAATGCCACGATGTGAAGATGCCTCTTATTCGCCGAACCTCACTCGCATTAAATGTACTTGGACCGTTAACCACTGGGAAAAGTTTCAAATACATCCTCATCCGTGGTCCTTCCCAGGCATACGAATCAATATGCAATTGATATAGTTCCATGTCAAGAGATCTGGTTAAGTACACTTCAAATTGATGCTCATAAGGAGGGAAATAAGAGAAGCTGGGACTCTTCAGTCGGTATCCAATTTTCAGTGGCGATGCGCAGAAGCATTGCACGGGCGATGATGGAACATATTCGTAAAAATTATCTGTAGGGCATGCTTGAGTAAGACAACTAGTGGAATTCGCTGAGTTGCCAGGTGTCCCATTGTCTCCACCCTCATTCCCACAAAATCGGCTAACATTCATTATATTCCCTTTACTGCAGACAGGATTGCCTCCAAGCCTAAAGGAAAACTCCTTCATTAAATTTCAGACGGGGGGACTCTACCAAAGGCAAATAATCACTCCCTTTAACAAAAATGAAACATTTGACATTTTCCAACTTCTTTGGCACAGCAAAGCCAAAAGAATGTGCCGAGAGCTTCTTTCCTTGGCTTTTCAATGCAAGGTTGTAAACACATTTGATGCCTATAAATAAATTATCCATAGGCCTCAAAGTTTATTTTGGCCTTTCGGGATGGCTTCAGAGGCACTGCCAAAGGCAACTGGTAGTCCCATGCAGGACCTCCAGGTACCATTTGCCAAGAGCTCCCCTACTTGAGAAAACCAAAAGTGGGGCCTTGAAGAATAACCAAGATCTTGACAGGTTGCTATAATCATTTTCAGGCATACATTTGAAAAATCAGCATATCAACAATGTAATCTACACCTATGTTTTTCGTTAATGTAATTGGGGGGCAGAAAGGAACAGGAAACGAACCTTAGAGTGACATTCTCTGGAGGATTAAGATCTCCTACCACATCTAAGAGTGAATTCTTTTGAAGATCACTGTGATAAAAATATAAAAAATAATAAATAAACATCAACAATCTCAAAAAGAATAAAGTAGATGACGGATGTGCATAATGTTTTGATAAGCTTGTTGATAACATTACAGTGCATTTCAGGGATGAGCATGCTGTGAGACACTGCTTTACTTCCAGATCAGATAATTAAGGAGGAGGAAAACTGAGTGCTTACATGATAAGCCTCTCGCTTGAAGTGAAGTTCATATTCTGCCAAATGTTTGCAAGGACAGAACCTGTCAAGCTGTTATTCTCCAGTGACCTGCATTATAAGTAATGTCCAGATTCAGAATTATGTAAAACATAGTATTAAGAGAATGAGTACCTTATACTCTATCAAGATCAAGTGCGAGAAAATAATCTCAGAAGCACTGCCACTTCTACACCTGCTAATAACATACGAAAACAAGAATTTTTACAATCACGAAAGAAAAGATAAGAGTCTCACAGTCTTTGTAGAGAGGGAAGATTGGAGAAATTTGCTGGAATAGATCCATTGAGAAGGTTATTCGATAGATCGCTGCAATCAACAAAGTGTATCCCAAATTCAGCAGTCACGCTGATATCATTTTCGTGGATAGGGAGTTGTATAATATAATTGATCGTGTACATACATGGTTGTTATATTATCAGAGAGCTTGTTTGATGGTATAGGCCCACTAAGCTGATTATGGCTGAGATCTCTGCAATATGGAAAAAAATGAAAAGTCAAAACAAGTTTTAGATGTATTAGCATGAGTATTTTCTAAAATGCACTTGATGGAAACATATATGTCAGACTTGGCAGATTATAAGGAACCAAGAACAAACAATTAGACAATTCCCAAACTCACAAAAATTTAAGATTTGGTATCTGGCTAAGATCAGGAATTGATCCCTCCAGACTGCAATCTCGAAGACTCCTGCCAGGCAAGTTTGGAAAAGCATTAGAAACCTTATGGAATAATTAGTGCAATATATGGTCCACAAATGCTTTACATTGTCTTTTTTATAAATCATAGATGAAGTCTGGTACTTCCTTCTTAAACAGGAAAGCCGGTTCCCTGCCACAATTTGCTAATACATCTCAATTAGACCATTAACTTTGGGAAGCAATTCCCCAAGTTTTACAATGTTCTATGGAAGTCATTCCTCAATTTCCTATCCATGAATTTCTTGCATTTAAGACTGTTTTTAATGATTGAAATAACACTTTAAGGTGTTTGGTCCGCATCAAAGTTCTTTCATTGAGGCATCGCAGAATCTATAGTTCTCCACAGGTAATAACTGAATGTACAACAAGCCATTTTTACAAGATCTGAATTTTTTTTTTCTCTCGAGCAGTTCATAGCCCAAGCAGCTTCATCATTCCAGCTACCGACTTTTCTGATAATGCATTTCCTGAGTATTTTCAATCTTTCTACTAAGAATCATGCGATTTCACACCTCAGCAGTGCATAATTTACTACTAAATGCAGTAAAAGACCAAATGTCAACTCACAATTTTGCTAAATTGGGGAATTCCCCATAAGAAGCTGGTATTTCAGTGCCCTCGAATTTGTTATTGTCAAGTTGACTGCAAAATTAAGGAGAGCTTTCATGGAAAGATCAGATCAACATACTTTAACAGTGTAATATGCATGCTTCTAATGCATGTCTCCAGCAGAAACAGAGCAAGCCATCAAATGCAAAAGAAGGTGCAATTTGAATGCAAAAGAAGTGCAATTTGAAAATATCAGATCTGCTATTCCTCATGCTACCTTTAGAATACCAGTTGACCTCGTGTCCTAGGCATACCAAAATATAGCTACTACAGATTATAGAACAGCTACATTGAGGAGAGAACTTCAATCGTGAAGGAGGCTATGAGAAGGGCAATGGCAATTCAGCATTAGATTTACAAACTTGTTACAAGTATGCATATCCTTTTTTCAATGTTGCATGACAATTAATTCTTCATGATCACCTGCTGTTTATGGTTTAGTCAACCTACTCAATTACAGAGTTGATCCTACTAATTGCTAATTATATCCATATTGTTCTCATCTTCAGCTCGAGACATTGCAGTGCTACACCTTGTTATTACAGAGCGGTTTGGTAATGAGTTCACTTGTTTCTGACCAAAAGTTTCTTTCAACATAAGGACTTCACAAAATTTATAAATAGACAAGGAAATGAAGAGAGCCAGGAAAAGGAGAGCAGATGACTGCACACCTAGTAGAATTCAACTACAAGGGCCTTCATACAATGGAGGCACTAGTGACCTAGACAGGCTAGCATAGTTACATGTCTGATTAATGCATGTGTATTCACTGGACATTGAGATACATATCCATATGCACCTTTAGAGTCAACTGATTTACTAAACATGTGGGATGAGATCAGAACCACAATTGAAACAACTTAATTCAAAATACAATTGGAAATCACATAAGATGTCATACAGTATGCGCAAGTCTGGCAAGAGTGAGAACTCTCGTGGAAGTTTTCCAGATAAGTTGTTATTGTCCAAAAGCCTGCAAAATTAATTATAATAAATAATTTTTTTTTTTTTTTTTTTTTTTTTTTCTGTATTAGTCATTAACAGCAGTGTAACAGAAAGTTGAGAAAATCAGAAAAGGGATGAGCTGTAAACTCACAAGTGAAGAAGCACGGATATGTTGGAAAGCTCAGCTGGAATTTGGCCACTTATTGTGTTATTATTCAAATGGCTGCATCATTTAATCTGTAAGAACATAATATGCAGAAGAAGGCTGGGCCACCAGCTAACACCAAGCAGCCAATAAAGGTTGAAATCCACTTACAGGTGTTTCACACTACTCAAGCTGGCAAATGATTTTGGTATTGGACCTGATATTTGATTCTGGTCCACTTGAAGTCTATTCAAGTTCGAGAGATAGCCAAGCTCATCGGGTAAAGAGCCAGATAACTTGTTTCCATTCAAAAGCCTGCACTGACAAAAATTAGTCAAATCACTCTCAGAAAACCATTGTTGTTGGAGCAAATTACAATCATGAAAATGAAAACAGAGAACCTTGGAGAGCTATTCTCTAACTTCTCTCCAGTTGCTACATTTCGGACATTCAGACAAACAAGCAATTTCGAATTATGGGATTTAGTTAAAACTAGTAGTTTTCTTTTCTAAAAACCAGTAGTCTTCTTTTGGCAAGTTATTTCTCAAAATCAATTAATAAATGAAAATCAGCTACTTTTATAAGGATCTATAGAAAACCGTTTGGAGAACAATTGAGAATGAGCACCATCTGATGAAACCTTTTGCAAGCTGCAAAGATGTATCAATTTCAGATACATGAAAAAATTAAATAGAAACTTACAGAGTAAGACATCAACCCAATTTAGCAAAGCCGTCAATTACATAAAGAAGAAATGTGTGCATATCTTATTCATAAATATAAAGTACTTTAAACACCCAATGGCAATTATCATCCATTTCATTAGTCAATGTCACTTCCTTAAGTGGAAGGTCGGTTAAGAATGTACAGTTAACAGAACCTGATTCTTGCTCTGCATCTGACAATTATACGTGCATCAACAGTTAAAACAGTGAATCAAATAGCTAGCTGGAGGTTGCAAAATCAAACTGCCAAATCAACTTACAAGAGTCTCAAGGACGCAATACTTCCTATCTCCTTTGGTATGCTGCCAGTTAACTCATTCCACATGAAGTCTCTTCCACCAATAAAAATGAACAGGAAAGAAAAAGAGAAAGGATCAGCATCAATACTTCCATCTTACTTACTAGCTCAGCAAATATTTGCCCTACAATATCTGCTAAAATTGTAAGATGACACAATCACTAACTCACAAAATTTGAAGTTGAGACAACTGCGCGACGGCAGGAGCTATACTTCCAGAAAGATTCATATTCAGCAGCTGGCTGCATCAGGAAAGGAAATATAAGAACAGCCGGATATATTGTAAGTATATCCTAAAGAATAACTTGACTAAAAGTGGGCTGAGAAGTTGATATTTTCAATATTAAGAATATAATAAATTGTGATTATTTAGCTCTCTACTAAAGAATCTCTAGAACTATTTATAGCAGTTAGAGTAGACCATACATCTCGTACACATGCAAATAACCATCAGTGCCAACTGTTCCAGAGCATAGAACTCCTGTCCAGGTAGATGTGCATGGATCCCCCTTCTCCCAATTCGCAAGGTGTTTCATAGGGTCAACCAGACTGCTCTTCACGGCAATTAATGCATTGACTGCAAATAGCACAAGCACTTAAGCATTTTACAAATAAAATTTCCAGAAACAATCAGCCTTGAAATGATGCTATAAAGTCGCACGCATCCTCAAATAGTAATAGCATTAGTTTCACTCTCCATGTGTCCCAAAAAAGGGAAGAGTAAAGAAAGAGCCGACCAATTCATGTCAACTACTACGTTTTTATGTTATTTTTATGAATAATCCAGGGGCACAGGCATGGAGACTTGGCTACGTATACACCCATGAAACAAAGTGTAAGCCCCATAAACCATGAAGTCCTAGCTTTTGGCCTGTGTGAGTGGCTTTGACTCAGAGTAGTCTGCATATAGTTAGTATAATTTGAAAGGTGACCTCTAGTTCCTTAGCTGGAAATCTACTGATGCCCCATGTCAATTACTACTTTGCAATAGTAATATTTGTGATGTGACAATAACTTTCACCAAGGTACTGAAACAGAGTTCAAGGAGCAAGCCTGGTAGACAGAAAATTCCTAATCCTATACATTAACTTCAACCACATGTGAGGATTGGGAAACTAGACATTATGGTCCGACAATAAGAATGGAATGGCTGAGAATAATGCAAAGGAAAAAAGAAAAAAAAAAACAGCTCAGATCCTCAACTAGCAACCAAATACACCAATATATTTGACAGCTTACAATTTTACAACGATCTACCAGAAATTATAAAAGATAAATACATACACTCTGCTTCTCATGCACACTTGGACGATGCAATGAAAGAAAGATCACCTTCCGACGGAGCAGTGACCTGCGCTTCAACTAGGTATGCGAAATAGCAACAAGAAAGGACGAGAGCACATATGGGAACTCTCAGCTTCAGCATCCTCTTCCCCTGAAACAAAATTTAAAGACTAAAACATCGCGCACATTTCTTCAACCTCCCAAAGCATTGGCATCGTGTGATAGATTCGCATTTCTACATGAGAAAATAAAACAGACATACGCATACACAAACCCTGTTCATCGTATTGCCGAAGAAACTAACATTACCTAACGGATCAAAAAAGAAGTCTCAAGTTCTTAAAAAACGCGACTTGAGCAGGGAAAACATCTGAAATCTTGAAATTAAACAGCCCCAGATCAAGAAAAAACCTCTCCAAGCATCCAACAACAAATGAAACGAAGACCCATCAACAAATACCAGAATTAGACTCGATTCGAGCATCTCCCTCACCTCAAGTCCACCCGCAGGCCTAAGCAAGAGCTCGTAGAAACCCTTTTGGATTCAGAACCAGAAGTCAAACAACTCGGGCGGTGGATATACGGGAGTAAAAAGGAGAAAGCCGAAAGCTTTGCGATGTGGGCACACCGCGATCGGCGTCAGTATCATGAAGGCGACAACGGGAGTGGAACGTTGACTTTTCTACGGTCTGAACACGAGCTGTGGCTGCGACGCATGCGATGGCACTTGCGTCATGGTGGTTGAACCCACATAATAAAATGGAGCAAGCAAGTGACAAGAATCCGGAAGAGTACGAAACCAGCAGATCCTCTTCACTTCCCGACGTGCCTAATCCGATGCCGCGTCGCCATTAACGATTTCTTGATCTAATATTAATGGCGGTCGAAGCTTTTGTCCGGGGATGCGAACATGTGACAAATGGTAAACACAGGACATTCCCCACGCCATAGAAGCTCGCTTTTTGTGCTTCCCGGACAGGGACAGAAGTACAGAAAAGATGCTGAGGAAGAAATTCCCAAGCCAAGCTCCTTGAGTGGGTTATAACAGTTTCTTTTGTGGATCCTCGACAGTGGTCAAGATTGTAATTGATCAAGTGACTCAGTGCTCCACCAAGTAATCCCGGTGGACGCGGAGGACTATGTTTTTGTTTGCACTCAACTCCCAGTTAGAAAGAAATTTTTTGTTCTCCCTCTCTAGGGGAATATATCACTGAATTTTAGGTATCGGAATTCAAATGTAACGGTTTAAGATTATAGTTAGGACATAAGTTCAGAAAAATATTGAGAAAGTAGTTTATTCTCCGAGCTCCTTGGATGGGTTAGAACACCTCTTTTTTACCTTTTTGGAGTACTAGTTTCCATTAATTCTTTTCGTTTTATGTGTTATAGAGAATTAAGATTAATACCATAAAAAAACTCCAAAATAATACAACTGTGATAAATTTAATTAGCAAAAATTCTAAATTTATATATTTATGATAAATTTACTTTCCGTTAGTTTTCGTTAAAATGAAATTAATATCATGAAAAATCACAAATTAGCACAATTATAATAAATGAATGGTAAAACTCTAAACTATTATATTTATCAACTATTAACTATCATCCAATTTAATAATTTAATGATAAAAATTAATAAAAATTAATAGAGAGCAAATTTGTCTAAATTCATTGTAGGGTCGCCATTGAGATTTCCTGATGGATGTCGAAGCTTTTGTCCGTGGACATGAACGTGCGACAAACGGTAAAGACAGGACATTCCCCCCACCATAGAAGCTCGCTTTTTGTGCTTCCGGACAGGTAATGCTGAAAAGATGCTGAGGAAATAATTCCTACGCCAAGCTCCTTGGAAGGGCTATAACAATTTTTTTTTTTTTTTAGTCTTTGGAGTACCATCCAATCGGTACGGTTCGTGGATCCTCAGTCGTGGTCAAGGTCCACAACTCAGGTCTAAGTGCCACCCTGCTTGCTATTAACGTGCCGACGTGATTGCATTTTTTATTTTAACATATACTCACAAATCTCAGCTCTAATTATGAAGAATTTTCCTTTCCCCTTCCTTAGGGAATATACCCCGAATTTTATGTCATAAAGTTCATACAAAGCAACTTGAGGTCATACTTAAGACCTTAGTGTAGAAAAATATTGAGAAAGTAATTTATACACCAAGCTCCTCGAATGGATTAGAATAATTTTCTTTTTCCTTTTGAAGTACTATTTTCTACTAATTTTTTTCACTAAAGTGTTACCATATTCCCTATAGAAAATTAGGATTAATATACTCTAAAATGATATAACCATGATAAATTTATTCCAAATTAATTTCTTGACCACCAAAAGTCCTAAATTGGAATATTTACAATAAATTTACTCTTAGCCCCCCAATTAGAATATTTGTAATAAATTTACTCTCTGTTAGTCTTTGTTAAATTGGATTAATATCATAGAAATCACAAATTAATATATTTGTGATAAAAGGAGGGTAAAATCATAAATTAGTAAACTCGTTAATTGTCAAGTGCCATCTAACTTAACAATTTGACAGTAAAATTTATCAAAAATTAACATAAGCTAAAGTCATCACAAGTATACCAATTTATGGTGTAGTTTAGGGTAAATTTGACATATTTATACCAATTTGAAATTTTTCGTTGCATTAATCTAGAAAATTATGACACTATGCATGTGGTTGAGATAGTGTTATGGTAGGGATTCTTTACTCGGATGCCATGTATATAAGCTCCTGGATTCGGATGGTATATTTGTACAAATCTCTTGTTTGATTATGATTAAATACCGGAGGAGTTACTTAACAAAGCATCATTCTAATCAAAACACCGTTTAAGAATACTTAAACGAGGAAATATCAGATATTTATTACACATGTCACGACAAAATCAGCACACATACCCTTGTCTTAAAGTTTGTTCTTCGTGGAAATATAAGAACACAGCTGGATTTTGGTGGTAATAATTTGAAACTCTACTTCAAGTGCGTCATTTCGTCACTGGTAGAATCAATCAGAGATGGGAAGGGATCATGCATATGTACAAATCGAAACCTATGATCTAAGTAGGAAGTGCTGAAGCACTTACATCCCATTTAATTGGACTCTCATTAAGTCCAAGTACACATTCCTACTAAGAGAAAGTTAAAGTGTTGGAATAATATATTTGAAGTAATGATTAACTTAATTTAGTAAATCTCATATTTAAATTAGCAATTGGTCCAAGTATACTTCAATACTCTTACTAACAATTTCAACTGGATAAATCATAAACTGGACTAAAATCTCTCTCTCATCTCTCTAGATTTGATTATGATAACCCAATTATTTGGTCAAGTAATAGAGGTAACTCGTTATAAAAAATTCAGACTTGGGATATCGTGTTTTGATATTAAATGAGATGTGTGAAGAGAAAAGATAGTCACTTGATCAGCTTCAGATAACTACTTATGACTGATTTGTATGTCCTTAAACTAAATCGGCAAAGATCATATTGGATACATCGTGTCACGATTCTAGACACAAACCTGACTAGTGACTTTTCATGTAAATGATTTGCAGAATATATGTCGTTTGAATGAAAACTCTAAAATCTCTTTAAATTACCACAAATTTTAACATAATGATTTGCCAACCGTTGTACGTGGTATGTCTGACGTTAACGTGCATGAATTTTGTAATTTGTAAAAAGAAAATTATGATTTTTTTTCTCTTTTTTCTTTATTGTCTTCCTATTTCCCTTTGCCGGTCGCCGGTTTGCTGGGTCACTTGATTAGCTTCAGATAACAACTTATGACCAATTTGTATGTCCTTAAACTAAATCGGCGAAGATCATATCAGATACATTGTGTCACAATTCTAGACACAAACCTAACTAGTGATTAAGTGTCATGTGAATGATTTGCAAAATATATCTTGTCTCGATAAAAACTCTAAAATCTCTTTAAACTACCACGGACTTTTAACATAATGATCTACCAACCGTTTTATGTGGTATGACCGGTGTTGATGTCCATGAGTTTTGTAATTTGTAAATTCTTTTTATGATTTTATGATTTTTTTCTTTTCTTTTTCTCTTTTTTTCTTTATTGTCTTCTTCCCTTCACCAGTCGCCGGGTCACCGGTGATGACTGCAAAACCCTTGCTAGATCTAGGCTTCATTGGGAAATTATCCAAAAAGTCTTGAGCCTATTGCATTTTTGTTAATTTAACTCTAAACCTTTTAATTATACCAATGAAAGTCTTAAACATGTTCACATTTTGCCAATTGAGTCACTTAGGTCAATTTTGATCGGAAGTCTCTAACTTGGATACCAATTGTCCTATGTGGCACGGTCAGTGCTAATATGGATAATTTTTAATAACAATTTAATATTTTTTCAAAGTTATTACTTTGTTTTCTTTTTCTTCTATACATTTTTCTTTTTCTCCATTCTCTTTTCTCTTTTTTCTTTTGCTCGTTTTTGCTCAGTTGGGCTGTTGGCCTTAGGCAATTGGCAACCTCTACCAACCATTGACGAGGTCTAGCAATGGCCCGCGGAGGGAAATGGGGCAAAAGAAAAAAAAAAAAAAAAAAAAGAAGAGAAAAATTAGAAAGGAAAAAGAATAAATAAATAATTTGAAAAATATTTTATTTTAAAATTATCCATGTCAATGCCAACTGGTTAGCGATTTCCAACCATTATTAAATGGACTTAAATTGGCAAAATGTGAAAATATTTTTAACTCAATTGACATAATTAAAATGTTTAGAATTGAATTGATAAAATTACAGTAAATTATATGACACTTTTCTTATCTTTTACCTTTTCTTTTCTCTTTTTTTCTTTATTGTTTTCCTATTTCCCTCTGTTGGCTACTAGGTCACCAATGATATTGATTGTGGCACCCTCGCTAGATTTGAACTAGATGAAGGTGGCCAGTGCTGATTGGACCTACACGATAGTGATTTTTTTACCATAATTGGTTGGACGAACTAAATTGGAAAATCGTTAAAAGGTTTATAACTATATTGGTCAAGTTTTAAAGTTTAGAACTGAATTGGTGGCCGCAAAATATGTTTAGAACTCTTTGTATAATTTTTCTGAGAATTGAATTTGAGTTGTGAGCTTAATGTATGAATTTGTTTTTTTTGTTTTTTGTTTTTTTAACTCTTGTACAAGATAACCCATATAGTCAATTTGCAAATATTGGAATCCGTCAAAGTATATATCTCCCTAGCAACTAGAGACCCCAAAATGGTTTCCTATTCAATTAATAGACAATTATATCACGGCCTCAAGTTAGATAAAATGTAATTGTATTTTGATTCTTCAATTTTCTCCAATTCATTCCCCAAGAAGTAGATTGTTTTATATACTACACAAGAAGTCGAATATTCAGACAAAATGACATTGATGATTTGGGACAGGCTTGACGTTACTCTTGATTGCTCAGATATGAAGACTTTCTGAGGTGCTTGCAAGAATAGTCTGACCCCAAAAATTTAAGCCACTAAACAGCATGTAGATAAGTTAATATAAATTACATGGATAATGATGTGAAATATGATAACAACCTTGTCTTCTCGTTATCAAATGAGTTTCATTTCCTATTGCCTTAACGTGTTGAGTAATTTTTCCCACAACTCTAATTAAACAAATTTTCTTTCTTTATTTTGCCAAAAATGAATAATTTGAATAATATTTTTCTTAAACATGATAACTTATATCAATTATAAAAATAAATAAACAAAAAATATTCTTATCATCAATCATATTTGGTAGATGATAAAAATATTTTTAAGCTAATTATTTCAAATAATATAACCGATCATTTTCAAAAAAAATATTTTTTAAATTATTTATTTTACATGAAATAAAACGGAGATCGCGCTTGAGCACTTGACGTTGCCCATCACCAATCCGCCATCGTTGATGACTTGAATCTCTTCCTTACTTTGCAACATACGGAGGTCGCGGTCATTGATCTGACGTCTTGGGGTACTTAGGATGAGATCTCTCTCAAGTTGCTTTTGAGAACCCAACTAGTTGGTCAAGCAATACTACAGTGTGTTATAGACAATTCGGACTGAGGTTATCATGTTTCGCTATCATGTGTGACATGTGAAGATAAAAGATAGTAACTTGATCATCTAACTCCAATTTAACAACTTATGACCTATTTAGACAGTGCTTACTGGATTACCGATCAAATATGAGTTAATGAACTTTATTGAAAAATCATCAAAAAGTTTATAATCACACTAATCAAATTGAAAAGTTTAAGATTAAATTAGTGTCCATGAACAATTTTATTGAGAATTAAATCTATGTCGTATGCTTACTATATAATTTTTTAAAATTCCATATAAGACACCGATATGGTTATCAGCAAATATTGAAATTAGTAAAAATAAAAATAAAAACTCCCTTCTTTTCTCCCCCGGCACCCCTCCACTCATTGCGGTTATCTCCGAGTGCAAGCTGGTGCCGGGGCTCCCCTTGCTGTACAGTTTTATAGCATTTTGCAATAGTTAATATATCTCTTACCTTTACTGAAAATAAAATAAAAGAAAATAAAAAAATCCCTGGTAAATAGAGACCCCAAAATGGTTTCCTACTCTATTAATAAACGATTATATCACGGCCTTAAGTTAGATGAAATCTATTTGGATTTTATTCTTTAATTTTCTCCAAATTTATTCCCCAAGAGGCAGATGGTTTTATCCTATACGAGAAGTTTTGTTTTTTCGTTTAAAACCTATACGAGAAGTTGAATGTTGAGAGAAAGTGACTTCAATGATTTAATACTGCCATGACGTTACTTTTCCAAGGTGATTGCGAGAATATCCAACTCTAAAAATTTAAGACACTAAAAGTTACAAAAGATAAGTCTTAATAGGTATCATGTGGATAATGATGTGAGAGATTATAACATCCTCATATTTTCATTATCAAATGAGTTCCATATTCTACCACCTTAATGCATTAGGGTAATGTCTTCCTACATTACACCACAATTAAAATCTTGATTCCCATATCATCACGTCCTCACTCAACATGAATCTGTCACCGTCGACGACTCGATTCTCTTCCACACTTAACAAAATATGGAGGTTGTGACCCCAGCACAAGTGAAACCAACCTTAAATTAAAGGTCGCCTGAGGTCACAATCGTTGATTTGACATCACAGCCTTAGACTGGCGGTAGGCTGAGGTCACGGTGGCAACATCCGTCACCGAAATTCAGCATAGATAAATAATTTAGGATCCACTGAATTTCAACGTCTTCAAATAATCTATCATACCCTTACACTAAGAAAAACATCTTCAGATAAGCATGGTGAATCGCGTCCGTCATCGTGAAATCTTATTTTATGCGCACGACCGAGACAGCCCGCGTCCTATCTCCAGAAAAAAAGTTATCGAGTCCGCTGATAACGCCGTAAACGGCAAAATGCTTTTAGATATTATGAAGTGCCTTGTACCTATTGGCTTTCGAGCCAGCTAAATTGCCTTGTACCTATTGGCTTTCGAGCCAGCTAAATTGAAAGGCTTGGATCATTCCATGACATCTTTGGGATCAAATAAGTCAAGCGGCCGAAAGAAAAGACTGCATCTATGGTTTCATACGGTGTCGGCATGCGAAACGTGGTGTCATCAGATCATTAATATCTTGCAGTATGATCAGATGAAGTCAAGGCTTCTAGATACATATCGTTGCTGAGGATATGATGTTTGTCCATGAATCTGGTATAAATTGTCGGCTTGCATAAGAACTCAAAATGTCTAATGAACATGGAGGTTTGTTTTCGTGACGCCTTGGATTTAACTTATTTGAGGACAACTTACTTAAGATATTGTTTGCTTTAACCTATCCTATACCGAGCTGTAAGTGATAACGTAGTTCTTTATGTGAAAATTCAAAAAATAGGGAATCTTTGATTTTTATGATTTTGCACAATAACAAGATGAAGACATTCTTTTTGTCCATAGCATTATCGTAAAAAATGATTGTTATAGAAAATAAAAGAGATGAAGAAATCCAATTTTTCTCCCTTGATCCATAGAAATCCAATTTTTCTCCCTTGATCCATTTTTCTTTAGCATATTTTATCTGATGGAGGATGGAATATAACATTGGTTGTTTTGGGTAGAGAGAGGATTTGATTTTATTTATACAGGTTATCAATAAGTGCCTTCCATTAAATCACATTTTATTTTCATATCTTTTCATAAGAACCATTGCTTGCTTATAAGAATTGCACCTTTTCATTTCATGAGAATCACAACTTCTCATAGGCAATATTTCTTTTATAATATATAAATAATTATTAAACCATTAACTAATAATGTCATGTGGGCCACAATAATTCTAGCCCAAGCCTTACAGTTTTGTCATTTGACATCTCCTACCTAAACATGCCTAACTTTGGATTTCTAAAGCTAAGTATTGCTATTATGTTAAAAGACGTTTTTATGAGTTAATTTTGGTTATCACTTATATATCTCAATATCACTTTTCTTTTGTTCAATGAATAGTTATGTTCATTTAAGCCCCATTTGCCATTCTAGAAACTTGTCAAGAGCCGCTCCTTATCCAAATCTTGCCTTGATGACCACTCCTTGCTTTGGTTGGACTTGGCCGTTACATTTCTCCGTTTCCAACTTATGTCGATTTCATAAGGGGACTCAAGACTTGCATGAGGTGCCATTTCAAACTAGAGACCTATTCAAGTTGGCTATGTCTCGTGACGGGACTCGAGAAGGATGACTCTGAATGCACAAATCCAAACAAAACGACGACTTTCTTGATCCCCATCCCCGGTTAATTTGCACAACTCCTGTACAAGATAACCCTATGGTTAATTTGCAAATATTGGAATCCGTCAAACTATATATCTCCCTAGCAACTAGAGACCCCAAAATGGTTTCCTATCCATTAATAGACAATTATATCACGGCCTCAAGTTAGATAAAATGTAATTGTATTTTGATTCTTCAATTTTCTCCAATTCATTCCCCAAGAAGCAGATTGTTTTATATCCTACACGAGAAGTCGAATATTCAGACAAAGTGACATTGATGATTTGGGACAGGCTTGACGTTACTCTTGATTGCTCAGACATAAAGACTTTCTGAGGTGCTTGCGAGAATAGTCCAACCCCGAAAATTTAAGCGACTAATTATAGAAACACAGCATGTAGATAAGTTAATACAAATTACATGGATAATGATGTGAAATATGATAACAACCTTGTCTTCTCGTTGTCAAATGAGTTTCATTTCCTATTGCCTTAACGTGTTGAGTAATTTTTCCCACAACTCTAATTAAACAAAATTTTCTTTCTTTATTTCGCCAAAAATGAATAATTTGAATAATGTTTTTCTTAAACATGATCACTTATGTCGATTATAAAAACAAATAAACAAAAAAAAATTCTCATCATCAATCATATTTTTGTGGATGATAAAAATATTTTTATAAGCTAATTATTTCAAATAATATAAGAAATCATTTTTAAGAAAATATTTTTAAAATTATTCATTTTACATGAAATAAACGAACATCACACTTGAGCACTTGATGTCACTCATCACCAATCCACCATGGTTGATGACTTCAATCTCTTCCTTGCTTTGCAACATACGGAGGTTGCGGCCATTGATCTGAAGTCTTGGGGTACTTAGGATAAGATCTCTCTCAAGTTGCTTTTGAGAACCCAACTAGTTGGTCAAGCAATGCTATAGGGGGTTACAGACAATTCAGACTGAGATTATCATGTTTCGCTATCAAGTGTGAAATGTGAAGAGAAAAGATAGTAACTTGATTATCTAACTCCAATTTAACAACTTACGACCTATTTAGACAGTGCCAATTGAATTACCATGCCAATGATTTTCGATCAAATTTGAGTGCATGGACTATATTGAAAAATTGTCAAAAAGTTTATAACTACACTAACCAAACTGAAAAGTTTAATATTAAATTAGTGTCCGCGAACAATTTTATTGAGAATTAAATCTATGTCGTACTCTTAATATATAAATTCGTTTTTTTTTTTTAAATTCCGTATTAGACACCGATATGGTTATTAGCAAAAATTGAAATCAGTAAAAAAATAGGGAAATCTTTGATCTTCACGATTTTTTTACAATAATAGGATGAAGACATACTTTTATCCATAGAATTACTGTAAAAAATGATTGTTATAGAAAATAAAAGAGATGGAGAAATCCAACTTCTCTCCCTTGACCCACTTTTCTTTAGCATATTTTATCTCGATGGAGGATGGAATATAACATTCGTTGTTTTGGGTAGAGAGAGGATTAGATTTTATTTATATTGGTTATCAATAAGTGTTTGCCATCAAAGCACATTTTATTTTCATACCTTTTCATAAGAACCATTGCTTGCTTATAAGAATTGCACATTTTCATTTCATGAGAATTACAACTTTTCATAGGCAATATTTCTTTTATAATATTTAAATAATTATTAAACCATTAACTAATAATGTCATGTGCGCCACAATAATTCTTACCCAAGCCTTACAGTTTTTTCATTTGACATACAAGTGCTCCTACCTAAGCACGCCTAACTTTGGATTTCTAAAGCTAAGTATTGCTATTACTTTAAAAGACGTCTCTTTAAGTTAATTCTAATTTTCACATATATATCTCAGTATCACGTTTCTTTTGTTTGGTGAATAGTTTTGTCCATTTATGCCCCATTTGCCATTCTAGAAACTTGCTAGGAGTCGCTCCTTTTCCAAATCTTGCCTTGATGACCACTCCTTGCTCTAGTTGGACTTGGTAGTTACATTTCTCTGTTTTCCAACTTCTGTCGATTTCATAAGGGGACTCAAGACTTGCACGAGATGCTATTTCAAACTAGAGACCTAGTCAAGTTGGTTATGTCTATGACGGGACTCGAGAAGGATGCACAAATCCAAACGATGACTTTCTTGTTCCCCATCCCTGGGGGCTTTTTGCACCATTGATTTGGTTGTTGATGAAAGAAAGTGGGTAGTTACACACTGGCCGTGTGTGCAATAAAAAGTCCTTTGAAATCTACCAACTTCTTGTATTCTTGACGAAAAAACACCTTTCTTAACTTCTAACAACTTTTATTTACCCTTTTAATAATACCTTAAATTTATCAATTAGAAAAAAATACTTTCAAATAATTGATTTTTCGTTAAACAAACGCATAATACCTATGGTTTTGAAATTTAATTTCTCCATTAGGCATCAAAAGATAAAAAAGAAAGAAGAGTTGGATGATGAGTTTGGTTCATATGAAAAAAGAACAAATATGTTGGTGTCATAAACAAAATCTATGAAGTACAACTTAGTCTTAAAATTTTCATTCTAAAACTAATGTAAATTCATGCAATTAAGTCTTTCTTTATATAATCGTGATATTTTCTTACGAATTTCTATAAACTATTGTGCTAAGTCCAAACATCAAATTTTTGATATCATTCCAAGTCACGGTAAGAAAAGCTTAATAAAGGTAAATTCCCTAGACCCAAATGCAATAGACTAGAATCGAAGCTAGTTCGAGATTTCTTACTCATGCATATCCTTATGAAATGAACTTTGTACATTGACATAAAAGAGTGATTTAAAAAAGAAGATGAAGAAGAAGAAGAAGCTAATCTTGTTCATTTATTTCACGGAAAATAAATTATTTGAAAAATATTTTCTTAAAAATAAAAAATAAAATATTTCGTCATCCATAAAAATGTTTAGACATAAATTGTTGTTGATAATAAAACTAATTTCATTGACTAATTATTTTAAGCGATACGGGAGATTATATTTAAAAAATATTTTTCAAATCGTTTATTTTTTATAAAATAAAAAGAGCCTAAAACATGAGACTAGTTTTCTTTGATTCTACACGAAGCATTTCGCTTTTTTGTCGAACTCATCCTCGACCAACCCGAGATCCAGATGCGCACCACGAGCCCAAATTGAAGTTTAATCGAAAAGAACAAAAACCGGCTCGGGTTTGCAGTCCGCTTTTGGTGTGATTGTTTTACTATTTCTGACAGTACTCTGGTTGTTCACGAGTTGCTCCATCAGGCCATTGTACATTATCTTGAGGTGACAACCAACAAGTATTAAAGGAACCATCCTGTCGAGTCCAACTCTCGGACTTACACAACCCACGAATTATTCGATACTTTCAGAAATGCCCAACATGTCGAAGTTCTTCAATCCAACTCGAGGTCTTAACCACAAAACCGAAAAGGAAAGACACCACACGGTACAATGTCGATTCACTAAATTTCTTCATGCATTGAAAAATGCTCTCGGGGGTCCCCAAAGATATATTATTTGATGCGACCGATCCTAGTTAAAGCGAAGCGGTCCATTAACGGGGCGTGATTGTGGTCATCACTCCACTTACAAGGTCACTTCCGACCAAATCGGTGAATGGGTGTGGACTTCTCCTTGGGTAAAGAGGCTGTAAGGCAGAATCCTCGATTCCTGAGCTGGAAGGTTCTGATTCCGTGGTGATAGTGTCGGTTTCCGGTAGCATGGAAGATATGTTCTCCAATTCTCGTACCACCTCCAACATTGTTGGTCGCGCCTTGGTCTGATCATCGCAACACTTGAGGGCCAATGTCATAAATTTCTTGATACATTCAGAAGGATATGGGCCCATGCTTCGATCTATGATGGAGAACAGCGATCCAGATTGACAAGCTTGTAGCACCTGCCAATGCGATCAACAATAAAAAAAATTCACTGTGAGAGATTGCCAACACTGGAACAACGTCATGATGCAAAAGTTACGCTTCATCTAAAAATTCTGATATTATGCCAAGAAATGCAACGAAATCGAATTTGAGGCCACTCTCTGAGTGATGGAAAACAAGTGATAGCATTCTATGTTCTCTTGACATAGAATTCAGCACGTCGGTGAGTTGGAAAGATAGTCATACTGATACTGCCCTGGATTGCTGTATACATGTGTCAGGGAATATAGGAAGTATTAGCCGGTGGGGTTTATACGACCATTCCACTAGGATATGAGGGAAAGCGAAAGAACAAGTACCTCCCTGACAATGTTTCTGCCATGAGATATGGGCGGCATCCCTGTCAACAGCTCCAAAAATACAATCCCAAGGCTGTAAACATCACTCTTTTCGGTTAACTTCTGTGTCAAGAAGTACTCTGGATCAAGGTAGCCCTGCGAAGGGAAAAGGATATGAAGAATTATTAAGGTCAACCCTGAAAATAGTGAAGCAGCACAAAGTACACGAGATGACCTTAAAGCTGGATCTCTACTCATTTACTGTTCCACTTGTATATGAAACAATGTCAGATCCGAAAGCACCGATAATGCCAAAATTTTCTCATCTGATACCATATTAATCCACTGGTGAAATAACAGAAAACTCGAGAGAATCACAACTGGTTTGTCATCCTCTAGTTTGTTTGAGACTAGCCATTGAGAATCAGATGAATGAGAAAAGCAGGTTTGCACGTCTACGACTAAATAGGAAGGCTGGCCAGACAGGGAATAGTCATCAAGATCTATGGCTGGTGACAGATGGTCATTCTCCCACAGAAATAGTCCACAAAATTCTACTTTTGCTCTACATCAGTCAGGTACTCTTCGTTCTTCATTTAGTATGATAAAATCTCCAACTATGACAAGCAAAGTTACTTACAGGTGTTCCCTTTACGTCTGTGGATATGTGAGCGGTTACAAAACCATCAGTATTTGGTGATGGTGCAAGTCTTGAGATTCCAAAGTCTGCGACTTTTGCATTGAGTCTGCTGTCTAATAATATATTATTGGCTTTGATATCCCGGTGTATGATGGGAGGGTCAGCTTCTGTATGAAGGTAGAGAATGCCCTTAGCTGAACCCAAGGCAATGCTCAATCTGACAGCAAAACTCAACGGGCTTCTATATTGACCTGCCAATTGATAAATATCAAGATAGAGAAGCTATATTTAAGCTCACAGCTATCAGAACAAGACCACTTTTGTGGATATTTCTGTATATGAAGGGCAATTTTGGCATTGTAATATCTTTGCCATGTCTTCTTTCATTTTAAGGTAAAAAATGGCCAGACACCGCAACATGGGATTCAGAAATCCTGCTTTTCATATTGTCAGCATGATAAAGTAAGCAATCAAAAATTGTGAGGAAATTTTAAGCCAAGCCAGCTGGGGACCAGCTTAGGAATATCATAGATTTTGAATCATCCCGCCTTCTGCCGAGAGCAAGGAGCAGATTATACAACACGTGCACAAAAGTTTGCACTTGAAAAAGAGGGGGCGTAATGGAAAAAATTGTTCCTATATAACCATACAACAATATATTTCACTCAATTATAAAATGAAAACGACAGGTGGTGCATGTGGATAATCAAGAGACCAAACGGTATCGAGGGATGAACATATTAGACGGATGAGCCTTACAGAGCATGATGAAAAGTCACGGATATAGCTTATGAAACAGCATGATTTCTTACCTGATAAGGCACTGTGAAGGGAACCATTTGGCATGAATTCATATACCAACATCTGCTAGGACAAAAAAAGCATATGAAACTTATCATTTAGAGTCATTGTCATTATTGAATTGCAGCAAAACAGTTTGATCCTACTAAAAATAGTGAAACGGGAGTATTACCACAGCTGGACAAGAACAGTATAGGCACAAGAACAATGTATAGTCCCTTGTCATTGATGAACTTTTTACCAATGACCTAAGAGTTTAGGACCTAATAATTTTCCAATTTGTTAGATACACTTAGGACTATTACAACGTGAAATCTGTCCCATCAGGGTATTTAATAAAAGTGTGACTTAAATTCTCGATTACTAATGAGTTCTTTAGAATGTAACCAATTCAACTCCTGGAGACATATTATTTACCAAGTATAAAAGTACCCAGAGTCCATGTAAGACAGATTTCAAAAGATTACGATGGACAGACCTAATCGAATGTGATGAATCTAACTGCTTGCATATTCTCAAATGGAAACATTAGTTGCAGAACTAATACTGCTCTTCTATCGTAGCATATGACAATAACAGGCAATGCTGATAGAAGAATGCATTTCTTTCCATATTCTGAACAAATGAAAACTTTTCCACAAGCTCGTGCAAGAGAACCCAAATCTCAACGGTCAGACTCTTGATGGGAGGTTATCCACCAGTTCATTGTGGTCCTCTGTGCTTGCATGCAGATGAGTGCATTAAAGTCGTCCAAACAATATTTAAGACTTATAGTGGTAAAGATGGTATTGCATTGAAAATATACTCTATATCAGAGGCCTTGCTGTACTAGATGATCTACTCAATGTCCACGTCGTGGTTCTCACCATTTTAGATGATGTGGTATGAATCATAAATAGGTTGAGAGCACCTTCGTCATTTCATAGGTTCCAACCTTAACGGTTAGAAAATTGAGGACTTGTTATAGAGTTTATTTTCTTGCACTTGAGGTCACATAAATACGAGATTTATCAGCATGCACTCCATCTTGGCTGCACTGTAAGTTTGTTCTGTATAAACATCACAGCTGAATCCTCAGGGGGCACCTATTGATATATCTTAATTTAGTAATCCTACCAGGATTTACTTCTAAAGTGGAAATCTACATGTCATAATTCAAACCACAATATTTGACTTCAACTTATGAGTAAAAATGGTAATGACGGAGGCTATCTACACACTTTTGGAGACCACGTAGCTGGAGTTTAGCAGCAAGTAATTTTTAAAGGTTTTTAGTATGTGAGAGAACATCTTTATAAGGAGCTTCATACTATTAGCGAACAGGAAGGGCAATATGACACTTCTTTAAAAAATTGCTTCGATGAGCACATCAGCGCTGCCAGAATCAAGAAGATTCTACCTGCTCATTTTCTTCGTCGCAGTACCCAGCCAAGGAAACAAGGTTGCGATGGTGTAGCCGTGATAAGAATTCTATTTCAGTATAGAACTCTTGTTGGCCCTGCAGCGATCTTTGCTTTGCACGTTTGATTGCCACCACTGTGCTATCCCCTAAGACACCTTTATAAACTTTTCCGTAGCCTCCTTGTCCTATCTGAGCAGTCATATCGAAGTTACTCGTTGCCTTCTCAAGATCAGCAAAGGAAAGTGCTTTGATTCCTTCAACTTTCTTGGGAACTTTCGAAGCTACGCAAGAGGAAAAATAAATAAATAAAAGAGTTTACTCTAGAGGAGGAGGCTTTTCAAGGTGCAAATAATGTGGCAGAAATCACACACCCGACTTTATCCTTGAACCTTGATCCCGATTCCTAGGGTGCCTTACGTAGAACAGAAACGCAATGGCCAGGCATATGACACCTGCAGAAGAGATGGATCCCAGCACAATTGCAGCGAGAACACCCTTGCTCATGCCTGAGCTCATCGGCAGACTAACATCTGCACATGAGAAGATTACTGCTCTCTAAGCACCAGTTTAACTGTGAAGGACAGCTTTATCCGTTTCAGAAGAAGCCTTTGATTCAAACAATTGCAGAGCTTCCCTTTCAAATGACCATTTGGAAGAGTTTTGAGAACAAGAGAAGAAATGACACTCCAAAATAGATGGCTCGCTAGTTCAGACATGCTCGAGATGCATTGCATGATATTAGAAAAGCTATCGACATCTATTAAATCTAGCGATGGATTGGCTGGATACCCTATAATGTCTAGTCAAATCTATATATGTACAAATGGTCCATTCATTTACGTAATCAATAATTTCTGATAAGGTAAAAAAAATAATTCAGAAAGACATGTGATCAGCAGTAGAGGAGGAGGAGTACATTTTATCACCAGGGATCTATTAGTATGTTTTTTGGCCTTTCCAAAAATCAATAGGAATATTCATATTTCAAAAGTTCAATAAATCCATAAAAATTCAAGATTTTAGGGAAAGTATAAGTTATTCTAAATATATTTGCTCTCATCGATGGCAAACCGACGAGATTTATTCAATTAGCACATGCTTATACCTGCCATTATGTATATTAAACCTATGAATGAATTCTTATATTTTATCTTTTTTTAAGTATGTATATTGCATTGTTCATGCCATAAATATGATGAATTTTCCTAATATCTTTACGACTGTACCCTCACAAAGTAATATATATTTGGACTTTTATCAGGTCCACTATAAGTTTTAAAATATTTAGACATTCACTATTGGATTATCGAAATATATAGAACAATTTAGTCACGGGACTAATACCAAACACAAATATCACTCATGCAATAGTGAAGGTGTAAGTATCTTTATACACTATGCATGGATCTAACAATTATTCAATGAATTTACAATTAGATATGTGTAATTAATAAAAAATTCTAAACCTCATTTTTATTAACTTTTTGTGATGATTAGGAATTCTCACCTGGGAACTTATCGTAGTCCTTGAATCAACAGCTACAGAGAGAGATTTTTAAAATTATAATTCTGAAATATGCGCAATTATTTATCTTGCATTGTATAATTTTTTTGTAAAATTCAAGATTCTCACTTAAGAATTTCTCATATATCTAAAGCGACCATGAAAATTGAATTGCCGGGCAAAGATCTCATGGGAGTGCGCCTCAAGGCTCGACCTTGCGTGATCTCAAACCCCACTTGGAACTTACCAGATTGATAAAGTCCAAGAGTGAAATTTAGCAGATCATAGGGCCCGAAAACATCATTAACAGGAATTGTAAATCTTGCGATATTGCCCATAAGCCGTAGGACCTCGCTTGCATTGAATATACCAGAATAGTTGCCAATCACAGGATAAAACTTTAGAAACATTTTGAGCCTGCGACCTCTCCGCCATATGATGGAGTGAACAACGAGCTGATACGGTTGCAAGTCAAGACTGGAGGTCATGTAAGATATGAAACTGTCAGCATACGGGGGGAAATCAGAGATACTAGGACTGCGTAAACGAACTCCAACACCGAGCGGTGCAGCACAGTAGCATGGATCTGGGGAGTCAGGCAGATGTTCGTACGACTCAGGGCAATGTTGATTTGGGCAGCTGCTGCTGTTCGAGTACGTAGAATTGGCAGGAGCATCAGCGCTGCTGCCTTCAGATGCACAGTAGTTGACAATATTAAGTTCGTTTTGTCTTCTGCAAACGGGATTCCCTAGAAGCCTGTGCACAGATAAATTAGTAAGTCGTCAAAATGATCCCAACCGTGATCGAGCTACTAGATACAAGCGAAAGATGATAGGTGCTTAATCAAGTGTATGTAAAATTAGTAATATTAGGCGGCTCTAGAATCAAAAGTTCAAAATAATAACTAAACCCATAAAGAGAGAGAGAGAGAGAGAGAGAGAGAGAGAGAGAGGAAAACACCTATGAACTGATCCAGACCACAGTGAATAAATTGAAACAAAGGGGTGATGGAAACTATGTATAACATGCCTAGATCTTGATTGGCAGAGAGCATACCAAATTCTGACATTTGGTGGAGGACTGAGACTGCCCACAACATTACTAAGTGCATTGTTTTGGAACTCCCTGCAAGTAAAGATTCATATACAAGGATAAGAGGACAAAGGAATCAGGTACATATGAAAGTTCTTCAAACAAGTCGGAGGTAACCCTGTAAAGATTTCTGGTAAGCCAACAGTAGTGCTTAATGTAAAGTTTGATCTTATCTGGTTCAAATGAAAAGGCTGTAATTGGGGTTCGGTAGAGAGAGAGAGAGAGAGAGAGAGAGAGAGAGAGAGAGAGTGCATGTGTGTGTGAGTGCACGTTCAATATTTGTCAGTTCATATAAATATGAACCATACAAATTCCTGGAAGGAGACAACATACACAAACATCGCAATTTTAAGGCAGTCATACCATAAGTCATTGAACCACACAATAAAATGCTCATAGTATTACTAAGAAACGGCTAAGAATGAACCCATGATTTTGTCTTTCTGCAATTGGCTCACAATTTAAGTGTTGATGTTGCATTGAAAGTGATATTCATATATTGGTTGGAACATCGCCGGACAAGTAATTGTCGTGAAGAGATCTGCAAATACAAAACCAGTTATCATTCCTATGTAAGTCTATTATGTAATTATTTCCGTCTGTAGAAAAATGATACAGCACCATCATTTGATGACATGAAGTGAATAGCTACTTCAAGCTTCAAACTAGGATATCACCATGATTTTGACAAAAAACAAGAATATGTAGTCAAAGTCCAGATGATTCTTACAGTTCTTGAAGCTTGACAAAACTAGAAAAGTTTGAGGGAATAGTCCCATTAAGCTGATTATTGGAGAGATCACTGCAAGATGTGAAACAAATCAATTAAATATGGATAAAGGATTACCATTACAGACGTACCTCTGACCAGTCTTCAGTTCCAGGTCTCATAATATTTGTATTTAAGTGCCTTTCTTGCTTATTATTTCTTTGTTAGAGCATGTGAATGTGTGCGTGCGCGCGCGCGCGCACGTCTGTGAGAGAGAGAGAGAGAGAGAGAGCAACATAAATAATTAAAATCTCATGGAGCACCTACATAGTAGTGATATATGGAGAAAGCTTATTCGTGGGTATGCTTCCAGTTAGGTTATTTGAGCTAAGATCCCTGCAAATTGAACAAAAGTTCTGGTCAGACAGCATGCCCAGATTATTTGAGTCTTTTTTCTTAACTTGATACTTCTCATAATTCTCCTCATTCCATTTACACATCTAAAGCCAAGAAACAGCGCACAATTGGTAACACAATCGATGCTAACCGCCAAGCATCAATTAAAGAATTAAAGATTGAAACTTACAAGTAAAGAAGACTTGGGATGGTGCTGAAATCAGGAATAACGCCTGTCAAATTGCAGTTTCTCAAACTCCTGTGAATATTAAAAGATTCAAGTTTAGAAAGTAAACAACTGTCCTTTTTGTGAGAAGAAATGAAGAAGAAATATGCAGCTTGTGGCTAGGCCTGGCAGAAGAGTCGAAGATCCATAATGACGAAAAGCAAAGATTGCAATCTCCCTCCAACATAGTAAAACTTCCAAATACCAAAATAATGATTGAAATTAGCCTCCATCTGGCGCTAAGTTCTCTGGAAATCATTTTCATGTAAATGCATTATTGACAACATGAATTATAAGGAATGCAACATCAACCAGCACGCATGGTTGTCTGTTTTCTCTTCAAACAAAAGAAACCAAAGAAGGTAGCCTAATACTGGCGTTGGTTGCATGCTGTATGCATGCATGTGTGGCGTCTATGCATTCAGGTCATGGAGAGATAGATGGACCTTACAATTTCACGAGTTTAGGCATGTTTGAATAATTACTTGGGATACCATTCCCCTCAAAGTTGTTGTTGTCCAGTTGGCTGCAATGAAATAACATAGTTAAAATTGTTGCTCGTTTCCAGTAATAGGTGATCGAAATCTCAAACTTTAGTTGTATGTATGAAGCTTTGTATACAAGGATTAGATGCAAAGAACAAGACAAACAACCTCAAGCAAAACTGAGCTCCTGCTCAAATCTTAACTACATTTACCAATTTCAAGTTTCCTTAAATGAACCTATACATACTAAAGTTCCACAACATAGGAATTCCCAAAAAAGCTGTTTTACTTTTTTCAAGACCAAGGTAGTCATGCTTGTTTATCATTTTTGCTTCTGCACTGATTAAACAAGTAATGCTTATCCGAGTCGTTTCAGTTATATGCAACAATGACTATGTGGTGATTTCAGCCTTAAAATTCATATGCTGGTAATTTCAGCCTCAAAAATCATTTGCTTGGATAGGAAAGAAAAAAAGCCTGTGTATCAAAATATGGCTTCATCAAAAGAAACATACAGAATCGTCAGATTTGGCATCATATGGAGCTCCTGTGGGAGATAACCTGACAAGTTGTTGTTATCCAAAAGGCTGCAAGCATTCCATTAGATTGTTAAAATAATGAATGAAAAAGATCAAGAGAATGGTAATGACATACTTACAAGTGTATAAGCATTGGAAGTTTAGAGAGCTCAGGAGGAATCTGACCACTGACAGAATTGTTGCTCATGTGACTGCAAGACACAGCATCCGATGACTCAACATAACTAATCTGGTTACCTTGCCACTAAGAACCAAATGTTAGATCTTATTTTCTGTAAAGCTTACAAGTGCAGAACGTTTTGCAATTTTGCAAATGATCTGGGCAGTGGTCCTGATATTCGGTTGCCGTCCAGATTAAATGTTGTTATATTGGGGAGGGATCCAAGCTCATCTGGTAGAGGACCTGATATATTGTTTCCACTTAGAAGCCTGCATTAAATATTGCCTCCATAAGTTGCTTTTGCATATTATTATCAAGTTTCACCTGATACAGAAAGTATTTCCTAATTGCTAGTTGCCCAGAAAAAATATACTATCAAAGCTTCTATGAGCAAGTGCACTGCATTCATCTCCAAGAAACTTTTGAACATTGCCATCATGTCAAGTCAAAGCAAAAACTTAATACTGAAGATCTCAGTCCACTGTTCCATTAAGAGTGTTAACTGGCATGAGATAACAAGAAATTATCTCGCATAGATATGATGTATCTCTAATTAAAGAGAGAAGTTGAATCTATGCAGTGATAAACCGAATCAACATCAAGCCCAAAACATGAACCATGACACCAGACAATTGGACGTCAGTTTGTCTGAGTATATAAATGGATATGCTGAAAGCAGTTTGTGTACAATAAACAGCACTCCCCAGCTGTCTAGTTAATCACCCCTGCTTATATAGATTCATCCATCATAATGCATAATTCAATACTCTGTAACAGACAAAGGATAAATTTATCAAACTGAAATGAAGTGCCCATAACTATGAGTGAAAAACAAAAGGTTGCAAATAGACTTGTCTTGTAAAATTTTATAGCATCATAGCATATGCACTGGAACTAGTACGAATTAAGTTCTCACGTACAGGAGGTGCAAAGAAGTCATGTTGCCGATCTCCTTTGGTATGCTGCCACTTATGTTGTTCCACATAAAATCCCTGCCAAGGAATGCTTTGGAGTTGAGAGAGAGAGAGAGAGAGAGAGAGAGAGAGAGAGAGCAATGGCAACTTCAACTTCCAAAATGAAAGAAGTGCAAGTTTATACGGGCGCGAGCATGACACTTTTAAAAAAGGAAAGTATGATATGGTTAGACCAGCAGCATACAAGTAAATCACATGGGTGAGTACACCAAGCTCCGGAGCTAATGTCCCTGTCAGATTCTTATTTAGCAACCGCCTGCACATGAGAGAAAGCACATGAGAACAGACTATCACCACATATCTATTGATAGCATTTACTTGTTTTAAATCAAGATTTGCTTCAGGATTTCAAGATCGATTCCTGTACATGAATGGACAGGTTGACTCCCACATATTCAAAAGTTCTTCCATCTAACAACATAGAAGAGGATTACCGAACCAGAATCCATGCTAGCAGAGATATTAACACAAAAAATTATCAAAAGATTTGTAGCTATAAAAAAATTAAAATAAAATATCAGATGAAACACCCACAAAAACATAAAACTAATTAGAAATCTGTTTCTCACTAGATAAGCAATATGGTATCTGAAGTAAGATTTATCATAAATTTGTGAGGTAGAACAGGTCAATCGGAACTTCAAAATGAGAGAGAGAAATGTTCATTTCTCTAAACAGATAAATAGAAATGAATATACAGTTCTCGAACTTAGGTAAGTGGACTTACAGTTCTTGAACGTGCTGGTAGCCATCATTTTGCTGCGAGCAGATGACTCCAGTCCAGTTGGAAGTGCAGGGATCGTTCTTATTCCAGTCGCGGAGATTTTTGAATGGATCGCCAAGAGACTTCCGGATTGCTTTCAGCGCATTTACTACAAGGCATTAAAATCCACCTAGTCATAGCAAGAATAAGAAGAACCGTCTATCGAAAACATCATCTTGTTTGAAGATCATCTTTTTCTCGCCATCTCCTTTTTGTAGTTCTCAAGGAAGATCATAGCCTCATAGACCGACAGATATATCGTAAGACCCACACGACAAACAGAAAAAGCAAATAAACTGACATTCAGCCGGGTGAATGAGCTGTGCCGAAGTGAGCAAGCCGAACCAACATGCCGATAAAGCAACAGCCACTCCGAGCAACAGACGCCGTTCCCTTGCCATCTCTGCAGCACAAAAGCAAAGCACGTTCAAAACAGAGTAGAACCCCACTCACTTCTCAGAGCTCAGATCATTCAGACTCTTTGCTCCTCATCCACCCCACCAGAAACAAATCGCTCGAGTCGAAGCGGGTAACGAAGCTCTGACCTGACGCGAGACCGGAAGGGAGCTGGAGGTGGGTGAGGTCAAGCGAGCGGGGGAGGGGTAGGAAATGCCGCCTTTGTAGACGCCATGGAGGCGATGACGTGAGGATGGTCGGGCCAGGTCAGAGGAATTCGCAGAGAAAACTGGGAGAGGATGCATTCGGGGGAAGTGCATTGTCTCGGATTGTGACTTGTGATCGAGTTCCTGGTTAGTTTATGCAGAGAAACTTAGGGACTTGCTCTTCATCTTCCTCTGGAGGGTGCGGGTGCAACCTTGTGTGGCGCGAAAGGCTCGCTCTGCTTTCAAATTGGAGGACTCCCGTCAGCCGGCACCATGAAATCTGACTATGTAAATTAAAAAACGACGATTCCACCTTCACCAATTTATCTTTGACCAATTCCTTTGTTCCAATCTCTTTGACCGATCAATCCACCTGCTCTCCACGACGCTGCTTCCTTTTCATTTCTCTCGGTGCAGCTTCCTCCACGTGGCCAAGACCGCTGCCTCGGTCTCCTTCGTGCGACGCCTTCAGCTTCTGCTTACTTTGAATTTTCCTTCATTTTCACCCCTCACTTTCACGTGCTGCTCCATCAAAACTCCCCCTCTTACCCGTGAGCTTCAAGCTGCCGTGAAGACCGAAGCATCTCCTGTTAGATTTAGTATAAACAAATTTGGAGATCCCGATTTACTCATCACAGTTAAATTCATATGTAATTCGGGATCGAATAGCGAAACATAAATACCAACGTACCTCCAGCCATCGATGAAATCTTAGAATTGGGAAACCTCAAAATATTTGAATCCACACAACACGAGCGATCTGCAAAATTGAAAACAAAACCGCACGTCCTGTTCTACTGCTCAATCCCCTTCCAAAACTTGATGGTGTGTGTTTTTACGTATTGTTAGGGTTTGAAAACAGACGACCCGACGATTTTATTCCGTTGGTTACGTTCGGTATCTCCCATCAAGAACATTATGGTAATGTAATAACGGACAAATATCACTTAATACACGTGGGTAATAAATTGGGCAATAATTGGAATTAATAGAGGGAATTTATTGGGAATTCATTGGGAATAAGAATATTGGAATCATAAATAAAATATATTAAATATTTTAACATTCTCCCACTTGATCCCAATATTCCTTCAAATGAGTTATTAACCCAAACCCACAAAACTTCATACTGAAATAAAACACATGAATCACGGCGATGAGTCCTCTTAGAGCGAGTATTGTCTTCCGTGTATCACAATGTATTTCATCAGCCCATATGTGATCAAATAACTTAATGAATAAACCTTATGTTTACTCAAGGTCAAACGTAATTGTTTTTCTCGTAATAACTGAATGTATACAACTGTATTGAGAAAAACATTATCAATGAATAAAAGTCTCATAAATTCTTCCATATAAAGAAAAATTTACATAATTTGACCAATGCCCATTCTAGAAACATGATCCTTATAACTCATTGGCGGCATGCCTTTAGTTAAAGAATCAGCTATCATCAATTCAAAGTGCTTATGTGTTCTATGACCACTTTCTTCTCTTTAACACGTTCTCGATGGCTAAATACTTGATGTCGATGTGCTTGCTTCGACTACCACTTTTGTGGTTCTTAGCCATAAAAATTGCAGCTGAATTGTCGCAAAATATTCTTAATGGCCTAGCAATGGAATCCATAACTCTAAGCCCCGATATGAAACCTTTCAACCACACACCATGTGAGGTGGCCTCAAAACAGGAAACGAACTCTGCCTCCATAGTGGAAGTGGCAACCAAGGTTTGTTTTGCACTCCTCCAGGATACAGCTCCGCCAGCGAACATAAAAATATATCCCGATGTTGATTTTCGGGAATCAATGCAGCCAGCAAAGTCTGAGTCCGAGTAAGCAACTACCTCCAAGTTGTCCGTCCGTCTGTACATAAGCATGTGTCCCTTTGTTCCTTGAAGATACCTCATCACCTTCTTTGCAGCTCTCCAGTGGTCCATACCTGGATTACTTTGGTATCTTCCCAACATTCCCACAGCAAAGGCTATGTCAGGTCGAGTGCAAACCTGAGCATACATCAAGCTTCCAACAGCAGAAGCATATGGGATGTTCTTCATTTGTTCCCTTTCAAAATCATTCTTCGGGCATTGGTTTAAATTAAACCTATCACCCTTCACTATGGGTGCTATACTTGGTGAACAATCTTTCATCCGAAACCTCTCTAAGACCTTATTGATATAGGTTTCTTGAGATAGTCCTAATATACCTCGAGGTCTATCTCTATGGATCTTAATGCCAATGACATAAGATGCTTCACCCATATCTTTCATATCAAAACTCTTAGAGAGAAATTGTTTCACTTCATATAACAACCCCTTATCATTGGTTGCAAGTAAAATATTATCTACATATAGTACAAGGAAACAAATTTTGCTCCCACTAATCTTGGTATATACATTGATCCATGATATTCTCTTTAAAACCGAATGAAGAGATGACCTCATGGAATCTTAAGTACCATTGGCGGGATGCTTGTTTCAAGCCATATAGAGACCTTTTAAGCTTGCATACTAAATGCTCACCAGCATTAGAGAAGAATCCTTCTGGTGGTTTCATGTAAACCACTTCTTCTAATTTTCCATTGAGGAACGCCGTTTTCACATCCATTTGATGTAACTCCATATCAAAATGGGCAACCAATGCCAAAATAGTACGAAGTGAATCTTTCTTAGATACGGAGAAAACGTCTCCGTGTAATCGATTCCCTCCTTTTGAGTAAATCCCCGGCAACGAGTCGGCTTTGTATCTCTCTATATTGCACGATGAATCCTTCTTAGTTTTAAAGATCCATTTACAACTAATGGCCTTTGCACCATCGGGCAACTTAACTAAATCCAGACTTCGTTTGATGCCATAGAATTCATCTCTTCCTTCATGGCATTGTACCATAAATTAGATTTATCACAACTCATGGCTTGTGAAAACGACTCGGGATCACTTTCAGCTCCAACATTATAGTCAGATTCTTGTAGATACACGATGTAGTCATTAGGAATCGCTGATTTCTTCATTCTAGTAGACCTTCTTAATGTCGCATCAACATTCTCCTGAGGAGTATGCTGTTCTTTGGAAGTTCAACGAGTATCTCGGTAATTGCTGAACAGTTTGGTCTACCGGATCAATTTCAGCTGGTTGTGGATCTTCAATGATTGGTTGCTTCGGCGACCGGTTGAACGAAGGGGCGTTGTAAGCAACAACCAATCTAGTATCGAGGTGGAAGGTTGAGTATCGAATGATCTTCTTCGGGGACAAAGTCTTTGAATTGATCGCTCCCACTAATCGAGATCATTTTCAAGAATTTTAGCATTTCTTGATTCCACAAACCTAGTGGTGTGAGATGGACAATAAAATCTGTATCCTTTGGACTTTTCGACATATCCAATGAAATACCCACTTATAGTCCTTGGATCTAACTTCTTTTCCTGTGGATTGTAGACTCTTACCTCAGATGGGCATCCCCAAACACGTACATGTCACAAACTCGGTTTCCAACCTTTGAATAATTCAAAAGGCGTCCTTGGAACAACCTTGGTTGGAACTCGATTTAATATGTACACAGCCGTTTTAAGAGCCTCATTCCACAAAAACTTAGGAAGTTTAGAGTTGCTAAGCATACTCCGCACCATGTCCAATAATGTTCGGTTTCTTCTTTTTGCAACACCATTTTGGTCTGGTGAACCAGGCATAGTGTATTGGGCAATAATCCCATGCTCTTCAAGAAACTTTGCAAATGGACCAGGTGCTTGTCCATCTTCAGTGTATCTACCATAGTATTCTCCACCTCTATCCGATCTCACGATTTTAATTTGCTTGTCGCTTTGATTCTCTACTTCGGTTTTAAATACCTTAAAAGCATCCAATGCTTCATGCTTATTACGAAGCAAGTAGAGATAAATGAATCGTGAATAATCGTCTATGAAAGAAATGAAGTATCTCGACCATTTGAGTCTACATCTAGACTACAAATATCTGTATGTATGATTTCTAATATTTACGTACTCCTCTTAGCACCTTTCTTTGACTTGTTGGTCTGTTTTCCCTTTATACAGTCCACGCAAGTGTCATAATCGTAAAATCTAGAGTATTAAGTACTCCATCATTTACTAGTCTCTTAATTCTATCCATGGAGATATGTCCCAACCTCCGGTGCCACAACATAGAGGAATTTTCATTCACAACACATCGTTTTATCCCAGCATTATCATGAACGTGCATCGCATTATTAACGGTATTGTCTTGTAAATTAATTCGAAAAAGACCGTCAGACAAAATACCACTCCCAACAATTTCAGATTTATACGATAAATTGAATGTTAAATCTGAAAATTCAAAGGAGTATCCCAAAGGTACAAGTCTTGAAACTGAAATTAAATTCCTAGAAAAACTAGGAATATAAAAGGTCTTTTCCAAAATTAAAACAAAACCACTACTGAGAACTAATCTGCATGTCCCAATAGCTTCCACATGCGAGCGCATCTTGTTTCCTGAATAGATACCTTGTTCACTTCCCACTAGTTTCCGCTGGTTCTGAAAACCCTGCAAGGAATTTGAAATGTGGATTGTAGAACCAGAATCAATCCACCAAGTGTTGTGACTCACATCAACCATATTAGTTTCATAACATACACATGTGAGTTGGTTACCTTTCTTTTGGAGCCAAGCCTTAAATTTGGCGCAATCCTTCTTCATGTGCCCCTTCTTTTTACAGAAGAAGTACTTGGATTCCTTCTTAATGCCAGCTTGGGGAGGTAGAGGCATCTTACCCTTCCCCTTTTGCTTGCCTTGCCCCTTAAACTTATCCCGTGTTGCCATATGAGCACTTTCTCCTCTCTCCATTAGTAGCCTCTCTTCCTCTTGAACACACATGGTCATGAGTTCATTAATTGACCATTTAGTGTTATGTGTGTTGTAAGAGATCTTGAAGGGAGCATACTCTTGTGGGAGAGTATTTAGGATATAGTATACAAGAAAGGATTCTGATATCCCAATCTCAAGATTCTTCAGCTGAGTAGCAATGTCCCTCATCTTCATGATGTGCTCACGCACATCTCTTACACTGGTAAGCTTCAATGATGAGAACTTCATAATTAGGGTCATGGCATGCGCCTTCTCTGAAGACTCAAATTGAGCATCAATAGCCTTCAAGCAATTCCTTGGCATTATTATGCTTGAATGACTGAACCACGAATGCTAGAGAGTTTTGTCTTTATGTACATCACACCGAGACGGTTGGACCGCTCCCATTGAGCATAATGAGTATGCTCAGCATGAGTACTATTCTCGTAGGTTTGGTGGTTCGTCGACCTAAGAGCATAATCAAGATCCATGCACCCCAATTGAAGAAGAACTAATTCTCTCCATCCTTGAAGTTATTTCCATTTAACTCGGGAACAATGATACCGAACTAATCGTAGGTGGTAAAACTGCAATATAATCAAAGGAAACTTATGTATCAATATATTTGAGGCAAATAAACTTAAATCATATTTTACTAATGTAAAACATGTTTTTAAAAATATGAATCACATAACATCAAAAACTACCTGTGGGTTAAGTTTTTAATTTAAATTGATTCATAATTACTTCATGATGAAACTATCAAATTATATTCCCTTTCTTAATCCCTGTGGGTAAATTAAGAAAGATAAAATAATATTTCATCCTAATTAATCACATTAATATATTGAAAATTCCTGTGGGATAAAATTCATAATATTAATGTGAATAATTACAATTATTGTCTTTAACTATATGTGATCCAAAGGCTCTTAATGTATATAATTTAATATAATCAAAGATGTTGTGGCTAATCCTTAATTAATTAAATATATACGGATCACTAGACATTTAATTTTATTCATAGAATTGCACCTTAGGGTAGAACAGTAAAATCACGTGCAAAAGGAGTAAAACTTGAATTTTGCACGCAAGGCCAGAATTGGAATTTTACTTTTAATGGATAAAACAGGAATTTCACGCCCAAAAGGGCAAAATCGTAAGTTTACACACCCCAGTGGGGGCAAAATCGAAATTTTGCGAGAGTAAGGGCAAAATCGCAATTTTCATAAAGGCGGAGGGGCAAAATTGAGAATTTTGCGCGGGTAAGGGCAGAATCGCAATTTTCCTAAAGGCGGAGGGGCGAAAATGAGAAACCATAGGCACGCGTGCATTTCCCATTCGCACGCGCCCGCTTCAGCCACTCGGGCGCGTGCGTTGCACGGGCCCCCTGCAGCCTCTCGGGCGCGTGTAACGCACGCGCCCGCTGCAGCCCTTCGGGTGCGTGCGTTGCACGCGCCTGCTGCTGCGCTCGGGCGCGTGCGACGCACGTGCCCGAGGTCTTCTTTCGGGCTCTTCCGCCGCTTCTTCCGCCGCGACCGCCTCGTTCCGCCGTCGGGTCTCCTCCCACAGCCCATGTCCGACCAAATTGGTTGATGGGTTTCGAAGAGAACGCCGGGACAAACGTATAGATCCAAGATCCAGCAAAAACGATCATATATGGACCAGAATTAAGCCAAAAAACAATCTGCCCTATCAAACCCTAACCACAAAAAATTCACCGCTCGATTAACCTTCGACGATCAGTAATATGTCAAAAAATTTTATGGGTTTCTCTTCCTAATGGCGGTGTGATCATTCAGATCCATTATATCATGGTGGGTAGCCGAATTTGGTCGGAATTATCAATTCCGATCCAAGCCATATGCAAATCCGAAATTTATCCACATATAATTCAATAAAAATAAATTCCAAAGGATTCATCAAGGCAGAGATTGCAAATAAGGGCTCTGATACCAACTGTTAGATTTAGTATAAACAAACTTGGAGATCCCGATTTACTCATCACAGTTAAATTCATATGTAATTCGGGATCGAATAGCGGAAACATAAATACCAACGTACCTCCAGCCATTGATGAAATCTTAGAATTGGGAAACCTCAAAATATTTGAATCCACACAACACGAGCGATCTGCAAAATTGAAAACAAAACCGCACGTCCTGTTTCTTGCTCAATCCCCTTCCAAAACTTGATGGTGTGTGTTTTTCTGTATTGTTAGGGTTTGAAAACAGACGACCTGACGATTTTATTCCGTTGGTTACGTTACGGTATCTCCCATCAAGAACATTATGGTAATGTAATAACGGACAAATATCACTTAATACACGTGGGTAATAAATTGGGCAATAATTGGAATTAATAGAGGGAATTTATTGGGAATTCATTGGGAATAAGAATATTGGAATCATAAATAAAATATATTAAATATTTTAACATCTCCACGTTTTCTTTCTCTCCATCGACACCTGCACCACCACCCTTCACCAAGACTCTCTCACCCACTCACACGATTCCACCTTCACCAATTTCCCCTCAACCCCACACGTTTCTTAGTCAAACCGGTGAAGCCTCTCTGTTTTGTTGACCGTGAAACTCCCGCATTTCGCCATTCCCTTCCACCGAAGCATCACCGGGTCTTCTCCTCACGCGGCCACGAAGACAACTTGCTTTGCTTGTTGACCGCATCTCTCCAGCTCGCCGTCTCCACGAAGCCAAGCTTCGTTGCCGCGTCCACCGCAAGTTCAACCGAGCAAAATCCAGCTCCTTCGGTCTTGAACCGTACGCTTTGTTGACTGATCGTGTGCATGGTGTTGTGATTCCATGAAGTGTGCCTTGCCTATACATCTAGTGTGCTTTGTATTGCTTGTTTTCATGCATATGTTAAGGTTCCTAATCTAGTTGTCATACGATTGACCTGTTGTTTGAACTTGGCTTACTTCCTGAGTGGTGGGTTGATTATGTAATTTAGGACAGGCAAAGAACACCCCAAGTGTCACAAATTGGTACAGGGATACATAAGTATCAAAACTTCCAAAAAATACACTTAAAGTATCACTTTTTTAAATAATTGGACACCTAAGTGCCAATCGACAATACTTGTCAGAAATTCGACTTGACATTATTTTGTTAATAAAACTGGTCTATGTGACTTGCTGAAAATCCGATGTGGCTTGCCGTTGGCACTTAAGGGCATGCATGATAACCATTCTAATTTTGTTCTAAAATCATTTTTTTTTTGTTCGAGAAATAAGTTTGAAACATAAATCTGTTTGATAATGTAATTTAATTTTTCTATTTCAGGAATAAATTTTTAGTCCGAAATAGGTTTGCAACAAAAATAAGAAGTAATTTTTTTTTATTTCTCTATTTTTCGAATAGAAATGAGAAATAAAAACTCTTATCATTGCTCATCCTCTCTACTAGCCAATTGCTCACCCACCGTTGCCCGTTGTCGCTACCCACCACTTGCCATCTGTTGTCGCTCGCCGTCGGTTGCCTCTCACTATCGCCATTGCCCGAGAGGGAGAAATTTTGTATGCGTATTTTTATTTAGAAACTCATCTATGAATAGAAATAGAAAAATCTATTTTTGTTCAAGAAATTAATTTCTGGCCATAATGATTATTATTCTTGCCATAAATGTTCATTTTTTCTCTAATTTTGGCACTTAAGTGTACCTTTTGAAAGTTTTGACACTTATGTGTCCCCTCGTGTCAAGTTGGAACTTGGGGTATTCTTATGCCCTACAATTCCCTTGCATCATTATATCGTGTATTTATCTTCCGATTGTTTTATGCAATTGAGAATAAGATAGACATTATCCAGAAATGCCAATTCAAGCGCCATCGATTAAGTTCAAATGCACTTGATACACTATGGCACGCCATTAACATGAGATTTGCTGTCAGTTGATACCATCGGAGAATGCTAATCAAGTGTTTTAACCATCCCGAGCCATTGTTACATCAACAGTTTGAGAAAAAGGATAATATGATAAAAGGAAATGATGAGAAGACTACTTGCTGATGTATCTACTTAAGACCCGACATCTTATCATTGGATTATGGAATGAGGACAACAGAAGCTACATTGTACATAACATAGTCCTCATATGGTTTTGCATATCAGTTTTGCCTAGCTGCAACTTGCCCAGGGTCTCAGATCTGTATATGTGGAAACATGGCAAAATTACAAGGAGGCTTGTTTTCACCAAAAAGTGTCAATGAAAATGCTTTTGATCAATGTGAAAATAGACAAAGGACATAAATGGCCCTTTATTGGTTCTTGGACAAAAAAAGCAACTGACCAAAAAATTAAAAGTAGGAATATTACAAACAATCGTGTGTCCTGCCATCTAAAAGACGTTGACATCTAAATATCACCTGCCGATAAAAAAAAAAATTATTTTGTGATTTGAGATCTTTGATAGCGATAGGGCTTGATGTTAAACCAAAAATAGCCAAATGCCACATTCATTCGTCCTATTTAGATAAATAAGTTAGGTTCACTCCATTTCATTAGCATTTAGGTGCCACTTCATGAATAAGTCAAAATTTGAATTTTCGATTGACTTTTAGGTCAATTTAAGAAAGCCGACCCTTTATTGGAAACGAAAATATCATAACAATGCATATGGGCGTTGTCACCATTCCATCATTGCATATAGATTAAGGAGAAATTTCACGCATTAGTCAAAGATTGACTTTTCGATAAAACCGAGAACTATGACCTTTGACAAAAACATCATCATTTGCAGGCAGTTTAAAGGGCACATCTATTTTGGCTTTTGACGGTTTTGGAGCAGAATGTTTCGATAAACTAGAAAAATTGTGATATTTGGTCAATTTTATTAGACAAATTAAATGGTAAAAGGACTTAATCGGAAAAGCTGTGAAAGTATAAAGAGGAAAAGTTTATTCTTTTCCTAGTGTTTCATCCACTAGATTAGGTGATCAAGTACGTTCGGGTGATTTCATCAACTTCAACGATTTTGTGAGCAATACTATAGGGAAGTAAATAGATTATCACACATTACAAATGTACATGCATAAGCTGCTTATATAAGTAAGATATAAGAGGAAAAGATATTGTGAAATAATTTCAACATCAAGTCTTTTACAAACAACATAAATTGATTGCAGGATCGACAACATATTGTTTCAACATAAACTGAGTACAAAGACGGATGCAAGCACACCATTCAAAAGAGAAATGCTAAATGGGTACCAAAACACTACCTTGCAGATTACTAGACAAGGTCACCTTGAGTGTCAGAATTATATAATTTTGTTGGGTTATTTTCACATGTTCTAAAAGTTTAAACTTGTAAATAAAAACATGGTTTAATATTTAAGTATTCTAATGTTTTACCCCATTTGTAGATTAGACTTTTCTCAAATACTAGAGCATGAAAAATATATAATTAAGATGCAAATGAAGGGTTCTATAAATATTTGAGCTCAAGACCTACTCAAATACTATATGATCCCGCCGACTGTGGCTTAAAGTTTTAGCATCTCTCTTCCAACGAGGGTGCCAAATCATTTAGTTCTGTCATATAAAGTTTTGGCGTCTCTCTTCCTCAAAATCCTCTGGAAGTAACTAGAAGAACCTTTTTCCTAGGAGGGATATTTCAGGGATATCGAGGCAGCGGTCAGGATTTTCAAAAGGGAACTTGTCGGTCTGGTGGGCCAAGAGGAGCCACACATGAGTGATGAGCGCACCTCCTCTTCTCAGTTGCTTGGCATGGCGATACACATGACAATTGTTTGCTGCATGACACAACATCTCCACCCAAATGCTGCTGATGAGCTCCCACTTGTTGTCCATCGTCCTCAGGTCGGCCACAAGCTTCTGCACCTCCGACAACACGTCCCACGTTTCCTTACTTGGTATGACAGGGACTGGGACATCACCATCCGGCGACGACAGTGCGCTAATTGCTTCTTTATAGTCTCGGTACCTCAAGAAAGGCTTCAGCGTGCAACAAGCGTCCGCCAGAGTCATGTCGGCGGTGGGGAGGGACAGCATGTGAGGATGCACAGCGAGGAGGTACATCATGTACCCTGATAGGAATTCACTTCCTTCACAAGCATTGGATTTTTCGATTTCTAATGACTGCAGGATTTTTGTTGCAATGTGCCAGATTATGATGCTCTTAGCAAATATTGCCTCGATGCTACTCCTCAGTCCTTGTTTCTGTTGGATGCCGTGAATCTCGAGCGTCCACTTGCCTCTTTGCTTGAAGCGCCGGAAGTTTCTTTTCTGCTCTAGCTCCTCCATCTTTCGTAGTACCAACGCCCTGAGGTGCAAGGGCATGGGCTGGCGGGACTGTAACCAATACCGATTGAAAATCTCTCGCTTGCCAAACCAATCAAGTACTACGCGGACGGCCATCCACTTACCAAACCAATTAAGTACCACGCGGACTGGATTTCGCCTTTCTTGGTATGAGAGGCAGTGTTTTAACAAATCGATCTGCCCTATCGACCTCGACCATCTTTTCTTCCTCATGCACTGATTAGCCAGAAACGGGATGAGCCTTAAGAAGAGCCTTGAGAAGAGCGGAATCCCAAGATTCTTACCCATCTGCACCACTGCCCAATCCGAAAATGCCAACGTTGTGATCTGATAAAGCTCGAGACATGTGACTGCCATCAGTAACGCATAGGTGTAGGCGATGTACATATCGATCAAGAAGGCGCTCTTGAAGATCACGGCGAATCTACACAAGGCAGACACCAAGCAGAAGAAACCGACAGAGCAGCCTATGATGCCGCATTTCGTGTACAGAATGGGCGCTTTAGTGTAGAGCGTGTCGAACATGAAGTTCAGCTCAATCTCGTTCACGGTGAAAGCGCGGTTGGCAGGGTACCTGTCGATGGACATCCAATCTCGGGATACGAACACGTGGTGGTACGGCCAGTTCACGAGGAGGGGCTTCAGACAATCGAACCGAAAGTAGGCCTTCAAGATGTCCTTTGCGGAGTCAAACTTCTTGTCCTCGGGGAACAGTTCGAGCTGAGAACTGCTTTCCCTGGCTTCCTTGGTTACTTTAGGATAGTACTCGGCGTTGACAATCGAGTTATCGTCGTACACGGATTTGAGAGCCCAGACCCACAATGCCGCCTTTATGAATCCGGCAAAGAACAAGAGGATGTACACCCGTGAGACTGGGGACCAGCCGTCCCAACAGCGAATGAGAATACGAACCACGAAGACAACAGTAGCCCCGATGTTCAGAATCTGTCTCATTCCCAGCTGGTTATCTTCCACCGCATAGGCCGTTATGCGGTCTGGGTACCCAAGTTGCATCAGAAGCAATTGAGCAAGCAGCCCTTCCAACACCACGTCGTAACTCGGATCTTCAGGATCATCGATGCGGACCACAGAAAGCTTGCCCAGCGCAATTTTCGCAATGAAAGAAAGGAGCAAATAGGAAGCCCAGACGATGAATCTAACAAAATTCGACCTCATATATTTCCGACGACTGCCTAATATTATGAGAAAAATCTCGCAGGCAACGGTTGCAGTGACCAAAAAATGAATCCCCCAGTCCATCCACATATCTTTTAGAAGCGGCAACACCGTGTTGATTATTGAGGAAATCCGACTGATCAAACTCATGGTGGCTTCCTTCAGATGTGCTCACTAGACATCCATGCAAATGCAGAGTAAGGAAAATATTTACCTTGCCTCTGAAGAATAATTTCTAAGCACTTGCACAAAACTGCATGGTTGCATAGATTATTTCTCTACAAGTTAATCGCAAAAAAAGGAAGATTTACAATGCAATTATAGTTCTTCGCCTAACATACTGGTCATCTCTCTTTCCTTTCCTAGAGTTGTTGACTGTATATCCTTTTGCGATCCTCGTATTTTTCTTCTTTTTTCTGTTACACCTTTTTCTTTTTGTCAGTTAGATCTTAAATATTTAGGAAAGGGGCACTCTTCCGCATCGTAAGATGGTACAAATTTGTGCCGTTAGCGGTCCACCTTCTCATGAGTCTTCGTTAATAGTTCAGAGTAATAAGCTACATGTACTTGCTCCAATTAGGCTATTTGGGAAAACAAATTGTAGTTCAAAGGTGAATGTTTTCCAAAATTATAGCATTGAAATGGTCGATTGAAAATTCCAGTCACTAAAGTGAGCGTTGCATGAAAATTATGACACTTGTGATGTCATTTCTGCAAATTCCTTAAAGGTAATTTACAACGAATTCCCTTTAATGCGGCTCTTTAAGTTTTTCTACCTCTATTTTTCATATATTAGCTGTTCAAAGTATCTTCAAAACAGATTTAAGAAGAAAAAAATAGAAAAAAGGTGGAGGAGAGGTGTTACAGGCGTATTAGTAAAGGTGAGAAGGTTTTGGGACGAGTAACGTATTTTCCCTTCAATAGAACCTTAGGTAGTAGTTTCAACTACCTTGTAAGTTCTTGAAACACCTTAAACTCTAGAACTTGTCAGCGCCAAGGGTTCTTGGGTACCTTATGATATCCTGTACTTTTTCATATGGTTTCATTAATATATATATATATATATATATATGATTTCATTATAAAATAAAAAAAAGTCATTAATATTGTTATTTACAAATCGGACATTCAAACATAACATATAAATGAATTACAAGTTAAATTCATGTTCGTATCTAATATTAACATACGTGAATAACATATGACTTTAGGTGCAATTGCTCTCAGGTTAGATTTTCTAAGTTTTAAGTAGAAGAGGATTCACGACTGCCAAAATAATCTCTATAATCCTATCACATCGTACTTCCTACAGATCTCTCAAATCCCATTTACACAGGAAAGAATGCATTCAATAGCATGTTTGCTATCCCTTTTCAGGCATAGCAATCTTTAAATGTCAAATTTCGCCGGTTGTGAAGGAAGGAGGACGGAGGAAGGGTCTTGATTTCACTCGGTGGTTCTTTCACCAGTTGGAAAATGAACATCGTAGACAACAAAACATGTGCTGTAACTTGTATAGAATATGGTTAAGTGTACTGACCAGCAAATTAAAGTACGATAATCACTTGCCGAAACATCCAAAGCACGGAGATTGTACAAACCTTTTACCCTAAAGATAATAGGGGTTAGTAAACACAATAAGCAAATGCAAGCTAACTAAAGTAACAGGAAAGAAAGAGGTACAATGCAATACAAGACTAGCACCACCACACCTGAACTTGAGGGCCGATGAATCCCAGAAGTTTTATCCAGAAGATGCCGACAGCGACACTGGAAAAATTGGGGAAACTGAAGTACGGAAAAGCAACTGAGAGATTTGTCCTAAGAATCATTGTTAAGGAACGAGTACTAGGAATATTAGCTTTACTTTCTTGGCTGGCAGATAACTTGTGCCTGAAGACTTTACAGCAATGAACTTCAGTTTCTTCAATTATTAAGTAAGAGAAAGAAAGGCATGGGATTAATAAGTACGAAAAGAGAATGGGAATTTGATTATTTGCTTGCAACCTCAGTTTCAGGTTCTTTTTCTCTTTTATTTGGTTGGCCTAATGAGTACGTAATCATGTTTAAAGTTTCGCCATCTATCTTTAAGATCACACGCGATTTTCATTCTATCCTGTACTTTTAGCTCTTTATCTACGCAAATGATAGGCTACTCAACCTTGGGTCTTGATGAAATTGTGGGGAGACTTTAGGTCCATTTTGTTTCCTTGAAAAATTAACATGATTGGTAAATAATATTTCATAAGGAAATTATTTTCAAACTTTTCATAATGATTTTCATCTCATTTAAAAAATCCTACCAAACACAAGAAAATCAAACTATGACAAACTTTAGAAGGTGTTCCAAGACAAATAAACCTAGGTGTGGAGCCCAATTGTTGAGACCTTGGCGGCAAGACTGCGGAACTCGAGCCTTGTACCTAGTATCCAGGCGCCAAATCAGGAGCCCGAGCCTCGGACTCAAGATCCTTCAAGAACTTGTGGCCCTAGATACTCAACTCTCGCCCCCAGGCCCCCAGTGGTGGAGGTCTAGGTGCTTGGGTCCAAGTTTAAGCGTCTGGGACACCGGTTAGTGCACTGAGATCTCAGGTGAGGTCCCTCGTGTCCAAATTTTAGGAGCAGGAGTGTCTGATCTGGCCCCAAGGTCTCGACTTTTTACAAAAGTGATGATCCTAGCAACGGTGGAGGTCAAGTTAGATTCTTGGAGATGAACACCATTCTTTTAAAAGCATAGATCATTTTTTGAATTGAAATACAGATTTTTAAAAATATTTTTTGTTGATTCATTTTTAAAGAGACTCCAAAATAGGGATAAGTACACTAGAAGTGCAACAAGTTATGTACGGTATTTACTTTAGTGCAAAAAGTTTTCACCGGCTCACTTAAATACCAAATCGGAGAAAAAATTCTGACCAAATGAATTATGTGGCATTTATTATTAAAATTATAATATGACTTGACAATTTTTTTAAAAACTCTAGATAAAGTGATCGCTTTTTAATAATGATTGATATTAAAGTGATCACTTTAAATAAAATTCGGCACTCAAATGATCACTATTTACAACTTTCGATGACGTTGTTTAGGGGCTACATGTCGATTAGGCATGCCGGTGAGCCATGTACGATTGAGAAATTAATAAAATATAGTCACGTCGAATTTTCGGCAACCTATATTAGAATTGACACTTTAGTGATCGTCTAAAAATAGCTTTTGGCATTAAAGTAAGTGTCGTACACAACTTTTGATACTTTTAGTATACTTATCCCAACTTAGGACCTATTATCTTCCTTTACTAGGCATCGCTCACCCCTTTCTATATTTCAAATCGATAGCATGGATATATCACCCGTTGCGCGTTATGGAGCACCCGCCCAAATAGAGGGCATGTTCCAGGATGTGCTAGATCCAGAGACAGGCTTGACGATTACCCGAGACGAGGTTGTACTATGGATAGACGATGGACGCCCAGCATGGATTCCCATGCATTTCATATATTGGTTTCTCAATTTTCATGGCGAGCTCTTCGGGCCGCTCCATTTTGGGGACGACGGACCGGGCATCAAAGCTATTGGTGCCTAAGGGTGCGTTTGGAATTAGCATTTCCAAACCCCTTTAGACCTCCAAAGCCCTTTGGGCTAAAAAATTGGTGTTTGGCAAAATATTTTGTAAGGCATTTGGCTGAAAGCCTGCCTTGTGAAGGCTGAAAGCCCAAGGCGGGGTACCCTGCCTTGGGCATTTCAGCTTTCTCCCAAGCTGATGCTGCCATTGCTCATATTTTTTTTTCCAAAATTATCCTTACGAACTATTTGTTTTTCCGTTTTCGCCCTTGTGAAGATCACGTTCATCTTCTCCGTCGCCGAGGTCCCCGCGGCATTTTGCTCGGGTCGCGCGACCACCGGCGAGGTCGCGCGACCGCCGGCGAGGTCGCCCGACATCCGGCGAGGTCGCGCCACCGCCGGCGAGGTCGCGCGACCCAGGCGCAGCCGTCGCCGAGGGTTGCGTAGCCTCGGCGACGATCGGCCGTCGCCAAGGTTGCGCTACCCAGGCGCGGCCGTCGCCGAGGTCGCGCGACCCAGGCGCGGCCCTCGCCGAGGTCGCGCGACCCAGGCGCGGCCCTCGCCGAGGTCCCCCGACCTCAGGCGCGGCCCTTGCCGAGGTCCCCCGACCTCAGGCGCGACCACGCCGGCCCTCGCGACGGCGTCGTGCGACCTCGCGGGCCCAGATCCGGGGTCGCCGGAGGTCGCGACGGCGTCACGCGACCTCGCCGGCCCAGATCAGGGGTCGCCGGAGGTCGCCGAGGGTCGCCGCCGGCCGCCGGATGCCGCCTGCCCTCGCTGGTTTTCATTTTTTTGTTTTTTTATTTTATTTTTCTTTTGATATTTTTTTTTTTCACAAAAGCCCTTTGTCCCCCAAACACCATTTTAGCCAAAGGTACTTCACAAAGGGCTTTTAAATTACAATTTACCAAACACAATTTGCATTTTGGAAAACACATTCAACTCAAAGGTCTTTGCATTTTCCCAAAGACTTTCCCCAAAAATCTTCCCAAACGCACCCTAAGTAGGTGGAGCACCATCGTGGGGAATTTTTGGTATGGATGGGGACTCGTCGGGTAGAGGAGATAACCACATTTTTTGTCCCTCCCAAGTATTTTGTGCATACCTTTTTGGTATATGATGATGTGAATATAAATATGAAGACGTAAATTCCCCATGTAAATAAAATGAATGGAAATAAAATGAAAACAAGTGACTATGAATGTTTACTCTTGTGTTGATCATGTATGTGTTTCCTTGTTAGTGGTAGTGTAAATTGGGATGTTCCTGCGTGTGTTCAATTTATATTGTCCAATAATCTTGAGAATCATGTCTGTCATCGCGAAATCTTACTTTATGCATGCAATCGAGGCAACTTTTGTGCATCTCCGAAAGCTAATCGAGCAAGCGGATGTCTGTATGAGGGGCCGGCGAGGGGCAAATTTGGCCGAAGATTAACGTACTCTAGAGCTGGCAAAAAGGGTCATAAACCCATTTTATGACCAATTTTTAGTTAAATGGGTCAAGTGAAAGTTAAATATAGGTCAGAAATTGGTCTGAGAAAATAAAGCATAAAAATAAATTGGTCAAAATGGGTTATTAGGAAACCCACTTTGAACCCATAGCTTTCTTTAACTTTATAAAATGTGTTTTTTTTAAAGCAAAACTATAATTATTTTTCATATTTCAATTTTTTTCTTTTCTTTTTTCTTTTTCCTTTTTCTTTCTTTTTCTTCCTTCCTTAGCCGTTGGCCAACCGTCGGTCGGCGACAAGCCAAGTGGGGCTCGAGCTTGCCGACAGTCACCGACGATTGGCGAGGCTTGGCACGGCTAACGATCGACGAGGCTCGAGCCTCGCCGACGACGGCGAGGCTCGAGCTTGCCGGCGTCCGAGCGGGGCCTCGGCCTCACCGGATCTTGCCTATGGCGGGTCTCGGCGTCGTTGTGGCGGCGGCCGGTGAAGAAAAAGAAAAAAAAAAAAAGAGAAAACGAAAAAATAATTATTAAAAATAAAAAAATTATATTTTAAAAATAAAAAATATAAAAATTATATTTTTAAAAAATAAAAATAATTAAAAATTATATTTAAAAAATTAAAATATCGATTTAAATTTTTTTTTTTAAAAATAATTATAAAAATTTTTCATTAAATTTGTATTGCATAAAAATGTTTTAACAATACTTTTAAAAAAAAATCATAAAAATGAGCTTTTTTAGGTTTGGTTAAAAAAATTTCATGTTACGTTTTTAGTTATTCAATGGTATGTTCACTTCAAATAAGAGAAGCATGTGCATAGTCTAATTCTTTATAAATATTTCAATTTATAGGTTTTTTCACTTTTTTTATTTACTATTTTTAATTTAATTTGAAGTTTTAATCCAATTAGCATATAGTAGAAGTGGGTTTTCCTAGAATATTAATAGGTTTTAGCAATACGGGTCGGGTCGGGTATGGATCGGGTCGGGTCGGGTCAGGTATGTGTCACTTGATTTACAGTACATGAATATGAGTCAAAACGGGTTAAATATGTCAAATATGGGTCAACCCATTTTCGACCCGATCCAAACCTGACCCAACCCACCCATTTGACGGGTCTAACGAACGCTAATTGGGGTACTTAGGATAAGATCTCTCTCTCTCTCTCTCTCTCTCTCTATAGTTGCTTTTGATAACCCAACTAGTTGGTCAAGTAATGTAGGTAGTGCATTCCAAATAATTTGGAATAAGATTATTGTGTTCGCTATCAAGTGTGAAATGTGAAGAGAAAAGCTAGTAACTTGATCATCTAAGTCCAACTTAACACCTTAAGACCTATTTAGACGGGGCCGCTTGGATCATCACCTCACTAATTTTTGGCTAAAATTAACCAGATGGACTATATTGAAAAATTATCAAAAGGTTGAACCACATTAACCAAATTGAAAATTTTAAGATTGAATTAGTGGGCGTGGACAATTTAAGATTAAATTCGTTTTTTTTTTTTTTAAACTTCCGATAAGACAATCCATATTGTTATTAGTGAATACTGGAATCAGTTCAATTAAATATCTCTCTAGCATATAGAGACCCCAAAATGGTTTCCTACTCAATTACGGACAATATCACGGCCTCAAGTTAGGTAAAATGTAATTGGATTTTACTCTTTAAATTTCTCCGATTCATTACCCAAGAGGCGGGTGGTTTTATCCTATATGAGAAGTTGAATATTCAGATAAAGTAACTTAGTGATTTGGGACTAGCATGACGTTACTCTATTGGTCAGTGAGATGCAGACATTAGGAGTGCTAAAATGTAGCAAAGGGGAACAATTAAATGCTGAAAGTTCGGAAAGCTATACTTAAGTGCCAAAATTGAAGCAAAATATATTAATTAAGTACCAACGGTGAGAGATTCCAGCCAAAATAAAGACATGGCATTTTTTTCGATGAGACAAATGCAAAATGACGTCGTTTTGCATCTTTGATGTGGCTAAATAAGCTGAAAATGATGTCGTTTTGCCTATGATTTGAATTTTAATATAAATATTAATTAAATTAAACTTATAAATAAATCATTTATTAAAAAAAAAGGAGGAGAAGATTGCAAAATTGTGAGAGTTGTGCAAGCCCACGCCACCACCTCCCCACTGTCTCCGAGAAGAGCTGGCCATCGTGGGGGGGAAGGGTCGGCCGAGATCATCAGACCCTAGCCAGAATGATGAGGGCTGTGCAAGCCCTCACGATTCTGCAATCTCCTCCTCCTTTTAAAAAAAATAAATTATTTAGTTTTAAATTTAATTTAATTAATATTTATATTAAAATTCAAATAAGAGGCAAAACAAAGTCGTTTTGGCTTTGTTGACTCAACTTTACGACGAGCTACATAAGCGACTTCTATTAATAAATATAAGCCACATCAGATTTTTGGCACCTTTATTGAAGTTGGCACTTAAATGTCATATTTTTCAAAAAAATGGCACCTAGGTGTAACTCTTAGAATTTTTTGTACTTAAGTATCCCTCAATGCCAAATTTTGGCACTTGCACAATACTTCTACCATTGGTCATTCATAAAGACTTTCCAAGGGGATTGTGAGAATTTAAGCCACTAATAATAGAAACACAGCATGTAGATAAGTTAACATAAATTCCATGATCATGATGACCATATTTTAAAAACCTTATCTCCTCGTTATCAAATGAGTTTCACTTTCTAATTCCTTGACGTGCTAGGGTAATATTTTCTTCCGAAGAACAAAATTTATACAACTAAAACGGGCTAATTCCATAAAAAAGCATCAACTTTAGGTCGATGGACAAATCTAGCCAAAATTTTTTTTTGTCTTGTAAAAAAGCACAAACTTTAGGTCAAGGGACAAATCTGGCCCGGACTTTTTTTTGTCTCGTAAAAAAGTACCAACTTTAGATTAAGTGACAATTATGGCCCTAATTTTTTTTTTGTCTCATGAAAAATCACAAACTTTCATTCCTATCCAAAATCTAACCTCTACCATTAAATTTCTATTTGAAGTTAACCTAATTTCAAGAGAAAAGGTTTTAGCCGTGAGGTTGGTGGATCTCATCCATGGTTTCTCTTGATTTAGCGGTGATCTACAACTTTATATTATGACGAAATGATAAAGTCTAGTCGGGAGAAATTCAATCTGGAGATTTTTTTACTTGCTAGTGAAGTATAGGAGACGACACAATTTCACCGTTATTCTTCAAGCTGTGGCTCAAATAAGAAGACAATGGACGGTGTTAGCTAGCAAATGCACATGGATTTATTGGTAAGGACAATCAATGAATCTAAGTAAAAGGGGGTCAGATTTAGGATTTAAGTGAAAGTTGGTGATTTTTTTTTAAATAAAACAGATTTGGGCTATAATTGTCACTCGATCCAAAGTTGGTGCTTTTTTATGTAACAAAAAAAAGTTTGGGCTAGATTTGTCACTCGACTTAAAGTTTGTGCTTTTTTACGGGACAAAAAAATGTTTGGGCCAGATTTGTCTATTGACCTAAAGTTGGTGCTTTTTTTTGGAATTAACCCCAACTAAAACCTTGATTCACTTTACCAAAAAAAAACCTTGATTCTCATATCATTGCGCCCGAACACCCGACTTTGCCCAACGCCACTGCATCACCGTCGACAACTCAAATCTCTTCCTTGCTTTGCAACATACAAAGGTCGCAACCACCGCACTAGCTAAACTGATCTTAAATTTAAGGTTGCCTGAGGTCGCGAGCATTGGTCTGACGTCGCAGCCTTAGACTGGTGATGGGCCAAGTTTGCGGATCGAATTTCAGCATAAATAAATAATTTATGATCTTATAAACTTCAGCATCTTCAGAATAATCTTAGAGAATCACGTTCGTCACCGTGAATTTTTATATTGTGGATGTGACCGAGGAGGCTCGCGTGCATCTCCAAAAAAGTTGATCGAGTCAAGCGGAGGAAAAATTGTCTAAAAAGTCATAAACCTATTGCAATTTTGCCAATTGAGTCATAAACCTTTTAACTTTGCCAATTGAGTCCTAAACCTTTTCACTTCTTGCCAATTCAATCCATCCGGCCAATTTTTGTCGGAAAATGCTGACATGGACGCCGGTGGTGCCACGTAAGATTGCCGGCGCTGACGTGGACAATTTATAATAATATTTTAATATTTTTGAATATTTTAAATTTTCTTTTTTTTTCTTTTTGGCTTTTTCCTTGGCCTTTCCGGTGGCCGGCCATCGGCCATAGGCGACGGCCGACCGGCTGGCCTTGCCAGTCACAGGCGAGGCTTGGCCGGGCAATGGCAAGGTCGAGCAAGGCCACCCTGGTCCCGGCGAGGGCCGACCTCGCCAGATCTGGCGAGGGGAGCCCTCGCCGGGGCTCCCCCTTGCCCAGGAGAGCGTCGGCCTCTCCCCTAGCCGAGCGGGCGACGACTGGCCACCGGCCACAAGGCGACGCCCGCCCGGCCAAGGGCGAGGGCCGGCCTCACCAGATCTGGTCTGGGCGAGGCCGAGCAGGTGTCAGCCTGTGGCCGGTAGCTAGTTTTCGCTCGCCCGGCCAGGGGCAAGGCTGACGCTCGCCTGGGTGAGGGCGAGCCCCGGCGAGGGCTCCCCTTGCCGGGGCCAAGGCGGCCTCGCCCGGCGTTGCCATCGCCTGGCCGGGCCTCGCCTGTGGCAGGCGAGGCTAGCTGGTCAGTTGTGGCCAGTGGCCGACCGTCGCCCGTGGTTAGTGGCCGGCCACCGAAAAGGCCAAGGAAAAAGCCAAAAAGAAGAAAATAAAAAGAAAATAAAAAGAGGAAAATAACAGAAAATAAAAAAATTCAAAAAAATTTTAAAAAATAAATAAAATATTATTAAAAATTTTCACGTCAACGCCGGCAGTCCTACGTGACATTGCCGGCGCCACGTCAGCATTTTCCGATCAAAATTTGCCAAATGGACTAAATCGACAAGAAGTGAAAATCTTTAGGACTCAATTAGCAAAGTTAAAAGGTTTATGACTCAATTGGCAAAACTGTAATAGGTTTAGGACTTTTTGGATAATTTTCCCGTCAAGCGGATGACTGTATGATAACAAATAAGCAATGGCCCTCCTAATTGCGGAATATATCATAGGCTCTCTTCTTTTATAATTAAAGTCTCTGGTCCGCTGATGGCGCCGTAAACGGAAAATGCTTTAGATATTATGAAGTGCCTTGTACGTATTGGCTTTCAAGCCAGCTAAATTGAAAGACTTGGATCACTCCATGACATCTTTGGGATCAAATAAGTCAAGCGGCCGACAGAAAAGACTGCATCCGTGGCTTAATGTGGCGTCGACATGCCCAACATGGTATCATCAGATCATTAATATCTTACAGCATAATCAGATGAAGTCAAGGCTTCTAGGTACATGTCAATGCTGAGGATCTAACGTTTGTCTACAGATCTAATATAAATTGTCGGGCTACATAAGAACTCAAAATGTCTAATCAACATCGAGGTTTGTTTTTGTGACGCCTTGGATTTAACTCGCTTGAGGTATTGTTCACTTTTGCTTGAACATCACGGTTTTTTCAAACTATACCAAACCTTATGGTTTTGTCCTTTGACGTACAAATAAGCACCTTCCCAGAAAGTCACCCATCCTTGGAATGCTCCCACTTGAGCATGCTTAACACTATGGGTTAATTCTAGTTTTTACATATATATATATATATATATATATATATATATATATATATATATATATATATATATATATATATATATATGTATGTATGTATATCTCATATCCATTCTCCTCCTACTTGATGCATAGTTCAATTCATTCCTAACATTTTGTCATCATATAAACCTATCAGGAGCCACTCCTTATTCGGGCCCTCTCGCTCCGACAACCAATCCCTGCCCTCATTGCACTTGCTCACTACAATTTCTCTGTCATCCAACTTATGTTGATTGCATAAAGGAATCGTTTATGGAGGGGGTTCTCTCGATGGGTTGTAAAGCCTCAAATTTTGCATGAGATGCTATTTCAAAATAGAGATCTAGTCGAGTTGGCTATGGCTTTTTGCACCATTGATTTGGTTGTTAATAAAAGAAAGTGGGTAATTCCGATCACGAAATCAATGGTATCGACGATAGTCCTTTCAAATTTATCAACTCTTTTATCTTCGACTAAGAAACACTTCTTTTAACTTCTACCAAATTTTATTTACCCTTTTAACAGCACCATAAATTTATCCAATGGGAAAAAGTTAGCAAATAATTGATCTTTCATTAAACAAATGCATAATACCTCTGGTTTTGAAATTCAATTTCTCCATCAGGCACAAAAAGATAAAAAGAATAGAAGAGTTGGACATGATTTTGGTTTATATGAAAAGGAACAAATACACTGACGTCATAATATCTACGAAGTGCAACTCAGTCTTAAATTTTTCATCCTAAAACTAATAAATATTCGTGCGATCAGGGTTTATATATATAATTGCAATTTTTTCTTACTAATTTCTCTAACTTATTATGCTAAGTCCAAACGTCAAATTCTTGGTATCAGTTCCAAGTTATGTTAAGAAAAGCTTGAGAAAGGTAAATTCCCTGGACCCAAATGCAACAAACTAGAACCGAAGCTAGTTCGAAATTTTTCACTCCTGTATATTTTTATGAAATGAATTTTGTACATTGCCATAAAAAGACTGAAAAAAAAAAGAATCTAATCTTGTTCAACTCCAAGGATCATATCTAAAATAATGGTCCATTTATTTCGAGGAAATTAAATGATTTGTAAAACATTTCCTTAAAAATGGTCACTTATGAAAATAAAAACAAAAAAATATATTTCATCATCCATAAAAATATTTAGACATAAATTTTGATCGATAATGAAAATATTTTTATTGACTAATTATTTTAAGCAGTAAAAGCAACCATATTCAAATCATTCCGTTTTTGAAAAATAAAAGGAACCTAAAACATGAGAGTAGTTCACTGTGACCGTACACGAAGCATTTCACTTTTCAGTCAAACTTATCCTCGATCAACCCAATATCCACACGAGCACCACGAGCCCGAATTAAAGTTTAACCGGAATGAACAAAAATCGGCTCGAGTTTTCAGTCCGGTTTCGATGTGATATTCCCCCCCCCCCCCAAAAAAAAAAATTATGACTATTTTCTAATAGTACTCTAGTTGTTCAGGAGTTGCTCTATCAAACCATTGTACATTATCATCATGTGACAACTAGATCTATCAAACGGGTGGGTTGGATCATTTAATGACCCAATCCAAATTGATACATTAACCTAGTTATGACCCATTTATTGGTAATGTAAATTTATTAACCCATACCCGATCCAACTCATATTCAATCCATACCCAACCCGACCGATGTTGTAGAACACTTCCATATTTAATCAAATCTAAAAAAAAAACTTGTTTAGTATGATTTTTTTTTAAAATTATGTTGTTAAAACACTTCCATACAACTACAAATTTAATGGATATATTTTATAATTTTTTTAAAATTGAGGCCACATTTTCGCAAAAAATATGAAAGTTCTAGTATGAACACCTAGAGGGGGTGAACAGGTGTAAAAACAGATTATGCAAAATGCAGTGAAAACATTTACTATTAACCCGAGTCCGAATAACAACAGACTTTTGAAACCGAGTATGAAGAGTAGCAGACTTTGAGCGAGATTAGACTTTAGCTTGGTTAAATAGAATTACGAACAAAATAAAGGAGTTCGGGGAAGATAATAAGAACAAATAATTTATAGTGGTTCGGCTTAAACCAAGCCTACATTCACTCTCTTATGCTAATAGCCTTCTAGCTGGATTCAACTATGCAATCAACAAGAGATTACAACTTTGAGTGCAAACACTTAGTAGTAGATCACACTATCTCACTAAGTCACTCTTTTGATATATCTCTCACGATCACAATCGTTTAAGCTCACAAGAGACAAGTGTATGATCGGAGTTCGCTCAGACTTTGGAATTATAAATTCTACACTTCGTCTCTTCCTTGCTCATTGGTCCTTGATCTCCTTAAATACTCCTCCACTTCCAAACTAACCGTTGGACAGTATCTTGAGAATTGTCTTCCAATCCACCCATTGGATAGATCTATATCAAGAAGATTTGGTAGCTGTTGAGTGACAAAAGTAGAATCCCAAATTGATTCCGATTGCCCATACAAACAGAATCTTAGTTTCTAAAATAGAGCTTCTCCATATAGAAAGTTTTTGTCTTCAAGATCCAATTGTCAATCAATTAGATTGAATCAATCAAATCAATCTTGATGTAGAATTCAAACCAGATCACTAGCTGTTATATGATTGGGCTTGTATTATGTTATGTCGAATCTAGATGTGAAGTCTGAGTGCAATAGACTTTATAATCTGAGTTTGAACACATTTCGCTTTTGAACAAATTTAGTTTTAAGGTCTGAACACAGTCTAAATAAGTTCAGTTTCAACATAGAGTCTATCTTCTAGTTTTTCATTCACATTCAATTTGGAATTTGTCAGAGTAGGCAGACTTCTGATGTAGAACAGACTTTGACACAGAAGTATGGAAATCTTCAAAATATACTTTAGACATATGTTACGTTTAGTCTTCTGGCCGTCTTCAGACTTTGACAATATCCTTTAAATGTTCTATCATCTGTATAGTCTACTACTTAACCAATAAACACGTGAGTAGCCTTTGATTTATTTTGTTATCTTCAAAACATCATAAGGGATTTTTCTGACAAAAATAGTATTTTTGAAAATTATTATATTTTCCAGCGTTCTAATGAAACTTGAAAATGAATTAGAAAATATTTTCCACTTAGTACGAAATTTGTAAGGGAAAAAAAAAGTGAAAAAAATAAAATAAAATAATTTAAAAATGGAAAATTGAAAAAAAAATTATAAAAACTGTTCAAGAGAATGATATCTCATTAATGAGTTGACTCTTTCAAGCCAATTTACAACATATGTATCATTAGACTTCCATACAATCCAAACCCATGAACAACCTATTTATTAAAACTTAATTAATCCATATATGGGTTATCCCATTGTAAATGGGTTCAAAGTTTTGACACCTCTAGTGACAACCAACAAGCATTCAAGATTAAGCTGAGCAAATTTCTCACGAACATAGCCGATCTATGAAAAGTTCATGATGTATGCGACAGCTCCTTGCTTATATGCTTATGAATGCACCATCTTCTGGGTACGATCTCAGAGCATTCGCAAGCGAAAAGATATCGTAGAGTCTGGCTCTTGGATTTGTACCATCCATGAGTTGTTAGAAATTTTGAGAAATGTCTGACATGTCAAAGTTCTTGGATCCAACTTGAGGCCTAACCACAGAACCCGAAAGGAAAGACGCCACACGTTACACGGTCGATTCGCTGAGTTTCTTCATGCATCGAAAAACTCTCTTGGGAGCCCCGAAAGACATTACATGATGCGACTGATCCTAATTGAAGCGAAGCGGTGCATTAACGTGGCGTGATTGTGGGTATCACCCCACTTACAAGGTCACTTCCCACCAAGTCGAGGGATGTATATGGACTTCTCCTGGGGTAAAGAGGCTGAGGGGCAGAATCCTCGATTCCTGAACTGGAAGGTTCTGATTCCGTGGTGATAGCGTCAGTTTCCGGTAGCATGAAAGATATATTCTCTAATTCTCGTACCACCTCCAACATTGTTGGTCGCGCCTTGGTCTGATCATCGCAACACTTGAGGGCCAATGCCATAAACTTCTTGATACATTCAGAAGGATACGGGCCCATGCTTCGATCTATGATAGAGAACATCGATCCAGATTGACAAGCTTGTAGCACCTGCCAATGCAATCAACAACATAAAAATTCACAGTGAGAGAATGCCAACGGTGGGACAACATCATGATGCAAAAGTTATCCTTCATCTGAAACTTCTGATACTATGCCAAGAAATGCAATGGAATCGAATTTGAGGCCACTCTCTGAGTGATGGAAAACTAGCGATAGCATTCTATGTTCTGTTGGCATAGAATTCAGCACTTTGGTGGGTTGGAAAGATAATCATACTGACACTGCCCCGGATTGCTGTATACATAAGGCAGGAGAATATAGGAAGTATTATCCGGCGGGGTTTATATGACCATTCCACTAGGATATGAGGGAAAGCGAAAGAACAAGTACCTCCCTGACAATGTTTCTGCCATGAGATATGGGCCGCATCCTTGTCAACAGCTCCAAAAATACAATCCCAAGGCTGTAAACATCACTCTTTTCGGTTAACTTGTGTGTCAAGAAGTACTCTGGGTCAAGGTAGCCCTGCAAAGGGAAAAAGGATATTGAGAATTATTAAGGTCAACCCTTAAAATAGTGAAGCAGCACAAAGTACACGAGATGACCTTAAAGCTGGATCTCTACTCATTTAATGCCACTTGTATATGAAACAACGTCAGATCCGAAAACACCAATAATGCCAAAATTTTCTCGTGTGATACCATATTAATCCACTGGTGAAATAACAGAAAACTCGAGAGAATCCCAACTGGTTTGTCATTCTCTAGTTTGTTTGAGACTAGCCATTGAGAATCAGATGAATGAGAAAAGCAGGTCTGCACGTCTACGACTAAATAGGAAGGCTGGCCAGACAGGGAATAGTCATCAAGATCTATGGCTGGTGACAGATGGTCATTCTCCCACAGAAACAGTCCACAAAATTCTTCTTTTGCTCTACATCAGTCAGACACTCTTCGTTCTTCATTTAGTATGATAAAATCTCCAACTATGACAAGCAAAGTTACTTACAGGTGTTCCCTTTACGTTTGTGGATATGTGAGCGGTTACAAAACCATCAGTATTTGGTGATGGTGCAAGTCTTGAGATTCCAAAGTCTGCGACTTTTGCATTGAGTCTGCTGTCTAATAATATATTATTGGCTTTGATATCGCGGTGTATGATGGGAGGGTCAGCTTCTGTATGAAGGTAGAGAATGCCCTTAGCTGAACCCAAGGCAATGCTCAATCTGACTGCAAAACTCAGTGGACTTCTACATCGACCTGCCAATTAATAAATATCAAGATAGAGAAGCTATATTTAAGCTCACGGCTATCAGAACAAGACCACTTTTGTGGATATTTCTATATATGAAGGGCAATTTTGGCATTGTAATATCTTTGCCATGTCTCCTTTCATTTTAAGGTAAAAAATGGCCAGACACTGCAACATGGGATTCAGAAATCCTGCTTTTCATACTGTCAGCATGAGAAAGTAAGCAATCAAAGATTATGAGGAAATTTTAAGCCAAGTCAGCTGGGGACCAGCTTAAGAATGTCATGGATTTTGAATCATCCTGCCTTCTGCCGAGAGCAAGGAACAGATTATACGACACATGCACAAAAGTTTGCACTTGAAAAAGAGGGGGCATAATGGAAAAAAATTGTTCCTATATAACCGTACGACAATATATTTCACTCAATTATAAAATGAAAACGACAGGTGGTGCATGTGGATAATCAAGAGACCAAACGGTTCCGAGAGATGAACATATTAGACGGATGAGCCTTACAGAGCATGATGAACAATCACGGATATAGCTTATGAAACAGCATGATTTCTTACCTGATAAGGCACTGTGAAGGGAACCATTTGGCATGAATTCATATACCAACATCTGCTAGGACAAAATAAGCATATGAAACTTATTATTTAGAGTCATTGTCATCATTAAATTGCAGCAAAACAGTTTGATCCCACGTAAAATAGTGAAACAGGAGTATTACCACAGCTGGACAAGAACAGTATAGGCACAAGAACAATGTATAGTCCCTTGTTATTGACAAAATTTTTACCAATGACCTAAGAGTTTAGGAACTAATAATTTTCCAAATTGTTAGATAGACTTACAAGGACTCATTACAACATAAAATCTGTCCCATCAGGGTATTTAATAAAGGTGTGACTTAGATTCTCGATTACTAAGGACTTCTTTATAATGTAACCAATTCAACTCTTGGAGACAAATTATTTACCAAGTATAAAAGTACCCAAGGTCCATGTAAGACAGATTTCAAAAGATTACGATGGAAAGACCTAATCGAATGTGATGTGCTTGCATATTCTCAAATGGACACATTAGTTGCAGAACTAATACTGCACTTCTATCGGAGCATATAATAATAACAGGCAATGCCGATATAAGAATGCATTTCTTTCCATATTCTGAACAAATGAAAACTTTTCTGCAAGCTCGTACAAGAAAATCCAAATCTCAGCGGTCAGACTCTTGATGGTTATCCACCAGTTCATTGTGGTCCTCTGTGCTTGCATGCAGATGAGTGCATTAAAGTCCTCGAAACAATATTCAAGACTTATAGTGGTAAAGATGGTATTGCATTGAAAGTATACTCTATACCAAAGGCCTTGCTGTACTAGATGATCTACTCAATGTCCACATTGTCGTTCTCACCATTCTAGATTATGTGGTATGAATCATAAATTGGTCGAGAGCACCTTCGTCATTTCTTAGGTTCCAACCTTAACAGTTAGAAAATTGAGGACTTGTTATAGAGTTTATTTTCTTGCACTTGAGGCCACATAATTACGAGATTTATCAGCATGCACTCCATCTTGGCTGCACTGTAAGTTTGTTCTGTATAAACATCACAGCTGAATCCTCAGGGGGCACCTATTGATTACCTTAATTTTGTAATCCTACCTGGATTTACTTCTAAAGTGGAATTCTACATGTCATAATTCAAACCATAATATCTGACTTCAACTATAATGACGGAGGCTATCTACACACTTTTGGAGACCACGTAGCAGGAGTATAGCATCACTTACATTTTAAAGGGTTTTATTATGTGAGAGAGGTCGTGAGCATTGGTCTGACGTCGCAGCCCTAGACTGGTGATGGGCCAAGTTTGCGGATCGAATTTCAGCATAAATAAATAATTTATGATCTTATAAATTTCAGCATCTTCAGAATAGTCTTAGAGAATCATGTTCGTCACCATGAACTTTTATTTTATGCACGCGACCGAGGCGGCTCGCGTGCATCTCCAAAGAAGTTAATCCAGTCAAGCGGATGACTGGATGATAAGGAATAAGCAATGGCCTCCTAATTGCGGAGTATATCATAGGCTCTCTTCTTTTATAATTAAAGTCTATGATCCGCTAATGGCGCCGTAAACGGAAAATGCTTTAGATATTATGAAGTGCCTTGTACGTATTGGCTTTCAAGCCAGCTAGATTGAAAGACCTGGATCACTCCATGACATCTTTGGGATCAAATAAGTCAAGCGGCCGATAGACAAGACTGCATCCATGGCTTAATGTGGTGTCGACATGCCCAACATGGTATCATCAGATCATTAATATCTTACAGCATAATCAGATGAAGTCAAGGCTTCTAGATACATGTCGATGCTGAGGATCTGACGTTTGTCTACAAATCTAGTATAAAGTGTCAGGCTACATAAGAATTCAAAATGTCTAATGAACATCGAGGATTGCTTCGGTGACACCTTGGATTTAACTCGCTTGACATATTGTTCACTTTTGCCCGAACATCACGGTTTTGTCGAATCATACCGAGCCTCAAGGTTTTGTCCTTTGACATACAAATGAGCACTTTCATAAAAAGTCACCCATCCTAAAAATGCTCCACTTGAACACGCTTAACATTCCATGGATTAATTCCAATTTTCACATATATATATCTTATAATCACTCTCCTCCTACTTGGTATAAAGTTCAATTCATTCCTGACTTTTTGTCGTCATATAAGCCTGCCAAGAGCCACTTCTTGTCCAGACCCTCTCGCTCCAGCGACCAATCATTGCCTTCATCACACCTGTCATTGCAATTTCTCTGTTATCCAACTTCTGTTGATTTAATCTACAAAAAAAAAAAAAAAAAATTCTGTTGATTTCATAAAGGAATCGTTTGATGGAGGGGTACTCTCGATGGGCTGTAAAACCTCAAATTTTGCATGAGATGCTATTTCAAATTAGAGATCTAGTCGAGTTAGCTATGGCTTTTTGCACCATTGATTTGGTTGTTAATAAAAGAAAGTGGGTAATTCCAATCACGAAATCAATGGTATCGACAATAGTCCTTTGAAATTTATCAACTCTTTTATCTTCGACAATGAAACACTTCTTTTACTTCTACCAAATTTTATTTGCCCTTTTAGCAGCACCATAAATTTATCCAATTGGAAAAAGTTAGCAAATAACTGATCTTTCATTAAACAAATGCATAATACCTCTGGTTTTGAAATTCAATTTCTCCATCAGGCACGAAAAGATAAAAACAAAAGAAGAGTTGGACGATGATTTTGGTTTATATGAAAAAGGAACAAAAATGCTGATGTCATAATATCAACGAAGTGCAATTCAGTCTTAAATTTTTCATCCTAAAACTAATAAATATTTGTGCGATCAAGGTTTTTCTTATATAATTGCAATTTTTTCTTACTAATTTCTCTAACCTATTATGCTAAGTCCAAACGTCAAATTCTTGGTATCACTTCCAGGTTATGGTAAGAAAAGCTTGAGAAAGGTAAATTCCCTGGACCCAAATGCAACAGACTAGAACCGAAGCTAGTTCGAAATTTTTCACTCTTGTATATTTTTATGAAATGAATTTTGTACATTGCCATAAAAAGAATGATAAAAAAAAAAAATAAGAATCTAATCTTGTCCAACTCCAAGGATCATATCTAAAATAATGGTCTATTTATTTCACGGAGAATAAATTATTTGTAAAACGTTTCTTTATAAATGATCACTTATAAAAATAAAAACAAAAAAAATATTTCATCATCCATATAAATATTTAAACATAAATTATGATCGATGATGAAAATATTTTTTACTGACTAATTATTTTAAGCATTAAAAGCGATCATATTCAAATCATTCATATTTTGAAAAATAAACGGAACCTAAAACGTGAGAATAGTTCACTTGTGATCCTACACGAAGCATTTTACTTTTCATTCATACTTATCCTCGATCAACCCAATATCCAGACGAGCACCATGAGCCCGAATTGAAGTTTAATCGGAACGAACAAAAATCAGCTCGAGTTTTCGGTCCGGCTTCGATGTGATATTTTTCCCCCAATTATGACTATTTTCTAATAGTACTCTAGTTGTTTGCGAGTTGCTCTATCAAACTAGTGTACGTTATCTTCGGTGACAACTAGACCTATTAAACGGGTGGGTAAGATCATTTAATGGCCTAATCCAAATTGATCTATTAACCTGCTTATGACCCATTTATTAGTAATGTAAATTTATTGACCCATGTCCGATTCTACTCATACTCAATCCATACCCGACCGGCTCATAATGTAAAACACTTCCATATTTAATCAAATCTAATAAAAACTTGTTTAGTATGATTTAAATATATATATATATATATATATATATATATATTGTTAAAACACTTCCATACAATTACAAATTTAATGGATAAATTTTATATTTAAAAAAAATTGAGGCCACATTTATTTCATGAAAAAATAGTATTTTTGAAAATTATTATATTTTCCAGCATTCTAAAACTTGAAAATGAAATAGAAAATATTTTCAACTTAGTACAGAAAATCCAATTTGATTTTTTGTGCACTCCTTTTAAGTATTTTTATTTTATTTTATTTTATTTTATAAATAGAATTTTAATTATTTTTTCTCTTTCCTTTTTTTCATTTTACGTTTTCCTCCTTCCTCTCCCAATCGCTAACCATGGCGGTTGTGGCCAACAATAAGCAAGCTCAAGCCTTGCCATGGGCCAATGAGGCTCAGCTTGCCGAGCGAGGCTAGTACTCTCCCGATTCCGACAAGCTAAGCCTCACCAACCTCAAGTGAGGCTCCACCTTGCCAAATCCGAAGAGCTCGAGTCTCACTAGATAAGTGAGGCTTGTGCGAGCCTCGGCCATGCCTGATCACGAGCTCGAGCTCACCAAACCGAGGAGGCTAGAGTCTCGCCGACACTGAGGCCAAGAGGCCAGCGAGCTTAGCCTCACCAAATTTGGTGAGCCCAATCCGCGAGCTCGAGGCTTGCCAATGCAATTGGCAATTGTGCGAGAGCTTCGCAACCCTCACCCATTGCTAATGAGGGCCCTACAACCCTCACCCAATGGCTAGTGAGCGTCAGCTGCCAAAATTCATAAGGGAAAAAAGAAATGAAAGAAAGAAAGAAATAATAAAATAAAATAATTTAAAAATGGAAAATTTTAAAAAATTATAAAAACTGTTCAAGAGGATGATATCTCATTAATGAGTTGATTCTTTCAAACCCATTTACAACCCATGTATTATTAGACTTCCATACAATCCAAACCCATCAAACAACCTATTTATTAAAACTTAACTAACCCATATATGGGTTATCCCATTTAAAGTTTTGACACCTCTAGTGACAACCAACAAGCATTCAAGATTAAGCTGAGCAAATATCTCATGAACATAACCAATCTATGAAAGCTCATGACGTACGCGACAGCTCCTTGCATATATGCTTATGCCTGAACGATTTTCTGGGTACGATCTCAGAGCATTCACAAGCGAAAAGATCTCGCAGAGTCTGGCTCTCGGACTTGTACCATCCATGAGTTGTTAGAAATTTTGAGAAATGTCTGACATGTCGAAGTTCTTAAATCCAACTTAAGGTCTAACCACAGAACCCGAAAGGAAAGACACAACACGTTACAAGGTCGATTCGCTGAGTTTCTTCATGCATCGAAAAACTCTCTTGGGAGCCCCGAAGGACATATTACATGATGCGACTGATCCTAGTTGAAGCGAAGCGGTGCATTAACGTGGCGTGATTGTGGGTATCACTCCACTTACAAGGTCGCTTCCCACAAAATCGAGGGATGTGTATGGACTTCTCCTGGGGTAAAGAGCCTGAGGAGCAGAATCCTCGATTCCTGAACTGGAAGGTTCTGATTCCGTGGTGATAGCGTCAGTTTCCGGTAGCATAGACGATATATTCTCCAATTCTCGTACCACCTCCAACATTGTCGGTCGCGCCTTGGTCTGATCATCGCAACACTTGAGGGCCAATGCCATACATTTCTTGATACATTCAGAAGGATATGGGCCCATGCTTCGATCTATGATGGAGAACATCGATCCAGATTTACAAGCTTGTAGCACCTGCCAATGCGATCAACAATAAAAAATAAAAATAAAAAATAAAAAAAATCACAGTGAGAGAGTGCCAACACTGGAACAACGTCATGATGCAAAAGTTACTCTTCATCTAAAAATTCTGATATTATGCCAAGAAATGCAATGGAATCGAATTTGAGGCCACTCTCTGAGTGATGGAAAACAAGTGAGCATTCTATGTTCTCTTGACATAGAATTAGGCACATCGGTGAGTTGGAAAGATAGTCATACTGACACTGCCCTGGATTGTTGTATACATGAGTCAGGAGAATATAGGAAGTATTATCCGGCGGGGTGTATATGACCACTCCACTAGGCTATGAGGGAAAGCGAAAGAACAAGTACCTCCCTGACAATGTTTCTGCCATGAGATATGGGCGGCATCCCTGTCAACAGCTCCAAAAATACAATCCCAACGCTGTAAACATCACTCTTTTCGGTTAACTTGTGTGTCAAGAAGTACTCTGGATCAAGGTAGCCCTGCAAAGGGAAAAGGATATTGAGAATTATTAAGGTCAACCCTGAAAATAGTGAAGCAGCACAAAGTACACGAGATGACCTTAAAGCTGGATCTCTACTCATTTACTGTTCCACTTGTATATGAAACAATGTCAGATCCGAAAGCACCAAGAATGCCAAAATTTTCTCATCTGATACCATATTAATCCATTGGTGAAATAACAGAAAACTCGAGAGAATCACAACTGGTTTGTCATCCTCTAGTTTGTTTGAGACTAGCCATTAAGAATCAGATGAATGAGAAAAGCAGGTCTGCACGTCTACGACTAAATAGGAAGGCTGGCCAGACAGGGAATAGTGATCAAAGATCTATGGCTGGTGACAGATGGTCATTCTCCCACAGGAACAGTCCGCAAAATTCTACTTTTGCTCTACATCAGTCAGACACTCTTTCTTCATTTAGTATGATAAAATCTCCAACTATGACAAGCAAAGTTACTTACAGGTGTTCCCTTTACGTTTGTGGATATGTGAGCGGTTACAAAACCATCAGTATTTGGTGATGGTGCAAGTCTCGAGATTCCAAAGTCTGCGACTTTTGCATTGAGTCTGCTGTCTAATAATATATTATTGGCTTTGATATCCCGGTGTATGATGGGAGGGTCAGCTTCTGTATGAAGGTAGAGAATGCCCTTAGCTGAACCCAAGGCAATGCTCAATCTGACAGCAAAACTCAACGGGCTTCTATATTGACCTGCCAATTGATAAATATCAAGATAGAGAAGCTATATTTAAGCTCACAGCTATCAGAACAAGACCACTTTTATGGACATTCCTGTATATGAAGGGCAATTTTGGCATTGTAATATCTTTGCCATGTCTCCTTTCATTTTAAGGTAAAAAATGTCCAGACACCGCAACATGGGATTCAGAAATCCTGCTTTTCATATTGTCAGCATGATAAAGTAAGCAATCAAAGATTGTGAGGAAATTTTAAGCCAAGTCAGCTGGGGACCAGCTTAGGAATGTCATAGATTTTGAATCATCCTGCCTTCTGCCGAGAGCAAGGAACAGATTATACAACACGTGCACATAGTTTGCACTTGAAAAAGAGGGGGCGTAATGGAAAAAATTGTTCCTATATAACCATACAAGAATATATTTCACTCAATTATAAAATGAAAACGACAGGTGGTGCATATGGATAATCAAGAGACCAAACGGTATCGAGAGATGAACATATTAGACGGATGAGCCTTACAGAGCATGATGAAAAGTCATGGATATAGCTTATGAAACAGCATGATTTCTTACCTGATAAGGCACTGTGAAGGGAACCATTTGGCATGAATTCATATACCAACATCTGCTAGGACAAAAAAAGCATATGAAACTTATTATTTAGAGTCATTGTCCTTATTGAGTTGCAGCAAAACAGTTTGATCCTACTAAAAATAGTGAAACGGGAGTATTACCACAGCTGGACAAGAACAGTATAGGCACAAGAACAATGTATAGTCCCTTGTCATTGACGAACTTTTTACCAATGACCTAAGAGTTTAGGACCTAATAATTTTCCAATTTGTTAGATAGACTTAGGACTCATTACAACGTGAAATCTGTCCCATCAGGGTATTTAATAAAGGTGTGAAATGAGTTCTTTAGAATGTAACCAATTCAACTCTTGGAGACATATTATATACCAAGTATAAAAGTACCCAGAGTCCATGTAAGACAGATTTCAAAAGATTACGATGGAAAGACCTAATCGAATGTGATGAATCTAACTGCTTGCATATTCTCAAATGGAAACATTAGTTGCAGAACTCATACTGCACTTCTATCGTAGCATATGACAATAACAGGCAATGCTGATATAAAAATGCATTTCTTTCCATATTCTGAACAAATAAAAACTTTTCCGCAAGCTCGTGCAAGAGAACCCAAATCTCAACGGTCAGACTCTTGATGGTAGGTTATCCACCAGTCATTGTGGTCCTCTGTGCTTGCATGCAGATGAGTGCATTAAAGTCCTCCAAACAATATTCAAGACTTATAGTGGTAAAGATGGTATTGCATTGAAAGTATACTCTATATCAGAGGCCTTGCTGTACTAGATGATCTACTCAATGTCCACATCGGGGTTCTCACCATTCTAGATGATGTGGTATGTGAATCATAAATAGGTCGAGAGCACCTTCGTCATTTCATAGGTTCCAACCTTAACGGTTAGAAAATTGAGGACTTGTTATAGAGTTTATTTTCTTGCACTTGAGGTCACATAAATACGAGATTTATCAGCGTGCACTCCATCTTGGCTGCAATGTAAGTTTGTTCTGTATAAACATCACAGCTGAATCCTCAGGGGGCACCTATTGATATACCTTAATTTAGCAATCCTACCAGGATTTACTTCTAAAGTGGAAATCTACATGTCATAATTCAAACCACAATATTTGACTTCAACTTATGAGTAAAATGGTAATGACGGAGGCTATCTACACACTTTTGGAGACCACGTAGCTGGAGTTTAGCAGCACGTACTTTTTAAAGGTTTTTATTATGCGAGAGAACATCTTTATAAGGAGCTTCATACTATTAGCGAACAGGAAAGGTAATATGACACTTCTTTAAAAAATTGCTTCGATGAGCACATCAGCGCTGCCAGAATCAAGAAGATTCTACCTGCTCATTTTCTTCGTCGCAGTACCCAGCCAAGGAAACAAGGTTGCGATGGTGTAGCCGTGATAAGAATTCTATTTCAGTAAAGAACTCTTGTTGGCCCTGCAGCGATCCTTGCTCTGCACGTTTGATTGCCACCACTGTGCTATCCCCTAAGACGCCTTTATAAACTCTTCCGTAGCCTCCTTGTCCTATCTGAGCAGTCATATCGAAGTTACTCGTTGCCTTCTCAAGATCAGCAAAGGAAAATGCTTTGATTCCTTCAACTTTCATGGGAACTTTCGAAGCTACGCGAGAGGAAAAATAAATAAATAAAAGAGTTCACTATAGAGGATGAGGCTTTTCAAGGTGCAAATAATGTGGCGGAAATCACACACCTGACTTTGTCCTTGAACCTTGATCCCGGTTCCTAGGGTGCCTTACGTAGAACAGAAACGCAATGGCCAGGCATATGATACCTGCAGCAGAGATGGATCCAAGCACAATTGCAGCGAGAACACCCTTGCTCATGCCCGAGCTCATCGGCCGACTAACATCTGCACATGAGAAGATTACTGTTCTTCTAAGCACCAGTTTAACTGTGAAGGACAGCTTTATCTGTTTCAGAAGAAGCCTTTGATTCAAACAATTGCAGAGCTTCCCTTTCAAATGACCATTTGGAAGAGTTTTGAGAACGAGAGAAGAAATGATATTCCAAAATAGATGGCTCGCTAGTTCAGACATGCTCAAGATGCATCGCATGATATTAGAAAAGCTGTCGACATCTATTAAATCTAACGTTGGATTGGCTGGATACCCTATAATGTCTAGTCAAATCTATATATGTAAAAATGGTCCATTCATTTACGTAATCAATAATTTCTGATATGGTAAAAAATATATATCAGAAAGACACGTGATCAGTAGTAGAGGAGGAGCAGTACATTTTATCACTAGAGACCTATCAGTATGTTTTTTGGCCTTTCCAAAAATCAATAGGAATATTCATCTTTCAAAAGTTCAATTAATCCATAAAAATTCAAGATTTTAGGGAAAGTATAAGTTATTCTAAATACATTTGCTCTCATCGATGGCAAACCGACGAGATTTATTCAATTAGCACATGGTTATACCTGCCATTATGTACATTAAACCTATGAATGAATTCTTATATTTGATATTTTTCTAAGTATCTATATTGTATTGTTGATGCCATAAATGTGATGAATTTTCCTAATATCTTTACAATGGTACCCTCACAAAGCAGTATTTATTTGGACTTTTATCAGGCCTACTATAAGTTTTAAAATATTTAGACATTCACTGTTGGATTATCGAAATATATAGTGAATTTACAATCAGATATTTGCAATTAATAAAAAACTCTAAACCTTGTTTTTATTAACTTTTTGTCATGACTAGAAATTCTTACTTGGTAACTTATCGTAGTCCTTGAATCAACAGCTTCAGAAAGATACTTTTAAACTTACATTTCTGAAATATGTGCAAATATTTATCTTGCATTGTATAATTTTTTTTTTCTAAAATTCAAGATTCTCACTTAAGAATTTCTCATATTTCTAAGCGACATGAAAATTGAATTCCCAGGCAAAAATCTCATGCGAGCACGCCTCGCGGCTCGACGTCACGTGATCTCAACCCCCGCTCGGAACTTACCAGATTGATAAAGTCCAAGGGTAAAATTTAGCAGATCATAGGGCCCGAAAACAGCGTTCCCAGGAATTGTCAATCTTGCGATATCGTCCATAAGCTGTAGGACCTCGCTTGCATTGAATATACCAGAATAGTTGCCAATCACAGGATAAAACTTCAGAGACATTTTGAGCCTGGGACCGTTCTGCCATATGAAGGAGTCAACAACGAGCTGATACGGTTGCAAGTCAAGACCGGAGGTCACGTAAGATATGAACTGGTCAGCATACGGGAGGAAATCATATATACTAGGACTGCGTAAACGAAGTCCAACACCAAGCGGTGCAGCACAGTAGCATGGATCTGGGGAGTCTGGCAAATGTTCGTACGACTGAGGGCAACGTTGATTTGAGCAACTGCTGCTGTTCGAGTACGAAGAATTGGGAGGAGCATCAGCGCTGCCGTCTTCAGGTGCACAGTATTTGACAATATTAAGTTCGTTTTGTCTTCTGCAAACTGGATTCTCTTGAAGCCTATGCATAGATAAATTAGTAAGTCATCAAAATGATCCCAACCGTGATAGAGCTACTAGATAAAAGCAAAAGATGATAGGTGCTTAATCAAGTTTATGTAAAATTAGTAATATTAGGCGGCTCTAGAATCAAAAGTTCACAATGATAACTAAACCTATATATATATATATATATATATAAAGAGGAAAACAGCTATAAACTGATCCAGACCACAGTGAATAAATTGAAACAAAGGGAGTGATGGAAACTATGAATAACATGCCTAGATCTTGATTAGCAGAGAGCATACCAAATTGTGACATTTGGAGGAGGATTGAGACTGCCCACAACATTAGTAAGTGCATTGTTTTGGAACTCCCTGCAAGTAAAGATTCATATACAAGGATAAGAGGACAAAGGAATCAGGTACATATGAAAGTTCTTCAAACAAGTTGGAGGTAACCCTGTATAGAGATTTCAGGTAAGCCAACAGTAACGCTTAATGTAAAGTTTGATTTTATCTGGTTCAAATGAAAAGGCTGTAATTGGGGCTTCGGTAGAGAGAGAGAGAGAGAGAGAGAGAGAGAGAGTACATGTGTGTGTGAGTGCACGTTCAATATTTGTCAGTTCATATAAATACGAACATACAAATTCCTGGAAGGACACAATGTGCGCATGCATCGCAATTTTAAGGCAGTCATACCATTAGTCATTGAACCACACAACAAAATGCTCATAGTATTACTAAGAAACGGCTAAGAATGAACCCTGTCTTTCTGCAATTGACTCACAATTTAAGTGTTGATGTTGCATTGAAAGTGATATTCTGCCATATATTGGTTGGAACATCACCGGACAAGAAATTGTCGTGAAGAGATCTGCAAATACAAAACCAGTTATCATTCCTATGTAAGTCCATTATGTAATTATTTCCATCTGTAGAAAAATGATACAGCACCATCATTTGATGACATGAAGCGAATAGCTGCTTCAAGCTTCAAACTAGGATATCACCATGATTTTGACAGAAAACAAGAATATGTAGTCAAAGTCTCGATGATCCTTACAGTTTTTGAAGCTTGACAAAACTAGAAAAGCTTGAGGGAATAGTCCCATTAAGCTGATTATGGGAGAGATCACTGCAAGATGTGAAGCAAATCAATTAAATATGGATAAAGGATTACCATTACAGACGTACCTCTGACCAGTATTCAGTTCCAGGTGTCATAATATTTGTATTTAAGCGCCTTTCCTGCTTATTCTTTCTTTGTTAGAGCATGTGAACGTGTGTGTGTGTGTGTGAGAGAGAGAGAGAGAGAGAGAGAGAGAGAGAGAGAGAGAGCAACATAAATAATTAAAATCGCATGGAGCACCTACATAGTAGTGATACTCGGAGAAAGCTTATTTGTGGGTATGCTTCCAGTTAGGTTATTTGAGCTAAGATCCCTGCAAATTGAACAACAGTTTTGGTCAGACAGCATGCCCAGATTATTTGAGTCTTTTTTCTTAACTTGATACTTCTCGTAATTCTCCTCATTCCATTTACACAGCTAAAGCCAAGAAACAGCGCACAATTGGTAACACAATCGATGCTAACTGCCAAGCATCAATTAAAGAATTAAAGATTGAAACTTACAAGTAAAGAAGACTTGGGATGGTGCTGAAATCAGGAATAACGCCTGTCAAATTGCAGTTTCTCAAACTCCTGTGAATATTAAAAGATTCAAGTTTAGAAAGTAGATAACTGTCCTCTCTGTGAGAAGATATGAAGAAGAAATATGCAGCTTGTGGCTAGCCCTGGCAGAAGAGTCGAAGATCCATAATGATGAAAAGCAAAGATTGCAATCTCCCTCCAATAGAGTAAAACTTCCAAATACCAAAATAATGATTGAAATTAGCCTCCATCTGGCGCTAAGTTCTCTGGAAATCATTTTCATGTAAATGCATTATTGATAACATGAATTATAAGCAATGCAACATCAATCAGCACGCATGGTTGTCTGTTTTCTCTTCAAACAAAAGAAACCAAGGAAGGTAGCCTAATACTGACGTTGGTTGCATGCTGTGTGCATGCATGTGTGGCGTATATGCATTCAGGTCATAGAGAGATAGATGGACCTTACAATTTCACGAGTTTAGACATGTTTGAATAATTACTTGGGATACCATTCCCCTCAAAGTTGTTGTTGTCCAGTTGGCTGCAAAGAAATAACATAGTTAAAATTGTTGCTTTTTCTGGTAATAGGTGATCAAAATTTTCGAACTTTAGTTGTATGTATGAAGCTTTGTATACAAGGATTAGAAGCAAAGAACAAGACAAACAACCTCAAGCAAAACTGAGCTCCTGCTCAAATCTTAACTACATTTACCAATTTGAAGTTTCCTTAAATTAACCTATACATATTAAAGTCCCATGACATAGGAATTCCCAAAAAAGCTGTGTTACTTTTTTCAAGACCAAAGTAGTCATGCTTGTTTATCATTTTTGCTTCTGCACTGATTAAACAAGTAATGCTTATCCGAGTCATTTCAGTTATATGCAACAATGACTATGTGGTAATTTCAGCCTCAAAATTCATTTGCTGGTAATTTCAGCCTCAAAAATCATTTGCTTGGATAGCAAGGAGAAAAAAGCCTGTTTATCAAAATATGGCTTCATCAAAAGAAACAGACAGAATCGTCAGACTTGGCATCAGATGGAGCTCTTGTGGGAGATAACCTGACAAGTTGTTGTTATCCAAAAGGCTGCAAGCATTCCATTAGACTGTTAAAAATAATGAATGAAAAAGATCGAGATAATGGTAATGACATACTCACAAGTGTTTAAGCATTGGAAGTTTAGAGAGCTCAGGAGGAATCTGACCACTGATAGAATTGTTGTTCATGTGACTGCAAGACACAGCATCCGATGACTCAAAGTAACTAATCTGGTTACCTTGCCACTAAGAACCAAATGTTAGATCTTATTTTCTGTAAAGCTTACAAGTGCTGCACTTTTAGCAAATTTGCAAATGATCTGGGCAGTGGTCCTGATATTCAGTTATCGTCCAGATCAAATCTTGTTATATTGGGGAGGGATCCAAGCTCATCTGGTAGAGGACCTGATATATTGTTTCCACTTAGAAGCCTGCATTAAATATTGCCTCCATAAGTTGCTTTTGCATATTATTATCAAGTTTCATCTGATACAGAAAGTATTTCCTAATTGCTAGTTGCCCAGAAAAAATATACTATCAAAGCTTCTATGAGCAAGTGCACTGCATTCATCTCCAAGAAATTTTTTAACATTGCCATTATGTCAAGTCAAAGCAAAAACTTAATACTGAAGATCTCAGTACACTGTTCCATTACAAGAAATTATCTCGCATAGATATGATGTATCTCTAATTAAAGAGAGAAGTTGAATCTATGCAGTGATAAACCGAATCAACATCAAGCCCAAAACATGAACCATGACACCAGACAATTGGACGTCAGTTTGTCTGAGTATATATATAAATGGATATGCTGAAAGCAGTTTGTGTACAATAAACAGCACTCCCCAGCTATCTAGTTAATCACCCCTGCTTATATAGATTCATCCATCATAATGCATAATTCAATACTCTGTAACAGACAAAGGAGAAATTTATCAAACTGAAATGAAGTGCCCATAACTATGAGTGAAAAACAAAAAGTTGCAAATAGGCTTATCTTGTAAAATTTTATAGCATCATAGCATATGCACTGGAACTAGTACGAATTAAGTTCTCACGTACAGGAGGAGCAAAGAAGTCATGTTGCCGATCTCCTTTGGTATGCTGCCACTTATGTTGTTCCACATAAAATCCCTGCCAAGTAATGCTCCAGAGTTGAGAGAGAGAGAGAGAGAGAGTAATGGCAACTTCAACTTCCAAAATGAAAGAAGTGCAAGTTTATACGGGCACGAGCATGACACTTTTAAAAAAGGAAAGTATGATATGGTTAGACCAGCGGCATACAAGTAAATCACATGGGTGAGTACACCAAGCTCCGGAGCTAATGTCCCTGTCAGATTCTTATTTAGCAACCGCCTGCACATGAGAGAAAGCAAATGAGAACAGACTATCACCACATATCTATTGATAGCATTTACATGTTTTAAATCAAGATTTGCTTCAGGATTTCAAGATTGATTCCTGTACATGAATGGACAGTTTGACTCCCAAGTATTCAAAAGTTCTTCCATCTAACAACATAGAAGAGTATCATTGAACCAGAATCCATGCTAGCAGAGATATTAACACAAAAAACTATCAAAAGATTTATAGCTATAAAAAACACTAAAAGAAAATACCAGATGAAACACCCGCAAAAATATAAAACTAATTAGGAATCTGTTTCTCACTAGATAAGCGATGTGGTATCTGAAGTAAGATTTATCATATATTTGTGATGTAGAACAGGTCAATCGGAACTTCAAAATAAGAGAGAGAAATGTTCATTTCTCTAAACAGATATATAGAAATGAACATACAGTTCTTGAACTTAGGTAAACAAAAAAAGTAAACTTACAGTTCTTGAACGTGCAGGTAGCCATCACGTTTCTGTGAGCAGATGACCCCAGTCCAGTTGGAAGTGCAGGGATCATTCTTATTCCAGTCGCGAAGATTCTTTAATGGATCGCCAAGAGACTTCCGGATTGCTCTCAGCGCATTTACTACAAAGCATTAAAATCCACCTAGTCATAGCAAGAATAAGAAGAACCGTCTATTGAAAACATTATCTTGTCTGAAGGCCATCTTATTCTCGCCATCTCCTTTTTGTAGTTCTCAAGGAAGATCATAGCCTCATAGACCGACAGAAATATCGTAAGACCCACACGACAAACAGAAAAAGCAAATAAACTGACATTCAGCCGGGTGAATGATCTGTGCCGAAGCGAGCGAACCGAACCAACATGCCGATAAAGCAACAGCCACTCCAAGCAACAGACGCCGTTCCCTCGCCATCTCTGCGGCACAAAAAGCAAAGCACGTTCAAAACAGAGTAGGACCCCACTCACTTCTCAGAGCTCAGATCATTCAGACTCTGACCTGACGCCGAGACCGGAAGGGAGCTGGAGGTGGGTGAGGTCAAGCGAGCGGGGAGGGGAGGGAAATGCCGTCTTTGTAGACGCCATGGCGGCGATGACGTGAGGACGGTCGGGCCTGGTCAGAGGATGGGTTCGGTGGAAGTGCATTGTCTCGGATTGTGACTTGTGATCGAGTTCCTGGTTAGTTTATGCAGAGAAACTTAGGGACTTGCTCTTCATCTTCCTCTGGAGGTGCGTGTGCAACCTTGTGCGGCGCGAAAGGCTCGCTCTGCTTTGGTCATGACGGGCATTTTCAAATTGCAGGACTCCCGTCAGCCGGCACCATGAAATCTGAGTATGTAAATTAAAAATAAAAAAATAAAAAATAACGACCATGACAACGGTGACCCCGAGCCATGTCCTATGCCGTATCTGAACTTTGTTATTATTATTTAATTTCTAAAATTTCAGGCTTGACCGAAACGATTATTGTTAAGAAAAAAATCTTTTCTCTTTCTCTTCTTTGACTTATTATAAATTTAAGATTGTCATCTAATTTAAAAAAATATATATATTGCATATTGTAAAAGTTCTGAGTTAAGAATAAGTTCAAAGTGTATGAGAGTAAACAGTAGACATCTATTTATACGCTTAAATATTAACAAGGGTCTTTCTTGGCTTTTGTGCCAATCAAACTAACACTTCACATTTAAATACAAAAATTGTCAAAAAAATCTTAAACCTATCAATACATTCATAAACATTTTAATTATACCAATTTAGTTTTAAAAATTTACATGTTTTGTTAATTGACTCAAAATGATCAATTTTGATAAGAAATCACTAACAAGAACACCAAACGTCATATATGACGTGGTCGATGCTAACATAGATATGTTTTAATAACATTTTAATAATTTTTCATACATTTTGTTCTTTTTTTCTTTTCTTCTCTTTACCCTTTCTCTTTTTTAAGTTGAGGGCCCTCGACAACCACAAAGCAAGGGCATCGCGACTGTTGCCTGGACCTCAAGAGGGCGCGGTGTCCTCACTTAGCCACCCTCACTAGACTTGGGTTAGAGGTCATGTGCCCTTGCCTAAGGCTAGCCGTTCTCACCCAAAAAAAATAAATAATAAATAATAATAATAATAATAATAATAATAATAATAATTATTATTATTATTTAATAATAATAATAATAACAACTAGGGAAAAAGCCACCGAAACCCCAAACTTTGCCTCGAGTGACAAATTTACCCTGAAATTTATTTTGTGACGTGAAAAACCCCGAAATTTGCTAACTATGACACATTTACCCCCATTAAGAGTATTTTCGTCTTATTTCTATTTTTTCTTTTTCTTTTTTATTTTTTATTTTTTCTTCTTCTTTCTTCCCTCCGCCGGCCATGGCGGAGCCGGCAAAGGGAAGCCGACGTCCGGCGAGGGTTGCCCTCGCCAGCGTTGGGCGAGGATCGCCCTCGCTTGAGTTGGCTAGGACCGCCCTCACCGGCGTCGGGTGAGGGAGGCCCTCGACTAGGTCGGACGAGGGCCTCCCTCGCCCGACACCAGCAAGGGGTGCCCTCGCCAAATCTGGCAAGGGGTGCTCTCGCCGGCGTCGGGCGAGGGAGGCCCTCGACCGACGTCAATGAGGGCTGCCCGACGCCGATGAGGGCCGCCCTCGCCTGCGTTGGGCAAGGGGTGCCCTTGCCGACGGAGGGAAGGAAGAAGAAAAAAAAAAAGAAAAAAATTTTAAAAGTAAAAAAAGCAAAATGCCCTTATGATTTAGGGTAAATGTGTCACACAAATGAAAGTTTGGGATTTTTTGTGTCACAAATAAAAATTTGGGGTAAATGTGTCACAGCTTAACAAACTTCGGAGTTTTTAAGTCACGTAACAAAGTTCGGGGTAAATCGCCACTCGAGGCAAAGTTGGGGGTTTTTGGTGGCTTTTTCCCTAATAACTAAATAGAAGAAAAAAATAACAAAAAATGTAAAGATGAAAATATTATAAAAAAAAATTCATGTCAACATCACTCATGTTTTGTAGGACAATTAACATTTATGTTAGCGATTTATAGTTAAAATTAGTAAGATAAACTCAATTGATAAAACGTGAAAATATTTAAGACCAAATTGACACAATTAAAGTTTCGAACTAAATCGACACAACTACAACAGACTTAAAAAAAATTTGGTTATTGTTCCCATTTAAACAAAAGAATGACATGCGGATGAAAGGGACGAAAGGAATTTTCAGGGATGGTAATAAGTTCCACCAAGCACGCTTTTCCTAATTCGATATTTTAATAATAATAAAAAAATTATTCCCCAGGTTACATTTAAAAAAATATTCCGGTGAAAATTGTAGAAGAAGTCAAGATGGAAACACTTTAATTTATAATTGACCAATTCAGGTACCTGCCTTAATTTCCTCAACTTGTGGTACTTTAGACAGAGACATCGACTTAGAATACTAATCGATCTTACAAAATGAAATTAAAAAAAAAAAAAATTGTGGGCATAAACTATAGAGAAGCCTCAAATCACTCAAATTTCAACATCTTTAATCCCAATCGTTGGACTTATTCTTTGCACTTTGAGATTCAAAGTATATAAGGCACTAACCAGCCAAGTCAAATGCTAATCCATAACATTCTTAAACTCTATTATCCTGGAGTCAATTAGACATTTAAAAAAAGGGATTGTAACTATATTTCATCTATTCAACCAACGAGCGTGAATTGATCTCTTACCTCTTGCTATATCAAGTGCTTGTCTAACTAATTCAGTCGCTTTCGTGTACTCATCGGACAGCGGCCCTTTCCGGGTACAAAATAAAGTACAAGAACGTCTTCAGAAACAAAGGTTTAGACTCAGGGCCAATAAAAAAAGGAATAGGTTTAGACTATATTCGTATGGATTGACCGAACTCCAACTCGGAAATATGTGGATGCTTGCATGCGTTCACAACTTCATATATATTGGGAAAAAAATTATTGACAAGTGTCTTCGGGACACTTGTTAAATAATTGATAAAAGATTTTCAGATCACTAACTTCTTCGACAATGCATGGAATTGGCATTAGGCATGCTCAACAACATAATACATATAATAATGCATTTTATCATATTTGATTATATGTGACTTTTATCACCATCTTTGGACATGTCAGTACGCAACCAACTTGCGGATTTTAGCATCAATTCAAACTCAATTGAATACAAGATTTCGGCTTGTCATTCTAAATACATTTAATTTAAAAAGTAATCCAATCATTTAGGCAAGATGGTACATTTCGACCCTATATTTTCATGCTTTCGCTAATCAAGGCCATCTATCTTTGATTTGTCAAATTAAGTTTTTTTTTTTTTCTTAGTTTTCTAATCAATACCTTCCCACACAAAATCTGACTAAATCCAACTCACATCACAGTCAAGGCTTCTTTTTCTTCTTTTTTTCCTTTTGCCCTGCCTGAAGAGACCAGGCCTATTTTTTTTCTAGGCCCGGCACAAATGACGATAAAAAGCCTAGAGCGAACTAAATTGGGCCGTTCAGGCCTAGCCCGGATATCTTTTTTGAAATAAAAAATAGATTAGTTGTTATAACTTTGGCCTTATAATTCAATTTTTTTATGTGTTTGTATTTTTTAATTCATTTATAACTTTATTAAAGTGTCTCGAGCACGAACAACGTATTTTTTTATTTATAATTTCACTTTTTATATCTATAATATGTATTTTGTCACGCCCCGATCCTCCGAGCGCGCGAACATCCCACTCCTGGTCGATACAAATGCGACTTAAGGACACGTCGCCGACCCATTCATTTTTATATTACACATGCGGAAGCGAAACAAATCCGACGACAACATTTAACTTTGGATAGAAAAGCAGACAATCAATCACAACCAAACAAGCTTTCTATAAACACATAGGTTTATATACAACACTGGATTGTCTACAAAATAGACAGGCTCAACAACTAGGGAACTGTCATATGACCAACTTGTCAGACACGTTCACCGATTCTTCAGCCTCCACCTTCCGAACTCCAGGACTTGCGGTCCTCCACGACCGTCATCTAGGGACCTGAAATATTATCCCACAACCGGGATGAGACTACGTCTCAGCGAGTCCTACCCTCTAAAACTCAATTAGGAAGAAAATACGCCTCAGGGCGCTCTAGCCACACAAATAGGATAGAGGACTTACCTCTCCTCAGTCCCTTTCCTGCACGTCAGTACAATTCATATTCAAGCAATGCTCGTACAAGCTGAAACTACCGACACTTATATCGGTTTATCAATTCAATCAATCCAATCATTCGCAATGATTCAATTCAATCATATTATCTATCTTTCCATACCGTCTACCAAACCAATCGTTAATACGACATATGCTTTCCAAAGTCAGAAGGCGATAGATAATATAATAGCTCGCCGAAAGTTCGCGCTTAATATTCATATAGTATACTATAGCTCACCAGAAGCTGCCGCAATATTCAATATAGTATACTATAGCTCACCAGAAGCTGCCGCAATATATATAGTATACTATAGCTCACCAGAAGCTGCCGCAATATTCAATATAGTATACTATAGCTCACCAGAAGCTGCCGCAATATATATGTATATCATAATTGCTCGCCTAAGCGGATACATATATGTAAATCAATGCTTGCCAAAGCTGATCATTCAATAATAAATCACAGAACTGGATATTCAATCCAATAATAACCAACGGTTCAAACTAGTCATACAAACCAATTACGGTGCTAAAAGCCAACAGGGTATTTTCAAGTCAAATACCACAACTTCATCAATATCACTCAATGCCACACTTTTGGAATTATTAACCATAATCATCAATCATTCAATTTCTCAATTTAAACATACAATTAACATAAACCGACCGCACCGCTGCGATCAATAAATTCTAACGACCGCCATCCCTAAGCATAATTTTCAAAATTATTAAATAATTAAATTTAATTCCGAAAATTAAATAATTAAATATTATTTTATAATAATATAATTTAATAAAATAATATTTATAAATTCGAAATAATTATTTAATTAAAAATAATTAATTAGGGCTTAAACAAGATTACACTAATTTAATCATACAATTAGCCCTAATTAAACATCCATTAAACTAATCACACAACTAATCTAATTTACATTAAAATAATCTAATTTAATCACATAAACCTAATTAGACTAATCTAAACACCCATAAGCGTCATTAACTCACTAAGCAAGAATTAGAGGATAAACTCACCGGTTTTGCGCGCTGGTGAGTTCACGGCGACCACGACACCAAGGCGGTCGATAAACCCCAAAGCGGCGACACCAACGGAGGCCAGGAAGACACCTAAAACGGGCCTCGAAGTCTCCAAAACCTTGCTGTCTTCTGCTTCTGTTCTTGGCTGAACTGCAGAGAAGAAACCAGCAGCTTCAATGGCGAAAACGGGCCGATCGGAGCTCCGGCAAGCGGGTGGTTGGCAACCGGTGGCTCCCGGGGGTCTTGGGGGTCTTGCTGGAGGTTGGGATGGGCGGTGGAAGGACCGGAATGGGAGAAAAATGGCCGAAAACGCGAAACAGTGCAGGCTGCAGGCGGACCGACGGACCGGCGACTGGTTCCTTCCCGGCGGCGCCCAGGCCGGCCGGCGGCTCCGTTCGGGACGAAATTGGGCTCGTTGGAACGTTCTGTCTCTCCCGGTCACGGTGATATGTGGATCGTTGGCTGATTCATCCGGGAAGACCACTTTTGACTCGATTCTTTGACGAAGGGTCAGCTGGAGCAGAAACTGAAGGAGAGGGAAAACGAGGAGAGAGAGAGCTCCGTTCGAGGGAGGCCGAATGGGGGAGAGAGAGAGTGATGGGAGGGCTGTCAAAGCCTCCATAAAACCTGCCCCAAGTCCCCATGCCCATGATGGCCTCATCTTCTCTCTCTTCTCTAGCCTTTTCTCCCTACAACTAGGGGTAATTTGGTCATTTCCACCTTGCACAAATTACACATCTGACCTTGGGCTGAAATTGGTGGATGGGCCTAAGAAATAGGCTTGGCCATGAATAGGAGTGGGCTTGGAAATTGGTTGGGCTTGATTGGGCTCAAAGTTGGACCATGGGCTTTGAAAGAGAAATAGTTGGTTTGATCCAATGGGTTCACTTGCTTGACTTAGGGCCATTTGGTGGCTCTCCCACCTTTGGGCCTAGGGCCCACACTGGCTTGGCCCGGCGCACGACCTCACGGGCTTGCTTCCTCGGTCCGAAAATCCCTTTTTCCAATTGCTCGGCTTAACTGGCTCTGTCGACTGTCTAAAGTAGCTTCATCCCAAAGTCCGTCCCGGACATTCCCGATAATTCGAAGTCCAATCATAAGTTCTGTTGCCATGTCAATTTCGCTAAATGCCATTTCGGTTACAACTCAGATTGACGGGTGGCTGTGAGGATTCACGCGTGACCGACTCGTGCCAAATCACGTTCAAGACATCTCGACGCATGGTCGTCCTTGACTGCATGAAATTACGGAGGATAGATTCTTATTTCAAAGTACACGATTACTGAGGATCGACATAGGGTCGTTCGTGGATTCGATAATAGTAAACGGAATCACCCGTCGTTCCATTATGTTCTGTCCGCGAATCGACTTTTAGTCGTCCTTAGAATCGGCCTACCTATCTACAGGATTGTCCTCACGTGAATCTCACGGTCAAGTCGTTTTCCCAGGTCGAGTCCTTTAGCCGTACAAGTTCTGTCCTCATTAGCCTTTCCCTTCAAGGTCAGTATCTCAGGAGTGATCAATTCCGAGTGAGATCAACCAACAATGCATTGACGAAATTCACATCCATTCATTCCTCAGAGGACTCGAATTTCAGGATGTCACATATTTGATTTTTAAAAATTAGTCCAAGCTGAGGCACGCAACTCAGGCCTATCTCTCTTATCTGCTCGAATGAAAAAAAGGAGCCCAAAATCTCAGTCCAGGCCAATTTGGGCCCAAAAAGGCAGACCAATTCAGGCTCTCTGTCTTTTTGCTCATCCCTACGTGTAGTTTGACATTGATAAAAAAATTTCTCATAACAACAATTGCATTGGCATCCATCTTGGCTAAATTTTATTCATGTCGTACTTAGGTATTGTCTATATTGGCTAAATTTTTTCACCCCCATGCACGTGTGCATTCGCATAGTTTATCTGTATCATACTTTGGCGTCATTTGACGATCCCGTTAGCTAAATTTTGCCAAATTCTATTGGGAGATTGAATTGTAATAGTAGAAGATTTTGATAAAACAAATTAAAATATATTGGCTGCTTTAGAAAAATAGCGAAAGTGTAGGAGCAAAAGTACAAATTATCCTATTATTTATTAGTGCATGTTGCACTCCTTAGTGCTATTTAATCGAGTTATTAATTACTCACATCTCAAAATTTAAAAGTTTGGATACGTGATATTATGGAAAATTCCAAATAATGGCGCAAAGTGCTTTTAATTTCTCAAATAAAGATCTAAAGTGAACCTTATTTCAAATAGTTGTCTAAAGTGCATTCATTTCTTAAATAAATATCTGAAATGGATTTTGTTTTTAATAAGAGCTTAAAGTAGCCATGTCGTCTAAAAAAGGACCTAACCTACCGGCTAGTCAAGGGTATCTTCATCTTTTATTTCTCATTTTTTTTCTTTTAGAAAAACTTAAACAAGAAAAAAATGATAAAACTAAAAGAAGAAATAGAATAATACAGGCGAGAGGGCTTGCCTCAACCCTCCACCTGAGTTTTTTTTTTTTTTAATTGTGTTTTCTTTTCTTTTTTAAAAATTTTAATTTTTTTTAGTTTGGTTTTTTTTATTAAAAAAATAAGAAGAGAAAGGGGAAGAAAATAAGAAAATACAAAAGGACGTTAATGCCATTGACCAGTCAGTGAGGTCAGGTTTTAATTTGAAATTGACATGACCACTTTAGACTCTTATTTAAAATAAGGTCAACTCCGAGTCCTTATTTAAGAAAATGAAGGCATTTGAGACCCTTATTTGAGATTAGGTTTATTTTAGGCCATCCTTTGAGAAATTAAGAGCACTTTGAGTCCTTATTTGAAATTTCCCTCAATATTATGTCAAATATTTTTTCTTCAAAGCCAAAAAGTGTAGCATAAAAAAATTTCTTTAAAGGTAAAGTTGATTTGCTTGAAGAAAGCAAAAAATCAGAAGGAGATCTGAATATTTGATTAACTGCAGGCTTCAAGGAATATAATGATAATTTCATCGTGCAAAAAGGAAAGCAATCTCCTGTTCTTTTTTTTCAATGAAGGTGGAGTCCAAATGGCATTTATACTTTCAAATGTGTTTAATTTCGCCTCATGGTATTTTTCAGAGTTTCGATAAAAAGAACCTAACTACAGATCTTTATTTTTCCATATTTTAAATTCATACTAAACCACATCCATACAAGGACCACTATCCACCCAAATATGACATCTCTCTCTTTAGTCTTTGATAATGGCAAAGTCGCTAACTGTGTAATTAGTTATATTTAGATTTTTTAAATGAGAAATGATTAGGTGACAGTCTTTAAAATCCTATTTGGTAAACATTCTCAGCTATTTTTGTTCTTTTATTTCTCGGGACAAAAAAAAAATAGAATGTAAATCTGTTTAGTAAAATTTTTGTTCCTCAAAATAGATTTGGAATAGAATAAAAAAAATGAAATAAAAATTACTTATTATTTCACAGAACAATTTCCATAATCAATTCCTTTTTTTTTTTTTTTTTTTTTTTCTTCTTCTCTTCCCCTTTCTTCTTCTTCCTTTTGGTCGGTCTCCGGCCTCAACTATGGCCGGCGAGCAACCAAACGAGGGCCGACGACCTCACCGGTGCGTCGCCAACCCCTGGTGACGTTGAGCCACAACAAGGCTCGTCGGCCCAAGCTTCGCCATCACTGGATCAGGTCGACCTCGCATTGCTTGGGCGAGTGTCGCCTGGCCACCAGTAAGGCTTGGCCTTGCCCAAATCTAGTAAGGCCGAGGCTTGCCTTGGCCAGGCAAGCCTCCAATGAGCTCCCCCGACCTTGCCCTAGCCTAGCAAGACTCTAGCAAGCTCGCCAAACCTTACCCAGCCAATCGCTAAGGAAGAAGAAGAAGATAAAAAGAAAAAGAAAGAAAAAAATATAATAAAAGTATTAAAAAATTAAAAGAAGTAAAAAATTTAAGAGTCCTACCAAAAGTCTTTTTATATTTGGAAATATAAATTTTGGATAGTTACTTTTGCTCATAAATGTTCTCAGGAATAGAATTAGAAAAAAACTATTTTTGATCAAAAATTATTTCGACAATAGAATCGTTACTAAACGGCCCTATTGTGAGAATAACAATATATTCTAAATCACACACTAAATATAAAAATGATTATAAATTATTATAAAGTCTATTCCTTCAATAATTTATGACTTATAATAAACTGATATTCTCATAATAACATAAACACCGTTATGCTAGCAAAGCCATTTTTCAATCTATTTATGGAGTGAGAAGATAATAATTTTGCTATATGTTAGTTAACTGAAATAGTTGTACCATTGAGTAAGGTAAAAGAAATGACCACAAACACCTCACGTTATACATGATGGATATTCAAAAGCGGACCGATCGCAATTGGATACACGTAAGTACTAATGGAAAAATGAAAAGAAAATCAAATCAAATGGAACCAGATCTCTACCACGCGTCTAGTGTCGTGGGCTTAAAGCTTTTCGGCCGAAGACAATCTGTACTCACCCAACCTTTTCTCAGTAGAATGTTCCCAAAGACGATATAACAAAGAGCGTCTTCATGATCATCGATTGTATTACACCGCAATTTAACTCAAGTATCTAATTCCTTGAATGAGAAATACATATCACCTTCAATGCAATGGCTGGTTTCGATTTGCGATGGCCATCATTAGGAGAGTGATATCAGCTCTAAAATAATTTGTTTAGGAGCGGCTAAATTTGCCTTCAAATATCCTATAAGATGATGATCATTCCATTCCTAAATTATTAGCACAAATGTCCCGAGCTACTCACAAAGCCCCACATTTCAGCACACATTAGTATATGAGAAAATTGGATGGTGACATTCTCCCTCACCCAATTTTCACAACGTCCTCGTTGGAGGCTGGCTATTCTTTCACTTCCTTACATTCTGCAACCATCAGTGCCACTCTCTTGGGACTTATATGAATAGCAAACACTCGCCCAACAAAACAAACCACTCTTGATTTATGTTTTCGCGTGATTCTGCAGTATTCTTCAAATGATTAGTGTATAATTTGGAACCATTAATTTGAACTTTCAAATGATTGAGACTTTTACTTTGCTAACATTTATGTTGTGATCAATGAATTATAGTAGCAAGTGATGCAATTATTCATTTAATAATATATGAGAATTTGGGTAAAACTAGAATCTATCCCGAAACTTATGATAGAGTAAGTTTTAAGTTTTCCACGTTAATCTAGGTGACCCACGAGAGAAACTTCGAAGCGTTTTCCATGAAACTCAGTAGTCAATGACTTCTGGGACGACCCAGTGGAGAACGACAGGACAGACAACAAGCATTCAAGGTGAGATCACAGAAAGCTACCAATAGGTCCAAAACCATCTTGACCGAACGCGCACAAACACCGTTCGCCATCAACATCTAAAGATAGTTTTAAGTATCTTGTTCACAAGATCGAGGGCTACAAGTTAATCAATTTCATTCGTTGAGAACCTTCTCCAAATTCTCCAATCACGATTAGGATTTTTTTTTCTCCATTTATATTAATCCACAAATGAGAAAATATAGTTATATTATCAATGTTAAGCCTCTAGTGTGTGATTAGAGAAGAATATATCATGTATACTACTATTCTTAGTGATTAGTGGAAGTTCTTTGGTAGTCCGAAGTTTTACTGCAATTTCAGAATAATTAATTTTACACATATTCACCCCCTCTATGTGTTTATACTAGTTTTTTTCATGCTTATGCCTGAACCATCTTCTGGATACGATCTCAGAGCATTCACAAGCGAAAAGATATCATAGAGTCTGGCTCTTGGATTTGTACCATCCATGAGTTGTTAGAAATTTTAAAAAAAAAAAAAAAATGTCTTGACATGTCGAAGTTCTTGGATCCAACTTAAGGTCTAACCACAGAACCCGAAAGGAAAGACGCCACACGTTACACGGTCGATTCGCTGAGTTTCTTCATGCATCGAAAAACTCTCTTGGGAGCCCCGAAAGACATTACATGATGCGAGTGATCCTAATTGAAGCGAAGCGGTGCATTAACGTGGCGTGATTGTGGGTATCACCCCACTTACAAGGTCACTTCCCACCAAGTCGAGGGATGTGTATGGACTTCTCCTGGGGTAAAGAGGCTGAGGGGCAGAATCCTCGATTCCTGAACTGGAAGGTTCTGATTCCGTGGTGACGGCGTCAGTTTCCGGTAGCATGAAAGATATATTCTCCAATTCTCGTACCACCTCCAACATTGTTGGTCGCGCCTTGGTCTGATCATCGCAACACTTGAGGGCCAATGCCATAAGCTTCTTGATACATTCAGAAGGATACGGGCCCATGCTTCGATCTATGATAGAGAATATCGATCCAGATTGACAAGCTTGTAGCACCTGCCAATGTAATCAACAACATAAAAATTCACAGTGAGAGAATGCCAACAGTGGGACAACATCATGATGCAAAAGTTACGCTTCATCTCAAAATTCTGATACTATGCCAAGAAATGCAATGGAATCGAATTTGAGGCCACTCTCTGAGTGATGGAAAACTAGTGATAGCATTCTATGTTCTGTTGACATAGAATTCAGCACTTCGGTGAGTTGGAAAGATAATCATACTGACACTGCCCTGGATTGCTGTATACATGAATCAGGAGAATATAGGAAGTATTATCCGGCGGGGTTTATATGACCATTCCACTTGGATATTAGGGAAAGCGAAAGAACAAGTACCTCCCTGACAATGTTTCTGCCATGAGATATGGGCGGCATCCCTGTCAACAGCTCCAAAAATACAATCCCGAGGCTGTAAACATCACTCTTTTCGGTTAACTTGTGTGTCAAGAAGTACGCTGGGTCAAGGTAGCCCTGCAAAGGGAGAAAGGATATTGAGAATTATTGAGGTCAACCCTTAAAATAGTGAAGCAGCACAAAGTACACGAGATGACCTTAAAGCTGGATCTGTACTCATTTACTGTTCCACTTGTATATGAAATAATGTCAGATCCGAAAACCAATAATGCCAAAATTTTCTCGTCTGATACCATATTAATCCACTGGTGAAATAACAGAGAACTCGAGAGAATCACAACTGGTTTGTCATCCTCTAGCTTGTTTGAGACTAGCCATTGAGAATCAGATGAATGAGAAAAGCAGGTCTGCACGTCTACGACTAAATAGGAAGGCTGGCCAGACAGGGAATAGTCATCAAGATCTATGGCTGGTGACAGATGGTCATTCTCCCACAGAAACAGTCCACAAAATTCTACTTTTGCTCTACATCAGTCAGACTCTTCGTTCTTCATTTAGTATGATAAAATCTCCAACTATGACAAGCAAAGTTACTTACAGGTGTTCCCTTTACGTTTGTGGATATGTGAGCGGCTACAAAACCATCAGTATTTGGTGATGGTGCAAGTCTCGAGATTCCAAAGTCTGCGACTTTTGCATTGAGTCTGCTGTCTAATAATATATTATTGGCTTTGATATCCCGGTGTATGATGGGAGGGTCAGCTTCTGTATGAAGGTAGAGAATGCCCTTAGCTGAACCCAAGGCAATGCTCAATCTGACTGCAAAACTCAATGGGCTTCTATATCGACCTGCCAATTAATAAATATCAAGATAGAGAAGCTATATTTAAGCTCACAGCTATCAGAACAAGACCTTTTTGTGAATATTTCTATATATGAAGGGCAATTTTGGCATTGTAATATCTTTGCCATGTCTCCTTTCATTTCAAGGTAGAAAATGGCCCGACACTGCAACATGGGATTCAGAAATCCTGCTTTTCATACCGTCAGCATGAGAAAGCAAGCAATCAAAGATTGTGAGGAAATCTTAAGCCAAGTCAGCTGGGGACCAGCTTAGGAATGTCATCGATTTTGAATCATCCTGCCTTCTGCCGAGAGCAAGGAACAGATTATACGACACGTGTGCACAAAAGTTTGCACTTGAAAAAGAGGGAGCATAATGGAAAAAATTGATCCTATATAACCATATGACGATATATTTCACTCAATTATAAAATGAAAACGACGGGCGGTGCATGTGGATAATCAAGAGACCAAATGGTTCGGAGAAATGAACATATTAGGCGGATGAGCCTTACAGAGCATGATGAACAATCACGGATATAGCTTATGAAACAGCATGATTTCTTACCTGATAAGGCACTGTGAAGGGAACCATTTGGCATGAATTCATATACCAACATCTGCTAGGACAAAAAAGGCATATGAAACTTATTATTTAGAGTCATTGTCATTATTGAATTGCAGCAAAACAGTTTGATCCTACTAAAAATAGTGAAAGGGGAGTATTACCACAGCTGGACAAGAACAGTATAGGCACAAGAACAATGTATAGTCCCTTGTCATTGACAAACTTTTTACAAATGACCTAAGAGTTTAGGACCTAATAATTTTCCAATTGGTTTGATAGACTTGGGACTCATTACAACGTGAAATCTGTCCCATCAGGGTATTTAATAAAGGTGTGAGTTAGATTCTCGATTACTAATGACTTCTTTAGAATGTAACTAATTCAACTATTGGAGACATATCATTTACCAAGTATAAAAGTACCCAGAGTCCATGTAAGACAGATTTCAAAAGATTACGATAGAAAGACCTAATCGAATGTGATGAATCTAACTGCTTGCATATTCTCAAATGGAAACATTAGTTGCAGAACTAATACTTCACTTCTATCATAGCATATGATAATAACAGGCAATGCTGATATAAGAATGCATTTCTTTCCATATTCTGAACAAATGAAAACTTTTCCGCAAGCTCGTACAAGAGAACCCAAATCTCAGCGGTCAGACCCTTGATGGTAGGCTGTCCACCAGTTCATTGTGGTCCTCTGTGCTTGCGTGCAGATGAGTGCATTAAAGTCCTCCAAACAATATTCAAGACTTATAGTGGTAAAGATGGTATTGCATTGAAAGTATACTCTATACCAAAGGCCTTGCTGTACTAGATGATCTACTCAATGTCCACATTGTGGTTCTCACCATTCTAGATGATGTGGTATGAATCATAAATAGGTCGAGAGCACCTTCGTCATTTCATAGGTTCCAACCTTAACAGTTAGAAAATTGAGGACATGTTATAGATTTTATTTTCTTGCACTTGAGTTCACATAATTACGAGATTTATCAGAATGCACTCCATCTTGGCTGCACTGTAAGTTTGTTCTGTATAAACATCACAGCTGAATCCTCAGGGGGCACCTATTGATATACCTTAATTTTGTATTCCTACCAGGATTTACTTCTAAAGTGGAATTCTACATGTCATAATTCAAACCACAATATTTGACTTCAACTTATGAGTGGAATAGTAATGGCAGAGGCTATCTACGCACTTTTGGAGACCACGTAGCTGGAGTTTAGCAGCACGTACTTTTTAAAAATTTTATTATGTGAGAGAACATCTTTATAAGGAGCTTCATACTATTAGCGAACAGGAAAGGCAATATGACACTTCTTTAAAAAATTGCTTCGATGAGCACATCAGCGCTGCCAGAATCAAGAAGATTCTACCTGCTCATTTTCTTCGTCGCAGTACCCAACCAAGGAAACAAGGTTGCGATGGTGTAGCCGTGATAAGAATTCTATTTCAGTAAAGAACTCTTGTTGGCCCTGCAGCGATCTTTGCTCTGCACGTTTGATTGCCACCACTGTGCTATCCCCTAAGACACCTTTATAAACTTTTCCGTAGCCTCCTTGTCCTATCTGAGCAGTCATATCGAAGTTACTCGTTGCCTTCTCAAGATCAGCAAAGGAAAGTGCTTTGATTCCTTCAACTTTCATGGGAACTTTCGAAGCTACGCAAGAGGAAAAATAAATAAATAAAAGAGTTTACTCTAGAGGACGAGGCTTTTCAAGGTGCAAATAATGTGGCAGAAATCACACACTTGACTTTGTCCTTGAACCTTGATCCCGGTTCCTAGGGTGCCTTATGTAGAACAGAAACGCAATGGCCAGGCATATGACACCTGCAGCAGAGATGGATCCAAGCACAATTGCAGCGAGAACACCCTTGCTCATGCCCGAGCTCGTCAGCAGACTAACATCTGCACATGAGAAGATTACTGTTCTCTAAGCACCAGTTTAACTGTGAAGGACAGCTTTATCTGTTTCAGAAGAAGCCTTTGATTCAAACAATTGCAGATCTTCCCTTTCAATTGACCATTTGGAAGAGTTTTGAGAACAAGAGAAGAAATGACACTCCAAAATAGATGGCTCGCTAGTTCAGACATGCTCAAGATGCATTGCATGATATTAGAAAAGCTATCGACATCTATTAAATCTAACGGTGGATTGGCTGGATACCCTATAATGTCTAGTCAAATCTATATATGTACAAATGGTCCAATTCATTAATGTAATCAATAACTTCTGATAAGATTAGAAAAAAAAAAAGACTATAGAAAGACATGTGATCAGCAGTAGAGAAGGAGGAGTATATTTTATCACCAGAGATCTATTAGTATGTTTTTTGGCCTTTCCAAAAATCAATAGGAATATTCATCTTTCAAAAGTTTAATTAATCCATAAAAATTCGAGATTTTAGGGAAAGTATAAGTTAATCTAAATATATTTTCTCTCATCAATGGCAAACTGATGAGATTTATTCAATTAGCATATAATTATACCTACCAATATGTATATTAAACCTACGAATGAAATCTTATATTTGATATTTTGTTAAGTATCTATGTTGCATTGTTGATGCTATAAATGTGATGAATTTTCCTAATATCTTTAGGACTGTACCCTCACAAAGTAATATATATTCGGACTTTTATCGGTCTACTATAAAAATCTTTAGACATTCACTATTGGATTATCGAAATATATAGAACAATTTAGTCACAAGACTAATACCAAATACACATATCGCTCATCCAATGATGAAGGCATAAGTATCTTTATACACTATGTGTGGATCTAACAATTATTCAAAGAATTTACAATCAGATATGTGCAATTAATAAAAAAAAAAATTCTAAACCTTGTTTTTACTAACTTTTTGTGATGATTGGGAATTCTCACCTGGGAACTTATCGTAGTCCCTGAATCAACAGCTACAGAGAGGTATTTTTAAACTTATATTTCTGAAATATGCGCAAATATTCATCTTCCATTGTATAATTTTTTTGTAAAATTCAAGATTCTCACTTAAGAATTTCTCATATTTCTAAAGCGACCATGAAAATTGAATTGCCGGGCAAAGATCTCACGTGAGTGCGCCTCATGGCTCGACCTCGCGTGATCTCAACCCCCACTCGGAACTTACCAGATTGATAAAGTCCAAGAGTAAAATTTAGCAGATCATAGGGCCCGAAAACATCATTCCCAGGAATTGTAAATCTTGCGATATCGTCCATAAGCTGTAGGACCTCGCTTGCATTGAATATACCAGAATAGTTGCCAATCACAGGATAAAACTTTAGAAACATTTTGAGCCTGGGACCGTTCTGCCATATGAAGGAGTCAACAACGAGCTGATACGGTTGCAAGTCAAGACCGGAGGTCACGTAAGATATGAAACTGTCAGCATACGGGGGGAAATCAGATATACTAGGACTGCGTAAACGAAGTCCAACACCGAGCGGTGCAGCACAGTAGCATGGATCTGGGGAGTCAGGCAGATGTTCGTACGACTCAGGGCAATGTTGATTTGGGCAGCTGCTGCTGTTCGAGTACATAGAATTGGCAGGAGCATCAGCGCTGCTGCCTTCAGATGCACAGTAGTTGACAATATTAAGTTCGTTTTGTCTTCTGCAAACTGGATTCCCTTGAAGCCTGTGCACAGATAAATTAGTAAGTCGTCAAAATGATCCCAACCGTGATCGAGCTACTAGATACAAGCGAAAGATGATAGGTGCTTAATCAAGTGTATGTAAAATTAGTAATATTAGGCGGCTCTAGAATCAAAAGTTCAAAATGATAACTAAACCCATAAAAAGAGAGAGAGAGAGAGAGAGAGAGAGAGAGGAAAACACCTATGAACTGATCCAGACCACAGTGAATAAATTGAAACAAAGGGGGTGATGGAAACTATGTATAACATGCCTAGATCTTGATTGGCAGAGAGCATACCAAATTGTGACATTTGGTGGAGGACTGAGACTGCCCACAACATTACTAAGTGCATTGTTTTGGAACTCCCTGCAAGTAAAGATTCATATACAAGGATAAGAGGACAAAGGAATCAGGTACATATGAAAGTTCTTCAAACAAGTCGGAGGTAACCCTGTAAAGATTTCTGGTAAGCCAACAGCAGTGCTTAATGTAAAGTTTGATCTTATCTGGTTCAAATGAAAAGGCTGTAATTGGGGTTCGGTAGAGAGAGAGAGAGAGAGAGAGAGAGAGAGTGCATGCGTGTGTGAGTGCACGTTCAATATTTGTCAGTTCATATAAATATGAACCATACAAATTCCTGGAAGGAGACAACATGCACGTACATCGCAATTTTAAGGCAGTCATACCATAAGTCATTGAACCACACAATAAAATGCTCATAGTATTACTAAGAAACGGCTAAGAATGAACCCATGATTTTGTCTTTCTGCAATTGGCTCACAATTTAAGTGTTGATGTTGCATTGAAAGTGATATTCTGCCATATATTGGTTGGAACATCACCGGACAAGTAATTGTCGTGAAGAGATCTGCAAATACAAAACCAGTTATCATTCCTATGTAAGTCCATTATGTAATTATTTCCGTCTGTAGAAAAATGATACAGCACCATCATTTGATGACATGAAGTGAATAGCTGCTTCAAGCTTCAAACTAGGATATCACCATGATTTTGACAGAAAACAAGAATATGTAATCAAAGTCCAGATGATTCTTACAGTTTTTGAAGCTTGACAAAACTAGAAAAGTTTGAGGGAATAGTCCCATTAAGCTGATTATTCGAGAGATCACTGCAAGATGTGAAACAAATCAATTAAATATGGATAAAGGATTACCATTACAGACGTACCTCTGACCAGTCTTCAGTTCCAGGTCTCATAATATTTGTATTTAAGTGCCTTTCTTGCTTATTATTTCTTTGTTAGAGCATGTGAATGTGTGCGCGCGCGCATGCACGTCTGTGTGTGTGAGAGAGAGAGAGAGAGCAACATAAATAATTAAAATCTCATGGAGCACCTACATAGTAGTGATATATGGAGAAAGCTTATTCGTGGGTATACTTCCAGTTAGGTTATTTGAGCTAAGATCCCTGCAAATTGAACAACAGTTCTGGTCAGACAGCATGCCCAGATTATTTGAGTCTTTTTTCTTAACTTGATACTTCTCGTAATTCTCCTCATTCCATTTACACAGCTAAAGCCAAGAAACAGCGCACAATTGGTAACACAATCGATGCTAACTGCCAAGCATCAATTAAAGAATTAAAGATTGAAACTTACAAGTAAAGAAGACTTGGGATGGTGCTGAAATCAGGAATAACGCCTGTCAAATTGCAGTTTCTCAAACTCCTGTGAATATTAAAAGATTCAAGTTTAGAAAGTAAACAACTGTCCTTTTTGTGAGAAGAAATGAAGAAGAAATATGCAGCTTGTGGCTAGGCCTGGCAGAAGAGTCGAAGATCCATAATGACGAAAAGCAAAGATTGCAATCTCCCTCCAATAGAGTAAAACTTCCAAATACCAAAATAATGATTGAAATTAGCCTCCATCTGGCGCTAAGTTCTCTGGAAATCATTTTCATGTAAATGCATTATTGATAACATGAATTATAAGGAATGCAACATCAATCAGCACTCGTGGTTGTCTGTTTTCTCTTCAAACAAAAGAAACCAAAGAAGGTAGCCTAATACTGGCGTTGGTTGCATGCTGTATGCATGCACGTGTGGCGTCTATGCATTCAGGTCATAGAGAGATAGATGGACCTTACAATTTCACGAGTTTAGGCATGTTTGAATAATTACTTGGGATACCATTCCCCTCAAAGTTGTTGTTGTCCAGTTGGCTGCAATGAAATAACATAGTTAAAATTGTTGCTCGTTTCCAGTAATAGGTGATCGAAATCTCAAACTTTAGTTGTATGTATGAAGCTTTGTATACAAGGATTAGATGCAAAGAACAAGACAAACAACCTCAAGCAAAACTGAGCTCCTGCTCAAATCTTAACTACATTTACCAATTTCAAGTTTCCTTAAATGAACCTATACATATTAAAGTTCCACAACATAGGAATTCCCAAAAAAGCTGTTTTACTTTTTTCAAGACCAAGGTAGTCATGCTTGTTTATCATTTTTGCTTCTGCACTGATTAAACAAGTAATGCTTATCCGAGTCGTTTCAGTTATATGCAACAATGACTATGTGGTGATTTCAGCCTTAAAATTCATTTGCTGGTAATTTCAGCCTCAAAAATCATTTGCTTGGATAGGAAAGAGAAAAAAGCCTGTGTATCAAAATATGGCTTCATCAAAAGAAACATACAGAATCGTCAGATTTGGCATCATATGGAGCTCCTGTGGGAGATAACCTGACAAGTTGTTGTTATCCAAAAGGCTGCAAGCATTCCATTAGATTGTTAAAATAATGAATGAAAAAGATCAAGAGAATGGTAATGACATACTTACAAGTGTATAAGCATTGGAAGTTTAGAGAGCTCAGGAGGAATCTGACCACTGATAGAATTGTTGCTCATGTGACTGCAAGACACAGCATCCGATGACTCAACGTAACTAATCTGGTTACCTTGCCACTAAGAACCAAATGTTAGATCTTATTTTCTGTAAAGCTTACAAGTGCAGAACGTTTTGCAAATTTGCAAATGATCTGGGCAGTGGTCCTGATATTCGGTTGCTGTCCAGATTAAATATTGTTATATTGGGGAGGGATCCAAGCTCATCTGGTAGAGGACCTGATATATTGTTTCCACTTAGAAGCCTGCATTAAATATTGCCTCCATAAGTTGCTTTTGCATATCATTATCATGTTTCATCTGATACAGAAAGTATTTCCTAATTGCTAGGTTCCCAGAAAAAATATACTATCGAAGCTTCTATGAGCAAGTGCACTGCATTCATCTCCAAGAAATTTTTGAACACTGCCATCATGTCAAGTCAAAGCAAAAACTTAATACTGAAGATCTCAGTCCACTGTTCCATTAAGAGTGTTAACTGGCATGAGATAACAAGAAATTATCTCGCATAGATATGATGTATCTCTAATTAAAGAGAGAAGTTGAATCTATGCAGTGATAAACCGAATCAACATCAAGCCCAAAACATGAACCATGACACCAGACAATTGGACGTCAGTTTGTCTGAGTATATAAATGGATATGCTGAAAGCAGTTTGTGTACAATAAACAGCACTCCCCAGCTATCTAGTTAATCACCCCTGCTTATATAGATTCATCCATCATAATGCATAATTCAATACTCTGTAACAGACAAAGGAGAAATTTATCAAACTGAAATGAAGTGCCCATAACTATGAGTGAAAAACAAAAGGTTGCAAATAGGCTTGTCTTGTAAAATTTTATAGCATCATAGCATATGCACTGGAACTAGTACGAATTAAGTTCTCACGTACAGGAGGTGCAAAGAAGTCATGTTGCCGATCTCCTTTGGTATGCTGCCACTCTTATGTTGTTCCACATAAAATCCCTGCCAAGGAATGCTTTGGAGTTGAGAGAGAGAGAGAGAGAGAGAGAGAGAGAGCAATGGCAACTTCAACTTCCAAAATGAAAGAAGTGCAAGTTTATACGGGCGTGAGCATGACACTTTTAAAAAAGGAAAGTATGATATGGTTAGACCAGCGGCATACAAGTAAATCACATGGGTGAGTACACCAAGCTCCGGAGCTAATGTCCCTGTCAGATTCTTATTTAGCAACCGCCTGCACATGAGAGAAAGCACATGAGAACAGACTATCGCCACATATCTATTGATAGCATTTACATGTTTTAAATCAAGATTTGCTTCAGGATTTCAAGATTGATTCCTGTACATGAATGGACAGTTTGACTCCCACATATTCAAAAGTTCTTCTATCTAACAACATAGAAGAGGATCACCGAACCAGAATCCATGCTAGCAGAGATATTAACACAAAAAATTATCAAAAGATTTGTAGCTATAAAAAAATTAAAATAAAATATCAGATGAAACACCCACAAAAACATAAAACTAATTAGAAATCTGTTTCTCACTAGATAAGCAATATGGTATCTGAAGTAAGATTTATCATAAATTTGTGAGGTAGAACAGGTCAATCGGAACTTCAAAATGAGAGAGAGAAATGTTCATTTCTCTAAACAGATAAATAGAAATGAATATACAGTTCTCGAACTTTGGTAAACAAAAAAAGTGGACTTACAGTTCTTGAACGTGCTGGTAGCCATCATTTTGCTGCGAGCAGATGACCCCAGTCCAGTTGGAAGTGCAGGGATCGTTCTTATTCCAGTTGCGGAGATTGTTGAATGGATCGCCAAGAGACTTCCGGATTGCTTTCAGTGCATTTACTACAAGGCATTAAAATACACCTAGTCATAGCAAGAATAAGAACCGTCTATTGAAACATCATCTTGTTTGAAGATCATCTTTTTCTCGCCATCTCCTTTTTGTAGTTCTCAAGGAAGATCATAGCCTCATAGACCGACAGATATATCGTAAGACCCACACGACAAACAGAAAAAGCAAATAAACTGACATTCAGCCGGGTGAATGAGCTGTGCCGAAGTGAGCAAGCCGAACCAACATGCCGATAAAGCAACAGCCACTCCGAGCAACAGACGCCGTTCCCTCGCCATCTCTGCAGCACAAAAGCAAAGCACGTTCAAAACAGAGTAGAACCCCACTCACTTCTCAGAGCTCAGATCATTCAGACATTTTGCTCCTCATCCACCCCACCAGAAACAAATCGCTCGAGTCGAAGCGGGTAACGAAGCTCTGACCCGACGCGAGACCGGAAGGGAGCTGGAGGTGGGTGAGGTCAAGCGAGCGGGGGAGGGGTAGGAAATGCCGCCTTTGTAGACGCCATGGAGGCGATGAGGTGAGGATGGTCGGGCCTGGTCAGAGGAATTCGCGGAGAAAACTGGGAGAGGATGCATTCAGGGGAAGTGCATTGTCTCGGATTGTGACTTGTGATCGAGTTCCTGGTTATTTTATGCAGAGAAACTTAGGGACTTGCTCTTCATCTTCCTCTGGAGGGTGCGGGTGCAACCTTGTGTGGCGCGAAAGGCTCGCTCTGCTTTCAAATTGGAGGACTCCCGTCAGCCGGCACCATGAAATCTGACTATGTAAATTAAAAAACGACGATTCCAACTTCACCAATTTATCTTTCACCAATTCCTTTGTTCCAATCTCTTTGACCGATCAATCCACCTGCTCTCCACAACGCTGCTTCCTTTTCATTTCTCTTGGTGCAGCTTCCTCCACGTGGCCAAGACCGCTGCCTCGGTCTCCTTCGTGCGACGCCTTCAGCTTCTGCTTACTTTGATTTTTCCTTCATTTTCACCCCTCACTTTCACGTGCTGCTCCATCAAAACTCCCCCTCTTACCCGTGAGCTTCGAGCTGCCGTGAAGACGACCGAAGCATCTCCACGTTTTCTTTCTCTCCATCGACACCTGCACCACCACCCTTCACCGAGACTCGCTCACCCACTCACACGATTCCACCTTCACCAATTTCCCCTCAACCCCACACGTTTCTTAGTCAAACCGGTGAAGCCTCTCTGTTTTGTTGACCGTGAAACTCCCGCATCTCGCCGTTCCCTTCCACCGAAGCGTCACCGGGCCTTCTCTTCACGCGGCCACGAAGACAACTTGCTTTGCTTGTTGACCGCATCTCTCCGGCTCGCCGTCTCCGCGAAGCCAAGCTTCGTTGCCGCGTCCACCGCAAGTTCAACCGAGGAAAATCCAGCTCCTTCGGTCTTGAACCGTAGGCTTTGTTGGCTCATCGTGTGCATGGTGTTATGATTCCATGAAGTGTGCCTTGCCTATACATCTAGTGTGCTTTCTATTGCTTGTTTTCATGCATATGTTATGGTTCCCAATCTAGTTGTCATACGATTGACCTATTGTTTGAACTTGGCTTACTTTCTAAGTGGTGGGTGGATTATGTAATTTAGGACAGGCAAAGAACACCCAAGTGTCACAAATTGATACGGGGGATACATAAGTATCAAAACTTCCAAAAAATACACTTAAGTATCACTTTTTTAAATAATTGGACACCTAAGTGCCAATCGACAATACTTGTCAGAAATTCAACATGACATTATTTTGTTAATAAAACTGGTCTATGTGACTTGCTGAAAATCCGATATGGCTTGCCGTTGGCACTTAAGGGCACACATGATAACTGAGAGTGCTAGTATGAACACCTAGAGGGGGTGAATAAGTGTTTAAAATAAATCTTGGCAAATATATGTAGAATAAAATAAATTTCGAGTAAAATAAATGAGTTAAGGAAGAGAATAAGAACACAGATTTATAGTGGTTCGGCTTAATCCAAGCCTACATCCATTCTCCCACGCTAACAACCTTTTTGGCTGGATTCCACTATGCAATCAACAAGAGATTACAACTTCAAGTGCAAACACTTAGTAGATCACACTATCTCACTAAGTCACTCTTTTGGTATTTCTCTCACGATCACAAACGTTTAAGCTCTCCAAAGACAAGTGTATGATCAAAGGTCACTCAGACTTTGGAATTAAAAATTCTACACTCTATCTCTTACTTGCTCATCGGTCCATGATCTCCTTAAATACTCCTCCACTTCCAAACTACCCGTTGGATAGTATCCCAGAGAATCGTCTTCCAATATACCCATTGGACAGCTCTGTATCTAGAAGATTTGTTAGCCATTGAGTGATAAAGGTAGAATCCCAAATTGATTCCGATCGCCCATACAAACGAAATCTTGGTTTCCATAAGTAAAGCTTCTTCGTATAGAAAGTTCTTGTCTTCAAGATCCAATCGTCAATCAAATAGATTGAGTCAATCAAATCAATCTTGATGTGGAATCCAAACCAGATCACTAGCCGTTGTATCTTCGGGGCTTGAGTTACGTTTTCTCGAATCCGGATGTAAAGTCTGAGAGCAATAGACTTTACAATCTGAGTTTGAGTGCAATAGAATTTACAATCTGAGTCTGAGTGTATTCTGCTTTTCAACAGATTTAGCTTTGAGATCTGTACCCAATTCAGCTTCAGCATAGAGTCTGTCTTCTGGTTCATCATTCGCGTTCAGTCTGGAATTAGTTAGAGTTGACAGACTTCTGATGTAGAACAGACTTTGACACTAAGGTCTTGCAGTCTTCAAACCTTGACACAGAAGTCTGTAAATCTTCATAATATACTTTTGGACATGTGCTGCGTTCAGTCTTCTGGCAATCTTCTGACTTTGACAATATCCTTTACATGTTCTATCATCTGCATGATCTATTACTTAACCATTAAACATGTTAGTAACCTTTGATTTATTTTATCATCTTCAAAACATCATAAGGGATTTCCATAACGACCCCCTTTTTGATGATGACAAAACAATCTCTGAATATGCAGATTTGTAAACATGCTTTTAAAAATATTAATTTAAATCAAAGGATATCAAAAGATAGCAAATAGATTGAGCATAACAATATATAGAAAAATAATCGTAGCTTAATATTATGCCATAGATAATATCAACCAATCAACACATATGCATATTCATATCTTCTCCCCCTTTTTTTTCATAATCAAAAAGCGATAATAATGGATTCACGTAGAGAATATAAAATGATAACAAATATGTCTTGCATAATTTCCAAAAATCAGCTTTTATAAAATAAATCGAATATTAAAGATATGCATATGTAACTCACTTCGATCATATATATATCAGCAAATATCCAATGAAAATCACTGATGCATCATAAAATTCACGTACCCCTTTTTGTCATAATAAAATGATAATATCAATAAAAGATTTGTTAATGACAAAAGGTAATAAAAGATGCACTAACCGGATATTTTAGAACAAATTCTGACACATTTACCTTTCCTTCCATTCATAATAAGATCATGATCAATCAAAAAAGATTTTTCCATAATTGATCATTGCTCCCCCTCAATTTGTTACCTTTTTGAGATGATCACGATTCTTTCCTTTCTTTTAGATTCACGTTCTCCCCCTGTGATCATGACAATATTTGCAAATAGAAATAATTGTTGCTTGTGCACATTGAATAAAATATTTTTCCAGTATTTCCATTGTAGTAACAACATCCGCAACGATCACTTGCATTTTGAAATTCGAGGCAAAAATTTATTTTCTTCAATCAAGCTCGTCTCGAATTCAACCTGCATCAACTTAACAAACTTTTTGCACAAATAAGCTGTAATAATATCCACGTAATATATAATGCCATTTTCTTCAAATAAATAAATTGAATAGCATATATAAAATTATCAAATATTGAAATTCAGAACTATTCAACCTTTTGTATGACACATAAGGGATTTCCTCAACAATTTGCAAAAACCTTGCAGAAGGAATATTATTTTTGAACTTCCGAAAGATAGTATAGAATCTCCATGATTTTCTGATTGAGTTTTCCAAAATCCATATGGAAGATTCTTTTGTGACCTGTAAATTCTTATATAACAGATAATAATCTTTGCAAAAACATCACGTAATATCTCCCTTTGATTTGCGGATCAAACTTGCTAGATATAATATATATTCTAAGAATATAGCAAGAATATCCATGAATATGCAATAATATCTTTCGAGATCAAAGAGATTTCCTTGAGCAGAAATTTTAGATATGCATTTTGCAAAAGGAAAATAGATATTTCTATTACGTGCCAAAATTGCAATACCTTATGATAAAAGATATTCGCAATATAATAAACAATCATCCAAAATCATGATAAATGCACGTAGAAATTTGCAAGGCGGGATGATAAAAAAATATTCTCTTACTCATGGTATATGTTTGAAATATACCATTAAAAAAAAAATCATTACCAATCTTCGCATGAGATGCATTTCTGATTGCATCATGATTTGCATAGATTTAAGAATCATTCATCCCTTAAAGAATTTATTGCAATCAACTCATTTCTCTTTTTGGTATCCATCAATTTGGATCATTCCATGACGTTAGAGCAAAATATAAAATCCCATAATCAAATATTCTTTCTTAATTCATCTTAACAAAGTATTCAAAGAAAGAATATTATGCATAATGATATTTTGAAAATTAAATTCCCACTTAGTCATAGTACGATAAAAACAGAGAGAATAAAATCTTTGAATATCTAAGAATATCATGTATCATCACGTAAAACAGATTTTCACTTTGCAAAATATGACTAAATCTGAGAGTATAAAATTAGACAAAATAATTTGAATTATCTCAAATAATCACACGTATTAAATCAAATCTCCACTCACAAATCACAAAAACAAAACATACGATTCTTTCTTCCATAAAGCAAAATATGATCATTATAAAATTTCAATCAACCAAGGATATATTGAATATCAAGTATAATGAGAATTATTGCCCAAATCAAATTGAGAATAAAAAATTCCTTACCAAATCCTATTTCTTCTTTATTCTTTATATCCTGCAAAAACAACTCATCTTTTCTTTGGTACCTATGTTTTCTTGGGTCCATGAGAGTTAGTAGAGTATGCTATTTTTACCCAATTTTTCTTAATAGGTCTCCAGACTTTAGGACAATCTTTTTCAAAGTGTTCCGAATCTCCACAATTTGAGCACTTGACGTCATTTCCACCAACAGGTTTTACAAACACTTTTTTAAAATGATTTTTGTAAAATGCCTTTGGGGGTCTTTGTCTAAGTCTCTCTTTAACTTTAGGAAAATCAATTAAAGAATTATTTTCCTTATTAAAACCAAGTCCCGACTTATTATAGTAAAGAACTTGTATAGAAAGAATATGCTCTAAAGTTTTTGAACCATTTGAAAATCTTGTCGAAATATTTGAAAATTCTTTCTTCAAAGAATCATTTTCTTTGACAAGTAAATCTTGACTTTCTTTTGTTTGTAGAAAATCTTTTTGCAAAATTTCAAACTTTTCTTTTTGAGAAAGATCCTGTTGTCTAAGTCGAGAATTCTCCTTTTTAAGTTTGGAGATCCCTTTAAGAAAAGATTTGAGATTTGAGCAAAGCTCATTTATATACTTTGAAACTTTAAGAAGAATTTTTGAATGACTTACCTCGATTTCCTCATCGGATTCTGAGTCTGTGTCTAAGTCAGACTTTGATTCTGAGTCTGTGTCTGAGTCAGACTCAGATTCTGAATGTGCCGTCAAGCATATATTTCCTTGCTCATCATCTTCTTTCATTATTCTTTTCTGGCCATTCTGCTTGTATTGATTTCTTCCATCGAATTTGCTTCCTTTTCTACTCAACTTTTTGATTTTCTCAATCATAAAAGCAAGTTCTTCGTCGTCCATGTCATTTTCTGAGTCTGTTTCATCAAAAACAGCATTAGATATTAAAGCAATGGACTTTTTACCTTCGGGATCTTCATCGTTGAGTTGCTCCACTTCATAGGATTGAAGAGTGCCGATCAATTCATCAATGAAAAGTGGCATAATCCTCTGAGTTTCCCAGATTGAGGTCTTGACATGATTCCAATCTTTTGAAAGACCTGGCAAGAGTTTGTTAACCTTCATTTGGGAAGAAATTGGATGACCTTGATATGCCAAACCATTTACAATTTCTATAAAACGATCGAACATATCTCCAATCGACTCTCCTTGCTTCATCTTGAATGATTCATATTTGTCGAGTAGGAAGTTTACTTTTGTCTCTTTTACACGATCGGTCCCTTCATATGTAACATGAAGTCTATCCCAAACTTCCTTTACTGTTTCACATGAAGGGATTCTGTTATATTCAGTAGGAGACAAGGCGCAATATAAAGAATAAATAGCTTTTGCATCAAGCGCTTCTCTTTTGTACATCTCCGTCCGAGACATAGGAGCGGAGAGTTTGGTTTCTTTGTCTTTGCCATTCTTATTTGATGTAGATGTAGTAGTGGGATTGATGCCTCTTTCCACAACATCCCATTGCAAGGGATCTCTGGATCTTAGGAATGCTTTCATTTTGTTCTTCCACACATTGTATTCCTTTTCATCAAAATATGGTGGCCTTGTGTTGCTTTGTTCCTCCATAAGTCCTGGTGCCAAGATACTAGCCATAAAAGATCTTTAGCTCAAAACTAAAAACACTTGTATAAACCGAGCACTTGGCTCTGATACCAATTGAGAGTGCTAGTATGAACACCTAGATGGGGTGAATAGGTATTTAAAATAAACATTGAAAAATATATGCATAATAAAATAAACTTCGAGTAAAATAAATGAGTTAAGGAAGAGAATAAGAACACAAGATTTATAGTGGTTCGACTTAATCCAAGCTTACGTCCACTCTCCCACGCTAACAGCCTTCTTGGCTGAATTCCACTATGCAATCAACAAGATATTACAACTTCGAGTGCAAACACTTAGTAGATCACACTATTTCACTAAGTCACTCTTTTGATATTTCTTTCACGATCACAAACGTTTAAGCTCTCCAAAGACAAGTGTATGATCAGTCTAAGTCTGGATGTTTGGAGACCGACAGTTTAAAGTCTGAAGACTTTGTTTTCTCGAGACTCAAGACTCAAGACTCAAGACTCAAGACTCAAGACTTAAGTCTATTCTCACTGACAGTCTTTCTAATCCAGTGACAAAGGAAATTCAAAGCCGAAGTATATGGTTGAGGATTCGATCCTATCCTCTGGAAAAGATTCTTTAGTTGGATAATCATTTCGGATTCTTTAATTCTTATCTAAGATCGATTGAAGATCCGATGGTCGACGAAGTATTCTTGGAATGTTCTATTCTTGGAAACCAAGATCCTGATTGTATGGGCGAACAGGATTGATGGGCTATCATCAGATTCCTTAAATAGCTCGGATGATCTTCTTGATTGATTCCGTCCAACGGGTAGATTGGAGGAATTCCTTTGGTAAGTGCCAACGGCTATAATGGCATAAAGGAGTATAAAAGGAAGACGTTCTAGCTGTTTTAGAAGTGTGATCGATAGAAAATTTCCAGTCGAAGAACCTTGATTGTTAGTCGATTGTTCGAGCGAAATTGTATACACGAGAGAGTGTTTATACTTGGTGACACCTTGAGCGAGTGTGGTAGATCATCTACACCTAGAAATCAAGGAAGATCAACACCGTAACAGCTCTTTGATCATAGTGGAATCCAGCCAATTGGCATCGGTGCGAAAGAGTGGACGTAGGCTTGAATCAAGCCGAACCACTATAAACCGCGTGTTCAATTCTCTCTTTTCCTTACTCAGTCTCACGATTGATTTTTAATTATCCAACTGTCTAAGTATTGTGCAATCTTTAAGAAAATTTTTATATACCTATTCACCCCCCCTCCAGGTACTCGTACTAGCTATTTCAATTGGTATCAGAGCTCGTGTTCTTACTTTATTTGAAGTGTTTTACTTCAGAGTAAAAGATCCATGGCTAGTATGCTAACACCAGGGCTGGTGGAAGGGCAAAGCAATACCAGACCACCCTACTTTGATGGAAATGATTACAACATCTGGAAAAACAAGATGAAAGCTTTTCTACGGTCAAAGGATCCTCTAGAATGGGGATGTTGTGGAAAAAGGAATCACTCCTCTTTGCTGCATCGCATATCGAAAGAGGGAAAGAAACTGTTGAAGCCAACGGAATGTCTCAAGAAGAGATAAACAAGAGACAAGCACTCGATGCTAAAGCAATTTATTCTTTATATTGTGTTTTGTCACCAACTGAATATAACAGAATATCTTCTTGTGTTACAGCAAAAGAAGTCTGGGACAGATTACATATCACTTATGAAGGGACAGACCGAGTGAAGGAGACCAGAATTAACATTCTCCTTGGTCAATATGAAGCCTTCAAAATGAAACCAGGAGAATCTATAACTGACATGTTTAGCCGTTTTACAGATATTGTCAATGGTCTTGAGAATCAAGGACAGAAAATTTCTGATCCCATGAAGGTGAACAAGCTCTGCGTGGACTCTTCAAGGATTGGAATCATATAAAGACTTCAATAAGAGAGACGCAAAGAATCATGCCATTATACGTAGACGAGCTGATTGGAACTCTTGATCTTATGAAGTGGAACGAATTAATGAAGACGAAGATCTAAGAGGTAAGAAATCCATTGCATTAAAATCTAACGATGATTTCGATGATACAGATTCGAAGAAGATCGGACGATGAGGAGCTTGCTCTTATGATCAGAAGGTTCAGAAAGCTAAATAGAAAAGGAAGAAGGTTCAACTCAAAGAAACAAAGTTTTCAGAAACAGCAAACCAAGTTTGTTGATAATGAGGAACCAAATAAAGATGTAGTTTGCTTCGAGTGTAAGAAAAAGGGACACATCAGACCCAACTGTCCTATTCTGAAGAAGAAAAGAGGAAAGCCTGAGAAGTCTCGAAAAGCTCTTAAAACCGAAACCTGGAGCGATACAGAGTGTGAAGAAAGTGATGAGGAATATGCCAACCCGTGTCTCGATGGCGCAATCGGACTCGGACTGGATCGACTCGGACGGTGAATTTGAGGTAAGTGATTACAAAATCCCTGTCAAAGTCTCTAAATACATTGATGAACTATGTTTTAGTCTTAAGACTTCTCTCAAAAAGATTTCCGAACTTAAAAAGGAAAACTCAGTTTTAAAACAAAAGGAAAATATTTTAGAAGAAAAAGTGAAAAGTTTAGACTTAAATGTTTCTACTCTTAAAGAGAATGAAGATAAACTTTCAAAAGAAAATGCTTTCTTAAAAACTGACTTATCAAATATTTCAAAGAAATTTTCAATAGGGTCCGAAAATTTTGAAAAAGTTCTTTCAATCCAAAGACCTTACTTCAATAAGTCTGGTCTAGGTATGACAGCGTAAACGATCCCCTTGATTGATTTTCCGAAAGTAAAAGAAAGAATTAAGAAAAGACCGTCGAGAGAGGCTTACAAAAATCATTTCAAGAAAGTTTTTGTAAAGTCTGTAGGTCGAAATGCTTTAAGGTATTCAAAGTGTAATAGTCAGGACCACTTTGAAAAAGAGTGTCCTATGGTTTGGAAGCCTGTCAAGAAAGTATGGCCTAATAATGCTTATTCTACTAACGCCAAAGGACCCAAGAAAATTTGGGTACCAAAGAAAGCTTGAGACTCTCTTTTGAATGCAGGTCTCTGTCAAAAAGAATGTAAAGTGGTATCTTGACAGCGGATGCTCAAGACACATGACAGGAGACTCAAATTGCTTCATAAAGCTTATTCAAGTAAATTGTGGAAAAGTTTCATTCGGAGGAAACAACAAAGGAAGCATTGTGGGATTTAGAATTGTGAAAATTGGAAATCTCACAATAAACAATGTCTCTCTAGTGGAAGGACTCAACTACAATCTTCTCAGCATTAGCCAACTGTGTGATATTGGTTACAAGATCTCTTTTCAAGAAGGCATATGTTCTGGAATTAGCAAAGACTCAACTCAGTCTTTCATGGGACGAAGGCATGGAAATATCTATCTCCTTGATGTAAAGCCAAATGAAGATCAATGTCTAATTTCAATTCAAGATGAAGCAGTCCTATGGCACAGAAAGCTTGGCCATGTCAACATGAAGCAATTAGCCAAAATCTCATCAAAGAAGCTTGTTCGAGGTCTACCTAAATTGCCATACCAAAAGTCTGATTTATGCACTCCATGCATTCTGGGAAAGCAGGTAAGAAATTCATTTAAGCCAATAAATCATATCTCTACTAATCATGTACTACAGTTGCTTCATATGGATCTCTTCGGACCAACAAGAACCCGAGCATTGGAGGTAAGAAATATTGTCTAGTAATCGTGGATGACTATTCTCGCTTTACCCGGGTATATTTTCTTGCAAGTAAGTCGAAACCTTTTCGTACTTTGAGAAGTTTGCTAAAAAGGTTCAAAATGAAAAAGGATGTGCTATTTCAAGTATAAGAACAAATCATGGAAGTGAATTTAAAAATCAAGATTTTACGAAATTACGTGATAAACTGGTTTTAATCACATGTTTTCCTCTCCGTATACTCGAGCAAAATGGAGTTGTGGAAAGAAAGAATAGATCTCTTCAAGAAATGGCTAGAACACTTTTAATTGAAAGTAAAATTTCTTCACGATTTTGGGTCAATTTGTTTCAACCGCTTGCTATGTTATAAATAAAGTCTTTCTAAGACCTATTCTAGAGAAAAACCCCTATGAATTATTCAAAGGTAAGAAGCCTATTGTTTCATACTTTCATGTGTTTGGTTGCAAATGCTTTATTTTGAAAAATGCAAATGATCGAGTTGGTAAGTTTGAAGAAAGATCGATGAAGGCATCTTCCTTGGATATTCTACATCAAGCAAAGCCTACGAGTCTATAACAAGAAAAGCCAGTCTGTGGAAGAATCAATGAATGTCAAATTCCAAGACTCAGCGGAAGATGAATCCAGCCAGACTCAGTACGAAGAGACTGAACCCGCTCTAGACCTTCCAATGTCTACATCTCAAGAAGCATCTCAGACTCTGGAAGTCCATCATCAAGATACTCATGAAGATTCAAATAAAGAAAGAGATCATCAACCAGGCAAATCGACTAGTAATTGGAAGCACAAATCCAGTCATCCCAAAGATCTCATTATTGGCGAACTCAATGAAGGAATCCGCACCCGAGATCAAAAAGGCGTGAAGAATCTAGTCTTTGTGGCTCTCATTTCTGAAATTGAACCAAAAAGCATAGAAGAAGCTTTATCGATGAAAGTTGGATCGAAGCTATGCAAGAAGAACTCAGACAGTTCAACATCAATGATGTCTGGGAATTGACATCTAAATCAAAAGGTAAAACTGTTATTGGAGCCAAATGGGTATTCAAGAACAAGATGAATGAAGAAGGAAAAGTCGTACGAAACAAAGCAAGACTCGTGGCCAAAGGATATACGCAAGAAGAAGGAATAGACTATGACGAGACTTACGCACCGCTTGCAAGGTTAAAAGCTATTCGACTATTACTTGCGTTTGCTTGTTATAAAAATTTCAGGTTATTCCAAATGGACGTCAAAAGTGCGTTCCTAAATGGATTTATCCATGAGGAAGTTTATGTGGAACAACCACCTGGGTTTGAAGACCCAAAGAAGCCGAGACTCGGTCTTGGGACCGAAAAAGGCCTTGTATGGTTTAAAGCAAGCACCTCGAGCTTGGTACGACAGACTAAGTAAGTTTTTATTACAGAATGGTTTTGTCAAAGGTAAAGTAGATACTACTTTGTTTATCAAAAAGGAAAACAAAAGCTTTTTACTTGTTCAAATATATGTAGACGATATTATTTTTGGATCACCTAACGAAAGTCTATGCAAGAAATTTTCTAAGTCTATGCAGGATGAGTTTGAAATGAGTATGATGGGAGAATTAACATTCTTTCTTGGACTCCAAGTGAAACAAATGAAGGAAGGAACTTTTATTCATCAAGAAAAATATGCAAATGATCTTGTCAAAAGGTTTGGATTGGAAAAGTGCAAAAAGACCGACATACCAATGTCATGTTCTCGAAGATAGACAAGGATGAAGAAGGGAAGAAAGTAGATCAAAAGCTGCACGGGAGCATGATCGGTTCACTTCTTTATCTTACTGCTTCTAGACCTGATATTTTGTTGAGTGTTTGCGTCTGTGCTAGGTTTCAATCCGATCCTAGAGAATCACATCTCATTGCCGTAAAACATATTATCAAATACGTTGCCTCATCTTCAAGCATTGGTCTTTGGTATCCAAAGAGGGGAGACTTTAATCTTCTAGGATACTCAGATGCAGATCTGGCCGGTTGCAGAGTCGATAGGAAGAGCACTTCTGGAACTTGTCAACTGCTTGGAAACAGGACAGTGTCTTGATTTTCAAGGAAGCAAAGCACTGTAACTCTCTCAACGACAGAAGTAGAGTATGTAGCCCTTGGAAGCTGCTGTTCGCAAATTCTATGGATAAAACAACAGCTACAAGACTTTGGGATTGAAGACTCATGCACAGAAATCAGATGTGACAACACCAGTGCGATCAATCTCACCAAAAATCCAATCCTTCATTCAAGAGCAAAGCATACTGAGATTCGACATCACTTCATTAAAGATCATATTCAAAATGGAGAAATCTCCGTTCAATTTATTGACTCAAAAAGTCAACTAGCGGATATATTCACAAAGCCTTTGGAGAAAAATCAATTCGACTTTATCCGTTCAAGACTCAACATTTTGAAGCTTGAAGAAGTTAAAGTCTAGAGACTCACCAACTTTAAGACTCTAACCTCTTAGTCTTTAAATCTTCAGACTCAGACATTTACGGCTATAGACTGTAAGTTGCTATTTTATCTAAAAGGTACGAATTCTCATTTAGTTATCTAAGCTCGAAAAGGTACGATCTTTCGTTCGGTTATTCTATAATCCGTGTGAAATTCAAAAACTTTAAAAAAAAAAAAAAGGGATTAATTTTGGCAGTTATTGATTTTGAAAAGAAGTGTTCGTACACTTTCCTTATACCGGTTGAACTTCCCTTTTCAAAACTGAGTTATATATATACAGTTTTTCTTCGCCCAAATCTTCAAAACCCTAAAAAAAACTCTCCTCCCGATTCTGTTTCTATTTCCTGTTCATCTTCGAGAAAGTGGTCATTTTTCTTGAGAAAGCAAGTGAAGGAATCTTCCAATCGACAAAGAATGATGTCTTCTTCAAGGAAATCATCAAGAATCGCAAGCAGGGGACCACAAAGAATGGAGAAGGGACCGACTCACTTCGATCTTACTGAGGAAGAAGACTTATCAAGTCAGCGACAAAGTCCGATTCGCTCTCCTCCACGTCATTCAACATCTCCTGCCCCACAAGGTGCGAGTCAACATCTGGAAGAAGAGATAATCGAGGATGCCGACCCAGTAAGAGTCCAAAGACCCTCCTTTATCTATAAGCTTTATCGTGCGTTGAAAAGCACCGGTACTTCATTAAAATATATAGATGACTTCCTTAAGGACAAAAATTATGGGAATGAGTATCTTTTTCTGCGAAAAATGGAGGAATTGGGAATTGCTCCTAAAGGAAGGGCAGAGGAGGCACTTGCGAACATTCCAAGTGACCCTCGTATGCCGGGACAAAATCGATTGAAGGGAACGATGATGACGAATGTTCCTTGAATTTCAACCTAAAATGGGTGTGGCCGCAAAAGTGAAAGGAAATCGGATGGATTTGTTTAAGTCCAAGGATCGGGAAAAGGTGTATTTTTGCTGTTGAAAAGAGGGGTGATAAACCCTAGAAGTGTTGATTTTGACTTCCTGGACGCCATCAACATGAACTTAAGAGAGAAGTTGAATTTGCTTCAACTTGAGACTTTTTGCTCTGACTCTACGGACGGGTATGCTCAACTGACCGCTTATTTCTATTCAAATCTAAGCTTTTTGGATGCGAATAGAATTTCATTCAGTGTACGAGATCAAGTCTACGTGGTAGATGTGAATATGTTGGCGGACATAGTTGGAGTTGAACGAGGACGTTATCTACCAATCAAAGTCTCACCTGCTCGTACCACTCACGGAACTTGTCAAAGATAGGGACGTAGAGAAGAAAATTACCTATTCCGGGATGAATGCCATCAACATTGTGCTTCATAAGATTGTGATCAACCTGTCTCGAGACCGAAGTCTACGTCAAAGACTTCTGTGTCTCTTTCTAAAGCAAAGTTGATGTACGCGATCAACTCAGGACGGAAGTTCTCTCTCCCGCACACTATTCTCTTCCATATGTACAGAGCAATGTCCAAAGACAAAGGACAATTGCCTTATCCTGGTCTGGTGACCAAGATCTTCAGACACATGAACATTTAACCGCCACAAACATTTTGTGTTCGACCGTGTGATAAGATGGTGGTAGGTTTGAAGATGTTAACGAAGATGCGTCTGCAAGAACTGTCCAAGGCAATGGAGAAATTCAGAGTGAAATCTCCAGTTCAGTCTGCTTCAAAAAGGAAAGGAAAGGAGGCCATTGGTGCCCCATCGAAAAAGAAGAAAAGAACTCTCATCCTGGAGGATGAAGATGAAGAAGAAGAGGATGAAGATCCCACTATCCAAGCACTGACAAGAACCAGACGCTCTGTGCCTCAACCGACAGAACTTCAGAAGAACAGAGAAGAAGAAGAGCAGAGAGAGAAAGAGAAAGAAGCTGAAGAAGAAAGAGAAGGAGAGAAAGAAAAGTCTGCTGAATCTGGAGAGAAGGGAAATCAAGAGCATGATCATCACTCTTCCCCTTTCGATGTCCTAGAGACAGGGGGAGTTGGCGAGCAAGAAAGGTCATCACCTCATGTTGCTGTTAGTGAAGGTCCAAGACAATCTCCTGCAGACTCAAAAGAATTTCAGGCTTCTCAATTGCCTGAAGAAGGTAATACGTCAATTCCAAATCTGCCAGACTATATAGAAGCGCCATCGTCTGCATTTACTCCATCAGAGAAAGTTCATGCCAGTACACAGACGGACGATTCTGTAGATTTTCGTAGCATCATGAATATTCTTCTGGAAATGCGTAGCCAGATATATGTTCTGGACTGTGAAATCCAAGCCATGAAGAATGCTGGACAACCATCGTCGGTCTCTCTGGAGGATAAATTCAAAGACCTTGCTCTGCAACTTCAAGCCAATGCTAAGGGAGAAGAGGTAGCTCAACTAAGGGAAGACCTGAAGAAGCTTGAAGGAGTAGTCTAGTCCATTGGGGATTTCCAAATCGTGCGCATTCCCAAGCAGACATGACTCCTTTCTCACCCTTTTTAATGATGACAAAAAGGGGGAAAATCAATTTGAACCAACAACTTTCAACATTTTAAAACTTTTGTGGTTATGTTTATTTTTGAGTATGACTTGAGAACTTGAACTTGGGTGTGAATTTAAATTTGACTGAATTGGTTGTGGATTTTGATGCTTGACTGGTTGCATTTTTATCAAGTGTTGTTATATGGTATTACTCATGAAAGACTAACCAATTTTCTGTGGATGCGTAGTCCGGTTGCTTTATTAATCTTTTTGAGTTAGCCATATTGCTTGAGAAATGTTTTTGCAGGTCAAAGTTGTTCAAATTTACAAGAAAGTTTTGTCACCATAAAAAAGGGGAGATTGTTGGAGAAATCTTTCCGAATATTTTGAAGCCGACAAAACGTTTTATCGAGTCTAAGTCTGGATGTTTGGAGACCGACGGTTTAAAGTCCGAAGACTTTGTATTCTCGAGACTCAAGACTCAAGACTCAAGACTCAAGACTTAAGTCTATTCTCACTGACAGTCTTTCTAATCCAGTGACGAAGGAAATCCAAAGCCGAAGTATATGGTTGAGGATTCGATCCTATCCTCTGGAAAAGATTCTTTAGTTGGATAATCATTTCGGATTCTTTAATTCTTATCTAAGATCGATTGAAGATCCGATGGTCGACGAAGTATTCTTGGAATGTTCTATTCTTGGAAACCAAGATCCTGATTGTATGGGCGAACAGGATTGATGGGCTATCATCAGATTCCTTAAATAGCTCGGATGATCTTCTTGATTGATTCCGTCCAACGGGTAGATTGGAGGAATTCCTTTGGTAAGTGCCAACGGCTATAATGGCATAAAGGAGTATAAAAGGAAGACGTTCTAGCTGTTTTAGAAGTGTAATCGATAGAAAATTTCCAGAGTCTGAAGAACCTTGATTGTTAGTTGATACTGTTCGAGCGAAATTGTATACACAGAGAGTGTTTATACTTGGTGACACCTTGAGCGAGTGTGGTAGATCATCTACACCTAGAAATCAAGGAAGATCAACACTGTAACAGCTCTTTGATCATAGTGGAATCCAGCCAATTGGCTGTCAGTGCAGAAGAGTGGACGTAGGCTTGAATCAAGCCGAACCACTATAAACCGCGTGTTTAATTCTCTCTTTTCCTTACTCAGTCTCACGATTAATTTTTAATTATCCAACTGTCTAAGTATTGTGCAATCTTTAAGAAAATTTTTATATACCTATTCACCCCCCCTTTAGGTACTCGTACTAGCTATTTCAACTTGCTCATCGGTCCATGATCTCCTTAAATACTCCTCCACTTCCAAACTATCCGTTGGATAGTATCCTAGAGAATCGTCTTCCAATATACCCATTGGACAGCTCTGTATCTAGAAGATTTGGTAGCCGTTGAGTGACAAAGGTAGAATCCCAAATTGATTCCGATCGCCCATACAAACGAAATCTTGGTTTCCATAAGTAAAGCTTCTTCGTATATAAAGTTCTTGTCTTCAAGATCCAATCGTCAATCAAATAGATTGAGTCAATCAAATCAATATTGATGTGGAATTCAAACCAGATCACTAGCCGTTGTACCTTCGGGGCTTGAGTTACGTTTTCTCGAATCCGGATGTAAAGTCTGAGAGCAATAGACTTTACAATCTGAGTTTGAGTGTATTCTGCTTCTGAACAGATTTAGCTTTAAGATCTGTACCCAGTTCAGCTTTAGCATAGAGTCTGTCTTCTGGTTCATCATTCGCGTTCAGTCTGGAATTAGTCAGAGTTGACAAACTTCTGATGTAGAACAGACTTTGACACTAAGGTCTTGCAGTCTTCAGACCTTGACACATAAGTCTGTAAATCTTCATAATATACTTTGGACATGTGCTGCGTTCATTCTTCTGGCAGTCTTCTGACTTTGATAATATTCTTTACATGTTCTATCATCTGCATGGTCTATTACTTAACCATTAAACATGTTAGTAACCTTTGATTTATTTTGTCATCTTCAAAACATCTAAGGGATTTCCCTAACAATAACCATTATAATTTTGTTCTAAAATCATTTTGTTTTGTTCAACAAATAAGTTTGGAACATAAATCCGTTTGGTAATGTAATTTAATTTTTCTATTTCGGGAACAAATTTTTAGTCCAGAAATAGGTTTGCAACAAAAATAAGAAGTAAATTTTTTTCTATTTCTCTATTTTTCGAATAGAAATGATAAATAAAAACTCTTATCATTGCTCATCCTCTTTACTAACCAATTGCTCACCCTTTTGTTGCTTGCTATTGCTACCCACCACTTGCCATCTGCTGCCGCTTGCCGTCGGTCGCCTCTCACTATCGCCATCGCCAAGAGGGAGAAATTTTGTATGCGTATTTTTATTTAGAAACTCATCTATGAATAGGAATAGAAAAATCTATTTTCGTTCAAGAAATTAATTTCTGGCCATAATGATTATTATTCTTGCCATAAATGTTCATTTTTTCTCTAATTTTGGCACTTAAGTGTACCTTTAGAAAGTTTTGACACTTATATGTCCCCTCGTGTCAAGTTGGAACTTGGGATATTCTTATGCCCTACAATTCCCTTGCATCATTATATCGTGTGTTTATCTTCCGATTGTTTTATACAATTGAGAATAAGATAGACATTATCTAGAAATGCCAATTCAAGCGCCATAGATTAAGTTCAAATGCACTTGATATACACTATGGCACACCATTAACATGAGATTTGCTGTTAGTTGATACCATCGGGGAATGCTAATCAAGTGTTTTAACCATCCTGAGCCATTGTTACATCAACAGTTAGGGAAAAAAGGATAATATGATAAAAGGAAATGATGAGAAGACTACTTGCTGATGTATCTACTTAAGACCCGGCATCTTATCATTGGATTATGGAATGAGGGCAACATAAGCTACATTGTACATAACATAGTCCTCAGATGGTTTTGCATATCAGTTTTGCCTAGCTGCAGCTTGCCCAGGATCTCAGAACTGTATATGTAGAAACATGGTAAAATTACAAGGAGGCTTGTTTTCACCGAAAAGTGTCGATGAAAATGCTTTTGATCAATGTGAAAATAGACAAAGGACATAAATGGCCCTTTATTGGTTCTTGGACAAAAAAAGCAACCAACCAAAAAATTAAAAGTAGGAATATTACAAACAATCGTGTGTCCTGCCATAAAAAAAACGTTGACATCTAAATATCACCTACTAATAAAATAAAAAAATTATTTTGTGATTTGAGATCTTTGATAGCGATAGGGTTTGATGTTAAACCAAAAATAGCCAAATGCCGCATTCATTCGTCCTATTTAGATAAATAAGTTAGGTTCACTCCATTTCATTAGCATTTAGGTGCCACTTCATAAATAAGTCAAAATTTGAATTTTCGATTGACTTTTATGTCAATTTAAGAAAGCCGACCCTTTATTGAAAACGAAAATATCATAACAATGCATATGGGCGTTGTCACCATTCCATCATTGCATATAGATTAAGGAGCAATTTCACGCATTAGTCAAAGGTTGACTTTTCGATAAAACCAAGAACTATGACCTTTGACAAAAACATCATCATTTGCAGGGCAATTTAAAGGGCACATCTATTTTGGCTTTTGACGGTTTTGGAGCGGAATGTTTCGATAAACTAGAAAATTTGTGATATTTGGTCAATTTGATTAGACAAATTAAATGGTAAAAGGACTCAATCGGAAAAGCCGTGATGTCACGCCCCGATCCTCGGGCACGTGCACATCCTTCACTCTTGGTCGATTTTATAATGCGATATCCCAGGACAATGTATCGCCGACCCTTTCATTTTTAAGCACATGCGGAAGCAGTTAAAATCCCCAGATAATAAAACGATGGGATAGAAAAGCAGGGCCATATTTTTCATATTGAAATTTATAACCAAACTTTTATACAAACCACAAACCCTTTCAAAACTATTCACATCAAAACAGAGGTCTCAAAAGAAGACAGAAACTTAGATGAACTAGGCCGAACTCAAGGCCCTTCTCAGGATTGTCTTCTTCTCCCAAAAATCCTTCTCCAACTCTTCCTCCTCAGCTCCTTAGCGGGGTCCGAAATGGTTTTCCCCAACCGGGATGAGACTACGTCTCAGCCGAGTTCTACCCCACTAAGCCCGATTAGTGAACCATTATACTAAAGGCTGCCTAAACACGCATAGGTCGAAGACGTACCTTAGCATCGATTCCACCGCAAGTCAGTATAATTCACAATAGGCACTCAAGCAATCATATCATCGATCAAAGCATCAATTAAATCGACCAGTTGATTACAAGCCAACAAGACCACTCACGGTCATTCCCACTACCAATCAATTCACAACATCAAATCAAAACAATGATCAATCGACTCGTCGATTACATGCCAACCCGACCATTTCCGGTCATTCAAGCTATTGCTATTCGAGTCCCACTCAACAACATTCAAATATTTAATGGCTTTACGGTCCCACTCGACCACTTTCGATATTCAATGGCTTTACTGGCCCCACTCGACCACTTTCAAGATTCAATGGCTTTACGGCCCCACTCGACCACTTTCGAATCATGGGCTTTACGGCCCCACTCGACCACTTTCAAGAATCAATGGCTTTACGGTCCCACTCGACCACTTTCAAGAATCAATGGCTTTACTGGCCCCACTCGACCACTTTCAAGAATCAATGGCTTTACGGTCCCACTCGACCACTTTTAAGAATCAATGGGCTTTACGGCCCCACTCGACCACTTTCAAGATTCAATGGGCTTTTTACGGTCCCACTCGACCACTTTCAAGAATCAATGGCTTTACGGTCCCACTCGACCACTTTCAAGATCAATCAATACTCAACGATTTCTCAATGGAATAATTAACCACAACAATTTAGGAATATATCCTAAATTCCACCCCAATTCAATTTGGCACAATTCAAAGCTCAAATAAATAAACGGACTGCGTCACGACAATCGGCACGAGATTTCGGTCGTCGGCCATCTCAATCTTAATTTCCGAAAAATAATTAATTAATTAATTAATTTCGAAAAGTAATTAATAAATATAAAAATTTCTGTTTAGCTCAAAATAAGGCCCAATTAAATAAACGGACTTCACCACGGTCATCAGCATAATTTTCCGGTCACGAGCCATCCCAGTTGAATTTTCGGAAAATAAATAATTATTTAATTAATTTCGAAAATTAATTAATATTAAAAATTCAATTTAGCTTAAAGTAAAGTTCGATTAAATAAACGGACTTTGCCACGATCATCAGCATAATTTTCCGGTTCCAAACCATCTCCCTTGAATTTTCGGAAAATAAATAATTATTTAATTAAATTCCGAAAATTAATATTTAAATGCCCAAAAATCTCACTTAGGCCCGAATCGCCAAATTGAAGCCCAATTAGGGGTCGGAAAATTCCCGAGATGCTTCCAATAAATAGTAGACCACGTCTACTTGCTAATTGCGCAATCAATTTATTTAAATCACATCACAATTGGCTAATAATTGCTAATTACTTCTAATCTAACAATCTAAACATAATTAATTAAAACTAAACAAACCTTAAAGCATAATTAGTCAACTAATCCAAGATTAGTGAGATTACTCACCAAATCGCGCGCAAATCGGATCAATCCGACGGCGGCGACGCGAGGAACGATTCTTCCCAAAGCACGGCTCGGGTTCGGGGCCCGGAAACGGCCCAAAACGGCCTTGAACAGTGCTGGAAACCCATTTTTCCAGCTGCTGTTCATGGCCAAACGAGGCTGCTCCGGTGGCTAAGATGGCGGAGCAAGGCCGGCGGAGGGCAAGGGGAACGCCGGGGAGGTCCGGCGGGGCTAGGCGGTGGCCGGAGGTGGCCGGGGACGGCTGGGCGGAGCTGGAACAGAGGCGAAACAGCAGCTGGTTCGCTCGGCTTGGGCGCGCGGACGAGCGGCTGGGCGCGGGCGAAGCGCGCGGGCGGTGCGGCGGCGCGACGGCGCGACGGCGGGACGACGACGGGCTGCGCCGCTCCTGCTCCGGGCTCCTGGTTCGCACGCGAAAGAAAAAGGAAGGAGAAGAAGAACTGGTTCGGTCGTGCAGGGGAAGAAAGAAGAGAGAGGAGAGAGAGAGAGAGAGAGAGAGAGAGAGAGAGAGAGATGGGGTAAGCATTGACTGGTCAACAAAAGAGGGAGGGAAAGTGAGCGGTGGGGGAGGGATCGTACGAGGGGAAGGGGAGAGGAGAGAGGAGAGAGAAAGAAAAGAGGGAAAAAGAGAAAAAAGAAAGAAAAGAAAAGAGAGGGGGGAGAAAGAAAAGAGAGAAAAGAAAAGGGGAGAGAGAGAGAAAAATAAATTGCATACTTTTATTATGCAAATTTTTCTTTTCTCTTTCTATTTTATTTTGGTCTTCAATTTTTCTTCCGATAATTTCTTTATTGAAATTTCGACTCGTCAACAAATTGACGGCGATGAGACGGAGATCCTAAAATTAAGAATTATGACGTCTTAAATTCGATTCCCGAAATCGAGTTTAATTTCGTAGTTAAAAATCGATCGACGTGATTTTAGCTCAATCCAACCAACTAGGTAGCTTTTAGGGATTTTACGGCCGATACATCCCTTAACGGCTTCACCTAATAGGTTAGTTAACTCGTGAGTGATCATTTCGAGAGAAAAAGGCCATAGGCACGCCAACGAATTGCCCATTTCACTTTATCGAAACGGGGTCGAATTTCAGGATGTCACACGTGAAAGTATAAAGAGGAGAAGTTTATTCTTTTCCTAGTATTTCATCCACTAGATTAGGTGATCAAGTACGTTCGGGTGATTTCATCAACTTCACCGATTTTGTGAGCAATACTATAGGAAAGTAAATAGATTATCACACATTACAAATGTACATGCATAAGCTGCTTATATAAGTAAGATATAAGAGGAAAAGATATCGTGAAATAATTTCAAAATCAAGTCTCTTACAAACACCATAAATTGATTGTAGGATCGACAACATATGGTTTCAACATAAACTGAGTACAAAGACAGATGCAAGCACACCATTCAAAAGAGAAATGCTAACTGGGTACCAAAACACTACCTTGCAGATTACTAGACAAGGTCACCTTGAGTGTCAGAATTGTATAATTTTGTTGGATTATTTTCACATGTTCTAAAAGTTTAAACTTGTAAATAAAAACATGGTTTAATATTTAAGTATTCTAATGTTTTACCCCATTTGTAGATTAGACTTTTCTCAAATACTAGAGCATGAAAAATATATAATTAAGATGCAAATGAAGGGTTCTATAAATATTTGAGCTCAAGACCTTCTCAAATACTATATGATGCGGCCGACTGTGGCTTAAAGTTTTAGCATCTCTCTTCCAACGTGGGTGCCACATCATTTAGTTCTGTCGTATGAAGTTTTGGCATCTCTCTTCCTCAAAATCCTCTGGAAGCAACTAGAAGAACCTTTTTCCTAGGAGGGAGATTTCGGGGATATCGAGGCAGCGGTTAGGATTTTCAAAAGGGAACTTGTTGGTCTTGTGGGCCAAGAGGAGCCACACGTGAGTGATGAGCGCACCTCCTCTTCTCAGTTGCTTGGCATGGCAATACACATGACAATTGTATGCTGCATGACACAACATCTCCACCCAAATGCTGCTGATGAGCTCCCACTTGTTGTCCATCGTCCTTAGGTCGGCCACAAGCTTCTGCACCTCTGACAACACGTCCCACGTTTCCTTACTTGGTATGACAGGGTGTGGGACATCACCATTCAGCGACGACAGTGCGTTAATTGCTTCTTTATAGTCTCGGTACATCATGTACTCTGATAGGAATTTACTTCCTCCACAAGCATTGGATTTTTCGATTTCCAATGACTGCAAGATTTTTGTTGCAATGTGCCAGATTATGATGCTCTTAGCAAATATTGCCTCGATGCTACTCGTCAGTCCTTGTTTCTCTTGGATGCCGTGAATCTCGAGCGTCCACTTGCCTCTTTGATTGAAGCGCCGGAAGTTTCTTTTCTGCTCTAGCTCCTCCATCTTTCGTAGTACCAACGCCATGAGGTGCAAGGGCATGGGCTGGCGGGACTGTAACCAATACCAACTGAAGATCTCCCGCTTGCCAAACCAATCAAGTACCGTGCGGACGGCCATCCACTTACCAAACCAATTAAGTACCTCGCGGACTGGATTTCACCTTTCTTGGTATGAGAGGCAGTGTTTTAACAGATCGATCTGCCCTATCGACCTCGACCATCTTTTCTTCCTCATGCACCGATTAACCAGAAACGGGATGAGCCTTAAGAAGAGCCTTGAGAAGAGCGGCATCCCAAGGTTCATACTCATCTCCACCACTTGCCCAATCCGAAAATGCCAACGTTGCGATCTGATAAAGCTCAAGACATGTGACTGCCATCAGTAACGCATAGGTGTAGGTGATGTACATATCAATCAAGAAGGCGCTCTTGAAGATCACGGCGAATCTACACAATGCAGACACCAAGCAAAAGAAACCGATAGAGCAGCCTATGATGCCGCATTTCGTGTACAGAATGGGCGCTTTAGTGTAGAGCGTGTCGAACATGAAGTTCAGCTCAATCTCGTTCACGGTGAAAGCGCGGTTGGCACTGTCGATGCGCATCCAATCTCGGGATACGAACACAGGGTGGTACGGCCAGTTCACGAGGTGGGGCTTTAGGCAATCGAACCGAAAGTAGGCCTTCAAGATGTCCTTTGCGTAGTCAAACTTCTTGTCCTCGGGGAATTGTTCGAGCTGAGGACTGCTTTCCCTGGCTTCCTTGGTTACTTTGGGATAGTACTCGGCGTTCACAATTGAGTTCTCGTCGTACACGGATTTGAGAGCCCAGATCCACAATGCTGCCTTTATGAATCCGGCAACGAACAAGAGGATGTACAGCCGTGAGACTGGGGACGAGCCGTCCCAACAGCGAATGAGAATACGAACCATGAAGACAACTGTAGCCCCGATGTTCAGAATCTGTCTCATTCCCAGCTGGTTATCTTCCACCGCATAGGCCGTTATGCGGTCTGGGTACCCAAGTTGCATCAGAAGCAATGGGGCAAGCAGCCCTTCCAACACCACGTCTTAACTCGGATCTTCAGGATCATCGATGCGGACCACAGAAAGCTTGCCCAGCGCAATTTTCACAAAGAAAGAAAGGAGCAAATAGGAAGCCCAGACGATGAATCTAACAAAATTCGACCTCATATATTTCCGACGACTGCCTAATATTATGAGAAAAATCTCGCAGGCAACGCTTGCAGTGACCAAGAAATGAATCCCCCAGTCCATCCACAGATCTTTTAGCAGCGGCAACACCGTGTTGATTATTGAGGAAATCCGACTGATCAAACTCATGGTGGCTTCCTTCAGATGTGCTCACTAGACATCCATGCAAATGCAGAGTAAGGAAAATATTTACCTTGCCTCTGAAGAATAATTTCTAAGCACTTGCACAAAACTGCATGGTTGCATAGATTATTTCTCTACAAGTTAATCGCAAAAAAAGGAAGATTTACAATGCAATTATAGTTCTTCGCCTAACATACTGTTCATCTCTCTTTCCTTTCCTAGAGTTGTTGACTGTATATCCTTTTGCGATCCTCGTATTTTTCTTCTTCTTTTTTCTGTTACACCTTTTTCTTTTTGTCAGTTAGATCTTAAATATTTAGGAAAGGAGCACTCTTCCGCATCGTAAGATGGTACAAATTTGTGCCGTTAGCGGTCCACCTTCTCATGAGTCTTCGTTAATAGTTCAGAGTAATAAGCTACATGTACTTGCTCCAATTAGGCTATTTGGGAAAACAAATTGTAGTTCAAAGGTGAATGTTTTCCAAAATTATAGCATTGAAATGGTCGATTGAAAATTCCAGTCACTAAAGTGAGCGTTGCATGAAAATTATGACACTTTTGATGTCATTTCTTCAAATTCCTTAAGGGTGATTTACAACGAATTCCCTTTAATGCGGCTCTTAAGTTTTTCTACCTCTATTTTTCATATATTAGCTGTTCAAAGTATCTTCTAAACAGATTTAAGAAGAAAAAAATAGAAAAAAAGGTGGAGGAGAGGTGTTACAGGCGTATTAGTAAAGGTGAGAAGGTTTTGGGATGAGTAAGGTATTTTCCCAAAAATAGAACCTTAGGTAGTAGTTTCAACTACCTTGTAAGTTCTTGAAACACCTTAAACTCTAGAACTTGTCAGCGCCAAGGGTTCTTGGGTACCTTATGATATCCTGTACTTTTTCATATGGTTTCATTAATATATATATATATATATATATATATATATATATATATGATTTCATTATAAAATAAAAAAAAGTCATTAATATTGTTATTTACAAATCGGACATTCAAACATAACATATAAATGGATTACAAGTTAAATTCATGTTCGTATCTAATATTAACATACGTGAATAACAAATGACTTTAGGTGCAATTGCTCTCAGGTTAGATTTTCTAAGTTTTAAGTAGAAGAGGATTCACGACTGCCAAAATAATCTCTATAATCCTATCACATTGTACTTCCCACAGATCTCTCAAATCCCATTTACACAGGAAAGAATGCATTCAATAGCATGTTTGCTATCCCTTTTCAGGCATAGCAATCTTTAAATGTCAAATTTCGCCGGTTGTGAAGGAAGGAGGACGGAGGAAGGGTCTCAATTTCACTCGGTGGTTCTTTCACCAGTTGGAAAATGAACATCGTAGACAACAAAACATGTGCTGTAACTTGTATAGAATATGGTTAAGTGTACTGACCAGCAAATTAAAGTACGATAATCACTTGCCGAAACATCCAAAGCACGGAGATTGTACAAACCTTTTACCCTAAAGATAATAGGGGTTAGTAAACACAATAAGCAAATGCAAGCTAACTAAAGTAACAGGAAAGAAAGAGGTACAATGCAATGCAAGACTAGCACCACCACACCTGAACTTGAGGGCCGATGAATCCCAGAAGTTTTATCCAGAAGATGCCGACAGCGACACTGGAAAAATTGGGGAAACTGAAGTACAGAAAAGCAACTGAGAGATTTGTCCTAAGAATCATTGTTAAGGAACGAGTACTAGGAATATTAGCTTTACTTTCTTGGCTGGCAGATAACTTGTGCCTGAAGACTTTACAGCAATGAACTTCTGTTTCTTCAATTATTAAGTAAGAGAAAGAAAGGCATGGGATTAATAAGTACGAAAAGAGAATGGGAATTTGATTATTTGCTTGCAACCTCAGTTTCAGGTTCTTTTTCTCTTTTATTTGGTTGGCCTAATGAGTACGTAATCATGTTTAAAGTTTCGCCATCTATCTTTAAGATCACACGCGATTTTCATTCTATCCTGTACTTTTAGCTCTTTATTTACGCAAATGATAGGCTACTCAACCTTGGGTCTTGATGAAATTGTGGGGAGACTTTAGGTCCATTTTGTTTCCTTGAAAAATTAACATGATCGGTAAATAATATTTCATAAGGAAATTATTTTTCAAACTTTTCATAATGATTTTCATCTCATTTAAAAAATCCTACCAAACACAAGAAAATCAAACTATGACAAACTTTAGAAGGTGTTCAAGACAAATAAAACTAGTTGTGGAGCCCAATTTTCTAGACCTTGGCGGCAAGACTGCGGAACTCGAGCCTTGTACCTAGTATTTAGGCGCCAAATCAGGACTCCGAGCCTCGGACTCAAGATCCTCCAAGAACTTGTGGCCCTAGATGCTCAACTCTCGCCACCAGTGTTGAAGGTCTAGGTGCTTGGGTCCAAGTTTAAGCGTCTGGGGCACCGGCTAGTGCACTGAGATCTCAGGTGAGGCCCCTCGTGTCCAAATTTTTAGGAGCCGGAGTGTCTGATTTGGCCCCAAGGTCTCGACTTTTTACAAAAGGGATGATCCTAGCAACGGTGGAGGTCAAGTTAGATTCTAGGAAATGAACACCAATCTTTTAAAAGCATAGATCATATTTCGAATTTAAATACGGATTTTTGTTATGCATGAAAAATAATTTTTGTTGATTCATTTTAAAAATGATGCCAAAATGGGGAGAAGTACACTAGAAGTATAAAAAATTATGTACGGCACTCACTTTAGTGTCAAAAGTTTTCACCAGGTCATTTAAGTGCCAAATCGGAGAAAAAATGATCATTTAAGTGCCAATGGCAAAAAATTCCAACCAAATTGATTGCATGATATTTATAATTAAAACTATAATATGACTTAGCAATTTTTTTAAAAACTCCAGTCTATGTGGCATTTCCATGTGGCATGTTTAGTACTAAAGTAATCATTTTTTAACAATGATTAGCACTGAAGTGATTACTTTAAACAAAATTCGGCACTCAAATGATCACTATTTACAACTTTTAGACGACGTCATTAAGGGGTTACATGTTGACTAGACACGCTGACAAGTCACGTAGGACTGAGAAATTAATAAAATATAGCTATGTCGAATTTTCAACAGCCTAGATTAGAGTTGACACTTAAATGATTGTTTTCATAAAAAAAAAAATGGCACTTAAGTGATCTGAAAAGAACTTTTGGTACTAAAATAAGTGCCGTTCATAACTTTTGGCACTTCTAGTCTATTTATCCCAATTTTACTTAGTATTGCTCACCCCTTTATATTTTTCATATCGATAGCATGGATATACCACCTGTTGCGCATTATGGAGCACCCGCCCAAATGGAGGGCATGTTCCAGGATGTTCTGGATCCGGAGATGGGCTTGACATTTACCCAAGAGGAGGCTGTACTGTGGATAGACAACGGATGCCCAATATGGATTCCCATGCATTTTATATATTGGTTTCTCGATCTTGATGGCGAGCTCTTCGGCCGCTCCATTTTTGGGACAGCGGACCGGACACCGGAGCTGTTGTTACCTAAGTAGGTGGAGCACCATGGTGGGAACTCTTTGGTAAAGGTGGGGACTCGCCGGGTAGAGGAGACAAGCACCTTTTAGCCCCTCCCAGGTATTTTGTTTATACCCTTTTGGTATATGATGATGTGAATATAAATATGAAGATGTAAATTCCCCATGTAAGTAAAATGAATGGAAATAAAATGAAAACAAGTGTTTATGAATGTTTACTCTGTGTTGATCATGTTTGTGTTTCCTTGTTAGTGGAGAGTACTTGTAGTGGTAGTGTAAACTTGGATGTTCCGCGGGTGTTCAATTTATATTGTCCAATAATCTTGAGAATCATGTCTATCATCGTGAAATCTTACTTTATGAATGCAATCGAGGCAACTTCTGTGCATCTCCGGGAGTTAATCGAGCAAGCGAATGTCTGTATGAGGAGCCGGCGAGGGGCAGATTTGGCCAAAAATTAACGTACGCTAATTGGGATACTTAGGATAAGATCTCCCTCTCGAGTTGCTTTTGATAACCCAACTAGTTGGTCAAGTGATGCAGGTAGTGCGTTCCAAAAAATTCTGAATGAGATTATTGTGTTTCGCTATCAAATGTGAAATGTGAAGAGCAAAGCTAGTAACTTGATCATCTAACTCCAGCTCAACACCTTAAGACCTATTTAGATGGTGCTAACTGGATTATTACATCAATGATTTCAACTAAAATGAACTGGATGGACTATATTGAAATATTATCAAAAGGTTTAGAACGATATTAACCAAATTGAAAAATTTAAGATCGAATTAGTGGTCATGGACAACTTAAGATTAAATTCATCTTTTTTTAAACTTCCGATTAAGACAATCCATATGGTTATTGGCGAATACTGGAATCAGTTCATTTAAGTATCTCTCTAACATATAGAGACCCCAAAATGGTTTCCTACACAATTAATGGACAATATCAGGGCCTCAAGTTAGGTAAAATGTAATTGGATTTTATTCTCTAAATTTCTCCCGTTCATTCCCCCAAGAGGCAGATGGTTTTATCCTCTACGAGAAGTTGAATATTGAGAAAAAGGGCGTGCATGGAAACGTTTCTTAGAAACGTTTCCGAAACACTTCTGTACGGAAAGTGTTCCCAGGAACAAAAAGGAACAAACGCGTTTGGTTGCGTTTTGTTTTTTTTTGTTTTTTTGTTTCGGAACGAAATAAGAACAAAAAAAAGAAACAACAATTTGTTGTTTCTTGTTTAGAAAACATTTCTTGAAGAAACATTTCTCTCTTCTCTCTCTTCTTCTTCTCTTCTTCTTTTCTTCTTTTTTTCTTCTTTTTTCTTTCGCCGGTCGCCCGGCCTCAGCCATGGTCGGCGACTGGCCGTCAAGGCTCGGCCTCGCCCAGATCTGGCGAGGCCGAGTGTCGCCGGCCCCCGGCGACGCCGAGCCTCACCTTGGTTGGGCGAGCTCGGGCTCGCCCAGATCCGGCGAGGCCGAGCCTCGCCATGGCGGGCGAGCTCGAGCTCGCCAGATCCGGCGAGGCCGAGCCTCGCCATGGCCGGGCGAGCTCGAGCTCGCCAGATCCGGCGAGGCCGAGCCTCACCCAACCACGGCGAGGCTCGGCCTCGCCGAGGGCCGGCGAGCCTTGCCGTGGCTGGGCGAGGCCGCGCCCCGTCGGCCGGTCGCCGGGGCGGTGACCGGCCGAAAAAAGAAAAATAAAAAGAAAGGAAAAAAAAATAATAAAATAAAAATGTTTAAAAAAATTAAAAGAAACAAAAAAAGAATAAAATTTACCAAACGTGTTTCTATTCATTTTTTACTCCCAGACCAAACGTTACCAAACGCGTTCTTTTGTTCAAAAATTGTTCTCCGGAACAGAAACACTTTTTTTTGTTTCTGTTCCCAGGAACAAAAAAGAAACAGAATTGTTTCCATGTGCAGCCAAAGTGACTTCTGTGATTTGGGACTGGTATGACATTACTCTTGATTGGTCATCAAGGTGCAGACATTTGGAGTGTGAAAACTTAGAAGAGGAGGGTACTTAAATGCCGAAAATTTGGAAAGATATACTTAAGGGTCAAAATCGGAGCAAAATAGATTAGTTTAGTGCCAATGGCGAGAGATTCCACTTAAAATGCTAATGTGGCATTTTTTTTTATGAGACAAGTACAAAACAACGTTGTTTTACAAGCTAAAATCGTTAGATAAGCCGAAAATGACATCGTTTTGCACTCGATGTGGCGAATAAGCCAAAAACGACAAGATTTTGCCTCTTATTTGAATTTTAATATATATATATATATATATTAATTTAATTTAATTTAAAAATAAATTATTAATTTTTTTTTAATAAAGGAGGAGGGGATTGCAGAACGATGAGAGTTGTGCAAGCCCTCGCCACTACCTCCCCACCATTGCTGGGAAGGGCTAGCGAAGGTGAGGGAAGGGTTGATCGAGGTCGCCAAGCCCTAGCCAAAAAGACAAGCACTGTGCAAGCCCTCGCCATTACACAATCTCCTCCTCTATTTTTCAAAAAAAAAAAATAATTACTTTTAAATTGAATTTAAATTCAAATAAGAGGCAAAACAAAGTTGTTTTGGCTCTTTATTTGCTAACTCAATTTTCCAATGAGTCATGTAGACGAGTTATATTAATAAAAATAAGCCACGTTGGATTTTCGGCATCCTTCATTGGAGTTAGCACTTAAATGTCCCATTTAAAAAAAAAATTGCACTTAAATGTAACTTTTAGATTTTCTAGCACTTAAGTGTCACTCAGTACTAAATTTTGGAACTTGCGCTATACTTCTGGCATTGGTCATCCATAGAGACTTTCTAAGAGGATTTTGAGAATTTCCCAATTCTAAAAATTTAAGCACTAATAATAGAAACACAGCTTGTAGATAAGTTAATATAAATTCCATGGATAATGATGTCATATATTTTGACAACCTTTATCTCCTCATTATCAAATGAGTTTCGCTTTCTAATGCCTTAACGTGTTAGGGTATTATTTTCTTCCGAAGAACAAAATTTTATAGAACTAAAAGCCTTGATTCTCATATCATTGCGCCCGAACACCCGACGGCGCCCAACACCACTCCATCACCGTCGACAACTCAAATCTCTTCCTCGCTTTGCAACATACAAAGGTCGCAACCACCGCACCAGTTAAAGTGATCTTAAATTTAAGGTTGCCTGAGGAGCATTGATCTGAGGTCGCAGCCTTAGACTGGTGATGGCCCGAGTTTGCGGATCGAATTTCGGCATAAATAAATAATTTAGGATCTTATAAATTTCGGCATCCTCAGAATAATCTTAGAGAATCACGTTCGTCACCGTGAAATTTTATTTTATGCACGTGATCGAGACGGCTCGCGTGCATCTCCAAAAAGTGAATCCAGTCAAGCGGATGACTGTATGATAACGAATAAGCAACGGCCACCTAATTGCGGAGTATATCATAGGCTCTCTTCTTTTATAATTAAAGTCTATGATCCGCTGATGGCGCCGTAAACGGAAAATGCTTGTACGTATTGGCTTTCAAGCCAGCTAAATTGAAAGACCTGGATCACTCCATGACATCTTTGGGATCAAATAAGTCAAGCGGCCGACAGAAAAGACTGCATCCATGGCTTAATGTGGTGTCGACATGCCCAACATGGTATCATCAGATCATTAATATCTTACAGCATAATCAGATGAAGTCAAGGCTTCTAGAAACATGCCGATGCTGAGGATCTGACGTTTGTCTACAAATCTAGTATAAAGTGTCAGGCTACATAAGAATTCAAAATGCCTATTGAATAGCGAGGATTGTTTCGGTGACACCTTGGATTTAACTCGCTTGATGTATTGTTCACTTTTGCCTGAACATCACGGTTTTGTTGAATCATACCGAGCCTTAAGGTTTTGTCCTTTGACATACAAATGAGCACTATCATAGAAAGTCACCCATCCTAGAAATGCTCCGTTTGAACATGCTTAACATTCCGTAAATTAATTCCAATGTTCACATATATATTTCATAACCACTTTCCTCCTACTCAGTATAATATCTCATAACCACTCTTCTCCTACTCCGTATAAAATTCAATTCATTCCTGACCTTTTGTCATCATATAAGCCTGCCAAGAGACACTTCTTGTCCAGATCCTCTCGCTCCAGTGACCAATCCCTGCCTTCATCACACCTGTCCTCGCAATTTCTCTGTTATCCAACTTCTGTTGATTTAATCGACCAAAAAAAAAAAAAAAAAAAGAAAACTTCTGTTGATTTCATAAAGGAATCGTTTGATCGAGGGGGTTCTCTCGATGGGCTGTAAAACCTCAAGATTTGCATCAGATGCTATTTCAAATTAGAGATCTAGTCGAGTTGGCTATGGCTTTTTGCACCATCGATTTGGTTGTTAGTAAAAGAAAGTGGGTAATTCCAATCACAAAATCAATGGTATCAACAATAGTCCTTTGAAATTTATCAACTCCTTTATCTTCGACAAAGAAACACTTCTTTTAACTTGTACCAAATTTTATTTACCCTTTTAGCAGCACCTTAAATTTATCCAATTGGAAAAGGTTAGCAAATAATTGATCTTTCGTTAAACAAATGCATAATACCTCTGGTTTTGAAATTCAATTTCTCCATCAGGCATGAAAAGATAAAAAGAATAGAAGAGTTGGACGATGATTTTGGTTTATATGAAAAGGAACAAATATGCCTTCTTACCTTTTACCAATAAATAAATAAATAAATAAATACGCTGACGTCATAAATATCTATGAAGTGCAACTCAGTCTTCAATTTTTCATCCTAAAACTAATAAATATTCGTGCGATCAAGGTTCTTTCATATAATTGCACTTTTTTCTTATTAATTTCTCTAATCTATTATGCTAAGTCCAAACGTCAAATTCTTGGTATCACTTCTAAGTTATGGTAAGAAAAGCTTTAGAAAGGCAAATTCCCTGGACCCAAATGCAACAGACTAGAACCGAAGCTAGTTCGACATTTTTCACTCTTGTATATTTTTATGAAATGAATTTTGTACATTGCTGTAAAAAGAGTGATAAAAAATAAGAACCTAATCTTCTCCAACTCCAAGGATCATATCTAAAATAAAGGTCGTTTATTTCACAGAAAATAGATGATTTAGAAAACATTTTCTTAAAAATGATCACTTATAAAAAAAAAAATCATCACCCATAAAAATATTTAGACATAAATTGTGATCGATAATAAAATAATTTTTATTAACTAATTATTTTAAACAGTAAAAGCGACCATATTCAAATCATTCATTTTTTGAAAAATAAATGGAACCTAAAACATGAGAGTAGTTCATTGTGATCGTATACGAAGCATTTCGCTTTTCAGTCAAACTTGTCCCCGATCAACCCAAGATCCAGACGAGCACCATGAGCCTGAATTGACGTTTAATCGGAATGAACAAAAATCGGCTTGAGTTTTTGGTCCAGTTTCGATGTGATATTTTTCCCCCCAATTATGACTATTTTCTAGTAGTACTCTAGTTGTTCACAAGTTGCTCTATCAAACCATCATATAATATCTTCAAGTGACAACTAGACCTATCAAATGGGTGGTTCAGATCATTTAATGACCCGACCCAAATTAATCAATTAACTCGTTTATGACTCATTTATTAGCAATGTAAATTTATTAACATATCCGACCCACCCCATACTCAACTCATACCCGACCCGACTTATATTGTAAAACACTTCCATATTTAACCAAATATATATATATATATATATATATATATATATATATATATATATATATTTTACTAAAACACTTCCATACAATTACAAATATAATGGATAAATTTCATAATTTTTTTTTAATTGAGGCCACATTTATTTCACGAAAAATATAGTAATTTTGAAAATTATTATATTTTCCAGCATTATAATGAAACTTGAAAATGAATTAGAAAATATTTTTTCACTTAGTACAGAAAATCTAATTTGATTTTTTGTGCACTCCTTTTAAGTATTTTTATTTTATTTTATTTGTAAATACAATTTTAATTATTTTAATTTCCTTTTTCCTTTTTTTTTTTTTTTTTCTCCTTCTTCTCTCAATCGCTAGCCACAGTGGTTGTGGTCGGCAACAAGCAAGCTCAAGCCTTGCCATGGGCCGATGAGGCTTGAGCTCGCCCAATTCCGACAAGCCAAGCCTCACCAACCTTAGGTAAAGCTCCACCTTACTAGATCCATAGAGCACGAGTTTCACCAGATAGGCGAGGTGCCATGCCCAATCACGAGCTTGAGCTCACCAAATCAAGGAGGTTGGAGTCTCGCCAACGCTGAGGCTAGCGAGCTTGGCCTCACCAAATATGGCGAGCCCGATTGGTGAGCTTGAGGCTTGCCAATGCAATTGGTGACTAGGCTAAGGCTTCGTGACCCTCGCCCATTGCCAATGAGGGCCCAGCAGCCCTTGCCCAATGGCTAGTGAGGGTCGGCCGCTAGAATTTGTAGGGGAAAAAGTGAAAGAAAATAAAATAAAAATTATTAAAAAATCGAAAATTAAAAAAAAAATTCATAATAACTGTTCAAAAGGATGATATCTCGTTAATGGGTTGACTATTTCACACCTATTTACAACCTATGTATCATTAGACTTCCATACAATCCAAACCCATCAACAACCTATTTATTAAAACTTAACTAACCCATATATGGGTTATCCCATTGTAAATGGGTTCAAAATTTTGACACCTCTAGTGACCACCAACAAGCATTCAAGATTAAGCTGAGCAAATATCTCATGAACATAACCAATCAATGAAAGCTCCTGATGTACGCGACAGCTCCTTGCATATATGCTTATGCCTGACCCATTTTCTGGGTACAATCTCAGAGCATTCACAACCGAAAAGATCTCGTAGAGTCTGGCTCTTGGACTTGTACCATCCATGAGTTATTAGAAATTTTGAGAAATGTCTGACATGTCGAAATTCTTGGATCCAACTTAAGGTCTAACCACAGAACCCGAAAGGAAAGACACCACACGTTACAAGGTCGATTCGCTGAGTTTCTTCATGCATCGAAAAACTCTCTTGGGAGCCCCGAAAGACGTATTACATGATGCGACTGATCCTAGTTGGAGTGAAGCGGTGCATTAACGTGGCGTGATTGTGGGTATCACTCCACTTACAAGGTCACTTCCCAACAAATCGAGGGATTTGTATGGACTTCTCCTGGGGTAAAGAGTCTGAGGAGCAGGATCCTTGATTCCTGAACTGGAAGGTTCAGATTCCATGGTGATAGCGTCAGTTTCTGGTAGCATGAAAGATATATTCTCCAATTCTCGTACCACCTCCAACATTGTTGGTCGCGCCTTGGTCTGATCATCGCAACACTTGAGGGCCAATGCCATAAACTTCTTGATACATTCAGAAGGATATGGGCCCATGCTTCGATCTATGATAGAGAACATCGATCCAGATTGACAAGCTTGTAGCACCTGCCAATGTGATCAACAACATAAAAATTCACAGTGAGAGAATGCCACCAGTTGGACAATATCATGATGCAAAAGTTACGCTTCATCTCAAAATTCTGAGACTATGCCAAGAAATGCAATGGAATCGAATTTGAGGCCACTCTCTTAGTGATGGAAAACTAGTGATAGCATTCTATGTTCTGTTGACATAGAATTCAGCACATCGGTGAGTTGGAAAGATAGTCATACTGACACTGCCCTGGATTGCTGTATACATGAGTCAGGAGAATATAGGAAGTATTATCCGGTGGGGTTTATATGACCATTCCACTAGGATATGAAGGAAAGCGAAAGAACAAGTACCTCCCTGACAATGTTTCTGCCATGAGATATGGGCGGCATCCCTGTCAACAGCTCCAAAAATACAATCCCAAGGCTGTAAACATCACTCTTTTCGGTTAACTTGTGTGTCAAGAAGTACTCTGGGTCAAGGTAGCCCTGCAAAGGGAAAAAGGATATTGAGAATTATTGAGTTCCACTCTTAAAATAGTGAAGCAGCACAAAGTACACGAGATGACCTTAAAGCTGGATCTCTACTCATTTACTGTTCCACTTGTATATGAAACAATGTCAGATCCGAAAACCAATAATGCCAAAATTTTCTCGTCTGATACCATATTAATCCACTGGTGAAATAACAGAAAACTCGAGAGAATCACAACTGGTTTGTCATCCTCTAGCTTGTTTGAGACTAGCCATTGAGAATCAGATGAATGAGAAAAGCAGGTCTGCACGTCTACGACTAAATAGGAAGGCTGGCCAGACAGGGAATAGTCATCAAGATCTATGGCTGGTGACAGATGGTCATTCTCCCACAGAAACAGTCCACAAAATACTACTTTTGCTCCACATCAGTCAGACACTCTTCGTTCTTCATTTAGTATGATAAAATCTCCAACTATGACAAGCAAAGTTACTTATGATAAAATCTCCAACTATGACAAGCAAAGTTACTTACAGGTGTTCCCTTTACGTTTGTGGATATATGAGCGGTTACAAAACCATCAGTATTTGGTGATGGTGCAAGTCTCGAGATTCCAAAGTCTGCGACTTTTGCATTGAGTCTGCTGTCTAATAATATATTATTGGCTTTGATATCCCGGTGTATGATGGGAGGGTCAGCTTCTGTATGAAGGTAGAGAATGCCCTTAGCTGAACCCAAGGCAATGCTCAATCTGACTGCAAAACTCAAGGGGCTTCTATATCGACCTGCCAATTAATAAATATCAAGATAGAGAAGCTATATTTAAGGTCACGGCTATCAGAACAAGACCTTTTTGTGGATATTTCTATATATGAAGGGCAATTTTGGCATTGTAATATCTTTGCCATGTCTCCTTTCATTTTAAGGTAAAAAATGGCCAGACACTGCAACATGGGATTCAGAAATCCTGCTTTTCATACTGTCAGCATGAGAAAGTAAGAAATCAAAGATTGTGAGGAAATTTTAAGCCAAGTCAGCTGGGGACCAGCTTAGGAATGTCATAGATTTTGAATCATCCTGCCTTTTGCTGAGAGCAAGGAACAGATTATACGACACATGCACAAAAGTTTGCACTTGAAAAAGAGGGGGCATAATGGAAAAAATTGTTCCTATATAACCATACGACGATATATTTCACTCAATTATAAAATGAAAACGACAGGTGGTGGTGCATGTGGATAATCAAGAGACCATATGGTTCGGAGAGATGAACATATTAGAGGGATGAGCCTTACAGAGCATGATGACCAATCACGGATATAGCTTATGAAACAGCATGATTTCTTACCTGGTAAGGCACTGTGAAGGGAACCATTTGGCATGAATTCATATACCAACATCTGCTAGGACAAAAAAAGCATATGAAACTTATTATTTAGAGTCATTGTCATTATTGAATTGCAGCAAAACAGTTTGATCCTACTAAAAATAGTGAAACGGGAGTATTACCACAGCTGGACAAGAACAGCATAGGCACGAGAACAATGTATAGTCCCTTGTCATTGACAAACTTTTTACCAATGACCTAAGAGTTTAGGACCTAATAATTTTCCAATTTGTTAGATAGACTTAGGACTATTACAACGTGAAATCTGTCCCATCAGGGTATTTAATAAAGGTGTGACTTAAATTCTCGATTTCTAATGAGTTCTTTAGAATGTAACTAATTCAACTCTTGGAGACATATTATTTACCAAGTATAAAAGTACCCAGAGTCCATGTAAGACAGATTTCAAAACATTACGATGGAAAGACCTAATCGAATGTGATGAATCTAACTGCTTGCATATTCTCAAGTGGAAACATTAGTTGCAGAACTAATACTGCACTTCTATCGTAGCATATGACAATAACAGGCAATGCTGATATAAGAATGCATTTCTTTCCATATTCTGAACAAATGAAAACTTTTCGGCAAGCTTGTACAAGAGAACCCAAATCTCAGCGGTCAGACTCTTGATGGTAGGTTATCCATCAGTTCATTGTGGTCCTCTGTGCTTGCATGCAGATGAGTGCATTAAAGTCCTCCAAACAATATTCAAGACTTATAGTGGTAAAGATGGTATTGCATTGAAAGTATACTCTAATACCAAAGGCCTTGCTGTACTAGATGATCTACTCAATGTCCACATTGTGGTTCTCACCATTCTAGATGGTGTGGTATGAATCATAAATAGGTCGAGAGCACCTTCGTCATTTCATAGGTTCCAACCTTAACAGATAGAAAATTGAGGACTTGTTATAGATTTTATTTTCTTGCACTTGAGGTCACATAATTACGAGATTTATCAGCATGCACTCCATCTTGGCTGCACTGTAAGTTTGTTCTGTATAAACATCACAGCTGAATCCTCAGGGGGCACCTATTGATATACCTTAATTTTGTAATCCTATCAGGATTTACTTCTAAAGTGGAATTCTACATGTCATAATTCAAACCACAATATTTGACTTCAACTTATGAGTGAAAAAGTAATGACAGAGGCTATCTACGCACTTTTGGAGACCACGTAGCTGGAGTTTAGCAGCACGTACTTTTTAAAGGTTTTATTATGTGAGAGAACATCTTTATAAGGAGCTTCATACTATTAGCGAACAGGAAAGGCAATATGACACTTCTTTAAAACGTTGCTTTAATGAGCACATCAGCGCTGCCAGAATCAAGAAGATTCTACCTGCTCATTTTCTTCATCGCAGTACCCAACTAAGGAAACAAGGTTGCGATGGTGTAGCCGTGACAAGAATTCTATTTCAGTAAAGAACTCTTGTTGGCCCTGCAGCGATCTTTGCTCTGCACGTTTGATTGCCACCACTGTGCTATCCCCTAGGACACCTTGATCCCGGTTCCTAGGGTGCCTTATGTAGAACAGAAACGCAATGGCCAGGCATATGACACCTGCAGCAGAGATGGATCCAAGCACAATTGCAGCAAGAGCACCCTTGCTCATGCCCGAGTTCATCGGCAGATTAACATCTGCACATGAGAAGATTACTGTTCTCTAAGCACCAGTTTAACTGTGAAGGACAGCTTTTATCTGTTTCAGAAGAAGCCTTTGATTTAAACAGTTGCAGAGCTTCCCTTTCAAATGACCATTTGGAAGAGTTTTGAGAACAAGAGAAGAAATGATACTCCAAAATAGATGGCTCGCTAGTTCAGACATGCTCGAGATGCATTGCATGATATTAGAAAAGCTATCGACATCTATTAAATCTAACGATGGTTTGTTTGGATACCCTATAATATCTAGTCAAATCTATATATGTACAAATGGTACCAATTCATTTATGTAATCAATAACTTCTGATAAGATTTAAAAAAAAAAAAAAAAAAAAAAGACTACAGAAAGACATGCGGTCAGCAGTAGAGGAGGAGTATATTTTATCACCAGAGATCTATTAGTATGTTTTTTGGCCTTTTCAAAAATCAATAGGAATATTCATCTTTCAAAAGTTCAATCAATCCATAAAAATTCAAGATTTTAGGGAAAGTATAAATTAATCTGAATATATTTGCTCTTATCAATGGCAAACTGATGAGATTTATTCAATTAGCTTATGATTATACCTGCCATTATGTATATTAAACCTACAAATGAAATCTTATATTTGATCTTTTGTTAATATTGCATTGTTGCTGCTATAAATGTGATGAATTTTCCTAGTATCTTTACGACTGTACCCTCACAAAGTAATATATATTTGGACTTTTATCAGGTCCACTATAAGTTTTAAAATATTTAGACATTCACTATTGGATTATTGAAATATATAGAACAATGTAGTCACAGGACTAATACCAAACACACATATCACTCATCCAATGGTGAAGGTGTATCTTTATACACTATGCGTGGATCTAACAATTATTCAATGAATTTACAATTAGATATGTGTAATTAATAAAAAATTCTAAACCTTGTTTTTATTAACTTTTTGTGATGATTAAGAAGTCTCACCTAGGAACTTATGGTAGTCCTTGAATCAACAGATACAGAGAGATATTTTTAAACTTATATTTCCGAAATATGCGCAAATATTCATCTTGCATTGTATAATTTTTTTGTAAAATTCAAGATTCTCACTTAAGAATTTCTCATATTTCTAAAGCGACCAAGAAAATTGAATTGCCGGGCAAAGATCTCACGTGAGTGCGCCTCATGGCTCGACCTCGCGTGATCTCAAACCCCACTTGGCACTTACCAGATTGATAAAGTCCAAGAATAAAATTTAGCAGATCATAGGGCCCGAAAACATCATTCCCAGGAATTGTAAATCTTGCGATATCGTCCATAAGCTGTAGGACCTCGCTTGCATTGAATATACCAGAATAGTTGCCAATCACAGGATAAAACTTTAGAAACATTTTGAGCCTGGGACCGTTCTGCCATATGAAGGAGTCAACAACGAGCTGATACGGTTGCAAGTCAAGACCGGAGGTCACGTAAGATATGAAACTGTCAGCATACGGGGGAAATCAGATATACTAGGACTGCGTAAACGAAGTCCAACACCGAGCGGTGCAGCACAGTAGCATGGATCTGGGAGTCAGGCAGATGTTCGTACGACTCAGGGCAATGTTGATTTGGGCAGCTGCTGCTGTTCGAGTACGTAGAATTGGCAGGAGCATCAGCGCTGCTGCCTTCAGATGCACAGTAGTTGACAATATTAAGTTCGTTTTGTCTTCTGCAAACTGGATTCCCTTGAAGCCTGTGCACAGATAAATTAGTAAGTCGTCAAAATGATCCCAACCGTGATCGAGCTACTAGATACAAGCGAAAGATGATAGGTGCTTAATCAAGTGTATGTAAAATTAGTAATATTAGGCAGCTCTAGAATCAAAAGTTCAAAATGATAACTAAACCCATAAAAAGAGAGAGAGAGAGAGAGAGAGAGAGAGAGAGAGAGAGAGAGAGAGAGAGGAAAACACCTATGAACTGATCCAGACCACAGTGAATAAATTGAAACAAAGGGGGTGATGGAAACTATGTATAACATGCCTAGATCTTGATTGGCAGAGAGCATACCAAATTGTGACATTGGTGGAGGACTGAGACTGCCCACAACATTACTAAGTGCATTGTTTTGGAACTCTCTGCAAGTAAAGATTCATATACAAGGATAAGAGGACAAAGGAATCAGGTACATATGAAAGTTCTTCAAACAAGTCGGAGGTAACCCTGTAAAGATTTCTGGTAAGCCAACAGTAGTGCTTAATGTAAAGTTTGATCTTATCTGGTTCAAATGAAAAGGCTGTAATTGGGGCTCGGTAGAGAGAGAGAGAGAGGGAGAGAGAGAGGGTGCATGTGTGTGTGAGTGCACGTTCAATATTTGTCAGTTCATGTAAATATGAACCGTACAAATTCCTGGAAGGAGACAACATGCACATACACCGCAATTTTAAGGCAGTCATACCATAAGTCATTGAACCACACAATAAAATGCTCATAGTATTACTAAGAAACGGCTAAGAATGAACCCATGATTTTGTCTTTCTGCAATTAGCTCACAATTTAAGTGTTGATGTTGCATTGAAAGTGATATTCTGCCATACATTGGTTGGAACATCGCCGGACAAGTAATTGTCATGAAGAGATCTGCAAATACAAAACCAGTTATCATTCCTATGTAAGTCCATTATGTAATTATTTCCGTCTGTAGAAAAATGATACAGCACCATCATTTGATGACATGAAGTGAATAGCTGCTTCAAGCTTCAAACTAGGATATCACCATGATTTTGACAGAAAACAAGAATATGTAGTCAAAGTCCAGATGATTCTTACAGTTTTTGAAGCTTGACAAAACTAGAAAAGTTTGAGGGAATAGTCCCATTAAGCTGATTATTGGAGAGATCACTGCAAGATGTGAAACAAATCAATTAAATATGGATAAAGGATTACCATTAGAGACGTACCTCTGACCAGTCTTCAGTTCCAGGTCTCATAATATTTGTATTTAAGTGCCTTTCTTGCTTATTATTTCTTTGTTAGAGCATGTGAAAGTGTGTGCGCGCACGCGTCTGTGTGAGTGAGAGAGAGAGAGAGAGAGAGGGAGAGAGAGCAACATAAATAATTAAAATCTCATGGAGCACCTACATAGTAGTGATATATGGAGAAAGCTTATTCGTGGGTATGCTTCCAGTTAGGTTATTTGAGCTAAGATCCCTGCAAATTGAACAACAGTTCCGGTCAGACAGCATGCCCAAATTATTTGAGTCTTTTTTCTTAACTTGATACTTCTCATAATTCTCCTCATTCCATTTACACAGCTAAAGCCAAGAAACAGCGCACAATTGGTAACACAATCGATGCTAACCGCCAAGCATCAATTAAAGAATTAAAAATTGAAACTTACCAGTAAAGAAGACTTGGGATGGTGCTGAAATCAGGAATAACGCCTGTCAAATTGCAGTTTCTCAAACTCCTGTGAATATTCAAAGATTCAAGTTTAGAAAGTAGACAACTGTCCTTTTTGTGAGAAGAAATGAAGAAGAAATATGCAGCTAAGATTGCAATCTCCCTCCAATAGAGTAAAACTTCCAAATACCAAAATAATGATTGAAATTAGCCTCCATCTGGCACTAAGTTCTCTGGAAATCATTTTCATGTAAATGCATTATTGATAACATGAATTATAAGCAATGCAACATCAATCAGCACGCATGGTTGTCTGTTTTCTCTTCAAACAAAAGAAACCAAAGAAGGTAGCCTAATACTGGCGTTGGTTGCATGCTGTACGCATGCATGTGTGGCAAATATGCATTCTGGTCATAGAGAGATAGATGGACCTTACAATTTCACGAGTTTAGGCATGTTTGAATAATTACTTGGGATACCATTCCCCTCAAAGTTGTTGTCCAGTCGGCTGCAATGAAATAACATAGTTAAAATTGTTGCTCGTTTCTAGTAATAGGTGATCGAAATCTCAAACTTTAGTTGTATGTATGAAGCTTTGTATACAAGGATTAGATGCAAATAACAAGACAAACAACCTCAAGCAAAACTGAGCTCCTGCTCAAATCTTAACTACATTTACCAATTTCAAGTTTCCTTAAATGAACCTATACATATTAAAGTTCCACAACATAGGAATTCCCAAAAAAGCTGTTTTACTTTTTTCAAGACCAAGGTAGTCATGCTTGTTTATCATTTTTGCTTCTGCACTGATTAAACAAGTAATGCTTATCCGAGTCATTTCAGTTATATGCAACAATGACTATGTGGTGATTTCAGCCTTAAAATTCATTTGCTGGTAATTTCAGCCTCAAAAATCATTTGCTTGGATAGGAAGGAGAAAAAAGCCTGTGTATCAAAATATGGCTTCATCTAAAGAAACATACAGAATCGTCAGATTTGGCATCATATGGAGCTCTTGTGGGAGATAACCTGACAAGTTGTTGTTATCCAAAAGGCTGCAAGCATTCCATTAGACTGTTAAAATAACGAATGAAAAAGATCGAGATAATGGTAATGACATACTTACAGGTGTATAAGCATTGGAAGTTTAGAGAGCTCAGGAGGAATCTGACCACTGATAGAATTGTTGCTCATGTGACTGCAAGACACAGCGTCCGATGACTCAAAGTAACTAATCTGGTTACCTTGCCACTAAGAACCAAATGTTAGATCTTATTTTCTGTAAAGCTTACAAGTGCCGAGCGTTTAGCAAATTTGCAAATGATCTGGGCAGTGGTCCTGATATTCGGTTGCCATCCAGATCAAATCTTGTTATATTGGGGAGGGATCCAAGCTCATCTGGTAGAGGACCTGATATATTGTTTCCACTTAGAAGCCTGCATTAAATATTGCCTCCATAAGTTGCTTTTGCATATTATTGTCAAGTTTCATCTGATACAGAAAGTATTTCCTAATTGCTAGTTGCCCAGAAAAAATATACTATCGAAGCTTCTATTAGCAAGTGCACTGCATTCATCTCCAAGAAATTTTTGAACATTGCCATCATGTCAAGTCAAAGCAAAAACTTAATACTGAAGATCTCAGTCCACTGTTCCATTAAGAGTGTTAACTGGCATGAGATAACAAGAAATTATCTCGCATAGATATGATGTATCTCTAATTAAAGAGAGAAGTTGAATCTATGCAGTGATAAACCGAATCCACATCAAGCCCAAAACATGAACCATGACACCAGACAATTGGACGTCAGTTTGTCTGAGTATATAAATGGATATGCTGAAAGCAGTTTGTGTACAATAAACAGCACTCCCCAGCTGTCTAGTTAATCACCCCTGCTTATATAGATTCATCCATCATAATGCATAATTCAATACTCTGTAACAGACAAAGGATAAATTTATCAAACTGAAATGAAGTGCCCATAACTATGAGTGAAAAACAAAAGGTTGCAAATAGGCTTGTCTTGTAAAATTTTATAGCATCATAGCATATGCACTGGAACTAGTACGAATTATGTTCTCACGTACAGGAGGTGCAAAGAAGTCATGTTGCCGATCTCCTTTGGTATGCTGCCACTTATGTTGTTCCACATAAAATCCCTGCCAAGGAATGCTTTGGAGTTGAGAGAGAGAGAGAGAGAGAGAGAGAGAGAGAGAGAGAGAGAGCAATGGCAACTTCAACTTCCAAAATGAAAGAAGTGCAAGTTTATACGGGCGCGAGCATGACACTTGTAAAAAAGGAAAGTATGATATGGTTAGACCAGCGGCATACAAGTAAATCACATGGGTGAGTACACCAAGCTCCGGAGCTAATGTCCCTGTCAGATTCTTATTTAGCAACCGCCTGCACATGAGAGAAAGCACATGAGAACAGACTATCACCACATATCTATTGATAGCATTTACATGTTTTAAATCAAGATTTGCTTCAGGATTTCAAGATTGATTCCTGTACATGAATGGACAGTTTGACTCCCACATATTCAAAAGTTCTTCCATCTAACAACATAGAAGAGGATCACTGAACCAGAATCCATGCCCATGCTAGCAGAGATATTAACACAAAAAATTATCAAAAGATTTGTAGCTATAAAAAAAACATTAAAATAAAATATCAGATGAAACACCCACAAAAACATAAAACTAATTAGAAATCTGTTTCTCACTAGATAAGCAATATGGTATCTGAAGTAAGATTTATCATAAATTTGTGAGGTAGAACAGGTCAATCGGAACTTCAAAATGAGAGAGAGAAATGTTCATTTCTCTAAACAGATAAATAGAAATTAATATACAGTTCTCGAACTTAGGCAAACAAAAAAAGTGGACTTACAGTTCTTGAACGTGCTGGTAGCCATCATTTTGCTGCGAGCAGATGACCCCAGTCCAGTTGGAAGTGCAGGGATCGTTCTTATTCCAGTCGCGAAGATTTTTGAATGGATCACCAAGAGACTTCCGGATTGCTTTCAGCGCATTTACTACAAGACATTAAAATCCACCTAGTCATAGCAAGAATAAGAAGAACCGTCTATTGAAAACATCTTGTTTGAAGATCATCTTTTTTCTCGCCATCTCCTTTTTGTAGTTCTCAAGGAAGATCATAGCCTCATAGACCGACAGATATATCGTAAGACCCACACGACAAACAGAAAAAGCAAATAAACTGACGTTCAGCGGGGTGAATGAGCTGTGCCGAAGCGAGCGAACCGAACCAACATGCCGGTAAAGCAACAGCCACTCCGAGCAACAGACGCCGTTCCCTTGCCATCTCTGCAGCACAAAAGCAAAGCACGTTCAAAACAGAGTAGAACCCCACTCACTTCTCAGAGCTCAGATCATTCAGACTCTTTGCTCCTCATCCACCCCACCAGAAAGAAATCGCTCGAGTCGAAGCGGGTAACGAAGCTCTGACCTGACGCGAGACCGGAAGGGAGCTGGAGGTGGGTGAGGTCAAGCGAGCGGGGGAGGGGTAGGAAATGCCGCCTTTGTAGACACCATGGAGGCGATGACGTGAGGATGGTCGGGCCTGGTCAGAGGAATTCGCGGAGAAAACTGGGAGAGGATGCATTCGGGGGAAGTGCATTGTCTCGGATTGTGACTTGTGATCGAGTTCCTGGTTATTTTATGCAGAGAAACTTAGGGACTTGCTCTTCATCTTCCTCTGGAGGGTGCGGGTGCAACCTTGTGTGGCGCGAAAGGCTCGCTCTGCTTTCAAATTGGAGGACTCCCGTCAGCCGGCACCATGAAATCTGACTATGTAAATTAAAAAACGACGATTCCACCTTCACCAATTTATCTTTGACCAATTCCTTTGTTCCAATCTCTTTGACCGATCAATCCACCTGCTCTCCACGACGCTGCTTCCTTTTCATTTCTCTCGGTGCAGCTTCCTCCACGTTGCCAAGACCGCTGCCTCGGTCTCCTTCGTGCGACGCCTTCAGCTTCTGCTTACTTTGATTTTTCCTTCATTTTCACCCCTCACTTTCACGTGCTGCTCCATCAAAACTCCCCCTCTTACTCGTGAGCTTCAAGCTGCCGTGAAGACCGAAGCATCTCGACGTTTTCTTTCTCTCCATCGACACCTGCACCACCACCCTTCACCGAGACTCCCTCACCCACTCACACGATTCCACCTTCACCAATTTCCCCTCAACCCCACACGTTTCTTTGTCAAACCAGTGAAGCCTCTCTGTTTTGTTGACCGTGAAACTCCCGCATCTCGTCGTTCCCTTCCACCGAAGCATCACCGGGTCTTCTCTTCACGCGGCCACGAAGACAACTTGCTTTGCTTGTTGACCGCATCTCTCCAGCTCGCCGTCTCCACGAAGCCAAGCTTCGTTGCCGCGTCCACCGCAAGTTCAACCGAGCAAAATCCAGCTCCTTCGGTCTTGAACCGTAGGCTTTGTTGGCTGATCGTGTGCATGGTGTTATGATTCCATGAAGTGTGCCTTGCCTGTACATCTAGTGTGCTTTGTATTGCTTGTTTTCATGCATATGTTATGGTTCCCAATCTAGTTGTCATACGATTGACCTATTGTTTGAACTTGGCTTACTTCCTGAGTGGTGGGTGGATTATGTAATTTAGGACAAGCAAAGAACACCCCAAGTGTCACAAATTGGTACCGGGGATACATAAGTATCAAAACTTCCAAAAAATACACTTAAGTATCACTTTTTTAAATAATTGGACACCTAAGTAGGGGTGTGCATGGTCCGGGCGGACGGTTCCCGATCTAGAACCGGGAACCGCCCGCTAAGGACCGGTTCCAAAAAATTGGAACCGGGATCCACCCGTTTGTTGCGTGGATTCACCCAGGAACCGGACCGCCGGTCCGGTCCGGTTCCCGGGTGGATCCATGGAACCGATTTTGACGCGAAATTTTTTTGGTTTTCAACAAAAAAACAATTACGTGACATCAAAGCAAGCTAAAGAAAGAAAAATTAAATTTAAGTACGTGGAACAAATATTTATTTGTTGTAATTATAAATATATCTCGTACATAAAAAAAAACGTGAACAAATGGAATGCAACATTCTCCCATTTCCTACTTGCAAATAACCATAGATGGTTCAATTTTCTTTGACCAAAGGTAAAGGTTTCCTAGAGAGTGAGATGAGATGTAGGGTTTCTCTTAGTAATTTTTTTTTTAGTATTAAAAAGGTTCCGGTCCGGTCCGGGTGGGCGGATCCACCCACGGAACCGGGAACCGGACCGGTACCCATCGGTTCCAATTTATTAGAACCGGGAACCGGACCGGTTCCCTCAAGACCGCCGGTTTCAGGCAGTTCCGGTCTGGTTCCAGGCGGTCCGGGCGGATCCCGGGTATTTGCACACCCCTACACCTAAGTGCCAATCAACAATACCTGTCAGAAATTTGACGTGACATTATTTTGTTAATAAAACCGGTCTATGTGACTTGCTGAAAATCCGATGTGGCTTGCCATTGGCACTTAAGGGCACGCATGATAACTATTCTAATTTTGTTCTAAAATCTTTTTTTTTGTTTGAAAAATAAGTTTAGAACATAAATTTGTTTAGTAATGTAATTTAATTTTTCTATTTCGGGAACAAATTTTTAGTCCAGAAATAGGTTTGCAACAAAAATAAGAAGTAATTTTTTTTCTATTTCTCTATTTTTTGAATAGAAATGAGAAATAAAAATTCTTATCATTGCTCATCCTCTCTACTAGCCAATTGCTCACCCACCGTTGCCTGCTGTCGCTACCCACCACTTGCCATTTGCTGCTGCTCGCCGTTGATCGCCTCTCACTATCGCCATCGCTCGAGAGGGAGAAATTTTGTATGCGTTTTTTATTTAGAAACTCATCTTTTAATAGAAATAGAAAAATCTATTTTTGTTCAAGAAATTAATTTCTGGCCATAATGATTATTATTCTTGCCATAAATGTTCATTTTTTCTCTAATTTTGGCACTTAAGTGTGTACCTTTTGAAAGTTTTGACACTTATGTGTCCCCTCGTGTCAAGTTGGAACTTGGGGTATTCTTATGCCCTACAATTCCCTTGCATCGTTATATCGCGTATTTATCTTTCGATTGTTGTTGACACCTAAAATTTTGATTAGGTTTTTATTTAGGCTTAAGTTTCTTTATTTTTGTATTTTGCCTCTTTTTCAGATAAATTTAATAAAAACAAAACCAAAACAAAAAGAAAACAAGAAAAAACAAATAAAAACAAGAAAAGCAAAAAGCAAAGCAGCCAGCCCCTTTTCTTTCTCTCTCCCTTCGCACGGCCTGGCCCCCCCTTTCTTCTTCCTCCCATCTTCTTCCTCCTTCCTCGTTCTTCCACCCCTGCAGATCACGCGCGGCGATGAAGACGCGCTCGAGCACAACCTACAACAGAGAGAGGAGCGTAGGCCGGTGGCTGAGAGGACGCGCATTGAAGGCGAGCATGCCTCCGTGGAAGGGGGAAGATTTGACGCCGGTTCAGCCGCACCCAAGGCAGGTCGACTTGCGAGGGCCGGTGGCCGAACCTCCATCGACCAGCCTCCTCCTCGCCTATAAATAGAGGAGCACCTTCGTCGATCAAAGCACGGCGAACTCCGAGATCTTCCCTTTGAGAGACTTCAAGGGGGAAATCGAAGAGCAAGCCAAGAGGGCGGAGGATCGGGTCGCAAGCTAAACGACCTCCCATCGAGAGACATCGGGGGAGGCCGGCGGCAAGCGAACCCGGATCTGTGAGCAGCGGAGGCCGGAGGAGAAGAGGCGGTTCCGGATCTGCGAAGTAGGTGGCTGAGCGAGAGAGAAACCAGAAGGGGGAGGGCTGGATCTGTCCACCGCCGTGCCGCGATCCCTCCCCGACGCCGACCAGCAACGCCCCCGCGCCGTGTTCCCTCTGCAGAAAGGTATCAACCATCGCCCGTCGTTCGCTCGAAACCCTAGCCACCGTCGTCCGTGTCCCGGCCGCCGAGGCACCGCCGAGTGACGTCGCTTCCCCCCCTCGAGAAGCCAGCAGCCGCTCGTCATCGCCTAGTCGTCGTCGCCGTGGAAGACCGTCGTGGCTGCCGTCGTCGACGCAAGCCGCTGCGTCATTTCCTCCATCGGCGCCGCATCCAAGCGAAAAGAAGAGGCAGCGTCGCGTCGGGTAGGGTTCCGCAAATCGGGTCGCGGCTGTCGGCCGGGTCGGGCTGGGTTGGCATCCGGGTAGGGTTTCCCGGGTTGGGCCTTCACGCGTGGACTAAATTCGCACGGGCCTCAGAGAAGTGGGTTTATTTTTGGGCCGGGCACGTTTTCTAAAAAAAAAAAAGGGGGAAAACCAATCAAAAATCCGAGTCGGGCTCGCGTGGGCCCGTCCGCCCGAGTCTTGGGCTCGCGACCCGGGTTGGACCCAACCCGGGATCCGACCCGGGTCGTTTTAATATTATAATATAATATTTTAAAATAAAAATAATAATTTATTTTCCGAAAAATCAAAAAATCAAAAAATATTCCATATTTTCCCAAAAATGCCAAAAATCCAAAAAAGTCAAAATTTCATGAAAAAAGCCAAAAAAATCAGAAAAAGCCAAAAAGACTTGTATTTTTCCAAAAATACCAAAAATCCCAAAAAAAAATCCCTTTTGTGTCCAAAAAATTAGAAAATGGCTCAAAAAAAATTGTTTTTCCTCTCAAAAAAGCATGGAAAACCCTCGAACATCCAAAAAGCCTTAGGGTTTAAACAAGATTAGGTACCGAAAGGGCATTAGTGATTAACTAGTGTAATCAAGTCCCCGATCCTAATTTCTCTGGTTGCGCAAGAGCGAGCATTTCTCCCGATACTTTGCTTGGGTTTCTAATCAACCCACCCCAAATCGATTAGTGGCGACTCCATTTTAAAAATTGATTTACAGGTTAAAAAATCGAACCATTAAGTCGTGAATTGGTGGACTTGGGAGAGTCCGGGCTTAATTAAATTAAGCCGAGCCATTAGCCTCCTCAGGCGCTCGTACCCGAATGCGGGCGCCGAAAAAAGAGGTCGCGACAGCTTGGCGACTCCGCTGGGGAGTTTGAGAACTTAGGCCATTTTATCTTTGTTTAAATGCTTTGCTGATTTGGGTTTTTTTTCTTTTGTGCAGGGTAATAGCTTAAAGTTTTTTTTTTATTCCGTCAAAATAAAATGTTTTGTGATTATAAACTGCTGTGCATGCTTTACTATTTTAAACACTACACATGGCACACACAACCCGGCCGCCGGACCTGGGCCGCCATAGGATTTTTAGGATGGTGTTAAGAAAGATACGACCTCGAACGCGAGACTGCGATGTAGAGGTTGCCTTTCTTTTCCCCGAATTTCTTAGCCGAGGTTAAGGGGGTATGCTGCTAACGCGAGACTGCGACGGGCGGATACCCTTTTAATTTCATCAAGCCTTCTGAGTTAGAAATCGAGCTGCACATCCCATCTGTATGTCTTTGTCCTTGCCATTTTATTTAGAAGCAAAGTGATTTCTTTACTTTCACTCAGTCTTTTTATTGGCCCATGGCAATTTAGGATAAGCTTTTCAAGTCCCAGTTTATATGCGATGCGGAAAGACGATATCCAGTTCATTCCTGCTCCCAAGGCGGAGCTCTTCAGATGGTGGGGTCAATTGGATCAGCTTGCCCAAGAGTGCGTGAAAGCCAAAATCGGTCATCTCCTATCGTTGATTCAAATCACTGTTCATCCTGAAGTCATACAGGCCATGGCACATTTCTGGTGCTTGAAGACGACTACTTTTATGTTTGGTGGGTTTGAGCTAACCCCAACCCTAGAAGAGTACAGCATCATCATTGGAATGCCTCTCGAGAAAAAGCTTGTTAGGCCATCAACAGGCTTCCTCCCGTGGCAAGGGTTAGCGTGACTTTTAGGAACCGAAATCCATGTCATGAGACAAATTCTTGAAAACAACCATAGTACCTGCCCATTAGAATTCATGAATGCCTGTTTTCAAAATCAGCCTATGATCTAAAAGAGTGAGATTTTCCTCTTGGGCTTTTTCGGGTTCATCATTTTCCCCCATCAAAGAAATGCCATAAGTCCTAAGATGGCATGGATAGTTGATCAAATCTTAAGGGGGAAATTATGTCGACATGATTTTAACTGAAACCTTCTTGTCCTTTAATCGTTTCAAAGACAACACGGAGAAAACCATGCGAGCCTCTCCTGAAATTTTACAAGTCTGGTTCTTTTCTCACTTAAGCGAATTCCGAGACTTCATGCGATCGTCTGAAACGAATGCTTTCGAAAATCCGTTGCAAAAATTTATGGTTTTAAGACCATACATTCCCAATCAAAGCTGTTTAAATTGGATAAATTTCCTAAGAGACCCGGCTCCTCAGGCATTCCAATGGTGTGCTGGTTGGTTCTATGAAAAGAGAGCTCGCTTTGCTTTCAAGCGCCGCCATCCAATTCCGTTGCTCGGCCTCACCGGTGCTTTTTCCTATTTCCCACAAAGGGTGGCACGACAGTATGGAGCCCTTCAGGAGATCCCGCCATCTTTCAAGAAGAGGACCCCCCCACTTCTCTTCACTCATCAAAATTTTGAATACATGGTTGACATTTATGAAGAAGCTTGGGACAAGTGCCATCGCAAAAGGATTGTGATACCTGAAGGGCTCGAGGGAGAAGAAAAAGCCCACCACGCCTCCATGTCCTACATCCACAATCATCACATCCCGACAAGGTGGAAGCCATCGGTCCCTCACTCAATCAGATAGAGCAGCCCGCACGAGCAAGCAAAGCTCATGGTGAGGGATTTGGGAATGGACTGGATACACACCTCAGAGCCGGTCCAAGAAAGCAAGCATTTGTGCAAGCGCAAGACTCCCTGTCGCATATAAATTGGCAATCATGTGCTCCTTAGTGTTAATAGTGTGAAAGTTTTGTCCCATTGTTCAGGGACTTTTGTTTAATATCTAGTATTTTATTCTGTTATTTCAATTCCAATTTCTAGATGTCAGAAGTCTGCGGTCTATGAAATCCTCTTTTGATGAGTAAAAAGCAGTTAGAACATTGCCATGGGTCAATTTTTGTTTACTTTCATACTCATTCATTGTTTTCGTAAAACGGGTAATTATGAATCGCCAACCACCAATAGCTCGTGAATGGCCTCATGCATTAGGGCCCGATCAGAATGATGTACGAAATCGCCTCATTAATATTGAAGATGGCGTAGGACAAATGTCCATTGTCCTTCAACAACTCTCAAGACAAATGGAATCCACTCAAGTCGAACCCAACTCTATAGTTGCCCTAAGCACCGTCATGACACCCGCAAATTCGCCAGGAAATAGCCAGTACCATAGACAATTTGAAAGGATCATGAAAAATTTAAACCAGCTGCAGGAGCAGAGTCCCATGGACCTGTCCAATTACGTCAGCATTAAGATCCCTGAAAAACTCAAAGCACCTGAATGCGAAAGGTATGCTGATACCTCCCGTCCAGAGACCTACTTGCAAGCTTACCTGGTTCGAAGGATGATTCAATCGTACCAATCAAACTTGACTGGCCTTGCCTTGCGATGGTACATTGTTAGGAAGATTAGTCCCCTTAAAACCTGGAGGGAACTAATTCATGTTTTTCACCAAGAGTATAATGTTGACATCGCCCCTAACATCACTTTGCCCTACGAAGAGTCTATGATCGCGGAGCACAAAGAGCCATTAGTCACTAAGATAGGAGAAGAGCATGTCAATGAAGCCTTGCATGATAAATAGGCAGTTGAGCAACATCCTGTTACTGGAAAATTTCCCACTAGGAAAGGCAAGGAACCTTTGTACGAGGTCAAAGACACGAGCTTGTTCAAGAGTGGGGCACAACTGGACAACTCCCCAAGCTTACTCCAAGAGCTAGGGTCCAAAGAATACCAACCCCTATCAACCTGGAAAGTGAATCAGACAGTGAAACTCTAATGTCTCTCACTTCCCTTGACGGAATCAAGTTAGCAAAACGAAGGGCCTTCCTCAAAAGGTCTGGACCAGAAGCCAAGAAAAGAAAGCCCAAGCAGATAGATTCAGCATCTACCGACGAGCCATCGCACCAAAGCTTTGAACATTCCCAAGAATACAACTTGGAGGGCCACCATCCTCTAGAATACAACCCTGAAGACTTCCCGGCCCTAGAATATAATCCCAAGGACTTCCAGCGTTATTTTGACAATGAAACTGACGATTCATCGTATAACTGTTTCATACTCTCATCCGGGGATGAAGGTCCATCAGAAGAGGAAGTGTACGTCTCTATCCGCTACGATCCTAACGAAGTGCTAAGCTTGTCCTCTGACCATGAGGATAGCTTCAATACTTCATCCTCATTCGGAAATTTTGACCAAGAAGAAAGCAATGGAGTAATCTCGGCAGAATCCAACTTCCCTGAAACAGAAAAATTCACCACTACAACAGATATACAGTGGGAAAACCAGCGGCCTAGCCAAGACATACCCGACTCGTCTTGCCCTCGTAGGATCATGACCCCCATAGAAATGTGGATACCCGATCTCTGCAAGTATAACGGCACAACTTGTCCTGTGGCCCACTTGCAGTATCTCCATGCAAAAATGAGTCGGTACTATGGCCTGATGTCGTTCACAACTCAGGCATTCCAAGAAACTCTTACGGGGTCTGCATTGCAATGGTTCATCACAACAAATGCTTATCTTCTAAAGGATTGGAATGAGCTGACTTCCACATTCTTGCATCAGTACCAAAGCCAGATCGGAACTGAACTGCCTTGTGAGAGCTGGGCTCACTTCACAAGAAAACCAATGGAGAATTTCCGAGCATACGCAGGGAGGTAGAGGGCTTTCATGATGCAAACCCGTCCTCAACTGGCCGAAGAGGAGTTAATGAAGCAGTTCATAGAAGCTTTGTCCTGCAAACATCGCTATTGGCTGCATGGGTTACACTTCCATAGCTTCAACGAGGTAGTCATTGCATGCGAATACTTCGAGTCTACTGAAGGCGAGGAATTCAAAGATGCTTAGCTTCAAGGCCAGCACTATCAAAGCACTCCTTTGCACAGGAGTTTTCATGGGTTTTACTCGTTTTTATAATTTCGTACTTCTTATCTTGTCTGGTGTGCTACTGTTGTATTTTCCATTTCAAGTACTCTATTGTATAGTTCTAATGTTTTGTTTTAAGAGCATGAGGCGGTACTCCAAACCAGCCCAGTGATGTTATCCAACCATGAAAAGAAAATAGCATCCAAAGAGAATACTGAGGGCTGGGCTTCCTCATGCTTTTTCTCCCCCAAAGACGTATTTTGAAAATAAAAAATATTTCATCACCCAAAAGCTCTTGTTAAAACAAGATGATAAATTTAACCATGTTTGTCTTTCTGACTCATTCACTTCATGTCTCAAAAGATCATTCCCATCCCCTTTGACTTAGTGTGACGTGGGGCATTTGAAGCAAGCGCATCAGGCGAACTCACCAAATTCAAAGACACCCTGCCAAGAAAACAGGGGCAAATAGAAAGAATCATCCTACACAGAAAGAGGGTAAGTCTTATCCTCTGAATATAATTTGAAAATGATGTATTCTCTCTTCTTTTTACAGGATACAAAAGATGAGACGTAATAGGTACAGGCATAGAGTTGAAATCGAAGCATCCATGACATACCTCACTCCTGCCTAGCTCCATCCTAAGCTAAAAGACTATCTTGTCGCACGACGCGCCCAAACGGCTAGATGTTACAGTATCAACTTCAACATAAGGAAGGAGTTCATCCTCTTCCTTTTAAGTGATTACTGTCAACAGGGAGAAAATCTAGACAGTCAAGGCGATCTATGGCCCCACACCTTGGACAATGACTTTGGAATCTAGAAAACTTCACTCCAGACACATGTTCTTCCAAGGAGTAGTTGCCATCACAAGGCTTGGGATTTTGATCTCAGATTCCATAGAAGCTTGAGGTACATGACTTTGCTCAATGCTGTTAATGATGCTATAGTTAAAGACAGAAGAAGAAATTCCGAAGAAGAAATTCCACAGAAGGAAGGCGTTGAAGATGAATCAATGACCAACAATCATGCATATGTGGCCACGAATGAGGAAGGCCAATTGAAGGAAACATTGAACTATGCCAAGATAAAGAGGCCATCATCGACATTCAAATATCTTTAGGAGCTAGCACAGATAAACTCTGGGGAAGGGTAATTTGGTATCGTTTCCAATACTCCCACTATCTGAACCCGCTTTTGACGTATTTTCCCTATTTGACAGGGAGTATCACAACTTGAGACCAAACTCAATGGTTAGGTTTGGCAAATCAATATTGGCCAAGCTAGTGCGTGGAAATGACCCACATCAAATTTACCTGGCTTCGTGTAAAAAGACATGTCATCCAGGGGCCAATTCAGAGAATAATTGACCTAACGAAGCAAGGGACATAGGACTTCGTGTCCCCTCTCACTTCAGGTTCACCCCCAATCATCCGCAAACCAGTGAAGGGTAAAGTTGTATCGCTTCCAGTTATTCGACTCTTGAAAGAGTTCATGACTAACACATTCCCTCTTGTTTGTTGCAGGATCACCTGACTGTCAAAAGTAAGGATAACGAATCAATGAGAAGCATGTCTTGTTTGTTGTAGGATTAACTGACTGTCAAAAAGAAAGGTAACAAACTCTCCCAAGCAAAATGGCGTCTCAAGTATCGCCAAAGCAAATGACAGAAAATTTCAAGCCTCAACTCACATTTGATTTTGGCCAGAATAATTGATCTACTTGTACATCTTCTCCTCTATAAAGGCAAAAGCATAGATGCCGATCAAATTCCCAATCCTTGGCTGAGCCTTCATGTGTCATATCCCTAATCAATAGGGACAACCATCAGCACCCATGTGCAAATAATCTTTTTGATGTTCAAAATCTAACATATTTGGAAACACCATTATGTTAACTCCTAAAGTTGCCAATAGGGTCTTTTTTTTTAGTCAAAACCATTCACTTGTTTTGAAAAGTTCAAACTCCATCATATTCAAAATGTTGCATGTCATTTCCAGATGAATTCTGCATGATGATTTCGTTTGTCTAAGTCACTGATTCCACTGAGGATTATTAGAATAGACAGCTAAGTGAAGAATATAAGATTAATTGAGCATGCTGGATGAGGTACGTCAGAATGATGAAAGGCAAGCCATATCCTACACACAGTCCCCCATCTATACACTTGTGAGATGAGTGCAGAAGATTCCATGGCTGCAGGGTAAAGAGTTATCGCGCGAATGGTACAATAACCAAAATAGTGAGAGGCATTCCATCGCTCACCCCATTGAGCCCCATACACTGACAAATTCCTACTATGCTCCCGTCAAAGAAGCACCCCACACTGGGGCAAGTCGAAAGCAAGTCAGCATCACAAGGTGAGAAAAGAGATAGAAATTTTCTTGCTCGCACTTGCATCAATCTTTGGGTGTCTTTATTGCATATAAACACTCGCGTTAATTTAAGTGCCCTAGAATGACGAAGAGCAAATCTTTCTTTACGCACTTGTATCTATTGTACAACTCAATTGAGTCTGTAAATTCACCCTCACATGGAGGCAAAGCAGAAGCCACTGTCGTTTGAGCAACATAATCGAGAGTGCCAACAAAAGATGAAGACTCCATAGTCTAACAAAGGCGTTTGCTTGAACTTGCCAAGATCGATTCCTCAAGCAACAAGAGTAAAAACTGAGGCATAAAAAAGCAGTGTACGTGGTAAAAGCAAGGTCAATGCCCATGAATGAAAAATTGAGATGAGAAATAGGGGCATGAAAAAAGCAGTGTGCCTGGTAAAAGCAAGGCCAATGCCCCAGACAAAAATACAGCCATTTGTATTCCCAAGAGAAATTGTTGTTCAATTGATACAACCTTCATCGGACCGTGAGAAGAAAGATCGGTGACAAATGCCAAGACAGTCACCAACTCTCACCCTTTTACACATGAGCCAAATCTATGTTGCATCCCATTGTAAAAGTCTCTTCATACTAGGGGCACTTCAATTAATGTAAGATTTCATATGTCTATAAACCTCGCTCGAAGAAGTACGGGCAAGATTACTCTATCTCTTTTCGCAGGATTCTTGACTTCCAAGCCCGAAGACAATCGTGCGATACTCCATTCATAAGCCTTGACCTTAATGGTCCCCTTCGATGAGCCATTGGCCAAGATTTCATCACAGTTTCAACAAAGACCTCTCACATTGGTAAAATCGTACTGTTTTCGAGAATACTCGGACCCCTGTTGACATGATGACAGTGAGATAGTGTGGTCCTTATAAATCCTGCATCAATGGTCAGGATAGCCTTTTCCATGAGAGTGAGTGAAAAGTCCTTTCAGACTGAAAGTCCCTCATTTGGCATGTTCAAGACATCTACATTCTAAATGAATGTTGTCTCTCAAAATCTTCCCCAATGGAAATCAAAAGATGCAAAGCCGACAAAATTATCATGCATGAATCTCATTTGAGCTCATAGCGTATACAATCATGTGTGCATATTGTGCAAATAGCATACTCTCTTCTTGACACTCGACCTATTCGAGTCGTCCCTTGAGTTTGGATGCTTGCAATTGTCTAAGTATCCCCTTGTCTTTGAGTACCGGCCACTGTTCGGATACTCCATTTTCCTGACACTCGACCTGTTCGAGTTGTCCCCAGAGTATTGATACTTGTGACTGACCAAGTTTCTGTTTATTATTGAATACCTACTGCTATTTAGGTATCCCCAGATCGTAAAGTACCCATCGTTGTCCAGGTACTTCCTTTTCATGACACTCAGCCTGCCCGAGTTGTCCCCAAATAATATAACAGCTGTTCAAGCATTCCATTGCCTTGCTTGGCACCGCCGTCTAGGTATGTTTTCTAGCACTTGGGCCAGCCTGAGTGGCCCCAGATCATATCACTAAATACTTGTGTTCATCCAAGTATTCCAATGCTTTGTACACCTGTGGCTATCCAGGTGTCCCACCTCTTTAAGTGCCTGTAGCAATCCAAGTAAATCTCATACCACAGTCAAGTTTATAATACCAGGAGGTGAGAGACCTTCACAAATATCTCAGGTACGTCCTCGATATTCCCATTTACCAGGAGGTGAGAAACCTTCATGAATATGCAAGGCACACCCTCGATATTCCCATTTACCAGGAGGTGAGAAACCTTCATGAATATGCGGGGCACGCCCTCGATATTCCCATCTACCAGGAGGTGAGAGACCTTCACGAATATCCTAGGTACGCCCTCGATATTCCCAATTACCAGGAGGTGAGAGACCTTCACGAATATCTCAGGTATGCCCTCGATATTCCCATTTACCAGGAGGTGAGAAACCTTCACGAATATGCGAGGCACGCCCTCGATATTCCCATTTACCAAGAGGTGAGAGACCTTCACGAATATGCGGGGCACGCCCTCGATATTCCCATTTACTAGGAGGTGAGAGACCTTCACGAATATGTGGGGCATGCCCTCAATATTCCCAATTACCAGGAGGTGAGAAACCTTCACGAATATCTCAGGTACGCCCTCGATATTCCCAATTACCAGGAGGTGAGAGACCTTCACGAATATCCCAGGTACGTCCTCGATATTCCCCATTACCAGGAGGTGAGAGACCTTCACGAATATGCGGGGCATGCCCTCGATATTCCCATTACCAGGAGATGAGAGACCTTCATGAATATGCGAGGCACATCCTCGATATTCTCAATTACCAGGAGGTGAGAGACCTTCATGAATATGCGAGGCACGTCCTCAATATTCCCAATTACCAGGAGGTGAGAGACCTTCACGAGTATCTCAGGTACGTCCTCGATATTCCCAATTACCAGGAGGTGAGAAACCTTCACGAATATATGAGGCACGTCCTCGATATTCCAACTACCAGGAGGTGAGAGACCTTCACGAGTATCTCAGGTACGTCCTCGATATTCCCAATTACCAGGAGGTGAGAAACTTTCACGAATATATGAGGCACGTCCTCGATATTCCAACTACCAGGAGGTGAGAGACCTTCACGAATATGCGAGATCCATCCTCAATATTCCCACTACCAGGAGGTGAGAGACCTTCACGAATATCCCAGGTATGCCCTCGATATTTCCCAATTGCCAGGAGGTGGGACACCTTCACAAATATACAAGGTATGTTCTCAGTATTTTCAATTATCAAGTACCCCTTCGATACCTGCGAATACTAGGTATCCTTCAAGAGTTTGTACTTGTGATCATTCAAGTACTCTTTCAATACCCACAAGCAATCAGGTATTCCTTAATGCCTGCGAACATCCAGGTATCCTCCAATAGTTTATGCTTATGATCAATCAAATGCCCCTTTTGACGCCTGTAAAGGCCCAAATATCCTTCAGGTTTGTACCTATGATCGTCCAGGTACCCCTTCGATACTTGTGATCATCCAAGTATCTCCAAAGAGTTTGTACCTGTGATCGTCCAGGTACCCCTTCGATGCTTGTGATCATCCAGGTATCCTCCAAGAGTTTGTACTTGTGATCATCCAAGTACTATCTCCCAACAAGCAGATGCCCTAAGAAAGGTCGGCGCATCTCCCGTCAAGGCGACCGAAGAAAGGTTCGGGTCCTAGACAAAACAACTTATTGATGTAACAGGCGACCGAAGAAAGGTTCGGGTCCTGGAAAAGCAATTCCTCGTCAAGGCGACCGAAGAAAGGTTCGGGTCCTAGACAAACAGCTTATTGCTGTAAAAGGCGACCAAAGAAAGGTTCGGGTCCGGAAAAGCAATTCCCCGTCAAGGCGACCGAAGAAAGGTTGGGTCCTAGACAAACAACTTATTGTTTGTAATAAAGTGACCGAAGAAAGGTTCGGGTCCCGGAAAAGCAATTCCCCGTCAAGGCAACCGAAGAAAGGTTCGGGACCTAGACAAACCAACTTATTGCTCTAACAGCGACCGAAGAAAGGTTCGGATCCTAGACAAACAACTTATTGCTGTGAATAAAGCGACCGAAGAAAGGTTCGGGTCCTGGAAAAGCAATTCCCCGTCAAGGCAACCGAAGAAAGGTTCGGGACCTAGACAAACCAACTTATTGCTCTAACAGGCGACCGAAGAAAGGTTCGGGTCCTGGGAAGGCAATTCCCCGTCAAGGCGACCGAAGAAAGGTTCGGGTCCTAGACAAATCACTTACTGCTCCAATAGACGACCGAAGAATGGTTCGGGTCCTGGAGAAGTAATCTCCTCATGCAACAGGTAAGATGACACCTTGATACTTGCCAAAACTCGGGGTTCACACCCTATCTCACTCACTCCTGGTAAGTAACTACAGGTATCTTCTTATCTGTCTTACTATGTGTAATGTTATATTACTCATTTTCTGCACAGGACACTAGATCCCAAATAAGATATAACCTATTGCATATGTATAGACAAAATTTAGGTATCAGGTTTATCTTTGAATGCAACCTCTGCGAACTCACCTTCAAAGAGGGGCAGCTGTTGACACCTAAAATTTTGATTAGGTTTTTATTTAGGCTTAAGTTTCTTTATTTTTGTATTTTGCCTCTTTTTCAGATAAATTCAATAAAAACAAAACCAAAACAAAAAGAAAACAAGAAAAAACAAATAAAAACAAGAAAAGCAAAAAGCAAAGCAAAAGCTTGACCCCTTTTCTTTCTCTCTCCCTTCGCACGGCCTGGCCCCCCCTTTCTTCTTCCTCCCATCTTCTTCCTCCTTCCTTCGTTCTTCCGCCCCTGCAGATCACGCGCGGTGACGAAGACGCGCTCGAGCACAACCTACAACAGAGAGAGGAGCGTAGGCCGGTGGCTGAGAGGACGCGCATTGAAGGCGAGCATGCCTCCGTGGAAGGGGGAAGATTTGACGCCGGTTCAGCCGCACCCAAGGCCGGTCGACTTGCGAGGGCCGGCGGCCGAACCTCCATCGACCGGCCTCCTCCTCGCCTATAAATAGAGGAGCACCTCCGTCGATCAAAGCACGACAAACTCCGAGATCTTCCCTTTGAGAGACTTCAAGGGGGAAATCGAAGAGCAAGCCAAGAGGGCGGAGGATCGGGTCGCAAGCTAAACGACCTCCCATCGAGAGACATCGGGGGAGGCCGGCGGCAAGCGAACCCGGATCTGTGAGCAGCGGAGGCCGGAGGAGAAGAGGCGGTTCCGGATCTGCGAAGTAGGTGGCTGAGCGAGAGAGAAACCAGAAGGGGGAGGGCTGGATCTGTCCACCGCCGTGCCGCGATCCCTCCCCGACGCCGACCAGCAACGCCCCCGCGCCGTGTTCCCTCTGCAGAAAGGTATCAACCATCGCCCGTCGTTCGCTCGAAACCCTAGCCACCGTCGTCCGTGTCCCGGCCGCCGAGGCACCGCCGAGTGACGTCGCTTCCCCCCCTCGAGAAGCCAGCGGCCGCGTCATCGCCTAGTCGTCGTCGCCGTGGAAGACCGTCGTGGCTGCCGTCGCGTCGACGCAAGCCGCCACGTCATTTCCTCCATCGGCGCCGCATCCAAGCGAAAAGAAGAGGCAACGTCGCGTCGGGTAGGGATCCGCAAATCGGGTCGCGGCTATCGGCCGGGTTGGGCTGGGTTGGCATCCAGGTAGGGTTTCCCCGGGTTGGGCCTTCACGCGTGGACTAAATTCGCATGGGCCTTAGAGAAGTGGGTTTATTTTTGGGCCAGGCCTGTTTTCTAAAAAAAAAAAAGGGGGAAAACCAATCAAAACTCCGAGTCGGGCTCGCGTTGCGGGCCCGTCCGCCTGAGTCTTTGGCTCGCGACCCGGTCGGACCCAAACCGGATCCGACCGGGTCGTTTTAATATTATAATATAATATTTTAAAATAAAAAATAAAAAAAATAAAAAATAATAATTTATTTTCCGAAAAATCAAAAAAATCAAAAAATATTCCATATTTTCCCAAGAATGCCAAAAATCCAAAAAAGTCAAAATTTCATGAAAAAAGCCAAAAAAAATCAGAAAAAGCCAAAAAGACTTGTATTTTTCCAAAAATACCAAAAATCCCAAAAAAAAAATCCCTTTTGTGTCCAAAAAATTAGAAAATGGCTCAAAAAAAATTGTTTTTCCTCTCAAAAAAGCATGGAAAACCCCTCGAACATCCAAAAAGCCTTAGGGTTTAAACAAGATTAGGTACCGAAAGGGCATTAGTGATTAACTAGTGTAATCAAGTCCCCGATCCTAATTTCTCTGGTTGCGCAAGAGTGAGCATTTCTCCCGATACTTTGCTTGGGTTTCTAATCAACCCACCCCAAATCGATTAGTGGCGACTCCATTTTAAAAATTGATTTACAGGTTAAAAACTCGAACCATTAAGTTGTGAATTGGGGGACTTGGGAGAGTCCGGGCTTAATTAAATTCAGCCGAGCCATTAGCCTCCTTAGGCGCTCGTACCCGAATGCGGGCGCCGAAAAAAGAGGTCGCGACAATTGTTTTATGCAATTGAGAATAAGATAGACATTATCCAGAAATGCCAATTCAAGCGCCATCAATTAAGTTCAAATGCACTTGATATACACTATGGCACACCATTAACATGAGATTTGCTGTCGGTTGATACCATCGGAGAATGCTAATCAAGTGTTTTAACCATCCCGAGCCATTGTTACATCAACAGTTTGGGAAAAAGGATAATATGATACAAGGAAATGATGAGAAGACTACTTGCTGATGTATCTAATTAAGACCCGACATCTTATCATTGGATTATGGAATGAGGACAACAGAAGCTACATTGTACATAACATAGTCCTCAGATGGTTTTGCATGTCAGTTTTGCCTAGCTGCAGCTTGCCCAGGATCTCAGAATTGTATATTAGAAACATGGTAAAATTACAAGGAGGCTTGTTTTCACCGAAAAGTGTTGATGAAAATGCTTTTGATCAATGTGAAAATAGACAAAGGACATAAATGGCCCTTTATTGGTTCTTGGACAAAACAAGCAACTGACCAAAAAATTAAAAGTAGGAATATTACAAACAATCGTGTGTCCTGCCATCTAAAAGACATGACATCTAAATATCACCTACTGATAAAAAATAAAAAAAAACTATTTTGTGATTGGAGATCTTTGATAGCAATAGGGCTTGATGTTAAACCAAAAATAGCCAAATGCCACATTCATTCGTCCTATTTAGATAAATAAGTTAGGTTCACTCCATTTCATTAGCATTTAGGTGCCACTTCATGAATAAGTCAAAATTTGAATTTTCGATTGACTTTCAGGTCAATTTAAGAAAGTCGATCCTTTATTGAAAACGAAAATATCATAACAATGCATATGGGCGTTGTCACCATTCCATCATTGCATATAGATTAAGGAGAAATTTCACGCATTAGTCAAAGGTTGACTTTTCGATAAAACCAAGAACTATGACCTTCGACAAAAACATCATCATTTGCAGGGCAGTTTAAAGGACACATCTATTTTGGCTTTTGACGGATTTGGAGCGGAATGTTTCGATAAACTAGAAAATTTGTGATATTTGGTCAATTTGATTAGATAAATTAAATGGTAAAAGGACTTAAATCGGAAAAGCTGTGAAAGTATAAAGAGGAGAAGTTTATTCTTTTCCTAGTGTTTCATTTACTAGATTAGGTGATCAAGTATGTTCGGGTGATTTCATCAACTTCAACGATTTTGTGAGCAATACTATAGGAAAGTAAATAGATTATCACACATTACAAATGTACATGCATAAGTTGCTTATATAAGTAAGTTATAAGAGGAAAAGATATCGTGATATAATTTCAAAATCAAGTCTTTTACAAACAACATAAATTGATTGCTGGATCGACAACATATTGTTTCAACATAAACTGAGTACAAAGACGGATGCAAGCACACCATTCAAAAGAGAAATGCTAAATGGGTACCAAAACACTACCTTGCAGATTACTAGATAAGGTCACCTTGAGTGTCAAAATTGTATAATTTTGTTGGGTTATTTTCACATGTTCTAAAAGTTTAAACTTGCAAATAAAAACAAGGTTTAATATTTAAGTATTCTAATGTTTTACCCCATTTGTAGATTAGACTTTTCTCAAATACTAGAGCATGAAAAATATATAATTAAGATGCAAATGAAGGGTTCTATAAATATTTGAGCTCAAGACCTACTCAAATGCTATATGATCCCGCCGACTGTGGCTTAAAGTTTTAGCATCTCTCTTCCAACGAGGGTGCCAAATCATTTAGTTCTGTCATATAAAGTTTTGGCGTCTCTCTTCCTCAAAATCCTCTGGAAGTAACTAGAAGAACCTTTTTCCTAGGAGGGATATTTCAGGGATATCGAGGCAGCGGTCAGGATTTTCAAAAGGGAACTCGTCGGTCTGGTGGGCCAAGAGGAGCCACACGAGTGATGAGCGCACCTCCTCTTCTCAGTTGCTTGGCATGGCGATACACATGACAATTGTTTGCTGCTTGACACAACATCTCCACCCAAATGCTGCTGATGAGCTCCCACTTGTTGTCCATCGTCCTCAGGTCGGCCACAAGCTTCTGCACCTCCGACAACACGTCCCACGTTTCCTTACTTGGTATGACAGGGACTGGGACATCACCATCCGGCGACGACAGTGCGCGAATTGCTTCTTTATAGTCTCGGTACCTCAAGAAAGGCTTCAGCGTGCAACAAGCGTCCGCCAGAGTCATGTCGGCGGTGGGGAGGGACAGCATGTGAGGATGCACAGCGAGGAGGTACATCATGTACTCTGATAGGAATTCACTTCCTTCACAAGCATTGGATTTTTCGATTTCCAATGACTGCAGGATTTTTGTTGCAATGTGCCAGATTATGATGCTCTTAGCAAATATTGCCTCGATGCTACTCCTCAGTCCTTGTTTCTGTTGGATGCCGTGAATCTCGAGCGTCCACTTGCCTCTTTGCTTGAAGCGCCGGAAGTTTCTTTTCTGCTCTAGCTCCTCCATCTTTCGTAGTACCAACGCCCTGAGGTGCAAGGGCATGGGCTGGCGGGACTGTAACCAATACCAACTGAAGATCTCCCGCTTGCCAAACCAATCAAGTACTGCGCGGACGGCCATCCACTTACCAAACCAATTAAGTACCACGCGGACTGGATTTCGCCTTTCTTGGTATGAGAGGCAGTGTTTTAACAAATCGATCTGCCCTATCGACCTCGACCATCTTTTCTTCCTCATGCACTGATTAGCCAGAAACGGGATGAGCCTTAAGAAGAGCCTTGAGAAGAGCGGCAGCCCAAGGTTCTTACCCATCTGCACCACTGCCCAATCCGAAAATGCCAACGTTGTGATCTGATAAAGCTCGAGACATGTGACTGCCATCAGTAACGCATAGGTGTAGGCGATGTACATATCGATCAAGAAGGCGCTCTTGAAGATCACGGCGAATCTACACAAGGCAGACACCAAGCAGAAGAAACCGACAGAGCAGCCTATGATGCCGCATTTCGTGTACAGAATGGGCGCTTTAGTGTAGAGCGTGTCGAACATGAAGTTCAGCTCAATCTCGTTCACGGTTAAAGCGCGGTTGGCAGGGTACCTGTCGATGGACATCCAATCTCGGGATACGAACACGTGGTGGTACGGCCAGTTCACGAGGTGGGGCTTCAGACAATCGAACCGAAAGTAGGCCTTCAAGATGTCCTTTGCGGAGTCAAACTTCTTGTCCTCGGGGAACAGTTCGAGCTGAGAACTGCTTTCCCTGGCTTCCTTGGGAGAAATGGGAGAAAATATTGGGTACGTCTTATGTATCAACGTGGCAAACAAGAAGGCGGTGGGAGCGCGACACGTGTCCTTGTGGGACCCATAAAGTCAGGCGTCTGCTCCTCGACTCAGCGCTTCTTCCTCTCTGCTCTAACTCTCGTCTCGGCTGGTGGCTCGGCTCGGCTGACAAAAGAAAGGACGTCCTCTCCTTCTGACCTGCACGCTCTCTCTCCTGTCAGAGCATTTATTGCGGAAACTTTTCTCTTTCCTTCGTTTGAGAAAGAAAATGGCCGTTCGTTCCTCTTTCCCTCTCCATTTCTTTCCTTTCGAATTTTTGAATCTGAAATCCTCTCTCCGCGCTCGTTGTTGCTCCGCCGTGCATCAAGCGGCCGTTCTCCCGCCATCACCGACGAACCACATTACGGCCGCCGCTACTCCGGTGCTCACTCGCTTCTCTCTTCGGGTTCGTTGCTGCTCCGTCATTCGTTCCGGCGTTCCCGGATCGCAAATGCAGCACGCGGAGGAGAAGCAGGCCTCTTCGAGCTCCCTCAACGTCGGCGACGTCGCCCGCCAAGCGAGACCCGCACACACGGAAGGCTCGGAGGCGAGGTTGCTGGAGAAGCTGGTGCTGAGCTGCCTCGTCGTGTTCGACGCTCCTCCGCCTCCCTCTCGCGACGTCCGCTCTGCTCTCTCTCTCCCCCTCTGCGCGAAGTCGTGACTCTCTTCCAGCGAAACGCGACGCCGACGGCCCTCCACCTCTGCCGGTTGACTCCGTCGCCCTCGACTCGACTCGACTCCGACGCCGGCCGACGCCGACGCCGCCTCCTCCCCGAACCCGACTCGACGCCGACGCCCTTCGCCGGTTGCCTCCGTCGGCGTCGGAGTCCGTCGCCCCCGACGCCGACGCCTCGGCCTCCGCCTATGCACCTGACGCCGACGCCGACACCGACGCCGATGCCCCTTCGCCAAGTCCATGCATCGCAGAAAATGGTGATGCCGACCCAACATTACTTATTCAATTATTTGCTTTTGCTGCTGCCGAAAAGGAGAGACAAGCTTTGGTGGATGCACTTAGAGCTAGTGAAGCTGAATGCGATGCTATTGATGCGAAGATGCAGGAGGTTTTGAATGCACAGATTGCTGCTGAGGATGAGTGTGTTTCTCTGTTGGAGAATTTCTCTAAGGTCAGTGACAACATCTTTTCTTTTTTTGGCTACACTAATGCTTGATCCTAGAATGAATTAAGATAGAGTGAGCTCTATAGTAAGAACTTCGCACCACGGGGCAACACAATCATTGGCTGGAGCAGATTGATACACGTTTCTGGTTTTCTGTCTGTCTTTATAAACTTGCGTGTGTAATGGTACAAGCCTTCCGACTGGATGTTCTTTATATTCATGCTTGTGCTTAGCTGCCCCTGTTGAGTGAAGGAAGTCGTTTGTCAATTTTCATCTTTCAATTGGCAGTCGGGTTCTCAAGGTGAACATGGAAAGACTAGTTTTGTCAAAGTGCTTCAAGGAAAATGAATGGAAAACAAGAATGTCTCTTGACCATTGTTGGGTTATGGTAGATTATAGGCATGGTAGTGGGTGCACTGCATGTGTGGTGTCATTGGTGTGCCCTCGCGCACAATTGTAGCCCTAGTTTTTTATTTTGAGATAGCCATGGTTTTAATTGACTTGATGTAAGGTAAACTAAAAGCTTTCAGCAAGTCATATTGATCCCATGGTAGTCTCTGTTTTGCCAATCCAAGTAGACTTTTGGATGGTGACTGTTTTAAGGATAGCCGTGCTATCTCTCTCTGAACTTTTTCATTAACTGTTTCATCTGTCCCTACAAAACATGAGGTTGGATCATGCGTACCACGAAAAACTTTCTCGTAAGCTATCGATTTCATGTGGTAGCCAAATTTAGTTTGAAGCAGAATGACTGACATTTTTACCTCTTATCCTGCAAGATGCAACTGCTAGTGCTGACCTGATAGAGAAGAAGGCAAACTTACTGCGTGCTGAGGAAATGGACAAATGGCTTTCATCAAGTGAAGATTTGGAGGTGAGGAAGATGGAACTTGAAATCGAGTCATATCTCGATAAGTGAAGCTCGTAGAGGAGTGAATGTTTCCATCAAGCATTCAATTGATGATGACAAGAGAGAGAAAGAAAAACTTCTTAAGAAGAAGGATGTGTTGTTGGATGAATTGGAGAAGCTGCTTAATTTAGTGAGAGAGAAGGAGAAGCAAATTGCTGAGAATGATGCTTCCATTGAAGCAAAGTAGAGAAGCGCATTGCTGGTGTGGTCTCTGGATTTCAGGACATGCAATCAGATATTGGTGCTAAATATGATAGAATGAAATCAAAGCTCTCTCAGGTTGATGCCGAAAGTGAAGCTTTATCTATAAAAAAGAAAGATATTGATGACGTACTCTCTCGGGAAGATAATAAAGGAGCAAAGATTAGGGAACTTGGGAAGATTGCTGCAGATGAAGCAAAAGCATACAATGAAGCAGCAGGATTGAGAAAAGGTTTAATGCTCTGCATTTTGGAGTACAGAGAAAGTAAACTGGGGCTGATGAAGACTGAGGAGAAATTTTCTGAAGATGTCATGAGGCTCCAACAAGAAGCTTCCTCTGCAAGAGCTTCTTTACAGGTTATTTTACTTTTTAGCTATCTTACTCTTTACATGCAAACGACATATACCTAAAAGGTGGTTAAGCTTCACATGCTTAATCTACTATAATTCTGGCCTATGGAGTCTACATGTTGCAACATTTTGGAGAATTTACTTCCAATCTTCTGAATCAGTAATGCTTGAGGTTCATGTTTGATTATCCAACCTAGGATGAGTGTTGGTTCATGGTTAAGATATACTTGCTGAAGGAATATTCTAAAGACACAGGCAGTGAGTGACTCCTACTTTCTTTCAAAAGTTTGTTTATGCGACGTATTTGTTTTTTTTTGGTGAAAATAAGAGATGCGGCGTATTTGTTAGGGAAGCCTTAATCTTAAAAGTTTAGGCAACTAGGGATATGTAGACAATGTATGTTGAGATCTACCGTTTCCCCTCACAGAAAAGCTATAGCTTGCGAGTGAGACAGTGGATGTAATCATGAAATCAAACTATTGTAGAGCTGGAGTACTGTAACAGGAGAAATAGGAAACAATAAGCAAAAGAGGGAGCAACAGGAGAGTATAAGCAAAAGCAGAATTTGATCAGATTTCAAATCTTGCAGTGAACTCCAATGTTGTGTCAGGAGACCTTTATCTGAATTTTTTGTCCAGTCTAGTGGTCAGGGTATTGTTTTAAGCATGTTCTTTAGTTATAGCTTCAGGATGAAAATTCAAAAACTGAATACTCGAAATTTATTTGGCTCTTCAACGCATCATTTGATTAGATTCTTGTCTTTTGATCATAGGAACTGTCTTCAAATAAGTCCAGCCTCCAACAGGAGATAGCTTCATTTGAGCAGAGGATACTTTATGTGGACAAGAGACTTCCAGAACTAGAGACTGAGAAAAAGGTTGCTGCTGCTGCAAGAAATTTCAAAGAAGCTACACGAATAGCTGCTGAAGCAAAGTCGTTGAGCAATGAGAAGGAAGGAACACAAATCAAGCTTGAAAGAGCCACTATGGAGCTTGGAAAGCTTGAAGAAGAAATTAAAGAAACTGTTGATAAATTGCAGGAGGCTGAGGAGCAGATCTTATTAAGGGAGAGGGATTTGGCAGTGGCTAGACTCCAGAGGTTACTCATAACTGCCAGTGCTGCCAATGCTGAAAGAGCTGCTGCTGTGGAATTGGGTGACCATGAAGAAGCAGACATTTTACTTGCTGAGGCCAAAGCTGCAGAATATGAAGCCCAAAAGCTCCAAGCGGTATATGATTTGAAGGAGGAAGATTTTGGCAATCAACCAAAACATTTAATCCCTATGGAACTTGTTTATGATCTCAGCGGGAAACAATTAGCAGAATTAGCTGCATCTGTTCATCTCAACCCAGCATCATGATGACAAAGTGGATTTTGAGATGACTGACCTTTTTTGGCAGGACAGGCTTCTAAAACTCTGGTCACATGTATTCAAGGGGATTAGCCTGGAAGTTTCATCTCACCTTTGGCTAGACGCTTTCAAACCTCAGTGCCTAGAAATGACAGTTGTGGCATTCTTTGGTCTTTGGCCAGTAGCAAGTTTGGTATGGGTTTTGAAGATCTCGGCGATTTCATTTTATGGTACTGGATGTGAGAATTCAGCTTCTCCAAGGCAATGGGAGGAGTAATTTTTTGTAAATCTGTTGAGTGAAAGATCAATACACGTCTCCTCATACAGAATAATGTCCAGCCCAATACAAAAAAGGGGTTGGGGATGGTGTGGAAAATAGCCAGAATTTTCTTTAGATTCTCTTTTGTGACTTTTTTTTTTTGGGCTCCTCTCCTGCTTTTCTTACTGTTGCTGAAGAGTTGGAACATTTTGGTCACCTGCGTCTCATCATCGTTCTGGCCCGTCTCACCAGATGCCAAGATGAATCTCCAAGTTGATGCTGCATTGACGCTCAAATCGTGTAAAACTTTCTGTCTAGAGATGATTTGCATTAAAACTTCCTGCATCCAACTGTTACAGAGACTCTTTTGTTCCTGAGGAGAATCTGAAAAATGGCAATGGTTTGCAATGCACTTGGAGCAATAAGATGTTAAGTCAGGTCACTTAAATATGTAACAACCAATCAAAACCGTCGCAACACCTACTGTGGCAAAAGAAAATTGAACTTCTTCCCTCTGATCTTTCAACGAACTTTTACAGCTCTACTGTTCTTGAGGAGAATCTAAAAAATGGCATGGTTCACAATGCATTCGTAGTAATAAGATGTACAGTCTTGTCTCTTACATATGTAAGCAATCAAAAATGTTTCTGTGGCCAAAGAAAATTGAAAATTTTTCCTTTGATCTTTCAACCGACTTTTGCAGCTCTATTGTTCTTGAGGAGAATCTAAAAAATGGCATGGTTTGCAATGCACTCGTAGTAATAAGTACAGTCAGGTCTCTTGAATATGTAAGCAATCAAAACCGTTTCGTGGCCAAAGAAAATTGAACTTTTCCCTTTGATCTTCCAACAGCAAAACGCCATGCATGGCCACATTAAGCAGCATCAACGAGGGACGATGCCCCGTATATAATACATGCTCACAATTTCGGCTGAGTTACACTTACACAGGGGGGAGAGAGGGAGGGAGAGAGAGAGAGAGAGAGATTATGAGATGATAATACACATTATACGTGGTTCACGCCACCTCCTCATCCTAGAAAAGAAAAAAATTATGAACCAAATAAAGAATCAAGAAGCAGTGTCACAGTCCTTTCCGACAATCTCCCAGCTGTTGCAAAAGAGCAGCAAAGTCGGTTTTTGTAGCCCTTCAGAGTGTTGCGGTCAAATGGAGAGGCGGAGTTGCGGAAACAGTGACGTCCAAACATGCCCTTTATTTGCATTGCAGACGGCACCACACCAAATGTATTCTTTCTGTATCCTTACGATAAATAACCCATAAACAAATCCTACTGACCAAATGTTCCAGGAATCAGACACTCTTGCTAATTACAGTCCAACCCGCATTCTTCCAAAAGTGGTCTGTCCGACTTGGCCAAGAATGGATCGACACGTACCCACAGAAGGGAGAAGATGGAAGCGAGCAAGATTGACCACACAATGATGATTGTAGGAGTCCTGTTCTGCCGTCCGAGCAGACCCTTTAGGAAAGGATACAAGTGGACAATCACCCAGAAGGCAAAGAATAGCTTTCCGAAGAGAGGACCCCAGGACTCGTAACCGTTGTTTATTGCATTTGATACGCCAGCTACAACACCAATCAGGTTTATTATAAGCAATGTGGTTGGCGGAATGAGCAAGGTGGTCCATTTGAACGCATAGAGTTCAGAGAACTCCTCGTCATCCCCACCCTTTGATGTCACAGTGAAGTTCGTGTCAACACCAGCCAGAACCTTCAAAAGCCCCTGAAAAACTGCAAAGAGATGTGCTGAAACTCCTCCGATGACCCAGAACTGTTCGTTCCTCCACCATTCTTCTATTCCAACCCCACTCCATCGCATTTCCAGGATACTTGTCGCGAAAATGCAAATGAAAAGTGACAGAAACCACAGACTAGCCACATTGCTCAGCTGCAACGGGGACAAGAAACAAAGACAATATAAGATCTTTTGCCTAGAATATCATCAATTGTACGATATAAAAGCAATAGTTGAAAAAAAGAAAAAAAAAAGAAAAAGAAAAATCTAATAGCCTACCTCTGGCGTGATGAATTTCCCAGTAAGCAAGCAGCACACAGCAGGCAAAGTACAGTATGCCAACAGAGGGATTGATGTCCAGGGGTATACTGTGGCATTTATGTAAGATAATCGCTCTAACCATTTCAAACCGCCTCCATAACCATACCAAAGGGGACAATGCCTGCTTAAGAAGATCTCAATGGAACCAAGAGCCCAACGAAGGACCTGGTGGAGACGATCGGAAAGATTAATGGGAGCAGATCCTTTAAAAGCGGGTCTTGCAGGGATGCAGTAGATGGAACGCCATCCATGGCAATGCATTTTAAAGCCCGTCAATATATCTTCTGTAACGAACCATATATCCATCCGACCTGTATATGATGAAAGTTCAGCCAACTCGAGAGAAACAATAATTGTTTCGGGAATCGCATGAAGAGAGCATTTACACTACACTTAACTCTTTTCCCCACTCAGTCTTATCTTCGTAGCCGCAGCTGATGACATGGATAGCTTCTTTTAGCAAAGATGCAGGGCTCGTGCCTTTCAGTGTTCCTCCATCCTCTAGCATTGTCGATGCGACGAAGACGAGGATTGCCCAAACTTCTTTTCAAGCTTATGCTGAGGCGTGGGATTTTCAGTTTCAATTCCTGCATAAGAAAACATGAATGTATTGATGACTAAGTAAAAGAACTAGCCTTAAACATGACATAGGAAGCAAAATTGGTTAAGTCCAAATTGGAACAGATGTTAACTCGGGAAGCAACCCAATAGAAAACAAGCTTTTGGAAGAATAAAAAGATTTCACCGATTGATGCCAAAATTGAGAGGCACATTCAATGATAGAAAAAGGTAAACCAACACTAGACAATTAAGTGGGACTTCATGCAAAAGCAGAATCTCACCTTCAATGCCCTCTTCGATACCTTCCAAAGGTGGTGGAGTACCTGCATCTTTTTTTTTTAAAAAATCTCTTCTTCAGTTCGATCTTAGGCTTGGTATTCTTCTTCTTCTTCTTCGTCCCAGAGCAACAGCACCCACAACAGCACCACTTTGGCAAGCAGTTGCAAGTTCTGGTCGGTGGCTTCTTTGCTTTTGGAGCATCATAACCATAGAGTGCCAGCCTTCTGAATACACAACCAGTCCCAACGTAAATAGGACCTTGAATACCATCCAGACCTTTCATGTTAATCTGAAAGAGAGAAATTTCTCCGTCAGATCTTCTTGCACAGAATTAATGATACGGTATGTGCAACTGGACATGAGGCAATTCAATGGTTGATAATTGCATGCTTACATCGAAAAACATGGTGTTCCGATTGGCATATCGATCGTGCCTATCTATACCGTCGAATCTTTGAGGGAACTGGACGTAGCACACTCTTTTTCCAATAAGTGGGTCCATCATGAAGCACATTGCCTCCCTAATAGCCTTACTATTATTGAAGTAGTGATCACAATCCAGATTCAAAAGATAAGGCGCATTTGTAAGCACAGCAGAGACCCCGACTGTTAGACAAACAAAAGTTCACAGAGAGGTCAATGGAGAGAGCAAAAAAGGGGGTTTACCAACTAAGGTGGATTCTTATGACACTTACCAAAGCATTCATGGCTCCTGCCTTCTTGTGGTGATTATAGCCAGGCCTCTTCTCTCTGGAAACATAGACAAGGCGAGGTAATTCATTCCCGTCAGAGTCATGTCCTCCACTTTGGCCAAGAAAAACCTATTAAAGATAGCAGAAATAAGCAGTTAATCTCATCTCACATCAACAAAGAGTTCTAAAACTGAAAATGACAACTTTGCATACCTGAATCATGCCAGGATGATCACGGACGTTATTTCCAGGCCATGGTGTTCCATCCTGCATCGTCCACCCTTCTTCAGGAACCTTCTGGGCTTTGGCCACCAAAGCATTTATACGAACCTTAAACTCCTCATACTCTCTCTGCAAACACAGCAAGAACAGAATTAAGACTTTGACTATCATCTGCAAAGAGCAATTGATAAATTAAATTTGGCACTCCTACTACCTTCATTGCTCTTCGCTCCTTCACAAAAGATGCCTCAACCTTATCTTTGAGATAATCTATCTTCTGAGCAAAATAAAACTCAGGTGCCCGTGGCTCAATGTTGAATTTCTTACAGAAAGGGACCCATTTTCTTGCAAATTCCGATGTTTCTGAGAGTGCTTCAAATGTCAGCATAGCAGCACCATCATCAGAAACATAACAGGACACCTTATCAACAGGGTAGTCCACAGCGAGAATCGATAAGACAGTATTTGCTGTCACCAGGGGGGGTTCCTTCAGCGGGTCGACAGTACTCACAAATATATCTACTGGAGCAAGTTGAGAAGGTTGGCCTTCCTTCTCATACCTAAAGAACAATGCCAAATTCATAATTTTACAAATCCACATAAAGATCAGGCAAATAGCATGAAATGGAAGGCAAAATCTATTACCTCAGGGACAGTCTGTCGAGGTATGTCTCCCGATCAATAGGGAGCCATTTCGGGAATTGATCCAGAATCCACGAGAGACCAAACCAGATCTCACAGATAGCAGATATGAGCCACAATGCGTATGCATCATTCACAGGATGCATTACTCTGTAATGGAAAAAGAATCCAAGCACTACAAGCCGGATGACAATGATCATTCTGTAGGGATTGATTTGGCTGGAGGATATAGGCAACTTTCTTGACAGCGGTTGTCTCGCCTCATCCATTCTGATTCACATTGCAGATGAAAAAGTCACGGCATTAGGGACCTCTGATTCCCAATCTCAACATATTCGGAAACTATGCAAGAACTAAACCATACATAATTGACTTCTCAAACAGGAATTGGCATATAATCTTCATGAGAAAAGAGAAGACTGGTTTAGCAATGCCACTCATCAAATTTGACCAGAGAACAGAACTTACAGCGGTAGATCTGGGTTGTCCCCATCATCGTCCCATTCCTTGCCACCTTTCTCGTTCTTCATCGTCTGTAGTTTCTCTTGCCTTTGTTTCCAACTCTCCATCCTCTCTTTCCAAGCAACGCTTCCATATCCATAAGCAGCCAAGTCCTTTGAAGGATCCATGGATCGAGGTTGCACTACAGAAAGGAGTTCACAGAACAACCATCTGTTATACTTGCAATTCTAACTGCAGCAGATCAATGAATCATTTCTTAGCCAGGGAACATAACATCATCACCTTTAATGTTAGGGCAGTCCATGAGTGGTCTCCTCTTGCAAGTGCTTCATTCAACTTGTCATAGTTTTCCTACAGGATGACAAGTGGATTCACCCATTCAAATCATTGATAGAGTCAGCATACAAACTAGCAAATATGCAAGGCAGAGTGGCACAATACAATGACATATGATTTGAAAAAAAGTTCCTGTAAATTATGAGTTCACATCATATCTAGGACATTGTTGTTATAGGGTGATGCAGGCAAATAAGTGGTAACAATCATTCAGTCGAGCCAGATGATCGGGATATGACTTAAAGCCAAATGCTCTGTCATTAAGATTCAAGACATCAACAGGATATCAAGCAAATTATGTAAGTTGATGTAAAATTCAGGGACAAAGCAGAGGACAATAACAAGCAGATATTTAACTGATACAGCCATTCATGTTCGACAAGTAATTTATGGGTGTCCCTTGCACTGCAGGGTCTGGGAGGTAGTTGATGCACAAGCAACGAAGACAGCACTCAGAAATTCTAATGCAGTTTGATTCGGATTGCTAGAAAATCATTCAAATCAAAACTCTACAGGACTATACAATCTCGCAATTATCTATCTCCACGTAAGAAGCCTCATCCACATAAAATAGCAGCCGAGGAGGCAAAACCTCATCTGCTGTAAGACTTAAGATCATTTGTCACACTTGCTTTCCGAGACATGGCTCGAGTCTACGGCATTTGGCTTCCAACCTAGCTACCTCTTTATGCTCTCCAAATGCTGTTTGCTGGCTGTTTCTGCTGCTTGGGTGCTCAAATTACGCTCAATAATCCTAAGTTCTAGCTCCTCCAACATAGAAAGGACTTTGGCTTTGAGGGCCACATTCTCTTTTTCAGCAGCATCAAGCTTAGGGGCGAGATCAGAACATATAACTGAAGAAGCTTCACTCTTGGCTGCTTGAAGCTAGCATGGACATTGGAAAGCTTAGTCTCAAGCTCGGCCTTTGTTGATTCCCACTCACGAGTTTTCTTGACCACAGCTTCTTGGATCTTCTGCTCTTGCTCATCCTCACCTGTCTGAGCTGCCTCACACATTCCTTAAGTGCTCCATCAAGATGACTGATTCAATCTTCTAGTGTCTAGTTCCTTTGTGTTGCAGCCTCCAGTTGTTTCTTTAGCATCAAGACTTCATTTTCAGCCTTCTCCCATCCTACCATTGAATATCAAAAGGAAAAAATTTACAACGAAGTACATAGGCACAAAAATGCAAATCCGAATGCAATGTCAAATAGATTTAACGCAGGAACGGTTGAAGTAGATGTCATCCTCAAATCTGAAACTCCATGTGATTTCACTCTTGCTCTGATTGAAAGCTTCCAATCTTGTTACCCAGACATTAGTGCTTAATTTTGGTGCAATTTGTGTAGTATATCAGATATTTCCTCCCTCCTACATTCTCTGATATCTTGTTACTATCCTCATTAATTTGCTACAGCTTTGGATATTAAATGCAGACATCGAGAAACTAAATCATTATGCTATGGTTACGGATGATGCTACAGTACTGTGAGAATACTATGGACTACTTTTCGTCCAAGATGAGAATTTCCCCATCATCAGCAAAAGCAAATAATTGAATAAGTAATGTTGGGTCGGCATCACCATTTTCTGCGATGCATGGACTTGGCGAAGGGGCATTTTCAGCGCATAGGCGGAGGCATGGACTTCCGACGCCGACGGAGGCAACCGGCGAAGGGGCGTCGGCGTCGAGTCGGGTTCAGGGGGAGGAGGCGGCGTCGGCGTCGGCGTCGGAGTCGGAGTCGGAGTCGGAGTCGAGGGCGACGGAGTCAACCGGCAGAGGTGGAGGGCCGTCGGCGTCGCGTTTCGCTGGAAGAGAGTCACGACTTCGCAAAGGGGGGAGAGAGAGAGCAGAGCGGACGTCGCGAGAGGGAGGCGGAGGAGCGTCGAACACGACGAGGCAGCTCAGCACCAGCTTCTCCAGCAACCTCGCCTCCGAGCCTTCCGTGTGCGGGTCTCGCTTGGCGGGCGACGTCGCCGACGTTGAGGGGAGCTCGAAGAGGCCTGCTTCTCCTCCACGTGCTGCATTTGCGATCCCGGAACGCCGGAACGAATGACGGAGCAGCAACGAACCCGAAGAGAGAAGCGAGTGAGCACCGGAGTAGCGGCGGCCGTAATGTGGTTCGTCGGTGATGGCGGGAGAACGGCCGCTTGATGCACGGCGGAGCAACAACGAGCGCGGAGAGAGGATTTCAGATTCAAAAATTCGAAAGGAAAGAAATGGAGAGGAAAGAGGAACGAACGGCCATTTTCTTTCTCAAACGAAGGAAAGAGAAAAGTTTCCGCAATAAATGCTCGACGGGGAGAGAGAGCGTGCAGGTCAAGGAAGGAGAGGACGTCCTTTCTTTTGCCAGCCGAGCCGAGCCACCAGCCGAGACGAGAGTTAGTTAGAGGAGAGAGGAAGAAGCGCTTTATGGGTCCCACGAGGACACGTGTCGCGCTCCCACCGTCTTGTTTGAGTTGATACATAAGCGTAGGATAGTACGCGTTGACAATCGACGCCGTACACGGATTTATGGGTCCCAAAGAACAAGAGGATGTACAGCCGTGAGACTGGGGACGAGCCGTCCCAACAGTGAATGAGAATACGAACCACGAAGACAACAGTAGCCCCGATGTTCAGAATCTGTCTCATTCCCAGCTGGTTATCTTCCACCGAATAGGCCGTTATGCGGTCTGGGTACCCAAGTTGCATCAGAAGCAATGGGGCAAGCAGCCCTTCCAACACCACGTCGTAACTCGGATGTTCAGGATCATCGATGCGGACCACAGAAAATTTCTAAGCACTTGCACAAAACTGCATGGTTGCATAGATTATTTCTCTACAAGTTAATCGCAAAAAAAGGAAGATTTACAATGCGATTATAGTTCTTCGCCTAACATACTGTTCATCTCTCTTTCCTTTCCTAGAGTTGTTGACTGTATATCCTTTTGCGATCCTCGTATTTTTCTTCTTCTTTTTTCCGTTACACCTTTTTCTTTTTGTCAGTTAGATCTTAAATATTTAGGAAAGGGGCACTCTTCCGCATCGTAAGATGGTACAAATTTGTGCCGTTAGCGGTCCACCTTCTCATGAGTCTTCGTTAATAGTTCAGAGTAATAAGCTACATGTACTTGCTCCAATTAGGCTATTTGGGAAAACAAATTGTAGTTCAAAGGTGAATGTTTTCCAAAATTATAGCATTGAAATGGTCGATTGAAAATTCCAGTCACTAAAGTGAGCGTTGCATGAAAATTATGACACTTTTGATGTCATTTCCGCAAATTCCTTAAAGGTGATTTACAACGAATTCCCTTTAATGCGGCTCTTTAAGTTTTTCTACCTCTATTTTTCATATATTAGCTGTTCAAAGTATCTTCAAAACAGATTTAAGAAGAAAAAAATAGAAAAAAAGGTGGAGGAGAGGTGTTACGGGCGTATTAGTAAAGGTGAGAAGGTTTTGGGACGAGTAAGGTATTTTCCCTACAATAGAACCTTAGGTAGTAGTTTCAACTACCTTGTAAGTTCTTGAAACACCTTAAACTCTAGAACTTGTCAGCGCCAAGGGTTCTTGGGTACCTTATGATATCCTGTACTTTTTCATATGGTTTCATTAATATGTATATATATATATATATATATATATATATATATAGATAGATATGATTTCATTATAAAATAAAATAAAAAGTCATTAATATTGTTATTTACAAATCGGACATTCAAACATAACATATAAATGGATTACAAGTTAAATTCATCTTCGTATCTAATATTGACATACGTGAATAACATATGACTTTAGGTGCAATTGCTCTCAGGTTAGATTTTCTAAGTTTTAAGTAGAAGAGGATTCACGACTGCCAAAATAATCTCTATAATCCTATCACATTGTACTTCCTACAGATCTCTCAAATCCCATTTACACAGGAAAGAATGCATTCAATAGCATGTTTGCTATCCCTTTTCAGGCATAGCAATCTTTAAATGTCAAATTTCGCCGGTTGTGAAGGAAGGAGGACGGAGGAAGGGTCTTGATTTCACTCGGTGGTTCTTTCACCAGTTGGAAAATGAACATCGTAGACAACAAAACATGTGCTGTAACTTGTATAGAATATGGTTAAGTGTACTGACCAGCAAATTAAAGTACGATAATCACTTGCCGAAACATCCAAAGCACGGAGATTGTACAAACCTTTTACCCTAAAGATAATAGGGGTTAGTAAACACAATAAGCAAATGCAAGCTAACTAAAGTAACAGGAAAGAAAGAGGTACAATGCAATACAAGACTAGCACCACCACACCTGAACTTGAGGGCCGATGAATCCCAGAAGTTTTATCCAGAAGATGCCGACAGCGACACTGGAAAAATTGGGGAAACTGAAGTACAGAAAAGCAACTGAGAGATTTGTCCTGAGAATCATTGTTAAGGAACGAGTACTAGGAATATTAGCTTTACTTTCTTGGCTGGCAGATAACTTGTGCCTGAAGACTTTACAGCAATGAACTTCAGTTTCTTCAATTATTAAGTAAGAGAAAGAAAGGCATGGGATTAATAAGTACGAAAAGAGAATGGGAATTTGATTATTTGCTTGCAACCTCAGTTTCAGGTTCTTTTTCTCTTTTATTTGGTTGGCCTAATGAGTACGTAATCATGTTTAAAGTTTCGCCATCTATCTTTAAGATCACACGCGATTTTCATTCTATCCTGTACTTTTAGCTCTTTATCTACGCAAATGATAGGCTACTCAACCTTGGGTCTTGATGAAATTGTGGGGAGACTTTAGGTCCATTTTGTTTCCTTGAAAAATTAACATGATTGGTAAATAATATTTCATAAGGAAATTATTTTCAAACTTTTCATAATGATTTTCATCTCATTTAAAAAATCCTACCAAACACAAGAAAATCAAACTATGACAAACTTTAGAAGGTGTTCCAAGACAAATAAACCTAGGTGTGGAGCCCAATTGTTGAGACCTTGGCGGCAAGACTGCGGAACTCGAGCCTTGTACCTAGTATCCAGGCGCCAAATCAGGAGCCCGAGCCTCGGACTCAAGATCCTTCAAGAACTTGTGGCCCTAGATACTCAACTCTCGCCCCCAGGCCCCCAGTGGTGGAGGTCTAGGTGCTTGGGTCCAAGTTTAAGCGTCTGGGACACCGGTTAGTGCACTGAGATCTCAGGTGAGGTCCCTCGTGTCCAAATTTTAGGAGCAGGAGTGTCTGATCTGGCCCCAAGGTCTCGACTTTTTACAAAAGTGATGATCCTAGCAACGGTGGAGGTCAAGTTAGATTCTTGGAGATGAACACCATTCTTTTAAAAGCATAGATCATTTTTTGAATTGAAATACAGATTTTTAAAAATATTTTTTGTTGATTCATTTTTAAAGAGACTCCAAAATAGGGATAAGTACACTAGAAGTGCAACAAGTTATGTACGGTATTTTGTGACATTCGAAATTCGACCGTTTCGATAAAGTGAAATGGGCATTTTTATTTCGCGTCTTTTCTGGCCTTTTTCTCTCGAAAGCGATCACTCACGAGTTAACTAACCTATTGGGTGAAGCCGTTAAGGGATGTATCATTTGTAAAATCCCTAAAAGCTACCTAATTGGTTGGATTGAGCTAAAATCACGTCCGATCGATTTTTAACCACGAAATCAACTCGATTTTAATCGAATTTTAAAGCGCGTCATAATTCTTTTTTTATTTTAGGATGATCTCATGTTCGTCATCGTCAATTTATTGACGAAAGTCGAAATTTCAATAAAGAAATTATCGGAAGAAAATCGAAGACCGAAAGAAAATAGAAAGTGAAAGGGAAAGAGAAAAAAAAAGAAATAAAAAAAGTTTTATTTTTAAATTCTTTTTCTCTCTCTCCCTTTTCTCTCTTTCTTTTCTCTCTTTCCTCTCCCCTCCCCCCTTCGTGCGGACACCCCCACCCACTGACACACTTTTCTCTCCCTTATCTCTTCCCTCTCTCTCCTCTCTCTTCTCTCTTCCTTTCCCCCCCCTCACGCGACCGTTTCTTCCCCTTTCTTCTCTTCTGTTCGTGCGATCAAAACCCAGGAGCTGAAGATCGAAAGCTGCAACTCGCCGTCGCCGTTCTGCCGCTGCACTGCCGCCCGCGCCGCGCCCGAGCGCTCGCCGCTCGCCGTGCGCCCGCCGTCCCGCCGCCCCATCGCTCGTTGCAGCGCCTCCCCGAGCGGACCCAGCTCGGTTCCGCCCCGTTCCGCCCCCGTGGGCCACCGCCTAGCCCCGCCGGACCTCCCCCGTGACTCTCTCGCCCTCCGCCGGCCTTCCCTCGCCGCCCTAGCCGCCGGAGCAGCTCCGTTCGGCCCCGACCAGCAGACCCACGGAGTGGGTTTCAGCGACTTCAAGCCCGCTTTTGGGCCGTTTCCGGGCCCCGGATCCGCGAGTCGCTTTGGGAACAATCGTTCCTCGCGTCGCCGCCGTCGGATTGATCCGATTTGCGCGCGATTTGGTGAGTAATCTCACTAATCTTGGATTAGTTTACTAATTATGCTTTAAGGTTTGTTTAGTTTTAATTAATTATGTTTAGATTGTTAGATTAGAAGTAATTAGCAATTATTAGCTAATTGTTATGTGATTTAAATAAATTGATTGCGCAATTAGCAAGTAGACGTGGTCTACTATTTATTGGAAGCATCTCGGGAATTTTCCGACCCTAATTGGGCTTCAATTTGGCGATTCGGGCCTAAGTGAGATTTTTGGGCATTTAAATACTAATTTTCGGAATTTAATTAAATAATTATTTATTTTCCGAAAATTCAAGCAAGGAGATGGTTTGAAACCGGAAAATTATGCTGATGATCGTGGCGAAGTCCGTTTATTTAATCGAACTTTAATTTAAGCTAAATTGAATTTTTAATATTAATTAATTTTCGAAATTAATTAAATAATTATTTATTTTCCGAAAATTCAAGGGAGATGGTTTGGAACCGGAAAATTATGCTGATGATCGTGGCGAAGTCCGTTTATTTAATCGAACTTTACTTTAAGCTAAATTGAATTTTTAATATTAATTAATTTTCGAAATTAATTAAATAACTATTTATTTTTCGAAAATTCAACTGGGATGGCTCGTGACTGGAAAATTATGCTGATGACCGTGGTGAAGTCCGTTTATTTAATTGGGCCTTATTTTGAGCTAAACGGAATTTTTTATATTTATTAATTAATTTTCGAAATTAATTAATTATTTATTTATTTTTCGGAAATTAAGATTGAGATGGCCGATGACCGAAATCTCGTGCCGATTGTCGTGGCGCAGTCCGTTTATTTATTTGAGCTTTGAATTGTGCCAAATTGATTCTTGAAAGTGGTCGAGTGGGACCGTAAAGCCATGAATATCGAAAGTGGTCGAGTGGGACCGTAGTAAAGCCATTGAATATCGAAAGTGGTCGAGTGGGACCAGTAAAGCCATTGATTCTCGAAAATGGTCGAAAGTGGGACCAGAAAAGCCATGAATATCGAAAGTGGTCGAGTGGGGACCGTAAAGCCATTGATTCTTGAAAGTGATCGAGTGGGACCGTAAAGCCATTGATTCTTGAAGGTGGTCGAGTGGGACCGTAAAGCCATGATTCTTGAAAGTGGTCGAGTGGGGACCAGAAAGCCATGAAGCTTGAAAGTGGTCGAGTGGGACCGTAGAAAGCCATCAATATTGAAAGTGGTCGAGTGGGACCAGTAAAGCCATTAAATATTTGAATGTTGTTGAGTGGGACTACGAATAGCAATAGCTTGAATGGCCAGGAAATGGTCGTTGGCATGTAATCGACGAGGTCGATTGATCATTGTTTTGATTTGATGTTGTGAATTGATTGATCGAAAGTGGGAATGACCGTGAGTGGTCTTGTTGGTCAGAATCGACTCAGGTCGATTTAATTGATGCTTTGATCGATGATATGATTGCTTGAGTGCCTATTGTGAATTATACCGACTTGCGGGTGGAATCGATGCTAAGGTACGTCTTCGACCTATGCGTGTTTAGGCCTTTAGTATAATGGTTCACTAATCGGGCTTAGTGGGGTAGAACTCGCTGAGACGTAGTCTCATCCCAGTTTGGGGAAAACCATTTCAGGACCCCGCTAAGGAGCTGAGGAGGAAGAGTTGGAGAAGGATTTTTGGGAGAAGAAGACAATCCTGAGAAGGGCCTTGAGTTCGGCCTAGTTCATCTAAGTTTCTGTCTTCTTTTGAGACCTCTGTTTTGATGTGAATAGTTTTGAAAGGGTTTGTGGTTTGTATAAAAGTTTGGTTATAAATTTCAATATGAAAAATATGGCCCTGCTTTTCTATCCCATCGTTTTATTGTCAGGGATTTTAATCGCTTCCGCATGTGCTTAAAAATGAAAGGGTCGGCGATACATTGTCCTAGGATATCGCATTATAAAATCGACCAAGTGAGACGGATGTGTGCGTGCACGAGGATCGGGCGTGACATTTACTTTAGTGCAAAAAGTTTTCACCGGCTCACTTAAATACCAAATCGGAGAAAAAATTCTGACCAAATGAATTATGTGGCATTTATTATTAAAATTATAATATGACTTGACAATTTTTTTAAAAACTCTAGATAAAGTGATCGCTTTTTAATAATGATTGATATTAAAGTGATCACTTTAAATAAAATTCGGCACTTAAATGATCACTATTTACAACTTTTAGATGACGTTGTTTAGGGGCTACATGTCGATTAGGCATGCTGGCGAGCCATGTACGATTGAGAAATTAATAAAATATAGTCACGTCGAATTTTCGGCAACCTATATTAGAATTGACACTTTAGTGATCATCTAAAAATAGCTTTTGGCATTAAAGTGAGTGTCGACACAACTTTTGATACTTTTAGTATACTTATCCCAACTTAGGACCTATTATCTTCCTTTACTAGGCATCGCTCACCCCTTTCTATATTTCAAATCGATAGCATGGATATATCACCCGTTGCGCGTTATGGAGCACCCGCCCAAATAGAGGGCATGTTCCAGGATGTGCTAGATCCGCAGACAAGCTTGACGATTACCCGAGACGAGGTTGTACTATGGATAGACGATGGACGCCCAAAGATGGATTCCCATGCATTTCATATATTGGTTTCTCAATTTTCATGGCGAGCTCTTCGGGCCGCTCCATTTTGGGGACGACGGACCGGGCATCAAAGCTATTGGTGCCTAAGTAGGTGGAGCACCATCGTGGGGAATTTTTGGTATGGATGGGGACTCGTCGGGTAGAGGAGATAACCACATTTTTTGTCCCTCCCAAGTATTTTGTGCATACCTTTTTGGTATATGATGATGTGAATATAAATATGAAGACGTAAATTCCCCATGTAAATAAAATGAATGGAAATAAAATGAAAACAAGTGACTATGAATGTTTACTCTTGTGTTGATCATGTATGTGGTTCCTTGTTAGTGGTAGTGTAAATTGGGATGTTCCTGCGTGTGTTCAATTTATATTGTCCAATAATCTTGAGAATCATGTCTCGTCATCGCGAAATCTTACTTTATGCATGCAATCGAGGCAACTTTTGTGCATCTCCGAAAGCTAATCGAGCAAGCGGATGTCTGTATGAGGGGCCGGCGAGGGGCAAATTTGGCCGAAGATTAACGTACTCTAGAGCTGGCAAAAAGGGTCATAAACCCATATTATGACCAATTTTTAGTTAAATGGGTCAAGTGAAAATTAAATATAGGTCAGAAATGGGTCTGAGAAAATAAAGCATAAAAATAAATTGGTCAAAATGGGTTATTAGGAAACCCACTTTGAACCCATAGCTTTCTTTAACTTCATAAAATGTGTTTTTTTAAAGCAAAACTATAATTATTTTTCATATTTCAATTTTTTCTTTTCTTTTTTCTTTTTCCTTTTTCTTTCTTTTTCTTCCTTCCTTAGCCGTTGGCCAACCGTCGGTCGGCGACAAGCCAAGTGGGGCTCGAGCTTGCCGACAGGTCACCGACGATTGGCGAGGCTTGGCCTGGCCAACGATCTGACGAGGCTCGAGCCTCGTCGACGACTGGCGAGGCTCGAGCTTGCCGGCGTCAAGCGGGGCCTCGGCCTCACCGGATCTTGCCTATGTTCGGTCTCGGCGTCGTTGTGGCCGGCGGTGGCCTTTGAAGAAAAAGAAAAAAAAAAGAGAAAACGAAAAAATAATTATTAAAAATAAAAAAATTATATTTTAAAAATAAAAAAATATAAAAATTATATTTTTAAAAAATAAAAATAATTAAAAATTATATTTAAAAAAATTAAAATATCGATTTTTAAAAAATAATTTAAAAATAATTATAAAAATTTTTCATTAAATTTGTATTGCATAAAAATGTTTTAACAATACTTTTAAAAAAAAATCATAAAAATGAGCTTTTTTAGGTTTAGTTAAAAAAATTTCATGTTACAGTTTTTAGTTATTCAATGGTATGTTCACTTCAAATAAGAGAAGCATGTGCATAGTCTAATTCTTTATAAATATTTCAATTTATAGGTTTTTTCACTTTTTTTATTTACTATTTTTAATTTAATTTGAAGTTTTAATCCAATTAGCATATAGTAGAAGTGGGTTTTCCTATAATATTAATAGGTTTTAGCAATACGGGTCAGGTCGGGTATGGATCGGGTCGAGTCGGGTCAGGTATGTGTCACTTGATTTACAGTACATGAATATGAGTCAAAACGGGTTAAATATGTCAAATATGGGTCAACCCATTTTCGACCCGATCCAAACCTGACCCAACCCACCTATTTGACGGGTCTAACGAACGCTAATTGGGGTACTTAGGATAAGATCTCTCTCTCTCTCTCTCTCTCTCTCTAGTTGCTTTTGATAACCCAACTAGTTGGTCAAGTAATGTAGGTAGTGCATTCCAAATAATTTGGAATAAGATTATTGTGTTCGCTATCAAGTGTGAAATGTGAAGAGAAAAGCTAGTAACTTGATCATCTAAGTCCAACTTAACACCTTAAGACCTATTTAGACGGGGCCGCTTGGATCATCACCTCACTAATTTTTGGCTAAAATTAACCAGATGGACTATATTGAAAAATTATCAAAAGGTTGAACCACATTAACCAAATTGAAAATTTTAAGATTGAATTAGTGGGCGTGGACAATTTAAGATTAAATTCGTTTTTTTTTTTTTAAACTTCCGATAAGACAATCCATATTGTTATTAGTGAATACTGGAATCAGTTCAATTAAATATCTCTCTAGCATATAGAGACCCCAAAATGGTTTCCTACTCAATTACGGACAATATCACGGCCTCAAGTTAGGTAAAATGTAATTGGATTTTACTCTTTAAATTTCTCCCATTCATTACCCAAGAGGCGGGTGGTTTTATCCTATATGAGAAGTTGAATATTCAGAGAAAGTAACTTAGTGATTTGGGACTAGCATGACGTTACTCTATTGGTCAGTGAGATGCAGACATTAGGAGTGCTAAAATGTAGCAAAGGGGAACAATTAAATGCTGAAAGTTCGGAAAGCTATACTTAAGTGCCAAAATTGAAGCAAAATATATTAATTAAGTACCAACGGTGAGGGATTCCAGCCAAAATAAAGACATGGCATTTTTTCGATGAGACAAATGCAAAATGACGTCGTTTTGCATGCCGATGTGGCTAAATAAGCTGAAAATGATGTCGTTTTGCCTATGATTTGAATTTTAATATAAATATTAATTAAATTAAACTTATAAATAAATCATTTATTAAAAAAAGAGAGGAGAAGATTGCAAAATTGTGAGAGTTGTGCAAGCCCACGCCACCACCTCCCCACTGTCTCCGAGAAGAGCTAGCCATCGTGGGGGGAAGGGTCGGCCGAGATCATCGACCCTAGCCGAATGATGAGGGCTGTGCAAGCCCTCACGATTCTGCAATCTCCTCCTCCTTTTAAAAAAATAAATTATTTAGTTTTAAATTTAATTTAATTAATATTTATATTAAAATTCAAATAAGAGGCAAAACAAAGTCGTTTTGGCTTTGTTGACTCAACTTTCTGACGAGCTACATAAGCGACTTCTATTAATAAATATAAGCCACATCAGATTTTTGGCACCTTTCGCTGAAGTTGGCACTTAAATGTCATATTTTTCAAAAAAATGGCACCTAGGTGTAACTCTTAGAATTTTTTGTACTTAAGTATCCCTCAATGCCAAATTTTGGCACTTGCACAATACTTCTACCATTGGTCATTCATAAAGACTTTCCAAGGGGATTGTGAGAATTTAAGCCACTAATAATAGAAACACAGCATGTAGATAAGTTAACATAAATTCCATGATCATGATGACCATATTTTAAAAACCTTATCTCCTCGTTATCAAATGAGTTTCACTTTCTAATTCCTTGACGTGCTAGGGTAATATTTTCTTCCGAAGAACAAAATTTATACAACTAAAACGGGCTAATTCCATAAAAAAGCATCAACTTTAGGTCGATGGACAAATCTAGCCAAAAAAATTTTTTGTCTTGTAAAAAAGCACAAACTTTAGGTCAAGGGACAAATCTGGCCCGGACTTTTTTTTGTCTCGTAAAAAAGTACCAACTTTAGATTAAGTGACAATTATGGCCCTAATTTTTTTTTGTCTCATGAAAAATCACAAACTTTCATTCCTATCCAAAATCTAACCTCTACCATTAAATTTCTATTTGAAGTTAACGTAATTTCAAGAGAAAAGGTTTTAGCCGTGAGGTTGGTGGATCTCATCCATGGTTTCTCTTGACGAGCGGTGATCTACAACTTTATATTATGACGAAATGATAAAGTCTAGTCAGAGAAATTCAATCTGGAGATTTTTTTACTTGCTAGTGAAGTATAGGAGACGACACAATTTCACCGTTATTCTTCAAGCTGTGGCTCAAACAAGAAGACAATGGACGGTGTTAGCTAGCAAATGCACATGGATTTATTGGTAAGGACAATCAATGAATCTAAGTAAAAGGGGGTCAGATTTAGGATTTAAGTGAAAGTTGGTGATTTTTTTTTTTAAATAAAACAGATTTGGGCTATAATTGTCACTCGATCCAAAGTTGGTGCTTTTTTATGTAACAAAAAAAGTTTGGGCTAGATTTGTCACTCGACTTAAAGTTTGTGCTTTTTTACGGGACAAAAAAATGTTTGGGCCAGATTTGTCTATTGACCTAAAGTTGGTGCTTTTTTTTGGAATTAACCCCAACTAAAACCTTGATTCACTTTACCAAAAAAAAACCTTGATTCTCATATCATTGCGCCCGAACACCCGACTTTGCCCAACGCCACTGCATCACCGTCGACAACTCAAATCTCTTCCTTGCTTTGCAACATACAAAGGTCGCAACCACCGCACTAGCTAAACTGATCTTAAATTTAAGGTTGCCCGAGGTCGCGAGCATTGGTCCGACGTCGCAGCCTTAGACCGGTGATGGGCCAAGTTTGCGGATCGAATTTCAGCATAAATAAATAATTTATGATCTTATAAACTTCAGCATCTTCAGAATAATCTTAGAGAATCACGTTCGTCACCGTGAATTTTTATATTGTGGATGTGACCGAGGAGGCTCGCGTGCATCTCCAAAAAGTTGATCGAGTCAAGCGGAGGAAAAATTGTCTAAAAAGTCATAAACTTATTGCAATTTTGCCAATTGAGTCATAAACCTTTTAACTTTGCCAATTGAGTCCTAAACCTTTTCACTTCTTGCCGATTCAATCCATCCGGCCAATTTTGTCGGAAAATGCTGACGTGGACGCCGGTGGTGCCACGTAAGATTGCCGGCGCTAACGTGGACAATTTATAATAATATTTTAATATTTTTGAATATTTTAAATTTTCTTTTTTTTTCTTTTTTTTTTTCTTTTTGGCTTTTTCCTTGGCCTTTCCGGTGGCCGGCCATCGGCCATAGGCGACGGCCGACCGGCCGGCCTGGCCTTGCCGATCACGGCGAGGCTTGGCCGGGCAATGGCAAGGTCGAGCAAGGCCACCCTGGTCCCGGCGAGGGCCGACCTCGCCAGATCTGGCGAGGGAGCCCTCGCCGGGGCTCCCCTGCCCGGAGAGCGTCGGCCTCGCCCCTGGCCGAGCAGGCGACGGCTGGCCACCGGCCGCAAGCCGACGCCCGCCCGGCCAGGGGCGAGGGCCGGCCTCACCGGATCGGTCCGGGCGAGGCCGAGCGGTGTCGCCCCGTGGCCGGTAGCTAGTTTTCGCTCGCCGACGGGGGCAAGGCCGACGCCGCCCGGGTGAGGGCGAGCCCCGGCGAGGGCTCCCTTGCCGGGGCCAAGGCGGCCTCGCCGGCGTTGCCATCGTTCGGGCCGGGCCTCGCCCGTGGCGTGCGAGGCTAGCCGGTCACCTGTGGCCGATGGCCGACCGTCGCCCGTGGTTAGTGGCCGGCCACCGAAAAGGCCAAGGAAAAAGCCAAAAAGAAGAAAAAAAAAAGAAAATAAAAAGAGGAAAATAACAGAAAATAAAAAATTCAAAAAATTTAAAAAAATAAATAAAATATTATTAAAAATTTTCCACGCGCCGCCGACAGTCTACGTGATACCGCGGCGCCACGTCAGCATTTTCCGATCAAAATTTGCCAAATGGACTAAATCGACAAGAAGTGAAAATCTTTAGGACTCAATTAGCAAAGTTAAAAGGTTTATGACTCAATTGGCAAAACTGTAATAGGTTTAGGACTTTTGGATAATTTTCCGTCAAGCGGATGACTGTATGATAACAAATAAGCAATGGCCCTCCTAATTGCGGAATATATCATAGGCTCTCTTCTTTTATAATTAAAGTCTCTGGTCCGCTGATGGCGCCGTAAACGGAAAATGCTTTAGATATTATGAAGTGCCTTGTACGTATTGGCTTTCAAGCCAGCTAAATTGAAAGACTTGGATCACTCCATGACATCTTTGGGATCAAATAAGTCAAGCGGCCGACAGAAAAGACTGCATCCGTGGCTTAATGTGGCGTCGACATGCCCAACATGGTATCATCAGATCATTAATATCTTACAGCATAATCAGATGAAGTCAAGGCTTCTAGGTACATGTCAATGCTGAGGATCTAACGTTTGTCTACAGATCTAATATAAATTGTCGGGCTACATAAGAACTCAAAATGTCTAATCAACATCGAGGTTTGTTTTTGTGACGCCTTGGATTTAACTCGCTTGAGGTATTGTTCACTTTTGCTTGAACATCACGGTTTTTTCAAACTATACCAAACCTTACGGTTTTGTCCTTTGACGTACAAATAAGCACCTTCTCAGAAAGTCACCCATCCTTGGAATGCTCCCACTTGAGCATGCTTAACACTATGGGTTAATTCTAGTTTTTACATATATATATATATATATGTATGTATATCTCATATCCATTCTCCTCCTACTTGATGCATAGTTCAATTCATTCCTAACATTTTGTCATCATATAAACCTATCAGGAGCCACTCCTTATTCGGGCCCTCTCGCTCCGACAACCAATCCCTGCCCTCATTGCACTTGCTCACTACAATTTCTCTGTCATCCAACTTATGTTGATTGCATAAAGGAATCGTTTATGGAGGGGGTTCTCTCGATGGGTTGTAAAGCCTCAAATTTTGCATGAGATGCTATTTCAAAATAGAGATCTAGTCGAGTTGGCTATGGCTTTTTGCACCATTGATTTGGTTGTTAATAAAAGAAAGTGGGTAATTCCGATCACGAAATCAATGGTATCGACGATAGTCCTTTCAAATTTATCAACTCTTTTATCTTCGACTAAGAAACACTTCTTTTAACTTCTACCAAATTTTATTTACCCTTTTAACAGCACCATAAATTTATCCAATGGGAAAAAGTTAGCAAATAATTGATCTTTCATTAAACAAATGCATAATACCTCTGGTTTTGAAATTCAATTTCTCCATCAGGCACAAAAAGATAAAAAGAATAGAAGAGTTGGACATGATTTTGGTTTATATGAAAAGGAACAAATACACCGACGTCATAATATCTACGAAGTGCAACTCGATCTTAAATTTTTCATCCTAAAACTAATAAATATTCGTGCGATCGGGTTTATATATATAATTGCAATTTTTTCTTACTAATTTCTCTAACTTATTATGCTAAGTCCAAACGTCAAATTCTTGGTATCGTTCCAAGTTATGTTAAGAAAAGCTTGAGAAAGGTAAATTCCCTGGACCCAAATGCAACAAACTAGAACCGAAGCTAGTTCGAAATTTTTCACTCCCGTATATTTTTATGAAATGAATTTTGTACATTGCCATAAAAAGACTGAAAAAAAAAAAAAAGAACCTAATCTTGTTCAACTCCAAGGATCATATCTAAAATAATGGTCCATTTATTTCGAGGAAATTAAATGATTTGTAAAACATTTCCTTAAAAATGGTCACTTATGAAAATAAAAACAAAAAAATATATTTCATCATCCATAAAAATATTTAGACATAAATTTTGATCGATAATGAAAATATTTTTATTGACTAATTATTTTAAGCAGTAAAAGCAACCATATTCAAATCATTCCGTTTTTGAAAAATAAAAGGAACCTAAAACATGAGAGTAGTTCACGTGACCGTACACGAAGCATTTCACTTTTCAGTCAAACTTATCCTCGATCAACCCAATATCCACACGAGCACCACGAGCCCGAATTGAAGTTTAACCGGAATGAACAAAAATCGGCTCGAGTTTTCAGTCCGGTTTCGATGTGATATTCTCCCCCCCCCCAAAAAAAAAATTATGACTATTTTCTAATAGTACTCTAGTTGTTCAGGAGTTGCTCTATCAAACCATTGTACATTATCATCATGTGACAACTAGATCTATCAAACGGATGGGTTGGATCATTTAATGACCCAATCCAAATTGATACATTAACCTAGTTATGACCCATTTATTGGTAATGTAAATTTATTAACCCATACCCGATCCAACTCATATTCAATCCATACCCAACCCGACCGATGTTGTAGAACACTTCCATATTTAATCAAATCTAAAAAAAAAAACTTGTTTAGTATGATTTTTTTTTTAAAATTATGTTGTTAAAACACTTCCATACAACTACAAATTTAATGGATATATTTTATAATTTTTTTAAAATTGAGGCCACATTTTCGCAAAAAATATGAAAGTTCTAGTATGAACACCTAGAGGGGGTGAATAGGTGTAAAAACAGATTATGCAAAATGCAGTGAAAACATTTACTATTAACCTGAGTCTGAATAACAACAGACTTTTGAAACTGAGTATGAAGAGTAGCAGACTTTGAGCGAGATTAGACTTTAGCAGTTAAATAGAATTACGAACAAAATAAAGGAGTTCAGGGAAGATAATAAGAACACATAATTTATAGTGGTTCGGCTTAAACCAAGCCTACATTCACTCTCTTATGCTAACAGCCTTCTAGCTGGATTCAACTATGCAATCAACAAGAGATTACAACTTTGAGTGCAAACACTTAGTAGTAGATCACACTATCTCACTAAGTCACTCTTTTGATATATCTCTCACGATCACAATCGTTTAAGCTCACAAGAGACAAGTGTATGATCGGAGTTCGCTCAGACTTTGGAATTATAAATTATACACTTCGTCTCTTCCTTGCTCATTGGTCCTTGATCTCCTTAAATACTCCTCCACTTCCAAACTAACCGTTGGACAGTATCTTGAGAATTGTCTTCCAATCCACCCATTGGATAGATATATATCAAGAAGATTTGGTAGCTGTTGAGTGACAAAAATAGAATCCCAAATTGATTCCGATTGCCCATACAAACATAATCTTAGTTTCTAAAATAGAGCTTCTCCATATAGAAAGTTTTTGTCTTCAAGATCCAATTGTCAATCAATTAGATTGAATCAATCAAATCAATCTTGATGTAGAATTCAAACCAGATCACTAGCTGTTATATGATTGGGCTTGTATTATGTTATGTCGAATCTAGATGTGAAGTCTGAGTGCAATAGACTTTACAATCTGAGTTTGAACACATTTCGCTTTTGAACAAATTTAGTTTTAAGGTCTGAACACAGTCTAAATAAGTTCAGTTTCGACATAGAGTCTATCTTCTAGTTTTTCATTCACATTCAATCCGGAATTTGTCGAGTAAGGCGGACTTCGATGTAATGACTTTGACACGAAGTATGGAAATCTTCAAAATATACTTTGGACATATGTTACGTTTAGTCTTCGGCCGTCTTCAGACTTTGACAATATCCTTTAAATGTTCTATCATCTGTATAGTCTACTACTTAACCAATAAACACGTGAGTAGCCTTTGATTTATTTTGTTATCTTCAAAACATCATAAGGGTTTTTCGACAAAAATAGTATTTTTGAAAATTATTATATTTTCCAGCGTTCTAATGAAACTTGAAAATGAATTAGAAAATATTTTCCACTTAGTACGAAATTTGTAAGGGAAAAAAAGTGAGAAAAATAAAATAAAATAATTTAAAAATGGAAAATTGAAAAAAATTATAAAAACTGTTCAAGAGAATGATATCTCATTAATGAGTTGACTCTTTCAAGCCAATTTACAACATATGTATCATTAGACTTCCATACAATCCAAACCCATGAACAACCTAATTATTAAAACTTAATTAATCCATATATGGGTTATCCCATTGTAAATGGGTTCAAAGTTTTGACACCTCTAGTGACAACCAACAAGCATTCAAGATTAAGGGTAGAAGAAAACCATAAGTGCCATAACTTGGCACGCCGGGACACTTAGGTGCCATAACTTCAAAACGATACACTTAAGTGTCACTTTTTTTTTTCGAAAGTGGGACACTTAAGTGCCACCTCCCGCCGACTGCACGGAAATCCTATGTGGCAATATTTTATTATTATTTTTTGCCTACGTGGCTCGGAGCTCCAAATCAAGATAAAAATTAAAAAAAATTAAAAAAATTTTAAAAAAAGTAAAATTTAAAAATTTTAATTTTAAAAAATTAAAAAAAATAAGAAAATTTTAAAAATTTTAATTTTATAAAAAATAAAATTTTAAAAAATTAAAAAAAATTTAGAAAATTTAAAAAAAAATTAAAAAATTTAAAAAAATTAAAAAAATTAAAAAAATTTAGAAAATTTAAAAATTTAAAAAAAAATTAAAAAATTTAAAAAAAATTAAAAAATTAAAAAAATTTAGAAAATTTAAAAATTTAAAAAATTTAAAAAAAATTTAAAAAAATTTAAAAAAATTTAAAAAATTTTAAAAAATTAAAAAAATAAGAAAATTTTAAAATTTTTAATTTTAAAAAATTAAAAAAATTATAAAATAAGAAAATTTAAAAATTTTAATTTTAAAAAATTTTAAAAATTAAAAAAAAATAATAAGAAAATTTAAAAAAATTTAAAAATTTAAAAAAAGGGGGGTGGGGGAGGCGGGGCGGAGGTGGTGGCGGTGAGGGAGCGGCGGTGGCGGCAAGGGAGCCGCCCGCTCGCCTCCCACCCCCCTTTTTATAATTTTTTTCTAATTTTAATTTTTTTAATTTTTCTTAATTTTTAAAAAATTTTAAAATTTTCTTAATTTAAAAAAAATTAAAATTTTCTTAATTTTTTAAAATTTTTTTAAAATTTTTAAAAAATTTTAAAATTTTTAAAAAATTTTAAAATTTTCTTAATTTAAAAAAAAATTAAAATTTTCTTAATTTTTTTAAAATTTTTAAAAATTTTCTTAATTTTTAAAATTTTTTAAAATTTTCTTAATTTTTAAAATTTTTTAAAATTTTTAAAATTTTCTTAATTTTTAAAATTTTTTTTAAATTTTCTTATTTTTAAAATTTTTTTAAAATTTTTAAAATTTTTAGATTTTTCTTAATTTTTAAAATTTTCTTAATTTTTTTAAAATTTTTTGAATTTTTTAAATCTAATTTAATTAATTTATATATTATTATTTATACGTACGCGAAAGCGGCGTCATTTTTGCATTTTCTCCGCCACGTCAAAGATGCAAAACGACGCCGTTTTGGACCGAGCTCTTGGGAAAGTCGCCACGTCAGCCATTTGGCCGGATTTTCGCCGGAGTGGCACTTAAGTGTCCATTTTACTCCGATGATGGCACTTAAGTGTACCATTTTAAAGTTATGGCCCCAAAGTGTCAAGTCTTGATTAGACTCCAAGGTGTCCCACTCCAAGATTAAGCTGAGCAAATTTCTCACGAACATAGCCGATCTATGAAAAGTTCATGATGTATGCGACAGCTCCTTGCTTATATGCTTATGCCTGCACCATCTTCTGGGTACGATCTCAGAGCATTCGCAAGCGAAAAGATATCGTAGAGTCCGGCTCTTGGATTTGTACCATCCATGAGTTGTTAGAAATTTTGAGAAATGTCTGACATGTCAAAGTTCTTGGATCCAACTTGAGGCCTAACCACAGAACCCGAAAGGAAAGACGCCACACGTTACACGGTCGATTCGCTGAGTTTCTTCATGCATCGAAAAACTCTCTTGGGAGCCCCGAAAGACATTACATGATGCGACTGATCCTAATTGAAGCGAAGCGGTGCATTAACGTGGCGTGATTGTGGGTATCACCCCACTTACAAGGTCACTTCCCACCAAGTCGAGGGATGTATATGGACTTCTCCTGGGGTAAAGAGGCTGAGGGGCAGAATCCTCGATTCCTGAACTGGAAGGTTCTGATTCCGTGGTGATAGCGTCAGTTTCCGGTAGCATGAAAGATATATTCTCTAATTCTCGTACCACCTCCAACATTGTTGGTCGCGCCTTGGTCTGATCATCGCAACACTTGAGGGCCAATGCCATAAACTTCTTGATACATTCAGAAGGATACGGGCCCATGCTTCGATCTATGATAGAGAACATCGATCCAGATTGACAAGCTTGTAGCACCTGCCAATGCAATCAACAACATAAAAATTCACAGTGAGAGAATGCCAACGGTGGGACAACATCATGATGCAAAAGTTATCCTTCATCTGAAAATTCTGATACTATGCCAAGAAATGCAATGGAATCGAATTTGAGGCCACTCTCTGAGTGATGGAAAACTAGCGATAGCATTCTATGTTCTGTTGGCATAGAATTCAGCACTTTGGTGGGTTGGAAAGATAATCATACTGACACTGCCCCGGATTGCTGTATACATAAGGCAGGAGAATATAGGAAGTATTATCCGGCGGGGTTTATATGACCATTCCACTAGGATATGAGGGAAAGCGAAAGAACAAGTACCTCCCTGACAATGTTTCTGCCATGAGATATGGGCCGCATCCTTGTCAACAGCTCCAAAAATACAATCCCAAGGCTGTAAACATCACTCTTTTCGGTTAACTTGTGTGTCAAGAAGTACTCTGGGTCAAGGTAGCCCTGCAAAGGGAAAAAGGATATTGAGAATTATTAAGGTCAACCCTTAAAATAGTGAAGCAGCACAAAGTACACGAGATGACCTTAAAGCTGGATCTCTACTCATTTAATGCCACTTGTATATGAAACAACGTCAGATCCGAAAACACCAATAATGCCAAAATTTTCTCGTGTGATACCATATTAATCCACTGGTGAAATAACAGAAAACTCGAGAGAATCCCAACTGGTTTGTCATTCTCTAGTTTGTTTGAGACTAGCCATTGAGAATCAGATGAATGAGAAAAGCAGGTCTGCACGTCTACGACTAAATAGGAAGGCTGGCCAGACAGGGAATAGTCATCAAGATCTATGGCTGGTGACAGATGGTCATTCTCCCACAGAAACAGTCCACAAAATTCTTCTTTTGCTCTACATCAGTCAGACACTCTTCGTTCTTCATTTAGTATGATAAAATCTCCAACTATGACAAGCAAAGTTACTTACAGGTGTTCCCTTTACGTTTGTGGATATGTGAGCGGTTACAAAACCATCAGTATTTGGTGATGGTGCAAGTCTTGAGATTCCAAAGTCTGCGACTTTTGCATTGAGTCTGCTGTCTAATAATATATTATTGGCTTTGATATCGCGGTGTATGATGGGAGGGTCAGCTTCTGTATGAAGGTAGAGAATGCCCTTAGCTGAACCCAAGGCAATGCTCAATCTGACTGCAAAACTCAGTGGACTTCTACATCGACCTGCCAATTAATAAATATCAAGATAGAGAAGCTATATTTAAGCTCACGGCTATCAGAACAAGACCACTTTTGTGGATATTTCTATATATGAAGGGCAATTTTGGCATTGTAATATCTTTGCCATGTCTCCTTTCATTTTAAGGTAAAAAATGGCCAGACACTGCAACATGGGATTCAGAAATCCTGCTTTTCATACTGTCAGCATGAGAAAGTAAGCAATCAAAGATTATGAGGAAATTTTAAGCCAAGTCAGCTGGGGACCAGCTTAAGAATGTCATGGATTTTGAATCATCCTGCCTTCTGCCGAGAGCAAGGAACAGATTATACGACACATGCACAAAAGTTTGCACTTGAAAAAGAGGGGGCATAATGGAAAAAAAATTGTTCCTATATAACCGTACGACAATATATTTCACTCAATTATAAAATGAAAACGACAGGTGGTGCATGTGGATAATCAAGAGACCAAACGGTTCCGAGAGATGAACATATTAGACGGATGAGCCTTACAGAGCATGATGAACAATCACGGATATAGCTTATGAAACAGCATGATTTCTTACCTGATAAGGCACTGTGAAGGGAACCATTTGGCATGAATTCATATACCAACATCTGCTAGGACAAAATAAGCATATGAAACTTATTATTTAGAGTCATTGTCATCATTAAATTGCAGCAAAACAGTTTGATCCCACGTAAAATAGTGAAACAGGAGTATTACCACAGCTGGACAAGAACAGTATAGGCACAAGAACAATGTATAGTCCCTTGTTATTGACAAAATTTTTACCAATGACCTAAGAGTTTAGGAACTAATAATTTTCCAAATTGTTAGATAGACTTACAAGGACTCATTACAACATAAAATCTGTCCCATCAGGGTATTTAATAAAGGTGTGACTTAGATTCTCGATTACTAAGGACTTCTTTATAATGTAACCAATTCAACTCTTGGAGACAAATTATTTACCAAGTATAAAAGTACCCAAGGTCCATGTAAGACAGATTTCAAAAGATTACGATGGAAAGACCTAATCGAATGTGATGTGCTTGCATATTCTCAAATGGACACATTAGTTGCAGAACTAATACTGCACTTCTATCGGAGCATATAATAATAACAGGCAATGCCGATATAAGAATGCATTTCTTTCCATATTCTGAACAAATGAAAACTTTTCTGCAAGCTCGTACAAGAAAATCCAAATCTCAGCGGTCAGACTCTTGATGGTTATCCACCAGTTCATTGTGGTCCTCTGTGCTTGCATGCAGATGAGTGCATTAAAGTCCTCGAAACAATATTCAAGACTTATAGTGGTAAAGATGGTATTGCATTGAAAGTATACTCTATACCAAAGGCCTTGCTGTACTAGATGATCTACTCAATGTCCACATTGTCGTTCTCACCATTCTAGATGATGTGGTATGAATCATAAATTGGTCGAGAGCACCTTCGTCATTTCTTAGGTTCCAACCTTAACAGTTAGAAAATTGAGGACTTGTTATAGAGTTTATTTTCTTGCACTTGAGGCCACATAATTACGAGATTTATCAGCATGCACTCCATCTTGGCTGCACTGTAAGTTTGTTCTGTATAAACATCACAGCTGAATCCTCAGGGGGCACCTATTGATTACCTTAATTTTGTAATCCTACCAGGATTTACTTCTAAAGTGGAATTCTACATGTCATAATTCAAACCATAATATCTGACTTCAACTATAATGACGGAGGCTATCTACACACTTTTGGAGACCACGTAGCAGGAGTATAGCATCACTTACATTTTAAAGGGTTTTATTATGTGAGAGAACATCTTTATAAGGAGCTTCATACTATTAGCGAACAGGAAAGGCAATATGACACTTCTTTAAAACGTTGCTTTAATGAGCACATCAGCGCTGCCAGAATCAAGAAGATTCTACCTGCTCATTTTCTTCATCGCAGTACCCAACTAAGGAAACAAGGTTGCGATGGTGTAGCCGTGACAAGAATTCTATTTCAGTAAAGAACTCTTGTTGGCCCTGCAGCGATCTTTGCTCTGCACGTTTGATTGCCACCACTGTGCTATCCCCTAGGACACCTTTATAAACTTTTCCGTAGCCTCCTTGTCCTATCTGAGCAGTCATATCGAAGTTACCCGTTGCCTTCTCAAGATCAGCAAAGGAAATTGCTTTGAGTCCTTCAACTTTCATGGGAACTTTCGAAGCTACGCGAGAGGAAAGTAAATAAATAAAAGAGTTCACTCTAGAGGATGAGGCTTTTTAAGGTGCAAATAATGCGGCGGAAATCACACACCTGACTTTGTCCTTGAACCTTGATCCCGGTTCCTAGGGTGCCTTATGTAGAACAGAAACGCAATGGCCAGGCATATGACACCTGCAGCAGAGATGGATCCAAGCACAATTGCAGCGAGAACACCCTTGCTCATGCCCGAGCTCGTCGGCAGACTAACATCTGCACATGAGAAGATTACTGTTCTCTAAGCACCAGTTTAACTGTGAAGGACAGCTTTATCTGTTTCAGAAGAAGCCTTTGATTCAAACATTTGCAGAGCTGCCTTTTCAAATGACCATTTGGAAGATTTTTGAGAACAAGAGAAGAAATGATACTCCAAATAGATGGCTCGCTAGTTCAGACATGCTCGAGATGCATTGCATGATATTAGAAAAGCTATCGACATCTATTAAATCTAACGATGGATTGGCTGGATACCCTATAATGTCTAGTCAAATCTGTATATGTACAAATGGTACCAATTCATTTATGTAATCAATAACTTCTGATAAGATAAAAAAGAAAAAGACTAGAAAGACATGCGATCAGCAGAAGAGGAGGAGGAGTATATTTTATCACCAGAGATCTATTAGTATGTTTTTTGGTCTTTCCAAAAATCAATAGGAATATTCATCTTTCAAAAGTTCAATTAATCCATAAAAATTCGAGATTTTAGGGAAAGTATAAGTTAGTCTGAATATATTTGCTCTTATCAATGGCAAACTGATGAGATTTATTCAATTAGCATATGGTTATACCTGCCATTATATATATTAAACCTACGAATGAAATCTTATATTTGATCTTTTGTTAAGTATCTATATTGCATTGTTGATGCTATAAATGTGATGAATTTTCCTAATATCTTTACGACTATACCCTCACAAAGTAATTTAAATTTGGACTTTTATCAGGTCCACTATAAGTTTTAAAATATTTAGACATTCACTATTGGATTATCGAAATATATAGAACAAATAAAATAAAGACTAATACCAAACACATGTATCACTCATTCAATGGTGAAGGTGCAAGTATCTTTATACACTATGCATGGATCTAGCAATTATTCAATGAATTTACAATCAGATATGTGCAATTAATTAAAAATTCTAAACCTTGTTTTTATTAACTTTGTGTGATGATTAGGAATTCTCACCTGGGAACTTATCGTAGTCCTTGAATCAACAGCTACAGAGAGATATTTTTCAACTTATATTTCTGAAATATGCGCAAATATTCATCTTGCATTGTATAATTTTTTTGTAAAATTCAAGATTCTCACTTAAGAATTTCTCATATTTCTAAAGCGACCATGAAAATTGAATTGCCGGGCAAAGATCTCACGTGAGTGCGCCTCATGGCTCGACCTCACGTGATCTCAACCCCCACTCGGAACTTACCAGATTGATAAAGTCCAAGAGTAAAATTTAGCAGATCATAGGGCCCGAAAACATCATTCCCAGGAATTGTAAATCTTGCGATATCGTCCATAAGCCGTAGGACCTCGCTTGCATTGAATATACCAGAATAGTTGCCAATCACAGGATAAAACTTTAGAAACATTTTGAGCCTGGGACCGTTCTGCCATATGAAGGAGTCAACAACGAGCTGATACGGTTGCAAGTCAAGACCGGAGGTCACGTAAGGTATGAACTGGTCAGCATACGGGCGGAAATCAGATATACTAGGACTGCGTAAACGAATTCCAACACCAAGCGGTGCAGCACAGTAGCATGGATCAGGGGAGTCAGGCAGATGTTCGTACGACTCAGGGCAATGTTGATATGGGCAGCTGCTGCTGTTCGAGTACGTAGAATTGGCAGGAGCATCAGCACTGCCGTCTTCAGGTGCACAGTAGTATACAATATTAAGTTCGTTTTGTCTTCTGCAAACTGGATTCCCTTGAAGCCTATGAACAGATAAATTAGTAAGTTGTCAAAACGATCCCAACCATGATCGAGCTACTAGATACAAGCGAAAGATGATAGGTGCTTAATCAAGTTTATGTAACATTAGTAATATTAGGCGGCTCTAGAATCAAAAGTTCAAAATGATAACTAAACCCATAAAAGAGAGAGAGAGAGAGAGAGAGAGAGGGGGGGGGAACAACTATCAACTGATCCAGACCACAGTAAATAAATTGAAACAAAGGGAGTGATGGAAACTATGTATAACATGCCTAGATCTTGATTAGCACAGAGCATACCAAATTGTGACATTTGAAGGAGGATTGAGACTGCCCACAACATTACTAAGTGCATTGTTTTGGAACTCCCTGCAAGTAAAGATTCATATACAAGGATAAGAGGACAAAGGAATCAGGGACATATAAAAGTTCTTCAAACAAGTTGGAGGCAACCCTGTAGAGATTTCAGGTAAGCCAACAGTAGTGCTTAATGTAAAGTTTGATCTTATCTGGTTCAAATGAAAAGGCTGTAATTGGGGCTTCGGTAGAGAGAGAGAGAGAGAGAGAGAGAGAGAGTGCACGTGTGTGTGAGTGCACGTTCAATATTTGTCAGTTCATATAAATATGAACCATACAAATTCCTGGAAGGACACAACGTGCGCATACATTGCAATTTTAAGGCAGTTATACCATAAGTCATTGAACCACGTAATAAAATGCTGATAGTATTACTAAGAAACGGCTAAGAATGAACCCATGATTTTGTCTTTCTGCAATTGGCTCACAATTTAAGTGTTGATGTTGCATTGAAATTGATATTCTGCCATATATTGGTTGGAACATCACCGGACAAGTAATTGTCGTGAAGAGATCTGCAAATACAAAACCAGTTATCATTCCTATTTAAGTCCATTATGTAATTATTTCCATCTGTAGAAAAATGATACAGCACCATCAGTTGATGACATGAAGTGAATAGCTGCTTCAACCTTCAAACTAGGATATCACCATGATTTTGACAGAAAACAAGAATATGTAGTCAAAGTCCAGATGATTCTTACAGTTTTTGAAGCTTGACAAAACTAGAAAAGTTTGAGGGAATAGTCCCATTAAGCTGATTATGGGAGAGATCACTGCAAGATGTGAAGCAAATCAATTAAATATGGATAAAGGATTACCATTACCGACGTACCTCTGACCAGTATTCAGTTCCAGGTGTAACAATATTTGTTTTTAAGTGCCTTTCTTGCTTATTATTTCTTTGTTACAGCGTGTGAATGTGTGTGTGTGTGTGTGAGAGAGAGAGAGAGAGCAACATTCATAATTAAAATCTCATGGAGCACCTACATAGTGGTGATATTTGGAGAAAGCTTATTCGTGGGTATGCTTCCAGTTAGGTTATTTGAGCTAAGATCCCTGCAAATTGAACAACAGTTTTGGTCAGACAGCATGCCCAGATTATTTGAGTCTTTTTTCTTAACTTGATGCTTCTCATAATTCTCCTCATTCCATTTACACAGCTAAAGCCAAGAAACAGCGCACAATTGGTAGCACAATCAATGCTAACTGCCAATCATCAATTAAAGAATTAAAGATTGAAACTTACAAGTAAAGAAGACTTGGGATGGTGCTGAAATCAGGGATAACGCCTGTCAAATTGCAGTTTCTCAAACTCCTGTGAATATTAAAAGATTCACGAGTAGAAAGTAGACAACTGTCCTTTTTGTGAGAAGAAATGAAGAAGAAATATGCAGCTTGTGGCTAGCCCTGGCAGAAGAGTCGAAGATCCATAATGATGAAAAGCAAAGATTGCAATCTCCCTCCAATAGGGTAAAACTTCCAAATACCGAAATAATGATTAAAATTAGCCTCTGTGTGGCGCTAAGTTCTCTGGAAATCATTTTCATGTAAATGCATTGTTGATAACATGAATTATAACCAATGCAACATCAATCAGCACGCATGGTTGTCTGTTTTCTCTTCAAACAAAAGAAACCAAAGAAGGTAGCCCAATACTGGCGTTGGTTGTATGCTGTATGCACGCATGTGTGGTGTATATGCATTCAGGTTATAGAGGGATAGATGAACCTTACAATTTCACGAGTTTAGGCATGTTTGAATAATTACTTGGAATACCATTCCCCTCAAAGTTGTTGTTGTCCAGTTGGCTGCAATGAAATAACATAGTTAAAATTGTTGCTAGTTTCTAGTAATAGGTGATCAAAATTTAAACTTTAGTTGTATGTATGAAGCTTTGTATACCAGGATTAGAAGGGAAGTACAAGACAAACAACCTCAAGCAAAACTGAGCTCCTGCTCAAATCTTAACTAGATTTACCAATTTAAAGTTTCCTTAAATGAACTATACATATTAAGGTTCCACAACATAGGAATTCCCGGAAGCTGTTTTACTTTTTTCAAGACCAAAGTAGTCGTACTCGTTTATCATTGTTTCTTCTACACTGATTAAACAAGTAATGCTTATCCGAGTCATTTCAGTTATATGCAACAATGACTGTGGTAATTTCAGCCTCAAAATTCACTTGCTGGTAATTTCAGCCTAAAAAATCATTTGCTTGGATAGCAAGGCCAAAAAAGCCTGTGTATCAAAATAAGGCTTCATTAAAAGAAACATACAGGATCGTCAGACTTGGCATCATATGGAGCTCTTGTGGGAGATAACCGGACAAGTTGTTGTTATCCAAAAGGCTGCAAGCATTCCATTAGACTGTTAAAATAAAGAAGGAAAAAGATCAAGATAATGGTAATGACATACTCACAAGTGTTTAAGCATCGGTAGTTTAGAGAGCTCAGGAGGAATCTGACCACTGATAGAATTGTTGTTCATGTGACTGCAAGACACAGCATCCAATGACTCAAAAGTAACTAATCTGGTTACCTTGCCACTGAGAACCAAATATTAGATCTTATTTTCTGTAAAGCTTACAAGTGCTGAACGTTTAGCAAATTTGCAAATGATCTAGGCAGTGGTCCTGATACTTGGTTACGGTCCAGCTGAAATTTTGTTATATTGGGGAGGAATCCAAGCTCATCTGGTAGAGGACCTGATATATTGTTTCCACTTAGAAGCCTGCATTAAATATTGCCTCCATAAGTTGCTTTTGCATATTATTATCAAGTTTCATCTGATACAGAAAGTATTTCCTATTTGCTAGTTGCCCAGAAAAAATATACTATCAAAGCTTCTATGAGCATGTGCACTGCATTCATCTCCAAGAAATTTTTGAACATTGCCATCATGTCAAGTCAAAGCAAAAACTTAATACTGAAGATCTCGGTCCACTGTTCCATTAAGAGTGTTAACTGGCATGAGATAACAAGAAATTATCTCGCGTAGATATGATGTATCTCTAAGTAAAGAGAGAAGTTGAGTCTATGCAGTGATAAACCTAATCAACATCAAGCCCAAAACATGAACCATGACACTCGACAATTGGACGTCAGTTTGTCTGACTATATAAATGGATATGCTGAAAGCAGTTTGTCTACAATAGACAGCACTCCCAGCTACCAAGTTAATCACCCTTGCTTTTATGGATTCATCCATCATAATGCATAATTCGGTACTCTGTAACAGACAAAGGAGAACTTTATCAAACTGAAATGAAGTGTCCATAACTATCAATGAAAAACAAAATGCTGCAAATAGGCTCATCTGTGTAAAATTTTATAGCATCATAGCATATGCACCGGACCTAGTACAAATTAAGTTCTCACATACAGGAGGTGCAAAGAAGTCATGTTGCCAATCTCCTTTGGTATGCTGCCACTTATGTTGTTCCACATAAAATCCCTGCGAAGAAGTGTTTCGGAGTTGAGAGAGAGAGAGAGAGAGCAATGGCAACTTCAATTTCAAAATGAAAGAAGTGCGAGTTTATACAGGCACAAGCATGATACTTCACAAAAAGGAAAGTATGACATGGTTAGACGAGCGGCATACAAGTAAATCACATAGGTGAGTACACCAAGCTCCGGAGCTAATGTCCCTGTCAGATTCTTATTTAGCAGCCGCCTGCACATGAGAGAAAGCACATGAGAACAGACTATCACCACATATCTATTGATAGCATTTACATGTTTTAAATCAAGATTTGCTTCGGGATTTCAAGATTGATTCCTGTACATGAATGGACAGTTTGACTCCACATATTCAAAAGTTCTTCCATCTAGCAACATAGAAGAGGATCATCGAACCAGAATCCATGCTAGCAGAGATATTAACACAAAAAATTATCAAAAGATTAGTAGCTATAAAAAACACTAAAATAAAATATCAGATGAAACACCCACAAAAACATAAAACTAATTAGAAATCTGTTTCTCACTAGATAGGCAATATGGTATCTGAAGTAAGATTTGTCATATATTTGTGAGGTAGAACAGGTCAATCGGAACTTCAAAATGAGAGAGAGAAATGTTCATTTCTCTAAACAGATATATAGAAATGAAAATACAGTTCTTGAACTTAGGTAAACAAAAAAAGTGAACTTACAGTTCTTGAACGTGCTGGTAGCCATCATTTTGCTGCGAGCAGATGACCCCAGTCCAGTTGGAAGTGCAGGGATCGTTCTTATTCCAGTCGCGGAGATTTTTGAATGGATCGCCAAGAGACTTCCGGATTGCTTTCAGCGCATTTACTACAAGGCATTAAAACCCACCTAGTCATAGCAAGAATAAGAAGAACCGTCTATTGAAAACATCATCTTGTTTGAAGATCATCTTTTTCTCGCCATCTCCTTGTTGTAGTTCTCAAGGAAGATCATAGCCTCATAGACCGACAGATATACCGTAAGACCCACACGACAAAAAGAAAAAGCAAATAAACTGACATTCAGCCGGGTGAATGAGCTGTGCCGAAGCGAGCGAACCGAACCAACATGCCGATAAAGCAACAGCCACTCCGAGCAACAGACGCCGTTCCCTCGCCATCTCTGCATCACAAAAGCAAAGCACGTTCAAAACAGAGTAGAATTCCACTCACTTCTCAGAGTTCAGATCATTCAGACTCTTTGCTCATCATTCTCCCCACCAGAAACAAATCTCTCCAGTCGAAGCGGGTAACGAAGCTCTGACCTGACGCGAGACCGGAAGGGAGCTGGAGGTGGGTGAGGTCAAGCGAGCGGGGAGGGGTAGGAAATGCCGTCTTTGTAGACGCCATGGAGGCGATGACGTGAGGACGGTCGGGCCTGGTCAGAGGACTTTGCGGAGAAAACTGGGAGGGGATGCATTCGGGGGAAGTGCATTGTCTCGGATTGTGACTTGTAATCGAGTTCCCGGTTATTTTATGCAGAGAAACTTAGGGACTTGCTCTTCATCTTCCTCTGGAGGGTGCGTGTGCGACCTTGTGTGGCGCGAAAGGCTCGGTCTGCTTTCAAATTGGAGGACTCCCGTCAGCCGGCACTATGAAATCTGAGTATGTAAATTGAAGAAAAAACGACCATGACAACGGTGATCCCGGGCTTTGTCCCTTGCCGTATCTGAACTTTGTTAGTATTATTTAATTTCTAAACTTTCAGGCTTGATCGAAAAGATTATTGTTAAGAAAAAAAATCCTTTTTTTTTCTCTTTTCTCTATCTCTTCTTTGACTTATTATAAATTTAACATTGTCATCTAATTTAAATATATATATATATATATATATATATATATATATATATATTGCATATTGTAAAAGTTCCGAGTTAAGAATAAGTTCAAAGTGTATGAGAGTAAACAGTAAACATCTATCATATGCTTAAATATTAACAAGGGTCTTACTTGGCTTTTGTGCCAATCAAACTAACACTTCATAGGAAAATTGTCAAAAAAATTTTAAACCTATTACATTTGTATCAATACGAGTCATAAACATTTTAATTATGCCAATTTAGTTTTAAAAATTTACATGTTTTGTCAATTAACTCAATCCGATCAATTTTGATAGGAAATCACTAACAAGAACACCAAGCGTCCTATATGACGTGGTCGATCCCGACATAGACATGTTTTAATAATATTTTAATAATATTTCATACTATTTGTTCTTTTTTTCTTTTCTTCTTTTTACCTTTTTTTTTTTTTTTTTAAAGTTGAGGGCCCTTGACAGCCACAAGCAAGGGCATCGCCACTGTCGCCAAGACCTAAAAGGGCACAATGTCCTCACCTAGCCACCTCGCTAGACTTGGGTTAGAGGTCACACGCCCTTGCCTAAGGTTGGTCAATTCTCACCCAAAAAAAAAAAAAAAAAAACTAAAGAGAAGAAAAGAAAAAATAATAAAAAATATAAAAATGAAAATATTATTTAAAAAATTTTCATGTCAACGCCAGTTGTATCATGTAGGACAATTAACATTTATATTAGCGATTTCTAACTAAAATTAGCAAGATAGACTCAATTGATAAAATGTGAAAATATTTAAGACTAAACCGACACAATTAAAAGTTTGAACTAAATCGACACAATCGACACAACTGCAACAGATTTAAAGTTTTTTTTTTGTTATTGTCCCCATTTAAACAAAAGAATGACATGCGAATGAAAGGGACGAAGAGAATTTTCAGGGATGGTAATAAGTTCCACCAAGCACGCTTTTCCTAATTCGATATTTTAATAATAAGAAAAATTATTCCCCAAGTTACATTAAAAAAATATTCCTGTGAAAATTGTAGAAGAAGTCAAGATGGAAACACTTTAATTGATAATTCACCAATTCAGGTACCTCCCTTAATTTGCTCTACTTATGGCACTTTATATCCACAAAGGTCTTACTCAGCTTTTGTGCCAATCGACTAACACTTTATATTTAAATAAGGAAATTACCAAAAAAATCTTAAATTTATTGCGTTTGTATCAATTTAGTTTTAAACATTTTTATGTTTTGTCAATTAACTCAATCCGGCTAATTTTGGTAGGAAATCATTGACGTGAATGTTAACGGTCCAACGTAACATGGCTAGTGCTAACATAAATATTTTATAATAACACTTTAATAATTTTTTTCTTTTTTTTTTTTTCCTTTTCATCTCTTTACTCTTTTTTTAGGTTGAGGGCTAACAAAGATCACCAGCTGACTCTCACCAATCACAAGTAAGGGCGTCACCACCATCGCCTAGACTCGATGAGGGTCGCAGTGCCCTCGCTTGACGACCCTCACCAAACCTAGGTTAGAGGCCGTGCATCCCGATCAACCCCGCTAGCCCTTAGCCAAAAAAAAAAAAACAAATAAAGAGAAGAAAAGAAAAAAGAACAAAAAATATATAAAAAAATTAAAATATTATTGAAAAAATTTCTCCAACCGTGTCACATAAGACAGCTTAACATTTATGTTAAAGATTTCCATCCAAAATTAACTCGATTGACCAAATTGGCAAAACGTAAAAGTATTTCAAACTAAATTGGCATAATTAAAAGTTTTAGAATTAAATCAACACAAATGTAATGGACTTGGAATTTTTTTGGTTATTGTCCCCATTTAAACAAAAGAATGACATGCCAATGAAAGAGAGAACAAGTATTTTTAAGTGATAGTAATAATTAAGAGTGAGTGGTTTCGGATTTCATACAAGTTCCATTTGGAGCCTGAAACCTATCCATTGGAATAGGTTCCTCATTTTTTGGAATCTATAACCTACCCTATATACCATAGAAACTAGAACCTACCTTGTCATAATTTTTAGGACTGGTTCCGGGTCTATTCAAGTTCTACCTATATTATTAATTAAAAGATTGCAATGAATGAAAACCTTTAATGATTACCACTTATTGCTACAATTTACTAACCATAAAAACACATGAAAAATATGAACATTAATAAAATAAATATCTTAATCATAAAATGGAAGCTCATATTAGTACTTTGAGATTATACATTCATCATCGAATGACATGAAATATTGCAAGATTGCATAAAGACATGAACCAAGAAAAATATTAAAACTTGTTCCAAGTTCTAAATTGCAAGTTATAAGTTCCATGTTTCTAGTTCTTCTAACTAAGAACCCGGAACCTATTCATCAAAACAAGTTTCTTAATTTTTGAAACCGTAACCTACTTTGCATATATTGGAACCTAAAATCTACAAGTTCCCATCGGTCCAATTCTCGGGTTCCAGGTTCACCCTAGAAACATGCTCATCCCTAGTAATACTTTCAACAAGCACGCTTTTCCTAGTTCAGTATTTTGATAATAAAAAATTATTCCCCAAGCTACACTAAAGAAATATTCCGGTGAAAATTATAGAAGAAGTCAAGATGGAAACACTTTAATTGATACTTGACCAATTCAGGTACCTCCCTTAATTTCCTCAATTTATGGCACTTTAGACGGAGACATCGACTTAGAATACTGATTGATCTTACAAAATGAAATTACAAAAATAATTGTGGGCATAAACTATAGAGAAGCCTCAAATCACTTAAATTTCAACATCTTTAATCCCAATCGTTGGACTCATTCTTTGCACTTTGAGATTCAAAGTATATAAGGCACTAACCAGCCAAGTCAAATGCTAATCCATAACGTTCTTAAACTCTATTATCCCGGAGTCAATTAGACATTTAAAAAAAAGGATTGTAACTAGATTTCATCTATTCAACCAACTAGCATGAATTGATCTCTTACCTCTTGCTATATCAAGTGTTTGTCTAACTAATTCAGTCGCTTTCGTGTACTCATCGGACAGCAGCCCTTTCTGGGTACAAAATAAAGTATAAGAACGTCTTCATAAACAAAGGTTTAGACTCAGGGCCAATAAAAAAGGAATAAGTTTAGACTATATTCGTATGGATTGACCGAACTCCAACTCGGAAATATGTGGATGCTTGCATGCGTTCACAACTTCATATATATTGGAAAATTTTTATTGACAAGTGTCTTCGGGACACTTGTTAAATAATTGATAAAAGATTTTCAGATCACTTACTTCTTCGACAATGCATGGAATCAGCATTAGGCATGCTCAACAACATAATACCTACAATAATGCATACATATGATAATGCATTTTAATGCATACATATGATAATGCATTTTATCATATTTTATTATATGTGACTTTTATCACCATCTTGGGACATCGTCAGTACGCAGCCAACTTGCGGATTTTAGCATCAATTCAAACTCAATTGAACACAAGATTTCTGCTTGTCATTCTAAATACCTTTAATTTAAAAAGTAATCCTATCATTTAGGCAAGATTGTACATTTCGACTCTATATTTTCATGCTTTTGCTAATCAAGGCCATCTGTCTTTGATTTGTCAAATTAAGTTCTTTTTTTTTTTTTTTTTTTCGAAATTTTCTAATCAAGACCTTCCGATACAAAATCTGACTAACTCCAATTCAAATCACTGTCAGACAATATCATAGTTGAGTAGCCTCAAGGCTTCTTTTTTTTTTATCCCTTTCGCCCTGCCTGAAGAGACCAGGCCTTTTTTTTTAGGCCCGGCACAAATGACAATAAAAAGCCAAGAGCGATCTAAATTGGGCCGTTCAGGCCTAGCCTGGATTTTTTAAATAAAAAATATATTAATTATTATAACTTTGGCCTTATAATTCAATTTTTTAATGTGTTTGTATTTTTTAACTCATTTATAACTTTATTAAATTGTCTCGAGCATGAACAACGTATTCTATTATTTATAATTTCACTTTTTATATCTATAATATGTGCTTGATGTCTAAAAATTAGTCCAAGCCGATGCATGCAATTCAGGCCTATGTCTCTGGCCGGCTTGAATAAAAAAAAAGGAAGCTTAAAATCTCAGCCCAAGCCTATTTGGGCCCAAAAAGGCAGACCAATTCAGGCTTTTAGAGTCCCTGTCTTTTTGCTCACCCCTACATCGTAGTTTGACATTGATAAAAAATTTCTCATAACAACATTTGCATTGGCATCCATCTTGACTAAATTTTATTCATGTCGTACTTAGGTACTGTCTATATTGGCTAAATTTTTTCACCCACGTGTGCACGTGCGCATTCGCATAGTTTATTTATATCATACTTTGGTGTCATTTGACGATCCCGTTAGCTGAATTTTGCCAGATTCTATATTGGGAGTTTGAATTGTAAAAGTAGAAGATTTTGATTAAACAAATTAAAATATATTGGTCGCTTTAGTAAAATAGTGAAAGTGTAGGAGAAAAAGTACAAATTATCCTATTATTTATTAGTGCATGTTGCACTCCTTAGTGCTATTTAATTGAGTTATTAATTACTCGCATGGAAGAAGATATAATAAAACCTTGGTATTAACTCAAATGGATCTTCCATTCAAGACAATTGGCTAGTATAGGCCTTAAACTTTATTAGTGGCATGCAAATGAGGGAAGACCTCTTCAGTTTCCGCCCCCTCCTCAATTCCTAGGACTAATCATTGTTTGCGGTCACCATCTTCCAATAGAAATTCATGCAAGAGGAGGAAACTTGCAAAGACAATCTCCTAAACTAATCATTTAGCTACTTCTCTTTCTCTCTCCCTCCATGAGAAGCCTTGGCAGCTCTCTCTCTTCTCGCTCCCATTTTCTCTCGACCGTGCACCTTCCCCACCCATCTCTCTCAAAGAGCACACCCTTAGAAGCTCTCATCGGCAGGACCGACCACCAAGAGGGAAAATAGAACTTCTTAAGCACAAAAGCAGGGAAGTAACTAAGTGGTAATTTATGTCATCCTCTAGTTACTCGGTGAGACGGCTGGTTCGGCGCAGGGAAATTTCTAACCGTAGGTGGTTGTTTGGATAGAAATCTTTCACGCAAGTGTGCTGGGGTCTGTGATGGTCCATGCATGTGAAGATCTTGTTTGTTCTTGACTCAAGGACGGGTATGGTGCATGAATTCGTGAGGCTATGACTGTTTTCCAGAAACTGACTATACTAGACCTCCTGGATTGTTGATTTTATAGTGTGGCTTGTGTTGCGATTCTGTACGGATCTCCCCATGAAAGTTGCTCCAAATATCTTAGTATATAACATATATTTAATTCAATTTTTTTTTTGGGTTGGCATGGTTGACACATAGGCCTGATTCTCTACTGTAGTTGTTCTGCCTAGAACAGAGATTCCCGCAACCTCTGTAGCTTCTCAATTTTATATAAAATGTTCTAGCTAGAATCATGACATACTTCCTTCATGAAAGTTGTTTTGCACATTCGCATGTAGAACATACTAAAATTTCAGGTTGATTGGTGATTTTTGGGTATCGAAATAGATTTTATCTTACAGTCAGTGATTCTGCTTTTTGGGTCTGATTCTGTACTATTTCACGTGAGTCGCCGCTCTTTATACAGATAGAATCAGGCTTAACTTCCTCCATGAAAGATGTTTGTTATGGTCTTATTTACATCATATTAAAAATTTTGGAATTTTTAGAGCTCATTTAATATATTTTCCAATTAAATTTTCGAAACTGTGCGATTCTGACTTTACATGCCCTTATTCCGAATTTTACAGAATTCAAGGGGAAGATGATGAAATTCTGATTCGTGGCCGAATGATGTGAACTGCATTCATTGTGTTACCTTATGGTGCATGTTAAAGATTACTATGATTCCAATTACTTGTGAAAATATGAGGTATAATGTGAACACATATTCTAGAATTCAAGCCTTATGTGGCATGAAAGTCGACTGATGACTTGTTATGTTTGTGATTGCTGTGAGAATTGGCTCCATTTGTGATTATGAATTCCATGAGTGCTGGATATGTTGGTGTATTGTGATTAATTTAAGGTGTGGAAGTGTGAACTGTGTGAAATGAAATGAACATAAAAGATGTCCACTGGCCAACGACCCAATGATGCCCTGAGGGAGTCAAGATGCCCAAGGCCAACATCCCATGGATGCCTTAGAAAATGAAACGAGATGCTTGGCAGAGTTAGGATGCCCAAGGCCAGCGTCCCTTAAATTAGGGTTGAGCATGGTTCTAAGGTAGAACTTGAAACCTGAGAACCAGACCGGTAGGAGCCTAAAGGTTTCGGGTTCTAAGATAACTAGGGTAGGTTCTAAATTCCAAAAAATAAAGAACCTGTTTCAACAGGTAAGTTATAGGTTTTTAATTAGAAGAACCTGGAACTTGGAACCTAGAACCAAGAACCTAGAACCTAGAACCAAGAACCTAGAACCAAGAACCTAGAACAAGTTTTGATTTTTTCTTAGTTCATGTCTTCACACGATCTGTCATATTCCATATCATTCAATGATGAATGTATAGTCTAGAAGCACTAGTATAAGCTTCTATTTTGTGACTAAGACTTTTGCTTTATTAATATCCATATTTTTTGTATATCTAAATATAAGTTATGGTCATAAATTGTAGCAAGTAAGTGATGGTCATTAAAAATTTTAACTCACTACAATCATTTAATTGATAATATAAGTAAAATCTAGGTAGACCCCTAAACCGACCTTGAAACTTGTGATAGTGTCACAGCCCGATCCTCGGGCACGCACACATCCTTCTCCTTAGTCAATTTTAAAATGCGATATCTCAGGACTATGTATCGCTGACCCTTTCAATTTTTAAGCACATGCGGAAGCAGTTATAAATCCCCAGACAATAAAACAATGGGATAGAAAAGTATGGCATATCTTTCATATTGAAATCCACAACCAAATCTTTATATATGACATAAACCAGAGTATTTCACAACTCTTCACAACTTTTTACTTTACTCTATTCACATCAAAATGGAGTTCACAAAAGAAGATGAAATTTCAATCCATCTAGATCGTACTCAAGATCCCTCTCGGGATTATCTTCTTCTTTCAAAAATACTTCTCCTCAGGTTTCACCTCTGAGTTCTCCTTCCCAGAATCTTCCTCCTCAGCTCCTTAACGGGGTCCTAAAATGTTTTCCCCAAATCGGGATGAGATTACGTCTCAGCGAGTTCTACCCCACTAAGGCCCGATTAGTAAACCATTATGCTATAGGCTGCCTATACACGCACAGGACAGAAGACATACCTTGGCATCTGTCTCAATCTGCAATTCAAGGTTATGTACAGATACTTCATATATCTCCATGCATTCTCAGTCAAATCACAGTTTAATCGACTTAGTCGATTACATGTCAGTTTGACCATTTCTAACTCAACAACATTCAATATTTAGTGGCTTTACGGTCCCATTCGACCACTTTCGATATTCAATGACTTTACGGTCCCACTCGACCACTTTCGATATTCAATGGCTTTAAGGTCCCACTCGACCACTTTCGACACTCGACCACTTTCGATATTCAATGGCTTTACGGTCCCACTCAACCACTTTCGATACCGACAATCAATACCCAATGATTTCTCAATGAAATAATTAACAACAACCATTTAGGAATATATCCTAAAAATTCATAATTAAATCAATTCCATACAAATTACAACTCAATTAAATAAACGGACTACGCCACAACGATCAGCACGAGATTTTGGCCGCCGACCATCTCAATCTTAATTTCCGAAAAATAAATAAATAATTAATTAATTTCGAAAATTAATTAATAAATATTAAAAATTCAATTTAGCTCAAAATAAAGCCCAATTAAATAAACGGACTTTACCACGGTCATCAACATAATATTCCGGTCACGGGTCATCCCAGTTGAATTTTCGGAAAATAAATAAATAATTAATTAATTTCGAAAATTAAATAATTAATATTAAAAATTCAATTTAGCTCAAAATAAAGCCCAATTAAATAAACGGACTTCACCACGATCATCGGCATAATATTCTGGTCACTAGTCATCTCAATTGAATTTTCGAAAAATAATTAATTAATTAATTTAATTCTGAAAAATAATATTTAAATACTAAAAATTCCACTTAGGCCCGAAAAGCCTAATTGAAGCCTACTAAGGATCGAGAAAAATCCCGAGATGCTTTCAATAAATAGTATACCATGTCTACTTGCTAATTGCATAATTAATTTGTCTAATTTACATCACAATTAACTAATAATTGTTAATCTATTCTAATCTAACCACCTAAACCTAATTAATTAAAAATAAACAACCATTAAACATAATTAGCCAGCTAATCAGGGATTAGTGAGATTACTCACCGGATTTTAGCGCAAAATGGACCAATCCGACGGAGATGACACGAGGGTCGTTTCTTCCCAAAGCGACTCACGGATCCGGGGCCCGGAAACGGCCCAAAAGCGGGCCCAAAGTCGCTGGATACCCACTCGGCCACTTGCTGTTCAAGGCTGGCCGAGGGTGGTCCGGCGGCTAGGGCGGCAAGGGGAGGCCGACGGAGGGCGAGAGGGACGCCGGGGAGGTCGGGACGGCGGCAAGCGGCGGCTGGAGGCGGTCAGGTCGAGCTGGGCAGAGGCTGAACGGCCTGGACGGCGCACGGCAGGGATGGCGAGGCGCGAAGGAGACGGTGGCGAGCGGTGGCCGCGCGGGCGGCGGTGCAGGTGGCGGAGCACGGGCGGTGCCGGCGAGTGGCTCTTGTCTTCGTGCGCCTGCAACTTCTGCTCGTGCTTATGATTTCTACCTTCTGTCTTCGTTCGCTGGTTTGCACGAAGAAGGAAGAAGGAGGGGATTGGATCACGTGGGAGTGGGGGAGAAGAGAGGAGAGAGAAAGAAAGGATAAGGGAGAAGGAAGTTTGAAAAGTCAAAAAAGTAAAAAGTGAAAGGGGGAAGCAAAATGAGAAATGGCAGAGGGCAATTGGTGGGGAAGGGGATTCGCACGAAGGGAGAGGGAAGAGAGAAAAGAGAGAAAAAGAGAGAAAAGGGAAGGGAGAAAAAAAGAAAAGAAAAAGAATAATATCATTATCACTTTTTTTTTCATTTTTTTTTATTTTTTATCTTTGATTTTTCCTCCAATAACTTCCTTATTGAAATTTGGACATCGATAATTTCGATAATTTGTGGACGATGACGAGGTCACCTAAAAATGAATTGCGATATCTATTTCGGATATTCGATTCCCAAAATCGAATCAAATTTCATGGTTAAAATCGACCGGACGTGATTTTAGTCAAATCCAACAAATTAGGTAGCTTTTAGGGATTTTACTGCGGATATATTCTTTAACAGCTTCATCCAATAGGTTAATTAACTCGTAAGTGATCATTTCAAAGAAAAATGACCATAGGCGTCCGACGATACGCACATCTCATTTTATCGAAACGGGATTGAATTTCAAGATATCACAAACAGGGTAGGTTCTAAGTTTTAGAGTATGCAAGGTATATTCTAATTTCCAAAAAATGAGGAATATGTTCCAATGGGTAAGTTTCATGTTCTAGGTGGAGCCTGTACTGAACCTAAAACGGCTCACGCTTACCTTGGATGCCTTGGATAATGAGTCAAGATGCCTTAGCGTGAGAAGCCTATGGCCAGTGTCTCATGGAAGTTTAGCTAGCATCTTGAAAGTCACTTAAGATGGACTGACCAGCGTCCCAATTTAAATCCATTCTCAAGAGTGCAGATAAGTTCATGCAAATAAATAACTTATAAGGTGCGTGAATTCATTTGCAAGTGTACAAATTTTGTTTTGATCCGGGCGCTTGAGATCGTGTGCATGGTGTTATGATTCCATGAAGTGTGCCTTGCCTATACATCTAGTGTGCTTTGTATTGCTTGTTTTCATGCATATGTTATGGTTCCCAATCTAGTTGTCATACGATTGACCTATTGTTTGAACTTGTCTTACTTCCTGAGTGGTGGGTGGATTACGTAATTTAGGACAAGCAAAGAACACCCCAAGTGTCACAACTTAGCACAGGGATACATAAGTACCAAAACTTTTAAAAAAATATACTTAAGTATCACTTTTTTAAATAATTGGACACATAAGTGCCAATCGACAATACTTGTTAGAACTTCGATGTGACATTATTTTGTTAATAAAACCAATCTATGTGACTTGCAGAAAATCCGATGTGGCTTGCCGTTGGCATGTAAGGGCACACATGATAACTATTCTAATTTTGTTCTAAAATCATTTTTTTGGTTCAACAAATAAGTTTGGAACATAAATCCGTATGATAATGTAATTTAATTTTTCTATTACCGGAACAAATTTTTAGTCCGAGAAATAGGTATGCAACAAAAATAAGAAGTAAATTTTTTTCTACTTCTCTATTTTTTGAACAGAAATGAGAAATAAAAACTCTTATCATTGCTCATCCTCTCTACTAGCCAATTGCTCACCCACCGTTGCCCACTTGTCGCTAGCCACCACTTGCCATCTGCTGCCGCTCGCCATCGGTTGCCTCTCATTATCGCCATCGCCCGAGAGAGGAGAAATTTTGTATGCGTATTTTTATTTAGAACTCATCTATGAATATAAATAGAAAAATCTATTTTTGTTCAAGAAATTAATTTCTGGCCATAATGATTTTTATTTTTGCCATAAATGTTCATTTTTTCTCTAAGTTTGACACTTAAGTGTACCTTTTGAAAGTTTTGATACTTATGTGTCCCCTCGTGTCAAGTTGGAACTTGGGGTATTCTTATGTCCTACAATTCCCTTGCATCATTATATAGCGTATTTATCTTCCGATTGTTTTATGCAATCGAGAATAAGATAGACATTATCCAAAAATGCCAATTCAAGCGCCATCGATTAAGTTCAAATGAACTTGATATACACTATGGCACACCATTAACATGAGATTTGTTGTCAGTTGATACCATCAGAGAATGCTACTCAAGTGTTTTAACCATCCTGAGCCATTGTTACATCAACAGTTTGGGAAAAAGGATAATATGATAAAAGGAAATGATGAGAAGACTACTTGCTGATGTATCTACTTAAGACCTGACATCTCATCATTGGATTATGGAATGAGGATACATTGTACATAACATAGTCCTCAGATGGTTCTGCATATCAGTTTTGCCTAGCTGCAGCTTGCCCAGGATCTCAGAATTGTATATGTAGAAACACGGTAAAATTACAAGGAGGCTTGTTTTCACCGAAAAAGTGTCGATGAAAATGCTTTTGATCAATGTGAAAATAGACAAAGGACATAAATGACCCTTTATTGGTTCTTGGACAAAAGAAGCAACTGACCAAAAAATTAAAAGTATGAATATTACAAACAATCGTGTGTCCCGCCATCTAAAAGACGTTGACATCTAAATATCACCTACTGATAAAAAAATAAATTATTTTTTGATTTGAGATCTTTGATAGCACTAGGGCTTGATGTTAAACCAAAAATAGCCAAATGCCACATTCATTCGTCCTATTTAGATAAATAAGTTAGGTTCACTCCTTTTCATTAGCATTTAGGTGCCACTTCATGAATAAGTCAAAATTTGAATTTTCGATGGACTTTCAGGTCAATTTAAGAAAGTCGACCCTTTATTGAAAACGAAAATATCATAACAATGCATATGGGCGTTGTCACCATTCCATCATTGCATATAGATTAAGGAGAAATTTCACGCATTAGTCAAAGGTTGACTTTTCGATAAAACCAAGAACTATGACCTTTGACAAAAACATCATCATTTGCAGGGCAGTTTAAAGGGCACATCTATTTTGGCTTTTGACGGTTTTGGAGCGGAATGTTTCGATAAACTAGAAAATTTGTGATATTTGGTCAATTTGATTAGACAAATTAAATGGTAAAAGGACTCAATCGGAAAAGCTGTGAAAGTCTAAAGAGGAGAAGTTTATTCTTTTCCTAGCGTTTCATCCACTAGATTAGGTGATCAAGTACGTTCGGGTGATTTCATCAACTTCAACGATTTTGTGAGCAATACTATAGGAAAGTAAATAGATTATCACACATTACAAATGTACATGCATAAGCTGCTTATATAAGTAAGATATAAGAGGAAAAGATATCGTGAAATAATTTTAAAATCAAGTCTTTTACAAACAACATAAATTGATTGTAGGATCGACAACATACAACATATGGCTTTCAACATAAACTGATTACAAAGACGGATGCGAGCATACCATTCGAAAGAGAAATGCTAAATGGGTACCAAAACACTACCTTGCATATTACTAGACAAGGTCACCTTGAGGGTCATAATTTTATAATTCTGTTGGGTTAATTTCACACGTTCTAAAAGTTTAAACTAGTAAATAAAAACAGGTTTAATATTTAAGTATTCTAATGTTTTACCCCATTTGTAGATTAGACTTTTCTCAAATGCTAGAGCATGAAAAATATATAATTAAGATGCAAATGAAGGGTTCTATAAATATTTGAGCTCAAGATCTACTCGAATACTATATGATGCAGCCGACTGTGGTTTAAAGTTTTAGCATCTCTCTTCCAATGAGGGTGCCACATCATTAGTTCTGTCGTATAAAGTTTTGGCATCTCTCTTCCTCAAAATCCTCTGGATGTGACATTCTGATTTTTTCAAATTTGATTTCAATTGAATAAATTAGGTCTTTCATCGACACGTCTATAGTGCTATTCTCTAAGCCGATTACTCATGAGATAACTAGACTATCCGGGAAAGTCATTAGGGAATTTTAACACAAAAGACTTAAGAATTCGACCAGGAATCGACTGTTCGACCTTACTAATTTGCAAGGGTTATTACGACATAATTAAAAATCGATCAAAGATCAGAGATAGGTCGATTCGACTGAAATATGTGATCAAAATGTGGGTGATTCCACCCGATTGCAAAATTCATTGATCGGCACTAAATTGATTTTCTATCGTTTTAGGTACCCTGTGTCCGTATTTGAAACTTTGAGATTTTCATGACAACTGAAAGCTCCCAATGTGTCGTAGATGTACATTGTGACTCGAGATAATTTAATCACGGGTCAATTGCACTAAAAATTCCTAAAAGCTACCTGATAGACTAAGTCACGATAAAAGCACGCTGGAGCGAAATTGACCGTGAAATTCAACCCGATTTCATAAATTGAAAGTTCTGTGGTGTCACAAGCTATTTTAGGAACGTCGACTCATTCTCCAAGGATTTTTCAAAGATTCCAGGATCTTTTCAGAAAATCGATACGGACGTTACGGAGAATTAGCGGAAATTTAAATGGGCTAAATCGATGGAAATTTAGACTTCCAAGCCGAGCCTTTGAGTGATGGGGACTTGCAGAAAATTATACGGGATTTTTTTTAACAAAATTGGACCTCAATTTGGGAAATTGAGTGAGGAAATTGAAGACAAAAAAATGGAAATTCGGAGCTTTATGTGAGGGAGCAATTTTGGGCTTCAAAATTGGTTAATTTAGAGAAATTATAAGTGGGAAAGTATTAGGGGACATGAAGTTAATGTAAGGGATAGTGTTTGTGGACTTTTAAGCTTGTTCCAATCCTTTGGTTGAAGAAAACCAACTGGCCCGTCACTATCTCCGTTCTTCTTCGAACCCTCTCTCTCTCCCGATTCACCCATCTCACCTCTACCTCTCCACTTTCATTTTTCCTTTGATCTCTGCACCCCCTCACCTCTTCTGCCGAAGCACCACCCACCCAAAACTTCTTCTTTCCTTCATCCACGCCACTCGTCCGTAAGCCAGCAAACCTCAGTCAACACCTCCACCCACAGAAGCCTTTTTGTTGACCCAATTTGCTGCTGCCCACGCCCATCTCCACTGAGTTTTGTCTCCCACGAGTCAGTGTTCAACACTTCTCAGCTTCGATTTCTTCCTCGCCCGAACGAAGCCTTCACCCATCATCACGCCCGCAGCTTTCCTCCACGCGGCCAGCTCCACCGTGTTCCAGTCCACGGTGCATCTTCTCGGTCGATGTGTTGACCGCGAGCTGCACGTTTTGTCGTCCTCGACGCCAACGAATTTCCTCAGCAGTTCTCGTCTTCAGCAGCTCGCCCGTTGCTTCTCTTGCACGTGCGTCTACAGCTGGGTCGGTCAACTTCTTCGATTCCCTCGAAGACCAGCAGATCCGTGCACCAGCAGGCCGTCCCATCACTACACTCGTGCATCCCCAGCCCACGGTTTGGGCCAGAAAATCCACCGAGCCCATCTCCACAATTGCTTCTTGTCCGGCCCAGTTGTGGATCAGCCGCAACAAAGCCCACAGGCCATCCAACCTGTTCTCAGCCCAGTTGAAATCTTCAAGAGTCCAGCAGCCCAAGTCTTGGCCTAGCAACAAGCCCACGCCTTTTAGAAGCCCAGCATAATCAGAAGCCGCAATTTTGAGGCCCAAGCCCGCAAAGTCAGCCCGCTTCAAGCCCAGTTCAATTCAAAAGCAAATCTAAGATTGGACTGAGATTTGCTGGGCCCTTTTTAGGCCCGGCCCAAGTGTCCACCGATGCCGCTGAAAATTCGAATTTCGGCCACCGTCGCGCCGTCATTGCGGTGATCTAGTTTCCGCATTTAACTAGTTAGTTTATATTCTAAACTATGCTTAGTATACTAATAACGTGTAAGGGGTGTTTAGATTTATTTTATTAGGAATTAGATGGTTAGTTAGATTAAGTTAGAAATTTAATTATTTAATTGAGCATGTTAGGTGGTTAGCATGGTTTAGCTAAGGTCCAAATAAATTGTACTGTTTATCTAGAAGGGTTCGAGAATTTTCCGAGTCCGTATTGGTTATTAATTTAATGATTCTAACCTAGGTTAGTATTTTTAGAATTTAAATTGATTTATTTAATTAATTTCAGTAATTATTTAATTATTAAATATTTTCCGAAAATTAGGCCGGGATAGCTGATTACTAGAATTTCGCCTTGGTTGTAATGGTGTGGTTAATTTCTACAATTGAGTGTTAAATTATGCAAATTAAGTGCTTTGAATGGATTTTTGGTATTTAATTCCAAAAATTATGAATTTTCACTTGTTTATTCAAAAAATCCCGGGTGTCGGGTTTTAACATCGAAAATAGTTTTTAGTACTATATGAAATAGTGGGATTTCAAAAAGAAAGAATATCTATTTTTTTGGATCAAGTTGACCGTGTACCCACACACGAGTAATTTCATGTGAATTTCTAATACGAAGAAAAAGGCCAGGCTCACCATTTTAATTGAAGCATTTGAGTGCAATGCATGATGCCTTGGGCCATTTTTAAGTGATCGTGTGATGGTTAAGAGAAATCATCACAAGCTGTTAAGCTGGACGTTATCCTTACTTGGGATACCCCTTGGACAACGGGAAGCTGGTCATAGTAGATTCTGGACCTTATGCTCCTTCGGGAAAGCCGTTTGACAAAGAGACGTGCCTTGCTCAATGGGGTGAGATGATGCCTGGCAATGCCAGAAGACTGCTAAACATAGAGTAGGCCGTGCTATATGCTGAAATCAAAACTAAGAAAGCATGATTAATAGAGTGTGGTGTTTCAGTTATTAGAGCTTATTTATTGCTCATGCTCTCATGTTGTTTGTGATATAAATTGTACCGACTTGCAGGGTGGATTTGAGATGAGGTAAGTCTCATTGATTGTGTGATTGTGTGATTAAGAGACTTCTTGGCGTATTTCCCTCCTAATTGGGGTTTAGAGCTTAAACTCGCTAAGATTATATCTCACCCTATTGTGGGACACCATTTTCAGGGTCATCGAGTGGAGGTCCTGGAGCTGAGAGGAGGTGATCGGAAGCGTAGGTCAGTTAGGACTGCTTCTTTTTGGAAGGCCAGTCTTTTGTAATCTTTTGGCCATAGACTTTTATACATGACTCAATGTAAATATAAAAGCATGTTTGTTTGTGAATCTATTGTCCTGCTTTTCTATTCAAAGATGATTATTGTCAGGGGATTTATAATCCGCTTCTGCGTGTGCAATAAAACAAAAAGGGTCAGCAACTAGTCTTGGAAAGTCACAAAATTTTATCGACTAGAGAAGGATGGGCATGCGCTCGGGATTCGGGGCATGACACTGGAAGCAACTAGAATAACCTTTTTCCTAGGAGGGAGATTTCGGGGATATCGAGGCAACGGTTAGGATTTTCAACAAGGAACTTGTCGGTCTTGTGGGCCAAGAGGAGCCACACGTGAGTGATGAGCGCACCTCCTCTTCTCAGGTGCTTGTGTCACGGGCCGATCGATTGGGATCGTGACCGCGCGGCAACTCAGGCGAATTTGGACTACCCGAGCCAAGCCTTGCTCGATCGAACGCTTACCCGCTCGCTTACCCAGATCGTTGAGAGAGAAAGTAAGAGAGAGGAGCTCTGAAAGGAAGCGGAAGCTTTGATATTACTGAAATGTTGGGTGAATACAACTGAAGGAGGACACCCCTTTTATAGTTGAGGGCCTCGGCTTACAAGCGTTGATCTACTTTTGATTTGACGGGCGAGATCGCACCGCCTCAACTACCGACATAAATATTCAACTACCGAGTACCGACATAAATAACAGAAGCTTCTAGAGTCAGGCAAAATGACGGTGTCGTCCTCTCTTGGAAACTTCAGGGAGAAGCTTTGACAGAAACCCGAGTTGGAGCAAGAGGTCTTCCACGGACGAGTCGAGGTCGTCCTCGGGGAACCTCACGGATCGGCCTTTTCTCGGTCCGTGACATTCTCCCCCACTCATTCGAGCGACGCCCTCGTCGCTCATAGCTTGGAGATTGGCCTTCTTGGCATGAGCACGAGCTTTGGCACAGGCTCTCTTGTTCTTGTTTTGCTTGGTGCGGACGCTCTCATATGATGGACCGCAACCTTCGTTGATGAAGTCGGATTTGGCATGCGACTCAGCCTTTGGCTTGGACAGAGCACGCGGCGCGCACTCAACCTCGGGGAAGAGCGCTTGGATTGGCATGGCATTTGTTGGAGTAGGATCCAACTTGACCTTCGGCTTCACCTGGGACAGCTTGTTGATGCGCATGACGGCCTTCAAGCTCTTGTCGAGGTGTCGGATCGACGCGATGGTCTTGGTGTCAACCATCCCTTTGATCATTGGGACAGTCGTTGGGTAAACCGGGTTGAGGATCACAAGGCATTTGGTCCTCATGTCGATCATGGATCTCACGCTATTGAAGAATTGCATGCCAAGAATGAGATCATAATCGTCAAGCGGGATTACCTCGAAATCCATTTTGCCTCTCCAATCGCCGATCTTGACGTCACATCCGAAGTTGATCCTACACCACAGACGCCTTCCGAATTGACCGGCTTGAAGGTGTTCCCGGTCGGCTCCACGCGAAGGTTCAAGGCCTTTGCCACTTCCTTCGACATGAACATGTTCGTCGCACTCGTGTCGACCAAGGCGTATAGCGTTTGGCCACACACGTCGACTTGCACGAAGAACATTTATATGTCCGACGCAGCTTCTTTGGTTGGTGACCGAGCTTGGACGGAGTTGGTCATTTTCACGGCTCCAAGTCGGATTTGTCTCTTCTCTTCTTTGGTCTCCTCCTTTTCTTCCTCGAGGGCAAGGAGGGCGTTGATTCGACCCTTCTTCGGGCACTTTTGGGTCCAGTGCGGACCTTGGCAAATGAAACAAGGAGAAGGCGGGGGTTGATCAAACCTGCTCGCGTAGTCCATCGGTGGTCTACCCCGTTGGAAGGCTGGCTTGGAAGACCCTTCTCCCCATGCTTTGGCTCGGCCGCCTTGATCATGCGCAGCCCGGGGAGTGTTTCTTCCAGCTTCATCCTCGCAAGGTCGATCCGACTTCCAATCCCTTTGTCGACTCCTTGGTTCGGTCTTGGTGAGGTCGACGAGTGACTCGGCCATGCTCAACGCACGCGCCAGGCTACTCACGTCCCGCCGCTTCAACTCGAGCAATGCCCAAGGCTTCAACCCATCCATGAACGCTCCGAGAGCCTCCTCTTCGCTCAGGTTGCGAATCTGGAGTTTGAGGTCGGTGAACTCCTTCACGTACTCTCGGATCATGCCTCTTTGCTCGAGGCGATGGAGATTGCTACGGGCCTCTTGTTGAGCGAACTCGGGGAAAAAGTAGTCCCGGAACTCTCGCACGAAATCGTCCCATGTGCACACGGGATCGGCGCCTCGTCTAACTTCGTCACACCTATTGCGCCACCAAAGCATTGCCGTGTCAGACAGGAACATGGACGCAGTTCGTACCTTGATCGACTCGTCGTGTATGTTGACGGCGCCAAAGTATTGCTCCATGCTCCAGACGAAGTTGTCCACCTCCTTGGCGGATCGTTCGCCTTTGAACTCCTTTGGCTTTGGCACCTCAATTTTGGGCACCGCTTGGTTCGGCACAGCACCGTTGGTGATGCTTAGTTTGCATAGGGCGAGCTCGGTCTTCATGGCGTCGACCTCGTCCCTACGCGGAGCTTCTTCCTCGACCACTTGGACGCGCTCCTTCAACACATTGATCGATGCTTCAAGGGCTTCGTCCTTGTTGTGTAATGGCGCGGTAGCTTCGTTGAGACACGACGTGAAGTCTTCACGGAGCGAACTCTCAACCTCCATGATCCGGTCTCGCACATCGTCAAGACCTTCCATGAGTTCGAGCACGGCGCTCCGGACCTTCCCGATCTTCTCATCGAACGCAGCTACGACGTCCATCGAGGCGTCTCTTGTCTTTGCACGGCCACAGTTCTCTTGGACTCGTGCGGTCTCTCCAACTATGACAGCTTCTTCGCTCGATATTCCTTCGAACAGTTGGTGCTCCTTGATCTCTCGAACGGATCCCTCTTTTGCTCTGATAGCACTTGTCACGGGCTGATCGATTGGGATCGTGACCGCGCGGCGACTCGGGCGAATTTGGACTACCCGAGCCAAGCCTTGCTCGATCGAACGCTTACCCGCTCGCTTACCCGGATCGTTGAGAGAGAAAGTAAAAGAGAGGAGCTCTGAAAGGAAGCGGAAGCTTTGATATTACTGAAATGTTGGGTGAATACAACTGAAGGAGGACACCCCTTTTATAGTTGAGGGCCTCGGCTTACAAGCGTTGATCTACTTTTGATTTGACGGGCGAGATCGCACCGCCTCAACTACCGACATAAATATTCAACTACCGTCTACCGACATAAATAACGGAAGCTTCTAGAGTCAGGCAAAATGACGGTGTTGTCCTCTCTTGGAAACTTCAGGGAGAAGCTTTGACGGAAACCCGAGTTGGAGCAAGAGGTCTTCCACGGACGAGTCGAGGTCGTCCTCGGGGAATCTCATGGATCGGCCTTTTCTCGGTCCGTGACACTTCTCATGGCGATACACATGACAATTGTATGCTGCATGACACAACATCTCCACCCAAATGCTACCGATGAGCTCCCACTTGTTGTCCATCGTCCTTAGGTCGGCCACAAGCTTCTGCACCTCTGACAACACGTCCCACGTTTCCTTACTTGGTATGACAGGGTGTGGGACATCACCATCCAGCGACGACAGTGCGCTAATTGCTTCTTTATAATCTCGGTACCTCAAGAAAGGCTTCAGCGTGCAACAAGTGTCCTCCAGAGTCATGTCGGCGGTGGGGAGGGACAGCATGTGAGGATGCACAACGAGGAGGTACATCATGTACTCTGATAGGAATTTACTTCCTCCACGAGCATTGGATTTTTCAATTTCCAATGACTGCAGGATTTTTGTTGCAATGTGCCAGATTATGATGCTCTTAGCAAATATTGCCTCGATGCTACTCCTCAGTCCTTGTTTCTCTTGGATGCCATGAATCTCGAGCGTCCACTTGCCTCTTTCCTTGAAGCGCCGGAAGTTTCTTTTCAGCTCTAGCTCCTCCATCTTTCGTAGTACCAACGCCATGAGGTGCAAGGGCATGGGCTGGCGGGACTGTAACCAATACCAACTGAAAATCTCCCGCTTGCCAAACCAATCAAGTACTGCGCGGACGGCCATCCACTTACCAAACCAATTAAGTACCACGCGGACTGGATTTCGCCTTTCTTGGTATGAGAGGCAGTGTTTTAACAAATCGATCTGTCCTATCGACCTCGACCATCTTTTCTTCCCCATGCACCGATTAGCCAGAAATGGGATGAGCCTTGAGAAGAGCCTTGAGAAGAGCGGCATCCCAAGGTTCTTACCCATCTCCACCACTGCCCAATCCGAAAATGCTAACGTTGTGATCTGATAAAGCTCGAGACATGTGACTGCCATCAGTAACGCATAGGTGTAGGTGATGTACATATCGATCAAGAAGGCACCCTTGAAGATCACGGCGAATCTACACAAGGCAGACACCAAGCAGAAGAAACCGATAGAGCAGCCTATGATGCCGCATTTCGTGTACAGAATGGGCGCTTTAGTGTAGAGCGTGTTGAACATGAAGTTCAGCTCAATCTCGTTCACGGTGAAAGCGCAGTTGGCAGGGTAACTGTTGATGCGCATCCAATCTCAGGATACGAACACAGGGTGGTACAGCCAGTTCACGAGGTGGGGCTTTAGGCAATCGAACCGAAAGTAGGCCTTCAAGATGTCCTTTGCGGAGTCAAAACTTGTTGTCCTCGGGGAACAGTTCGAGCTGAGAACTGCTTTCTTTGGCTTCCTTGGTTACTTTAGGATAGTGCTCGGCGTTAACAATCGAGTTCTTGTCGTCCACGGATTTGAGAGCCCAGACCCACAATGCCGTCTTTATGAATCCGGCAACGAACAAGAGGATGTACAGCCGTGAGACTGGCGACGAGCCATCCCAACAGCGAATGAGAATACGAACCACGAAGACAACTGTAGCCCCGATGTTCACAATCTGTCTCATTCCCAGCTGGTTATCTTCCACCGCATAGGCCGTTATGCGGTCTGGGTACCCAAGTTGCATCAGAAGCAATGGGGCAAGCAGCCCTTCCAGCACCACGTCTTAACTCGGATCTTCAGGATCATCGATGCGGACTGCAGAAAGCTTGCCCTGCGCAATTTTCGCAATGAAAGAAAGGAGCAAATGGGAAGACCAGGCGATGAATCCAGCAAAATTCGACCTCATATATTTCCGACGACTGCCTAATATTATGAGAAAAATCTCGCAGGCAACGCTTGCAGTGACCAAGAAATGAATCCCCCAGTCCATCCATAGATCTTTTAGCAGCGGCAACACCGTGTTGATTATTGAGGAAATCCGACTGATCAAACTCATGGTGGCTTCCTTCAGATGTGCTCCCTAGACATCCATGCAAATGCAGAGTAAGGAAAATATTTACCTTGCCTCTGAAGAATAATTTCTAAGCACTTGCACAAAACTGCATGGTTGCATGGATTATTTCTCTACAAGTTAATCGCAAAAAAAAGGAAGATTTACAATGCGATTATAGTTCTTCGCCTAACAGACTGTTCATCTCTCTTTCCTTTCCTAGAGTTGTTGACTGTATATCCTTTTGCGATCCTTCTATTTTTCTTCTTTTTTCTGTTACACCTTTTTCTTTTTGTCAGTTAAATCTTAAATATTTAGAAAAGGGGCACTCTTCCGCATCGTAAGATGGTACAAATTTGTGCCGTTAGCGGTCCACCTTCTTATGAGTCTTCGTTAACTGTTCAGAGTAATAAGCTACATGTACTTGCTCCAATTAGGCTATTTGGGAAAACAAATTGTAGTTCAAACGTGAATGTTTTCCAAAATTATAGCATTGAAATGGTCAATTGAAAATTCCAGTCACTAAAGTAAGCGTTGCACGAAAATTATGACACTTGTGATGTCATTTCTTCAAATTCCTTAAAGGTGATTCACAAGGAATTCCTTTAATGCGGCTCTCAAGTTTTTCTACCTCTATTTTTCATATATTAGCTGTTCAAAGTATCTTCAAAACAGATTTAAGAGGAAAAAAATAGAAAAAAAAGGTGGAGGAGAGGTGTTACAGGCGTATCTAGTAAAGGTGAGAAGGTTTTGGGATGAGTAAGGTATTTACCTTACAATAGAACCTTAGGTAGTAGTTTCAACTATCTTGTAGGTTCTTGAAACACCTTAAACTCTAGAACTTGTCGGCGCCAAGGGTTCTTGGTACCTTATGATATCCTGTACTTTTTCATATGGTTTCATTAAAAAAATATAAATATGGTTTCATTAAAAAAAAAGTCATTTATATCTATATTTGCAAATTGGGCATTCAAACATAACATATAAATGGATTACAAGTTAAATTCATGTTCGTATCTAATATTAACATACGTGGATAACATGACTTTAGGTGCAATTGCTCTCAGGTTGGATTTTCTAAGTTTTAAGTAGAAGAGGTTTCACAACTCCCAAAATAATTTCTATAATCCTATCACATTGCACTTCCTACAGATTTCTTAAATCCCATTTACCTAGGAAAGAATGCATTCAATAGCATGTTTGCTATACCTTTTCAGACATGGCAATCTTTAAATGTCAAATTTCACCGGTTGTGAAGGAAAGAGGACGGAGGAAGGGTCTTAATTTCACTCGGTGGTTCTTTCACTAGTTGGAAAATGAACATCGTAGACAACAAAACATGTGCTGTAACTTGTATAGAATATGGTTAAGTGTACTGACCAGCAAATTAAAGTAGGAAAATCACTTGCCGAAACATCCAAAGCACGGAGAGTGTACAAACCTTTTACCCTAAAGTACAGAAAAGCAACTGAGAGATTTGTCCTAAGAAGCATTGCTAAGGAACGAGTACTAGGGATATTAGCTTTGCTTTCTTAGCTGGCGGATAACTTGTGTCTGAAGACTTTACAGCAATGAACTTCTGTTTCTTCAATTATTAAGTAAGAGAAAAAAAGGCATGGGCTTAATAAGTACAAAAAGAGAATGGGAATTTGATTATTTGCTTGCAACCTCAGTTTGAGGTTCTTTTTCTCTTTTATTTGGTTGGCCTAATGAGTACGTAACCATGTTTACAGTTTCGCCGTCTATCTTTAAGATCACACGTGATTTTCATTCTATCCTGTACTTTAGCTCTTTATTTACGCAAATGATAGGCTACTCAACCTTGGGTCTTGATGAAATTGTGTGGAGACTTTAGGTCCATTTTGTTTCCTTGAAAAATTAACATGATTGGTAAATAATATTTCATAAGGAAATTATTTTCAAACTTTTCATAATGATTTTCATCTCATTTAAAAAATCCTACCAAACACAAGAAAATCAAACTATGACAAACTTTAGAAGGTGTTCCAAGACAAATAAACCTAGGTGTGGAGCCCAATTGTTGAGACCTTGGCGGCAAGACTGCGGAACTCGAGCCTTGTACCTAGTATTTAGGCGCCAAATCAGGACTCTGAGCCTCGGACTCAAGATCCTCCAAGAACTTGTGGCCCTAGATGCTCAACTCTCACCACCAGTGTTGAAGGTCTAGGTGCTTGGGTCCAAGTTTAAGCGTCTGGGGCACCGGCTAGTGCACTGAGATCTCAAGTGAGGCCCCTCGTGTCCATATTTTTAGGAGCTGGAGTGTCTAATTTGGCCCCAAGGTCTCGACTTTTTACAAAAGGGATGATCCTAGCAACGGTGGAGGTCAAGTTAGATTCTAGGAAATGAACACCAATCTTTTAAAAGCATAGATCATATTTCGAATTTAAATACGGATTTTTGTTATGCATGAAAAATAATTTTTGTTGATTCATTTTAAAAATGATGCCAAAATGGGGAGAAGTACACTAGAAGTATAAAAAATTATGTACGGCACTCACTTTAGTGTCAAAAGTTTTCGCCAGGTCATTTAAGTGTCAAATCGGAGAAAAAATGATCATTTAAGTGCCAATGGCGAAAAATTCCAACCAAATTGATTGCATGGTATTTATAATTAAAACTATAATATGACTTAGCAAATTTTTTAAAAACTCCAGTCTATGTGGCATTTCCATGTGGCATGTTTAGTACTAAAGTAATCATTTTTTAACAATGATTAGCACTGAAGTGATTACTTTAAACAAAATTCGGCACTCAAATGATCACTATTTACAACTTTTAGATGACATCATTAAGGGGTTACATGTTGACTAGACACGCTGACAAGTCACGTAGGACTGAGAAATTAATAAAATATAGCTATGTCGAATTTTTAACAACCTAGATTAGAGTTGACACTTAAATGATCGTTTTCATAAAAAAAAAAAAATGGCACTTAAGTGATCTGAAAAGAACTTTTGGTACTAAAATAAGTGCCAAACACAACTTTTGGCATTTTTAATGTATTTATCCCAATTTTACTTGGTATTGCTCACCCCTTTATATTTTTCATATCGATAGCATGGATATACCACCTGTTGCGCATTATGGAGCACCCGCCCAAATGGAGGGCATGTTCCAGGATGTTCTGGATCCGGAGATGGGCTTGACATTTACCCAAGAGGAGGCTGTACTGTGGATAGACAACGGATGCCCAATATGGATTCCCATGCATTTTATATCTTGGTTTCTCGATCTTGATGGCGAGCTCTTCGGGCCGCTCCATTTTTGGGACAGCGGACCGGACACCGGAGCTGTTGTTACCTAAGTAGGTGGAGCACCATGGTGGGAACTCTTTGGTAAAGGTGGGGACTCGCCGGGTAGAGGAGATAAGCACCTTTTGGCCCCTCCCAGGTATTTTGTTTATACCCTTTTGGTATATGATGATGTGAATATAAATATGAAGATGTAAATTCCCCATGTAAGTAAAATGAATGGAAATAAAATGAAAACAAGTGTTTATGAATGTTTACTCTGTGTTGATCATGTTTGTGTTTCCTTGTTAGTGGAGAGTACTTGTAGTGGTAGTGTAAATTTGGATGTTCCGCGGGTGTTCAATTTATATTGTCCAATAATCTTGAGAATCATGTCTATCATCGTGAAATCTTACTTTATGAATGCGATCGAGGCAACTTCTGTGTATCTCCGAGAGTTAATCGAGCAAGCGAATGTCTGTATGAGGAGCCGGCGAGGGGCAGATTTGGCCGAAGATTAACGTACGCTAATTGGGATACTTAGGATAAGATCTCCCTCTCGAGTTGCTTTTGATAACCCAACTAGTTGGTCAAGTAATGCAGGTAGTGCGTTCCAAACAATTCGGAATGAGATTATTGTGTTTCGCTATCAAATGTGAAATGTGAAGAGCAAAGCTAGTAACTTGATCATCTAACTCCAGCTCAACACCTTAAGACCTATTTAGATGGTGCTAACTGGATTATTACGTCAATGATTTCAACTAAAATGAACTGGATGGACTATATTGAAATATTATCAAAAGGTTTAGAACAATATTAACCAAATTGAAAAATTTAAGATCGAATTAGTGGTCATGGACAACTTAAGATTAAATTTGTCTTTTTTAAACTTCCGATGAGACAATCCATATGGTTATTGGCGAATACTGGAATCGGTTCATTTAAGTATCTCTCTAACATATAGAGAACCCAAAATGGTTTCCTACTCAATTAATGGACAATATCAGGGCCTCAAGTTAGGTAAAATGTAATTGGATTTTATTCTCTAAATTTTTCCCGTTCATTCCCCAAGAGGCAGATGGTTTTATCCTCTACGAGAAGTTGAATATTGAGAAAAAGTGACTTCTGTGATTTGGGACTGGTATGACATTACTCTTGATTGGTCATCAAGGTGCAGACATTTGGAGTGTGAAAACTTAGAAGAGGAGGGTACTTAAATGCCGAAAATTTGGAAAGATATACTTAAGGGTCAAAATCGGAGCAAAATATATTAGTTTAGTGCCAACGGCGAGAGATTCCACTTAAAATGCTAATGTGGCATTTTTTTTATGAGACAAGTACAAAACAACGTTGTTTTACATGCTAAAATCGTTAGATAAGCCGAAAATGACATCGTTTTGCACTCTAATGTGGCGAATAAGCCAAAAACAACATTATTTTGCCTCTGATTTGAATTTTAATATAAATTTAAATATAAATTTAATTTAAAAATAAATTATTAATTTTTTTTTTTAAAAGAGGAGGAGATTGCAGAACGGTGAGAGTTGTGCAAGCCCTCGCCACTACCTCCCCACAATTGCTGGGAAGGGCTAGTGACGGTGAGGGAAGGATTGATCGAGATCGCCAAGCCCTAGCCAAAAAGACAAGCATTGTGCAAGCCCTCGCCATTTCACAATCTCCTCCTCTATTTTTCAAAAATAAAAAATAAAAAATAATTTATTTTTAAATTTAATTTAAATTCAAATAAGAGGCAAAACAAAGTTGTTTTGGCTCTTTATTTGCTAACTCAATTTTCCAGTGAGTCATGTAGACGAGTTATATTAATAAAAATAAGCCACGTTGGATTTTCGGCATCCTTCATTGGAGTTAGCACTTAAATGTCCCATTTAAAAAAAAAAAAAAATGCACTAATAATAGAAACACAGCTTGTAGATAAGTTAATATAAATTCCATGGATAATGATGTCATATTTTTTGACGACCTTTTATCTCCTCATTATCAAATGAGTTTCGCTTTCTAATGCCTTAACGCGTTAGGGTATTATTTTCTTCCGAAGAACAAAATTTTATAGAACTAAAGCCTTGATTCTCATATCACTGTGCCCGAACACCCGACGTCGCCCAACACCACTCCATCACCGTCGACAACTCAACTCTCTTCCTCGCTTTGCAACATACAAAGGTCGCAACCACCGCACTAGCTAAAGTGATCTTAAATTTAAGGTTGCCTGAGGTCGTGAGCATTGGTCTGACGTCGCAGCCCTAGACTGGTGATGGGCCAAGTTTGCGGATCGAATTTCAGCATAAATAAATAATTTATGATCTTATAAATTTCAGCATCTTCAGAATAGTCTTAGAGAATCATGTTCGTCACCATGAACTTTTATTTTATGCACGCGACCGAGGCGGCTCGCGTGCATCTCCAAAGAAGTTAATCCAGTCAAGCGGATGACTGGATGATAAGGAATAAGCAATGGCCTCCTAATTGCGGAGTATATCATAGGCTCTCTTCTTTTATAATTAAAGTCTATGATCCGCTAATGGCGCCGTAAACGGAAAATGCTTTAGATATTATGAAGTGCCTTGTACGTATTGGCTTTCAAGCCAGCTAGATTGAAAGACCTGGATCACTCCATGACATCTTTGGGATCAAATAAGTCAAGCGGCCGATAGACAAGACTGCATCCATGGCTTAATGTGGTGTCGACATGCCCAACATGGTATCATCAGATCATTAATATCTTACAGCATAATCAGATGAAGTCAAGGCTTCTAGATACATGTCGATGCTGAGGATCTGACGTTTGTCTACAAATCTAGTATAAAGTGTCAGGCTACATAAGAATTCAAAATGTCTAATGAACATCGAGGATTGCTTCGGTGACACCTTGGATTTAACTCGCTTGACATATTGTTCACTTTTGCCCGAACATCACGGTTTTGTCGAATCATACCGAGCCTCAAGGTTTTGTCCTTTGACATACAAATGAGCACTTTCATAAAAAGTCACCCATCCTAAAAATGCTCCACTTGAACACGCTTAACATTCCATGGATTAATTCCAATTTTCACATATATATATCTTATAATCACTCTCCTCCTACTTGGTATAAAGTTCAATTCATTCCTGACTTTTTGTCGTCATATAAGCCTGCCAAGAGCCACTTCTTGTCCAGACCCTCTCGCTCCAGCGACCAATCATTGCCTTCATCACACCTGTCATTGCAATTTCTCTGTTATCCAACTTCTGTTGATTTAATCTACAAAAAAAAAAAAAAAATTCTGTTGATTTCATAAAGGAATCGTTTGATGGAGGGGGTACTCTCGATGGGCTGTAAAACCTCAAATTTTGCATGAGATGCTATTTCAAATTAGAGATCTAGTCGAGTTAGCTATGGCTTTTTGCACCATTGATTTGGTTGTTAATAAAAGAAAGTGGGTAATTCCAATCACGAAATCAATGGTATCGACAATAGTCCTTTGAAATTTATCAACTCTTTTATCTTCGACAATGAAACACTTCTTTTACTTCTACCAAATTTTATTTGCCCTTTTAGCAGCACCATAAATTTATCCAATTGGAAAAAGTTAGCAAATAACTGATCTTTCATTAAACAAATGCATAATACCTCTGGTTTTGAAATTCAATTTCTCCATCAGGCACGAAAAGATAAAAACAAAAGAAGAGTTGGACGATGATTTTGGTTTATATGAAAAAGGAACAAAAATGCTGATGTCATAATATCAACGAAGTGCAATTCAGTCTTAAATTTTTCATCCTAAAACTAATAAATATTTGTGCGATCAAGGTTTTTCTTATATAATTGCAATTTTTTCTTACTAATTTCTCTAACCTATTATGCTAAGTCCAAACGTCAAATTCTTGGTATCACTTCCAGGTTATGGTAAGAAAAGCTTGAGAAAGGTAAATTCCCTGGACCCAAATGCAACGAGACTAGAACCGAAGCTAGTTCGAAATTTTTCACTCTTGTATATTTTTATGAAATGAATTTTGTACATTGCCATAAAAAGAATGATAAAAAAAAAATAAGAATCTAATCTTGTCCAACTCCAAGGATCATATCTAAAATAATGGTCTATTTATCTCACGGAGAATAAATTATTTGTAAAACGTTTCTTTATAAATGATCACTTATAAAAATAAAAACAAAAAAAAATATTTCATCATCCATATAAATATTTAAACATAAATTATGATCGATGATGAAAATATTTTTTACTGACTAATTATTTTAAGCATTAAAAGCGATCATATTCAAATCATTCATATTTTGAAAAATAAACGGAACCTAAAACGTGAGAATAGTTCACTGTGATCCTACACGAAGCATTTTACTTTTCATTCATACTTATCCTCGATCAACCCAATATCCAGACGAGCACCATGAGCCCGAATTGAAGTTTAATCGGAACGAAGAAAAATCAGCTCGAGTTTTCGGTCCGGCTTCGATGTGATATTTTTCCCCCAATTATGACTATTTTCTAATAGTACTCTAGTTGTTCACGAGTTGCTCTATCAAACTAGTGTACGTTATCTTCTGGTGACAACTAGACCTATTAAACGGGTGGGTAAGATCATTTAATGGCCTAATCCAAATTGATCTATTAACCTGCTTATGACCCATTTATTAGTAATGTAAATTTATTGACCCATGTCCGATTCTACTCATACTCAATCCATACCCGACCTGGCTCATAATGTAAAACACTTCCATATTTAATCAAATCTAATAAAAACTTGTTTAGTATGATTTAAATATATATATATATATATATATATATATATATTGTTAAAACACTTCCATACAATTACAAATTTAATGGATAAATTTTATATTTAAAAAAAATTGAGGCGACATTTATTTCATGAAAAAATAGTATTTTTGAAAATTATTATATTTTCCAGCATTCTAAAACTTGAAAATGAAATAGAAAATATTTTCAACTTAGTACAGAAAATCCAATTTGATTTTTTGTGCACTCCTTTTAAGTATTTTTATTTTATTTTATTTTATTTTATTTTATAAATAGAATTTTAATTATTTTTTCTCTTTCCTTTTTTTCATTTTACGTTTTCCTCCTTCCTCTCCCAATCGCTAACCATGGCGGTTGTGGCCAACAATAAGCAAGCTCAAGCCTTGCCATGGGCCAATGAGGCTCGGCTTGCCGAGCGAGGCTAGTACTCTCCCGATTCCGACAAGCTAAGCCTCACCAACCTCAAGTGAGGCTCCACCTTGCCAAATCCGAAGAGCTCGAGTCTCACTAGATAAGTGAGGCTTGTGCGAGCCTCGGCCATGCCGATCACGAGCTCGAGCTCACCAAACCGAGGAGGCTAGAGTCTCGCCAACACCGAGGCCAAGAGGCCGGCGAGCTTAGCCTCACCAAATTTGGTGAGCCCAATCCGCGAGCTCGAGGCTTGCCAATGCAATTGGCAATTGTGCGAAGAGCTTCGCAACCCTCACCCATTGCTAATGAGGGCCCTACAACCCTCACCCAATGGCTAGTGAGCGTCAGCTGCCAAAATTCATAAGGGAAAAAAGAAATGAAAGAAAGAAAGAAATAATAAAATAAAATAATTTAAAAATGGAAAATTTTAAAAAATTATAAAAACTGTTCAAGAGGATGATATCTCATTAATGAGTTGATTCTTTCAAACCCATTTACAACCCATGTATTATTAGACTTCCATACAATCCAAACCCATCAAACAACCTATTTATTAAAACTTAACTAACCCATATATGGGTTATCCCATTTAAAGTTTTGACACCTCTAGTGACAACCAACAAGCATTCAAGATTAAGCTGAGCAAATATCTCATGAACAAAACCAATCTATGAAAGCTCATGATGTACGCGACAGCTCCTTGCATATATGCTTGTGCCTGAACGATTTTCTGGGTACGATCTCAGAGCATTCACAAGCGAAAAGATCTCGCAGAGTCTGGCTCTCGGACTTGTACCATCCATGAGTTGTTAGAAATTTTGAGAAATGTCTGACATGTCGAAGTTATTAAATCCAACTTAAGGTCTAACCACAGAACCCGAAAGGAAAGACACAACACGTTACAAGGTCGATTCGCTGAGTTTCTTCATGCATCGAAAAACTCTCTTGGGAGCCCGGAAAGACATATTACATGATGTGACTGATCCTAGTTGAAGCGAAGCGGTGCATTAACGTGGCGTGATTGTGGGTATCACTCCACTTACAAGGTCACTTCCCACCAAATCGAGGGTTGTGTATGGACTTCTCCCGGGGTAAAGAGGCTGAGGGGCAGAATCCTCGATTCCTGAACTGGAAGGTTCTGATTCCGTGGTGACAGCGTCAGTTTCCGGTAGCATAGAAGATATATTCTCCAATTCTCGTACCACCTCCAACATTGTTGGTCGCGCCTTGGTCTGATCATCGCAACACTTGAGGGCCAATGCCATACATTTCTTGATACATTCAGAAGGATATGGGCCCATGCTTCGATCTATGATGGAGAACATCGATCCAGATTGACAAGCTTGTAGCACCTGCCAATGCGATTAACAAAAAAAAAAAAAAAAAAAAAAAAAAAAAAAAAAAAAACAAACAAACAAACAAACAAAATTCACAGTGAGAGAGTGCCAACACTGGAACAACGTCATGATGCAAAAGTTACGCTTCATCTAAAAATTCTGATGTTATGCCAAGAAATGCAATGGAATCGAATTTGAGGCCACTCTCTGAGTGATGGAAAACAAGTGATAGCATTCTATGTTCTCTTGACATAGAATTCAGCACATCGGTGAGTTGGAAAGATAGTCATACTGACACTGCCCTGGATTGTTGTATACATGAGTCAGGAGAATATAGGAAGTATTATCCGGTGGGGTTTATATGACCATTCCACTAGGAAATGAAGGAAAGCGAAAGAACAAGTACCTCCCTGACAATGTTTCTGCCATGAGATATGGGCGGCATCCCTGTCAACAGCTCCAAAAATACAATCCCAAGGCTGTAAACATCACTCTTTTCGGTTAACTTGTGTGTCAGGAAGTACTCTGGATCAAGGTAGCCCTGCAAAGGGAAAAGGATATTGAGAATTATTAAGGTCAACCCTGAAAATAGTGAAGCAGCGCAAAGTACACGAGATGACCTTAAAGCTGGATCTCTACTCATTTACTGTTCCACTTGTATATGAAACAATGTCAGTTCCGAAAGCACCAATAATGCCAAAATTTTCTCATCTGATACCATATTAATCCACTGGTGAAATAACAGAAAACTCGAGAAAATCACAACTGGTTTGTCATCCTCTAGTTTGTTTGAGACTAGCCATTGAGAATCGGATGAATGAGAAAAGCAGGTCTGCACGTCTACGACTAAATAGGAAGGCTGGCCAGACAGGGAATAGTCATCAAGATCTATGGCTGGTGACAGATGGTCATTCTCCCACAGAAACAGTCCACAGAATTCTACTTTTGCTCTACATCAGTCAGACACTCTTCGTTCTTCATTTAGTATGATAAAATCTCCAACTATGACAAGCAAAGTTACTTATGATAAAATCTCCAACTATGACAAGCAAAGTTACTTACAGGTGTTCCCTTTACGTTTGTGGATACGTGAGCGGTTTCAAAACCATCAGTATTTGGTGATGGTGCAAGTCTCGAGATTCCAAAGTCTGCGACTTTTGCATTGAGTCTGCTGTCTAATAATATATTATTGGCTTTGATATCCCGGTGTATGATGGGAGGGTCAGCTTCTGTATGAAGGTAGAGAATGCCCTTAGCTGAACCCAAGGCAATGCTCAATCTGACAGCAAAACTCAACGGGCTTCTATATTGACCTGCCAATTGATAAATATCAAGATAGAGAAGCTATATTTAAGCTCACAGCTATCAGAACAAGACCATTTTTGTGGATATTTCTGTATATGAAGGGCAATTTTGGCATTGTAATATCTTTGCCAAGTCTCCTTTCATTTTAAGGTAAAAAATGGCCAGACACTGCAACATGGGATTCAGAAATCCTGCTTTTCATATTGTCAGCATGATAAAGTAAGCAATCAAAGATAGTGAGGAAATTTTAAGCCAAGTTAGCTGGGGACCAGCTTAGGAATGTCATAGATTTTGAATCATCCTGCCTTCTGCCGAGAGCAAGGAACAGATTATACAACACGTGCACAAAGTTTGCACGTGAAAAAGAGGGGGCGTAATGGAAAAAATTGTTCCTATATAACCATACAACAATGTATTTCACTCAATTATAAAATGAAAATGACAGGTGGTGCATATGGATAATCAAGAGACCAAACGATATCGAGAGATGAACATATTAGACGGATGAGCCTTACAGAGCATGATGAAAAGTCACGGATATAGCTTATGAAACAGCATGATTTCTTACCTGATAAGGCACTGTGAAGGGAACCATTTGGCATGAATTCATATACCAACATCTGCTAGGACAAAAAAAGCATATGAAACTTATTATTTAGAGTCATTGTCATTATTGAGTTGCAGCAAAACAGTTTGATCCTACTAAAAATAGTGAAACGGGAGTATTACCACAGCTGGACAAGAACAGTATAGGCACAAGAACAATGTATAGTCCCTTGTCATTGACGAACTTTTTACCAATGACCTAAGAGTTTAGGACCTAATAATTTTCCAATTTGTTAGATAGACTTAGGACTCATTACAACGTGAAATCTGTCCCATCAGGGTATTTAATAAAGGTGTGACTTAAATTTTCGATTACTAATGAGTTCTTTAGAATGTAACCAATTCAACTCTTGGAGACATTATATACCAAGTATAAAAGTACCCAGAGTCCATGTAAGACAGATTTCAAAAGATTACGATGGAAAGACCTAATCGAATGTGATGAATCTAACTGCTTGCATATTCTCAAATGGAAACATTAGTTGCAGAACTCATACTGCACTTCTATCGTAGCATATGACAATAACAGGCAATGCTGATATAAGAATGCATTTCTTTCCATATTCTGAACAAATAAAAACTTTTCCACAAGCTCGTGCAAGAGAACCCAAATCTCAACGGTCAGACTCTTGATGGTAGGTTATCCACCAGTCATTGTGGTCCTCTGTGCTTGCATGCAGATGAGTGCATTAAAGTCCTCCAAACAATATTCAAGACTTATAGTGGTAAAGATGGTATTGCATTGAAAGTATACTCTATATCAGAGGCCTTGCTGTACTAGATGATCTACTCAATGTCCACATCGGGGTTCTCACCATTCTAGATGATGTGGTATGTGAATCATAAATAGGTCGAGAGCACCTTCGTCATTTCATAGGTTCCAACCTTAACGGTTAGAAAATTGAGGACTTGTTATAGAGTTTATTTTCTTGCACTTGAGGTCACATAAATACGAGATTTATCAGCGTGCACTCCATCTTGGCTGCACTGTAAGTTTGTTCTGTATAAACATCACAGCTGAATCCTCAGGGGGCACCTATTGATATACCTTAATTTAGCAATCCTACCAGGATTTACTTCTAAAGTGGAAATCTACATGTCATAATTCAAACCACAATATTTGACTTCAACTTATGAGTAAAATGGTAATGACGGAGGCTATCTACACACTTTTGGAGACCACGTAGCTGGAGTTTAGCAGCACGTACTTTTTAAAGGTTTTTATTATGTGAGAGAACATCTTTATAAGGAGCTTCATACTATTAGCGAACAGGAAAGGCAATATGACACTTCTTTAAAAGATTGCTTCGATGAGCACATCAGCGCTGCCAGAATCAAGAAGATTCTACCTGCTCATTTTCTTCGTCGCAGTACCCAACCAAGGAAACAAGGTTGCGATGGTGTAGCCGTGATAAGAATTCTATTTCAGTAAAGAACTCTTGTTGGCCCTGCAGCGATCTTTGCTCTGCACGTTTGATTGCCACCACTGTGCTATCCCCTAGGACACCTTTATAAACTTTTCCGTAGCCTCCTTGTCCTATCTGAGCAGTCATATCGAAGTTACTCGTTGCCTTCTCAAGATCAGCAAAGGAAAATGCTTTGATTCCTTCAACTTTCATGGGAACTTTCGAAGCTACGCGAGAAGGAAAATAAATAAATAAAAGAGTTCACCATAGAGGATGAGGCTTTTCAAGGTGCAAATAATGTGGCAGAAATCACACACCTGACTTTGTCCTTGAACCTTGATCCCGGTTCCTAGGGTGCCTTACGTAGAACAGAAACGCAATGGCCAGACATATGATACCTGCAGCAGAGATGGATCCAAGCACAATTGCAGCGAGAACACCCTTGCTCATGCCCGAGCTCATCGGCCGACTAACATCTGCACATGAGAAGATTACTGTTCTTCTAAGCACCAGTTTAACTGTGAAGGACAGCTTTATCTATTTCAGAAGAAGCCTTTGATTCAAACAATTGCAGAGCTTCCCTTTCAAATGACCATTTGGAAGAGTTTTGAGAACGAGAGAAGAAATGATATTCCAAAATAGATGGCTCGCTAGTTCAGACATGCTCAAGATGCATCGCATGATATTAGAAAAGCTGTCCACATCTATTAAATCTAACGATGGATTGGCTGGATACCCTATAATGTCTAGTCAAATCTATATATGTAAAAATGGTCCATTCATTTAGGTAATCAATAATTTCTGATATGGTATAAAAAAAAAAAATCAGAAAGACACGTGATCAGCAGTAGAAGAGGAGCAGTACATTTTATCACTAGAGACCTATCAGTATGTTCAATAGGAATATTCATCTTGCAAAAGTTCAATTAATCCATAAAAATTCAAGATTTTAGGGAAAGTATAAGTTATTCTAAATACATTTGCTCTCATCGATGGCAAACCGACGAGATTTATTCAATTAGCACATGGTTATACCTGCCATTATGTGCATTAAACCTATGAATGAATTCTTATATTTGATATTTTTCTAAGTATCTATATTGCATTGTTGATGCCAAAAATGTGATGAATTTTCCTAATATCTTTACGATGGCACCCTCACAAAGTAGTATTTATTTGGACTTTTATCAGGCCTACTATAGGTTTAGACATTCACTATTGGATTATCGAAATATATAGTGAATTTACAATCAAATATGTGCAATTAATAAAAAACTCTAAACCTTGTTTTTATTAACTTTTTGTGATGACTAGAAATTCTTGCTTGGTAACTTATCGTAGTCCTTGAATCAACAACTTCAGAAAGATATTTTTAACTTATATTTCTGAAATATGCGCAAATATTTATCTTGCATTGTATAATTTATTTATTTTTTTGTAAAATTCAAGATTTTCACTTAAGAATTTCTGATATTTCTAAGCGAGATGAAAATTGAATTCCCAGGCAAAAATCGCATGTGAGCACGCCTCGTGGCTCGACCTCACGTGATATCAACCCCCGCTCGGAACTTACCAGATTGATAAAGTCCAAGGGTAAAATTTAGCAGATCATAGGGCCCGAAAACATCATTCCCAGGAATTGTCAATCTTGCGATATCGTCCATAAGCTGTAGGACCTCGCTTGCATTGAATATACCAGAATAGTTGCCAATCACAGGATAAAACTTCAGAAACATTTCGAGCCTGGGACCGTTCTGCCATATGAAGGAGTCAACAACGAGCTGATACGGTTGCAAGTCAAGACCGGAGGTCACGTAAGATATGAACTGGTCAGCATACGGGAGGAAATCATATATACTAGGACTGCGTAAACGAAGTCCAACACCAAGCGGTGCAGCACAGTAGCATGGATCTGGGGAGTCAGGCAAATGTTCGTACGACTGAGGGCAATGTTGATTTGAGCAACTGCTGCTGTTCGAGTACGAAGAATTGGGAGGAGCATCAGCGCTGCCGTCTTCAGGTGCACAGTAGTTGACAATATTAAGTTCGTTTTGTCTTCTGCAAACTGGATTCCCTTGGAGCCTATGCATAGATAAATTAGTAAGTCATCAAAATGGTCCCAACCGTGATAGAGCTACTAGATAAAAGGAAAAGGTAAAATTAGTAATATTAGGCGGCTCTAGAATCAAAAGTTCACAATGATAACTAAACCTATATATGTCTATATATAGAGAGAGAGAGAGAGGAAAACAGCTATAAACTGATCCAGACCACAGTGAATAAATTGAAACAAAGGGAGTGATGGAAACTATGAATAACATGCCTAGATCTTGATTAGCAGAGAGCATACCAAATTGTGACATTTGGAGGAGGATTGAGACTGCCCACAACATTAGTAAGTGCATTGTTTTGGAACTCCCTGCAAGTAAAGATTCATATACAAGGATAAGAGGACAAAGGAATCAGGTACATATGAAAGTTCTTCAAACAAGTTGGAGGTAACCCTGTAGAGATTTCAGGTAAGCCAACAGTAGTGCTTAATGTAAAGTTTGATTTTATCTGGTTCAAATGAAAAGGCTGTAATCGGGGCTTCGGTAGAGAGAGAGAGAGAGAGAGAGAGAGTGCATGTGTGTGTGAGTGCACGTTCAATATTTGTCAGTTCATATAAATACGAACATACAAATTCCTGGAAGGACACAATGTGCGCATGCATCGCAATTTTAAGGCAGTCATACCATTAGTCATTGAACCACACAATAAAATGCTCATAGTATTACTAAGAAACGGTTAAGAGTGAACCCTGTCTTTCTGCAATTGACTCACAATTTAAGGGTTGATGTTGCATTGAAAGTGATATTCTGCCATATATTGGTTGGAACATCACCGGACAAGAAATTGTTGTGAAGAGATCTGCAAATACAAAACCAGTTATCATTCCTATGTAAGTCCATTATGTAATTATTTCCATCTGTAGAAAAATGATACAGCACCATCATTTGATGACATGAAGCGAATAGCTGCTTCAAGCTTCAAACTAGGATATCACCATGATTTTGACAGAAAACAAGAACATGTAGTCAAAGTCCAGATGATCCTTACAGTTTTTGAAGCTTGACAAGACTAGAAAAGCTTGAGGGAATAGTCCCATTAAGCTGATTATGGGAGAGATCACTGCAAGATGTGAAGCAAATCAATTAAATATGGATAAAGGATTACCATTACAGACGTACCTCTGACCAGTATTCAGTTCCAGGTGTCATAATATTTGTATTTAAGTGCCTTTCTTGCTTATTCTTTCTTTGTTAGAGCATGTGAACGTGTGTGTGTGTGTGTGTGCGTGTGTGTGAGAGAGAGAGAGCAACATAAATAATTAAAATCTCATGGAGCACCTACATAGTAGTGATACTCGGAGAAAGCTTATTTGTGGGTATGCTTCCAATTAGGTTATTTGAACTAAGATCCCTGCAAATTGAACAACAGTTTTGGTCAGACAGCATGCCCAGATTATTTGAGTCTTTTTTCTTAACTTGATACTTCTCATAAGTCTCCTCAGTCCATTTACACAGATAAAGCCAAGAAACAGCACACAATTGGTAACACAATCGATGCTAACTGCCAAGCATCAATTAAAGAATTAAAGATTGAAACTTACAAGTAAAGAAGACTTGGGATGGTGCTGAAATCAGGAATAACGCCTGTCAAATTGCAGTTTCTCAAACTCCTGTGAATATTAAAAGATTCAAGTTTAGAAAGTAGACAACTGTCCTCTCTGTGAGAAGATATGAAGAAGAAATATGCAGCTTGTGGCTAGCCCTGGCAGAAGAGTCGAAGATCCATAATGATGAAAAGCAAAGATTGCAATCTCCCTCCAATAGAGTAAAACTTCCAAATACCAAAATAATGATTGAAATTAGCCTCCATCTGGCGCTAAGTTCTCTGGAAATCATTTTCATGTAAATGCATTATTGATAACATGAATTATAAGCAATGCAACATCAATCAGCACACATGGTTGTCTGTTTTCTCTTCAAACAAAAGAAACCAAAGAAGGTAGCCTAATACTGGCGTTGGTTGCATGCTGTGTGCATGCATGTGTGGCGTATATGCATTCAGGTCATAGAGAGATAGATGGACCTTACAATTTCACGAGTTTAGACATGTTTGAATAATTACTTGGGATACCATTCCCCTCAAAGTTGTTGTTGTCCAGTTGGCTGCAAAGAAATAACATAGTTAAAATTGTTGCTTTTTCTAGTAATAGGTGATCAAAATTTTCAGACTTTAGTAGTATGTATGAAGCTTTGTATACAAGGATTAGAAGCAAAGAACAAGACAAACAACCTCAAGCAAAACTGAGCTCCTGCTCAAATCTTAACTACATTTACCAATTTAAAGTTTCCTTAAATGAACCTATACATATTAAAGTTCCACGACATAGGAATTCCCAAAAAAGCTGTGTTACTTTTTTCAAGACCAAAGTTGTCATGCCTGTTTATCATTTTTGCTTCTGCACTGATTAAACAAGTAATGCTTATCCGAGTCGTTTCAGTTATATGCAACAATGACTATGTGGTAATTTCAGCCTCAAAATTCATTTGCTGGTAATTTCAGCCTCAAAAATCATTTGCTTGGATAGCAAGGAGGAAAAAGCCTGTGTATCAAAATATGGCTTCATCAAAAGAAACATACAGAATCGTCAGACTTGGCATCAGATGGAGCTCTTGTGGGAGATAACCTGACAAGTTGTTGTTATCCAAAAGGCTGCAAGCATTCCATTGGACTGTTAAAATAATGAATGAAAAAGATCGAGATAATGGTAATGACATACTCACAAGTGTTTAAGCATTGGAAGTTTAGAGAGCTCAGGAGGAATCTGACCACTGATAGAATTGTTGTTCATGTGACTGCAAGACACAGCATCCGATGACTCAAAGTAACTAATCTGGTTACCTTGCCACTAAGAACCAAATGTTAGATCTTATTTTCTGTAAAGCTTACAAGTGCTGCACTTTTAGCAAATTTGCAAATGATCTGGGCAGTGGTCCTGATATTCGGTTATCGTCAGATCAAATCTTGTTATATTGGGGAGGGATCCAAGCTCATCTGGTAGAGGACCTGATATATTGTTTCCACTTAGAAGCCTGCATTAAATATTGCCTCCATAAGTTGCTTTTGCATATTATTATCAAGTTTCATCTGATACAGAAAGTATTTCCTAATTGCTAGTTGCCCAGAAAAAATATACTATCAAACCTTCTATGAGCAAGTGCACTGCATTCATCTCCAAGAAATTTTTGAATATTGCCATTACGTCAAGTCAAAGCAAAAAATTAATACTGAAGATCTCAGTCCACTGTTCCATTAAGAGTGTTAACTGGCATGAGATAACAATAAATTATCTCGCATAGATATGATGTATCTCTAATTAAAGAGAGAAGTTGAATCTATGCAGTGATAAACCGAATCAACATCAAGCCCAAAACATGAACCATGACACCAGACAATTGGACATCAGTTTGTCTGAGTATATAAATGGATATGCTGAAAGCAGTTTGTGTACAATAAACAGCACTCCCCAGCTATCTAGTTAATCACCCCTGCCTATATAGATTCATCCATCATAATGCATAATTCAATACTCTGTAACGGACAAAGGAGAAATTTATCAAACTGAAATGAAGTGCCCATAACTATGAGTGAAAAAAAAAGGTTGCAAATAGGCTTATCTTGTCAAATTTATATAGCATCATAGCATAAGCACTGGAACTAGTACGAATTAAGTTCTCACGTACAGGAGGCGCAAAGAAGTCATGTTTCCGATCTCCTTTGGTATGCTGCCACTTATGTTGTTCCACATAAAATCCCTGCCAAGGAATGCTTCAGAGTTGAGAGAGAGAGAGAGAGAGCAATGGCAACTTCAACTTCCAAAATGAAAGAAGTGCAAGTTTATACGGGCACGAGCATGACACTTTTAAAAAAGGAAAGTATGATATGGCTAGACCAGCGGCATACAAGTAAATCACATGGGTGAGTACACCAAGCTCCGGAGCTAATGTCCCTGTCAGATTCTTATTTAGCAACCGCCTGCACATGAGAACAGACTATCACCACATATCTATTGATAGCATTTACATGTTTTAAATCAAGATTTGCTTCAGGATTTCAAGATTGATTCCTGTACATGACATATTCAAAAGTTCTTCCATCTAACAACATAGAAGAGTATCATTGAACCAGAATCCATGCTAGCAGAGATATTAACACAAAAAACTATCAAAAGATTTATAGCTATAAAAAACACTAAAAGAAAATACCAGATGAAACACCCGCTAAAACATAAAACTAATTAGGAATCTGTTTCTCACTAGATAAGCGATGTGGTATCTGAAGTAAGATTTATCATATATTTGTGATGTAGAACAGGTCAATCAGAACTTCAAAATAAGAGAGAGAAATGTTCATTTCTCTAAACAGATATATAGAAATGAACATACAGTTCTTGAACTGAGGTAAACAAAAAAAGTAAACTTACAGTTCTTGAACGTGCAGGTAGCCATCACGTTGCTGTGAACAGATGACCCCAGTCCAGTTGGAAGTGCAGGGATCGTTCTTATTCCAGTCACGAAGATTCTTTAATGGATCGCCAAGAGACTTCCGGATTGCTCTCAGCGCATTTACTACAAAGCATTAGAATCCACCTAGTCATAGCAAGAATAAGAAGAACCGTCTATTGAAAACATTATCTTGTTTGAAGACCATCTTTTTCTCGCCATCTCCTTTTTGTTGTTCTCAAGGAAGATCATAGCCTCATAGACCGACAGATATATCGTAAGACCCACACGACAAACAGAAAAAGCAAATAAACTGACATTCAGCCGGGTGAATGATCTGTGCCGAAGCGAGCGAACCGAACCAACATGCCGATAAAGCAACAGCCACTCCAAGCAACAGACGCCGCTCCCTCGCCATCTCTGCAGCACAAAAAGCAAAGCACGTTCAAAACAGAGTAGAACCCCACTCACTTCTCAGAGTTCACATCATTCAGACTCTTCGCTCATCATCCACCCCTCCAGAAACAAATCGCTCGAGTCGAAGCGGGTAATGAAGCTCTGACCTGATGCCGAGACCGGAAGGGAGCTGGAGGTGGGTGAGGTCAAGCGAGCGGGGAGGGGTGGGAAATGCCGTCTTTGTAGACGCCATGGCGGCGATGACGTGAGGACGGTCGGGCCTGGTCAGAGGATGGGTTCGGTGGAAGTGCATTGTCTCGGATTGTGACTTGTGATCGAGTTCCTGGTTATTTTATGCAGAGAAACTTAGGGACTTGCTCTTCATCTTCCTCTGGAGAGTGCGTGTGCAAACTTGTGCAGCGCGAAAGGCTCGCTCTGCTTTGGTCATGACGGGCTTTTTCAAATTGCAGGACTCCCGTCAGCCGGCACCATGAAATCTGAGTATGTAAATTAAAAAAAAAAAAAACAGTGACCCCGAGCCATGTCCTGTGCCGTATCTGAACTTTGTTATTATTATTTAATTTCTCAGGCTTGATCGAAACGATTATTGTTCAGAAAAAATTCCTTTTTTTCTCTTTTCTCTTTCTCTTCTTTGACTTATTATAAATTTAAAATTGTCATCTAATTTAAATAAATAAATATATATATATATATATATATATATATATATATATATATTGCATATTGTAAAAGGTCCAAGTTAAGAGTGAGTTCAAAGTGTATAAGAGTAAACAGTAAGCATCTATCCATACACTTTAAATATTAACAAGGGTCTTACTTGGCTTTTGTGCTGACAAACTAACACTTTACATTTAAATAGGAAAATTGTCAAAAAAATCTTAAACATATTACATTTGTATCAATACAGTCATAAACATCTTATTTATGCCAATTTAGTCTTAAAAATTTATATGTTTTGTCAATTGACTCAATCTGGCCAATTTTGACGGGATATCGCTAACAAGAACACCAAGTGTCATATATAACATGATCAATGCGACATAGACATGTTTTAATAACATTTTAATAATTTGTCATACTTTTTGTTCTTTTTGTTTTTTTTTTTTGGTCAAAACTTTTTGTTCTTTTCTTCTCTTTGCCTTTTTTTTTTTTTTTTTTTTTTTTTAAGTTGGGTGCCCTCGATAGCCACAAGCAAGGGCATCACAACTGTTGCCTAGACCTAAAAAGGGCACGATGTCCTCACCTAGCCACCCTCGCTAGACTTGGGTTAGAGGTCACGTGCCCTTAACTAAGGCTGGCTAGTTCTTACCTAAAAAAAAAAAAAACTAAAGAGAAGGAAAGAAAAAACAACAAAAAATATAAAAATGAAAATATTATTTAAAAAACTTTCATGTCAACGCGGTCATGTCATGTGGGACAATTAACATTTATGTTAGCGATTTCTAGCTAAAATTAGCAAGATATACTCAACTGACAAAATGTAAAAATATTTAAGACCAAATTAATACAATTAAAAGTTTCAGAACTAAATCAATACAATTGCAATAGACTTAAAGTTTTTTTGGTTCTTTTTTTTTGGTAAAAGAAGGTTTTTTTTTTCGGTTATTGTCACCATCTAAACTAAAGAATGACATGCCGATGAAAGGGACGAAAGGAATTTTCAAGGATGGTAATAAGTTCCACCAAGCAAGCTTTTCCTAATTCGATATTTTAATAATAAAAAAAATTATCCCCAGGTTACATTAAAAAAATATTCCTGTGAAAATTGTAGAAGAAGTCAAGATGGAAACACTTCAATTGATAATTCACCAATTCAGGTACCTCCCTTAATTTCTCAATTTATGGCACTTTATATCCACGAGGGTCTTACTCCACTTTTGTGCCAATCAGACTAACACTTTATATTTAAATATGGAAATTATCAAAAAAATCTTAAATTTAATTGCATTTGTATCAATTTAGTTTTAAACATCTTTATGTTTTGCCAATTAACTCAATCTAGCCAATTTTGGTAGGAAATCATTGACATGAACATGTAGCATAGCTAGTGCTAACTTAGACAATTTATAATAACATTTTAATAATGTTTTGAATTTTTTCCTTTTTTTTCTTTTCTTCTCTTTACTCTTTTTTTAGGCTGAGGGCCAACAAAGATCACCTGCTAACTCTCGCCAACCACAAGTAAGGTTGTCACCACCGTCGCCCAGACTCGATGAGGGTCTCAGTGCCCTCGTGTGACGACCCTCATCGAACCTATGTTAGAGGCCGTGCATCCCGTTCAACTCCTACCGGCCCTTAGCCAAAAAAAATAAATAAAGAGAAGAAAAGGAAAAATAACAAAAAATATTTTTAAAAATCAAAATATTATTTAAAAAATTTCCCCAACTATGTCACGTAGGATAGTTAACATTTATGTTAGCGATTTTCGTCCAAAATTAACCCAATTGACCAATTGGCAAAACAAAGAAGTATTTCAAACTAAATTGGCATAATTAAAAGTTTTAGAATTACATCGACACAAATGTAATGGACTTAGAATTTTTTTTGGTTATTGTCTCCATTTAAACAAAAGAATGACATGATAATGAAAGAGAGAACAAGTATTTTTAAGCGATGGAAATAAGAGTGGTTCCAGATTTTGTACAAGTTTCATCTGGAATATGAAACCTACCCATTAGAATAGATTTCTCATTTTTTAGAACCTCTAACCTACCGTATATACCATAGAACCTGAAACTTACCCTGTCACAGGTTTTAGGATCTGTTTCAAAGTCTATTCAGGTTCTACCTATATTATTAATTGAACGATTGCAGTAAATGAAAACCTTTAATGACTACCATTTGTCGTTACAATTCACTAACCATAAAAATACATGAAAATTGTGAACGTTAATAAAGTAAAAGTCTTAGTCATAAAATGGAAACTTAGGGTTCATTTATTTCACGAAAAATATCATGTTTCGAAAAACATTTTCCTAGAAGTCATTTTCCGGGAAAATGACTCTATTTTCCGGTGTTCGACCAAAACCTAAACTTCGAGTGGAAAATATTTTCCACCGTTTGTCAGCTAATATTTTTAATTGACCAAAAAAACTAGTTTTATTTTTTAATTTTTCAAAAAAATGAAATTTTAATTATTTGTATTTTTAAAAAATTGAAATTTTTATTATTTTTTATTATTTCTTTAATTTTCTTTTTCTTGTTTTCCTTTTCCTTTTGCTTCCTCCTTCCTCCTCCTTCTTCCTCCTCCTTCCTTCGCCGCCGCATGCTTGATGATGGTCGGCTGCCTGGCGGCCGACCAAGACCCAATTGTCAGATCCGGCGAGCTCGAGACTCGGTCGATCTCACCTGAGCCCTACCCAACTTGCCAAGCTCTGGCGAGCCACGAGCTCGCCGGATCTGGCAGCAGAGCTTGAGCTTGCCTGGATTGGGAGCTCGAGCTCCATCGCCAGATCCGGCAAGCTCACGACTCGCCAGAGCCCGACAAACCTCTAGCGAGCTCGAGCGAGGCCCGAGCCCCGCCCAGCTCGCCAGATCTGGTGGCGGAGCTTGGGTTCGCCTGCATTGGGAGCCTGAGTTTCGCCACCAAATTCGACAAGCTCGCGGCTCGCCAAAGCCCGGCGAACCTTTGGTGACCTCGGGCGAGGCTCGAGCCCCGCCCAACTCGTCGGATCTGGTGAGGCTTGAGCTCCGCCCCAGGCCAACGAGGCTCTGCCTTGCTCAATCTGGCGAGGCCCAAGCTCGCCGGGCTCGAGCAAGCTCGACTTCGCCAGATCGGACTAGGCGGAGCCTTGTCGGCCTAGGGCGAGGCTTGAGGGCTGGCTAGCGGCCGATCCGGCGGCGGCTTGTGGCCGGTGAACCGGCCACCAAGGAAAAAGATGAAATGGAAAAAAAATTAAAACTCGATTTTTCAAAAAAAAAAAAAGCATAAATGGAAAGAAACAAAGTGAAATAAGTTATGGAAAATGTTTTCCTCTTCTCAAAAGAGGAAATCATTTTCGACAATCTTACTAGGAGATTTTCCATTGACCGAAAAATATTTTCTTTGATCATCTATTTTCCGCCATCCTAACATCGAAAATTTCAGAAAATGTTTTCCCGGAAATTGTTTTCCGCAAAACGAATGGATCCGTAGATTAGTACTTCGAGATTATACATTCATCATCTAATGGCATGAAATATTACAAGATCGCATGAAAACATGAACCAAGAAAAATATTAAAACTTATTTCAAGTTCTAGATTGCAAGTCACAAGTTCCATGTTTTAAGTTCCTTTAACTAAGAACTCAAAACCTACTCGTCAAAACTGATTCCTCATTTTTTGAAGCCTAAAACCTACTTTACATACTTTGGAACCTAAAATCTACAAGTTTCCACCGGTTCAATTCTCAAGTTCCAAGTTTACCCTTGAACCATGCTCATCACTAGTAATAATTTCCACCAAGCACGCTTTTCCTATTCAGTATTTTGATAATAAAAAAATTATTCCCCAAGCTATACTAAAGAGATATTCCGGTGAAATTGTAGAAGAAGTCAAGATGGGAACACTTTAACTGATAATTGACCAATTCAGGTACCTCCCTTAATTTCCTCACCTTATGGCACTTTAGACAGGGACATCGACTTAGAATACTAACTGATCTTACAAAATGAAATTAAAAAAATAATGGTGGGCATAAACTATAGAGAAGCCTCAAATCACTCAAATTTCAACATCTTTAATCCCAATCGTTGGACTCATTCTTTGCACTTTGAGATTCAAATTAAATAAGGCACTAACTAGCCAAGTCAAATGCTAATCCATAACATTCTTAAACTCTATTTTGTTGGAGTCATTTAGACATTTAAAAAAAGGGATTGTAACTAGATTTCATCTATTCAACCAACGAGCATGAATTGATCTCTTATCTCTTGCTATATCAAGTGCTTGTCTAACTAATTCAGTCGCTTTCGTGTACTCATCGGACAGCAGCCCTTTCCGGGTACAAAATAAAGTACAAGAACGTCTTCAGAAACAAAGGTTTAGACTCAGGGCCAATAAAAAAAGGAATAAGTTTAGACTATATTCGTATGGATTGACCGAACTCCAACTCGGAAATATGTGGATGCTTGCATGCGTTCACAACTTCGGAAAAAATTTATTGACAAGTGTCTTCGGGACACTTGTTAAATAATTGATAAAAGATTTTCAGATCACTTACTCCTTTGACATTAGGCATGCTCAACAACATAATACATATAACAATGCATTTTATCATATTTGATTATATGTGACATTTATCACCATCTTGGAACATCATCAGTACGCAGCCAACTTGCGGATTTTAGCATCAATTCAAACTCAATTGAATACAAGATTTCTACTTGTCATTCTAAATACCTTTAATTTAAAAAGTAATCCTATCATTTAGGCAAGATCGTACATTTCGACCCTATATTTTCATGCTTTCGCTAATCAAGGCCATCTATCTTTGATTTGTCAAATTAAGTTATTTTTTTTTTTCTAAATTTATCTGACTAAATCCAACTCACATCACAGTCAAGGCTTCTTTTTCTTCTTTTTTTCCTTTTGCCCTGCCTGAAGAGACCAGGCCTATTTTTTTGCTAGGCCAGGCACAAATGACGATAAAAAGCCTAGAGCGAACTAAATTGGGCCGTTCAGGCCTAGCCCGGATATCTTTTTTGAAATAAAAAATAGATTAGTTGTTATAACTTTGGCCTTATAATTCAATTTTTTTTATGTGTTTGTATTTTTTAATTCATTTATAACTTTATTAAAGTGTCTCGAGCACGAAAAATGTATTTTATTATTTATAATTTCACTTTTTATATCTATAATATGTATTTGATTTTTAAAAAGTAGTCTAAGTCGAGGCACACAATTCAAGCCTATCTTTTTGATTTGCTCGAATAAAAAAAGGGAACCCAAAATCTCAGCCCAGGCCAATTTGGGCCCAAAAAGGCAGACCAATTCAGGCTCTCTGTCTTTTTGCTCATCCCTACGTGTAGTTTGACATTGATAAAAAATTTCTCATAACAACAATTGCATTGGCATCCATCTTGGCTAAATTTTATTCATGTCGTACTTAGGTATTGTCTATATTGGCTAAATTTTTTCACCCCCATGCACGTGCGCATTCGCATAGTTTATCCGTATCATACTTTGGTGTCATTTGACAATCCCATTAGTTGAATTTTGCCAAATTCTATTGGGAGATTGAATTGTAAAAGTAGAAGATTTTGATAAAACAAATTAAAATATATTGGCCGCTTTAGAAAAATAGCAAAAGTCTAGGAGCAAAAGTACAAATTATCCTATTATTTATTAGTGCATGTTGCACTCCTTAGTGCTATTTAATTGAGTTATTAATTACTCGCATCTCAAAATTTAAAAGTTTGGATACGTGATATTATGGAAAATTCCAAATAATGGTGCAAAGTGCTCTTAATTTCTCAAATAAATATCTAAAGTGAACCTTATTTCAAATAGCGGTCTAAAGTGCATTCATTTCTCAAATAAATATCTGAAGTGAATTTTGTTTTTAATAAGAGCTTAAAGTAGCCATGTCGGTCTAAAAAAAGACCTAACCTCACCGCCTAGTCAAAGGTATCTTCATCTTTTATTTCTCTTTTTTTCTCTTTTAAAAAAACTTAAACAAGAAAAAAATGATAAAACTAAAAAAAGAAATAGAATAATACAGGCGGGAGGGCTTGCCCCAGCCCTCCACCTGAGTTTTTTTTTTTTTAATTGTGTTTTTTTCTTTTCTTAAATTTTAATTTTTTTTAGTTTGGTTTTTTTATTAAAAAAGAGGGAAAAAAAGAAAGAGAAAGGGGAAGAAAATAAGAAAATACAAAAGGACGTTAATGCCATTGACCGGTCGGTGAGGTCAGTCTTAATTTGAAATTGACATTATCACTTTAGACTCTTATTTAAAATAAAGTCAACTTCAGATCCTTATTTAAGAAAATGAAGGCATTTGAGACCCTTATTTGAGATTAGGTTTATTTTAGGCCATTCTTTGAGAAATTAAGAGCACTTTGAGTCTTTATTTGAAATTTCCCTTAATATTATGTCAAATATTTTTTCTTCAAAGCCAAAAAGTGTAGCATAAAAAAATTTCTTTAAAGGTAAAGTTGATTTGCTTGAAGAAAGCAAAAAATCTGAAGGAGATCTGAATATTTGATTAACTGCAGGCTTCAAGGAATATAATGATAATTTCATCGTGCAAAAAGGAAAGCAATCTCCTGTTCTTTTTTTTTTTTCAATGAAGGTGGAGTCCAAATAGCATTTGTACTTTCAAATGTGTTTAATTTCGCCTCATGGTATTTTTCAGAGTTTCGATAAAAAGAACCTAACTACAGATCTTTCTTTTTCCATATTTTAAATTCATACTAAACCACATCCATACAAGGACCACTATCCACCCAAATATGACATCTCTCTTTAGTCTTTGATAATGGCAAAGTCGCTAACTGTGTAATTAGTTATATTTAGATTTTTTAAATGAGAAATGATTAGGTGACAGTCTTTAAAATCCTATTCGGTAAACATTCTCAGCTATTTTTGTTCTTTTATTTCTCAGGACAAAAAAAAAAAGAACGTAAATCTGTTTAGTAAAATTTTTGTTCCTCAAAATAGATTTGGAATAGAATAAAAAAAAATATCTTATTATTTCACAAAACAATTTCCATAATCAATTCCTATTTTTTTTTTCTTTTCTCTTCTTCTCTTCCCCTTTCTTCTTCTTCCTTTTGGTTGGTCTCCGACCTCAACTATGGTCGGTGAGCAACCAAACGAGGGCCAACGACCTCACTAGTGCATCGCCAACCCCCGGTGACGCTGAGCCACAACAAGGCTCGTCGGCCCAAGCCTTGCCATCGTTGGATGAGGTCAACCTCGCATCGCTTGGGCGAGTGTCGCCTGGCCACCGGTAGGGCTTGGCCTCGCCCAAATCTAGTGAGGCCGAGGCTTGCCTTGGCCAGGCAAGCCTCCAATGAGCTCCCCTGACCTTGCCCTAGCCTAGCAAGACTCTAGCAAGCTTGCCAAACCTTACCCAGCTAATCGGCGAGGAAGAAGAAGAAGAGAAAAAGAAGAAGAAAGAAATAATATAATAAAAGTATTAAAAAATTAAAAGAAGTAAAAAATTTAAGAATCCTATCAAAAGTCTTTTTATATTTGCAAATAGAAATTTTGGATAGTCACTTTTGCTCATAAATGTTCTTGGGAATAGAAAAAAAAAACTATTTTTGATCAAAAATTATTTCGACAATAGAATCGTTACTAAATACGCCCTATTGTGAGAATAACAATATATTCTAAATCACAAACTAAATAACAAATGATTATAAATTATTATAAAGTCTATTCCTTCAAGAATTTATGACTTATAATAAACTGATATTCTCATGGTAACATAAACATTGTTATGCTAGCAAAGCCATTTTTCAATCTATCTATGGAGTGAGAAGATAATAATTTTGCTATATGTTAGTTAACTGAAATAGTTGTGCCATTGAGTAAGGTAAAAGAAATGACCACAAACACCTCACTTTATACATGATGGATATTCAAAAGCGGACCGATCGCAATTGGATAAATGTAAGTACTAATGGAAAAATGAAAAGAAATGAAAAGAAAATCAAATCAAATGGAACCAGATCTCTACCACGCGTCTAGTACCGTGGGCCTAAAGCTTTTCGGCCGAAGACAAGTCTGTGTGGTGCCTAGTGAGTTGGAACACTCACCCAACCTTTTCTCAGTAGAATGTTCCCAGAGACGACATAACAAAGAGCGTCTTCATGATCATCGATTGTATTACACCGCAATTTAACTCAAGTATCTAATTCCTTGAATGAGACATACATATCACTTTCAATGCAATGGCTGGTTTCAATTTGCGATGGCCATCATTAGGAGGGTGATATCAGCTCTATAATAATTTGTTCAAGAGGGGCTAAACTTGCCTTTAAATATCCTATAAGATGATGATCATTCCATTCCTAAATTCTTGGCACAAATGTCCCAAGCTACTCACAAAGCCCCACATTTCAGCCCACATTAGTATATGAGAAAATCGGATGGTGACATTCTCCCTCACCCGATTTCCATGACGTCCTCGTTGGAGGCTGGCTATTCTTTCGCTTCCTTACATTCTGCAACCATCAATGCCACTCTCTTGAGACTTATATGAATAGCAAACACTCGCCCAACAAAACAAACCACTATTGATTTATGTTTTCGTGTGATCATGCAGTATTCTTCAAATGATTAGTGTATAATTTGAAACTATTAGTTCGAATTTTCAAATGATTGAGACTTTTACTTTGCTAACATTTATGTTGTAATCAATGAATTATAGTAGCAAGTGATGCAATTATTCATTTAATAATATATGAGAATTTGGGTAAAACTAGAATCTATCCCAAAACCTATGACAAAGGAGGGTTTAGGTTTCAAGGAATGCTAAATACGTTTCAGGTTCCAAAAAATAAAGAACATGGCATAGTTGGTAATTTCTAGGTTCTAGGTGGAACCATCCCTAATACGCACAAAGAAAATGTAAGTTTATAAACAAGTGATTGTATTAAAATTCGTTTGTGTCAAAATTTTTCTAAATTTAACTCGACAATCAATCCATAAATTTGTTTGCCAATGTAGAATAGAATTATGTTGCTTGAAAAGTATTCTTTTCAACAAGAGTAATTAAATCCAACATTAAAAAAAGCAAACATAGTGCTCACAATCCATAAATACACAAATGTGAAATTGTCAGTTACAGCAATTAGAATAGAAAACGGCCACAACTTTAGATCGCAACTAATTAGTTAAGATGATTTTGTCTCTTTGGTGAAAAATGGATGGATTTAAACGAGCCGCAGTGGATATATTGCCACCTAGACCTGAGTAGGTCTTTAAACTGCTCCCTCCTGAATTGCATATCCCGGGAGGACCTCTCCTCGCAAACCAATTATAGGCAAGTGAGAGGGGGTAGTATGGGATAACATCCCCATTGGGTTCCCCGGCCAAACCCGAAAGGAAAAAGGGGACCCACCAGTGATCCCCGCGATGAAGCCGCCATGTGAAACATCCTGGACGCTTTACAGGGAAATGATCTGGCCCGACTTGGTTTAACCAAGCTCGGGGTGGCCGGCCAAATTAATGAAAGTCCAATCTTACAAATGAAAGAACGTAAAATTTATAAAACCTAAATGATAAATGGAAATATTCATTGAAAAGGGGGAAAAGTTAAAAAAAAAAAAAAAAATATATATATATATATATATATATATATATATATATATATATATATAATAATTTTTTGTTGAGCAAACAGATGATATTCCAGAAATTAGAGCTTGAGAAACCCTCAGTCTCGCGTTTCTTCTCCTCGTCCTCGTCGTCGTCGACTCCTCCTGCAACTCTGCTCCATCGTCTTCAAAACTCGAGACGCTTCCAAGCCTTCTAGCCACCATCTCGCTTGGCCTCTTTCAAGATCGAAGGTTCCCCTCTCTCTCTTTCTCTCTCTATCTTGCGTCTGTTTCGTCAGTGATTACTGGGTCGGCGCCAGCTTTCTTCTGCGGGGGGCCATTCTGACGCGACCCGTCTTCCTCTCGTTGCTTTCGCTTTGACAGACGGACGGCGAACATGGCGTCTTCCCTCGTGAGGCGGCGCCCGGGGGTCTCCTCTCTCTTTTCCTTGAGGCCGCTGCCGTCTCGGAACGGTTCCGCCGCCGCCGCCGCCCATTTGTTGGCCGCCGGCCGCCGCCAAACCCTAGGCCTGTCGAGAGCCCTGAGCGCGCACGCGGTGTGGAATGAGTATCCTCCACCTCCTCCTCCTGCTCCGCAGCAATCTCCTCCGCCATCTGATTTCAGGGGTTTCGACCGGAACCCAGATGAAGGGGTGCAGCAAAATCAGTACTTTCGCCCTCAGAACAGAGACATCAACGCTGGTCAATGGAGCTCGCCGTCGCCGCCTCCGCCGCCGCCGCCGCAAGGGAACCCTGGGTTTGGTTACCAGATCCAGGGCCAGGGCCAGAGTTATCCCAATGCAGGATACCCTAGTCAGGGTCAGAATTATTCGGGCCGCGGATACTCTGATCCTGCTCCCGTTTATTCGCAGCAGCAAAGCCCTGAACAGTGGAATAAGCAAGTTCCGGGGCAGGGTTATCCGCGGCAGCAGAATCCTGGTCAGTGGAATACCCAGAACCAGAGCTATGGTCAGTATCAGAGCGCAGCTGGGGTGAACACTCCGAACCAGAACTATCAGCAACAGCCTAGAAGCCCTAATCAGTGGAACAACCAAAATCAAGGGTATCCGCAACCAGATAATCGCAACCAGTGGGCCCCGCAGAACCCGAGTGCTAATCAGTGGAACCATCAGCAAGCAACTGTAGTGCGAGGGACCGAGAATCGGGCGGTGGAAGCTCCTGCTCCGGGGCCTTCGATTGCTGATCTGAGACAGTTGTGCCAGGGAGGGAAAGTTAAAGAAGCTATAGAGTTGATGAATGAGGGCGTTAAAGCTGATGCCGACTGCTTCAGTTGGTTGTTCGATTCGTGTGGGAAGTCCAAGTCTCTTGAGAATGCGAAGAAGGTGCATGATTACTTTTTGCAGTCGACGTGTAGAGGTGATCTTCAGATGAAGAACAAGGTGCTTGAAATGTATGGGAAGTGTGGCAGTATGATCGATGCTCGGAGAGTTTTCGATCACATGCTTGATAAGGATATTGACTCTTGGCATTTGATGATAAATGGGTATGCGTACAATGGGTTAGGGGATGATGGGTTGGAGTTATACGAGCACATGAGGAACTTGGGTTTGAAGCCAAATGAACAGACTTTCCTTGCAGTTCTGTCAGCATGTGCCAGTATAGGAGCCATAGAAGAAGGTTTTATACATTTTGAGTCGATGCAGAATGATTATGGGATTAAGCCTGGGATTGAGCATTATTTAGGGGTTATTGATGTTCTCTGTCAACCTGGGCATCTTGCAGAAGCCGTGGAGTATATTGAAAAGCTACCATTTGAGCCCACATTGGAGGTTTGGGAGGCACTGAAGAGTTATGCACGGATCCATGGTGATCTTGATCTTGAAGACCATGTTGAGGAGTTGATGATGGCTATTGATCCTTCAATTGCTACTGCTAATAAGATTCCTACACCACCACCCAAGAGGCGCTCTGTGATCAACATGCTTGAGGGGAAAAACAGAATTAGCGAGTTCAAAAATCCCACTCTTTACAAGGACGACGAGAAATATAAGAGTGGGAAGGAAGGGGGTTATGTACCGGACACTAGATATGTGCTTCATGACATTGATCAAGAGGCGAAGGAGCAAGCCTTGCTCTATCACAGCGAGCGACTCGCAATAGCTTACGGACTTATCAGCACTCCTGCAAGGACGCCTCTCAGAATCATTAAGAACCTCCGGATCTGTGGTGACTGTCATAATGCGATAAAGATCATGTCCAAGATTGTGGGTAGGGAACTGATTGTTAGAGACAACAAGAGATTCCATCACTTTAAGGATGGCAAATGCTCTTGTGGAGATTATTGGTGATCCCTTCTTGTTTATTTAATACTCGTTCCTTTTGTACCTAATGAGAATTGTCTCGCTCTAGGCATTGGGCAAAAGATACTGAGAAGTTTGGCTTTTAGTGATGGGAATGAAGTGACGCCGCCAATTGTAGGGGTGAACGTTCCTTTTAAGTCATAATGTATTCTCATCAGTTACCACAGTCTTGATTGTCCTCTTTTCCTGTTGCCAGTTTTCATGTTTTACCTTAATCTAGTTCTTCAGTTCCTAGTTTGCACTGGTATGCAGAGTTAGCCTCTTTTGGTGCTTTTTAAGATAAAGAACTGGTTGCCGATACATATAAAGGCAGATGTTGCTGGGGACATTGCTTCTTTCTACTTCTTGTGTGCTTGGATTGTATTCTTTATTCACATATACTTGCCAAAATGCTGATCTGGTATATAATGTAAAGGTATATTTTGGTCATCATCAGGCCCTCGTCGAGCTGGGCTGAGTAAATGGCAATGTCCTTTGTCCTTATATTTTAATCTCGGGGATAATTGCATCAGAATTCCTAAGACTTATTATCAAAGTTCAAAACTTGGAAAAAAAGTGTAATTAAATTTAAGTAAAATTGGTGTTTTTTACTTAAAAAAAAAAGCAAATTCTCTTTTGTTAGGTTCATAAAAATATTGATGTGATATTTTATAAGTATTTTATTAAATATTTATGTGATATATTTTTAGTATTTTCTTAGAACACAGGGCATCGATGTGGCGCTCGTCAAGCATCACATAAAAATAATTGAAATTTTAAAATGAAAAAAAGGATAAAAGGAAAATTTGATGAAAACGGTAAAAAGTAAGTACCAAGTTTTCCTTTTTCTATCTATTTTGGGGTTTGACTCTGTAGGAGCCCAATGCAGAATAAGAACAGCAAGAAGCAGCTTCGAGAATCGCGAGCTCTCTCGAGCTGTGCTCTCAGAATCAGAGACCTAAGAAGAAAATGGAAGAAGAGAAACATTCTTGAATCCTTCATATCTAACGCATAAATTTCTCACGCACTCTTTCTGGAAACAAGTTCAAATCCCAGCAAAAAGAGCTCAAACGGCCGGGCCGCACATTCGAAGAAGCAAGAGCAACCATGGCCAAATTCCACAAAACACTATTGGCCATCACCGCAAACTTGAACCAGCTTCAGAAGCTAGAGCGACAATGGCCGCAATCACAAAGTAACTCACAAGCAACCATGGCCAGGTTTGACAAAGCTCAAGCGGCCATGGCTGTCAGTTAAAAGAAGCCTTGAAGCTGCAGCGGTCATGGCCAAGCTCGACAAAACTCAAAGTGGCTGTGGGTTTGAAGAAGCTTGCAGTCACGGTTGAGCTCGGCAAAGCTCATATGACCATGTTCCCGAGCTTGAAAAAGCCTAAAAGTTGGGACGGCATTGCCTGAGACTCAAAAGAAGCTCGAGCGTCCTTGGCCGCGGGATAGGAAAAAGTTCAGAAGTTGGAGACTAACTATCCGACTGAAGGGATCAGATTGTGTTAGCAAAATAGTATAAAAGAAAACTAGTATCTCTCTCCAAGCATATACGCAACAAGCTAATCAGGATTTATAACATAATTTTTTGAACCCCCCCTCCCCTCTCTTCTTCCCCCCAACAAAAATATAAAGTCCTTTTGTTTTCTTTAGGTCCGTGATATTGGTGAATATGGTCTGCATTGCAGATCTGTGGTACAAAGTAAATTTATTACCATTAACATCCACTTAACTCAAGAGCATCGAGACACCGCACTAAACAATTGTTTGCTTGCGTGCTACTATGATTATATGTGTGTCAAGAAACAAAGAGTAGAGAGCGTAACAAGATTGTCCTGGAAAATCCTGCAGTCGTGAGTGAAACATGCAAAAACAAACCGAAACATGTGTTCCGCAGTTATTAAAACAGAAAATTGGCAAAGAATGTACCTGTACAGAGAACGAAAGAAAGTTACATCCTATTGGATTGTTTCTAATGAAGTTGATTGGTGCCATTCAAGACGTCAATGTGGTTTGGCATTGCCAATGTGTCAGCGGCATTTGTGTTCACGCGTCAACAGATGCTTTTTGGAAAATCCATCGCAGTGCGAAGGAAAAGATGCTGCAATTTGTTTCATACACTGGGCAGCCATGTTCCTTAGTCAGCAAGCTGTCCCTCAGACTTTGCTGTAAGAAGCAGAGAAAACAACCCAGATATGTAATTGATCTGCCATGGTAATCTGAGTACATTCACCACTATGGATTCAAAGTGCCCATCACCATGATCATATACCATGCACTTCAACCTGTACATCTTCTTTGAAGAATTATGGTAAATAAGATATTGAAGGGATCAGAAAACCAGTATCTCTCTCTCTCAAAGCACATACATAACACCTTGGAAAAGAGAAAATTTGTTTTCTTTAGTTCCATTTTGAGGAAGAGGTCCATTATACTCATCTCAAGTTCGATTTGATAAGTGGTCTCTTGAGCTTGATCTTTAGCTGACCTGACTTGACTCAAATGTCAAAAGGAAATTTTAGTCTGATTGGGAGTTAAATTTGAAAGTCAAAATTTGAATGACGATGCTATATGCATGTTTCCAACACTACTGAATGTAGTGTGTGGGCTAATTAAGTTGAAGATTTTGAGCACAAGCTAACTAACTCGACTTGGAAAGAATTGAGAAAATCTTAACTATTTAAGCCAGCCTCAAAAGGAGTTTATACAAAGCTCGAAAATCTGTTTGCATTGCAATTCACAATATCTTATGCACTATATTTTGCAAAATTTGTTGGTAATGAATATGAGGAAATGAGGTTAAGCCAAGTGTATTTGCTAAAGTACACTATTAATAATGATGTAGCATTTGAAGGAATAGCAAAAAGAGAGGCCTGACTAACATTCTCAGATCATCTTTCTTTCTGAATATTGTAGTGAGAGCTAGTTGATGAACTGAGCAAAATGCAGTACCAGCAATCAAGATGCAAATTGTAACGTCATACCATTTGATATGATGTTCACCCATAAATCAAATGCTTTTCAGAAAATTCATTGCACTGCAAACAAAAAAGACACTGCAAGTACTTTTCATACACTCGCAGGTTGCAGCCATGTCCCTTACCCAGCAAGCAGTCCCTCAAACTTGGCTATTATGAAGCAGAGCAGATAACCCAGATATGTAATCTGTAATTGACCAGAGATGCCAATCTGCGTGCTCCACAGGCCACAAATATTCTCCGCTAGCGATTCAAAGTGCCCATCACCATGATCAAATACCATCCACTTCCACAAAAGAGTAACAGGAGCACCATGATCAAATACCATCCACTTCCACGAAAGAGTAACAGAAAACCAGTATCTCTGAGAGCGCGCACACATAACAACCAGGAAAAATATATAATTTGTTCTTTAGTTCCATTGTGAGGAAGAGGTCCATGATATTTGTGCATAATGTCCAAATTGCATAACTTTAGCACATGGTAAAGTGGTTGCTATTAACATCTGAATCGCACCACTTTAGTACATTTAAAAGTTACTGCTATTAACATCTATTTAATGCAAGAGCATCCTCGCACCGCTTGATCATTGGCATGAATTTCAGCTGTTTGATAAGTATTAGGCAACAGAGCACTAACTGACGAGTACATGTACCACTTAAATACAGCAATTCCCCACACTACCCAGCTATATGACAAACAAAGTCTACCTTACACCCCTCCAAAAGCCTTATAATGAAGCAAGAGAAATAATCCCCTGGACTTAAAAACAACTTGATAAATGGCACATGCGTCTCCATGGGATGATGTGACAAAGAAAACTTGCTATTTATCTGGTTTACTAATTATCACATTTCAGATGAAAAAGTGGACAGATCTCAAACACAATTGAGAGATCAACCAGAAGAGGAAGAAGTTCTAGTTGTCATGAGATATTTAACCCACAACTCCATCGTCCCTACATTTGCAGAAAAACCCCTTTCAACCATTTCACCAACAAGTTGCGCCGCTCTCATGTTTTCTTTACTTCTTAGAAGCCCTTGGATTATTGTGTTATAAGTGACACCATTTGGAAAGCATCCATTTCCTTCCATCCCTTTTAGCAGCTGATATGCTTCCTCCATGCGTCCTCCTTTGCACAATCCATGCATCACAATATTATACGTCCTCACGTTAGGTTGCAACCCTCGAGCATGCGAACAATCAAACAGCCCTATTGCATCGTCGAGTTTTCTGGCATTACACATGCCATTTATGATTATCTTCAACCCCTAACGAACGCAGCTGCTCAATCAAGCGGATGGCAATCGAGTAGTGCTTCATCCTCACTACAGTACCCAACAGAAGACTGAAATCCCGGGGGGAAGGCAAAGGGTCCGTCTTCATCATTGCACCGAAGCAACGCTGGGCATCACCAACGCTCGAAAACACGCCACCATTCCTGCACATTTTCCTCACGTGACTCAAGACCTCCTTTGGGTCATGTAAATTAAGGTTAGGGGTCGAGGAAAACCGACGACGACGACGAAGGCGAGAGGAGAGAGGGAGGATGGAATGGGATGATGGATGGCTGGAGATCGCAGTCGGCGCATGAAGAAGGAGGAAGATGGAAGAAGCAGGGCGGCGGAGACTCGCCGGCTTCATCGTTCTGGGGTCTCTCTCTGTCTCTGTCTCTGTCTCTCACGAAGCACGCGTAATAGCTCAAAAATTACAGAAGAGAATCTGAAATTCTCTTTGCTCGGGGGAAAAAGTATGATTTTCCAGATACGGCATTTGCAATTTGCTCTGTCATAGTCCTACTTATATGTTCAACTTCTCATAATTACTCCTCCTTTACTATTAGGCCTTGTTTGGTAATAATTTTATTTCTCTATTTTTCTATTCTTTCCAAAAATCCACTTGATAAACTGTCAGTTAATTTTTCTATTTCTCAAAATATATTAAGGGCTAGGGAATACATTTGGAATATAAATAAAAAATGGAAAAACATACTTTTTTTGCTCCCAAAAATAAAAAGAAAAATAATGCCATCTTTTTTTTAAAACAAGCTCAATATAATCTTATGCTCATCTTTACACAATCAACACAAGGGCCGCTCTCCTAACTCAATCCGAGTCGCTTTTTTGGAATAAAAAATATAAAAATTCAAAAATTAATAAAAATTTTAGAAATTAGATTTTGAGTAGTTTTATCAAATTTTAGTGTTAATTCTAGTTTAGAATTCGTTTAACATAAAAAAAAATGAAAATCTTTTGATGAACATGGATTCAAAGTTGAATAAACTTTTAGGGCTTTACTACATAGATTTTTAAATGTTGTTTTCTTTTAGAGATAATGCTAAGTCATAAAAGCTTGAGAACTCCAATCTTATTCCCTTAAGATTCTATAGGCAACATCCGTTAGATCATGGACAATTATGATTTAATAGAAAATTAGATGACTCTAAACAAGTCTTTTGCATAACCATTTGTCTTGTGTTCATTTCAGTTGAATAAGTCTATGCTCCATGGAATTCTAATGTCATTTGCTTCGAGGTTTGATGAGTTTACCAAAGATTGCCCTCATCCTCAATTGTTTCATCATTACCTATTCTACTGAGCGATGTTTGCCCCTCTTCTTATAGCTAAAAAAGCTCAAAAGGCCTATGCACCTGTTTATTGTAATGCCCAAATATTTACCATCAACCTCCCAAATTGTCATTTATAAAATAGTTGAATTCTCTACTGCCATTTCCAATAATCCATCTTTGACTAACTATTACGTTGGATTCTAAAGTCATCTTAGAATATCTTGATAGAATTGAATTCTCACAAAAGTCAAGCTTTATTCAAATGAATTGTTAAGTTCTCCACTAACGTTTTTATAATTAAATAAAAAAAATCGGGAATAGAAACTTTTGGGGTGTACTAAAGGCATTTTTCTTCTTTTTATATTCTAGGAGTATAAATTTTATGCAATTACCGAATGCATTCTTCTACTCAAAAACTCATTTAAAGAGTAGAATTAGAACAAATTATTTCTAAATAGAAATTGCACCTAGGAACAAAAATGTTATCAAATGCACCATTATTCAAAAACAAAAATAAAAATGAATTAAGAAGAATAAAGTAAAGGGCTAACAAATTTGTGGAGTATGGATGTACAAAAACATTTTATGGGTAACCACCCGCCACGGTGGCTCCACTGAATAACGCTCTGTTGATCTTTGCCCTCAAAGTGAGGGGTTTGAAACCCAAAGGAGGCGCTTGGTGCCTTAACCGCTTGCACGGGGTGATGGTTCTCTCGTGTGGTCCCAAGGTTTGCCCATACCGATCGTTATCGGCTATACGGGTTTCCCTGGGTCATAAAAAAAAAAAAAACCATTTTGTGGGTAAAAATGGTCTATTTTTAAATAAGCTATTTATTTTTCACATGTACTTTTATTTTCAATTTATACCTATGTCAACTCATTTAATTTGATAATTTTTCTCTCCAGCTTTTCAAATTTCTTGCATGATAATCTATTTGCCTATAAAGGAATAAAAGTTTTTTAGAGTAAAAATTGTTGGAAAAATAAAGATTGCATTTAGGCTACATTTGGTCATCTGGATTTTTAATCGGGATATGACTAAATATGATAGGATATGAAATCCTAAGATTTTCCTATATCATATTCAATGTTTAGTGAATCGCAATATTAATGTCGGATATATTCATATCATATTATGTACATTTTTAAATATAAATGGCATATCATTGTAAATGCACCTAAGATTCATGAATGGAGATGGTGAAAATCTCTCATAATACTATTGCCTAATTTATTTTATTTTATTTTATTTTATTTTATTTTTCATCTCTTTTTTTATTTTCTTTATTATTTATTTTTTCCCCTTTCATCATTCTTTAATAAAATTTTATCAAAAAGTGTACTAATACACCTAACATATGTAATAAATATAAATATATAATTTATAGATTTAATATATATTATAGGATATAATTAAAGTTGAATATATAAATTAATATAAGATTAAATTAAAAAATAATTTTAATCTTTAATTTTTAATTTCTTAAATTATAATATAAATATTATTTATATTGAAATATAACTTCAATTTTGTTAATTTAATAAATTTTTTATTCGGGAAAAATAACTTTTATATTTTGGATATTAGAAACGATATCCATCTTTATCCCAACTCCTCATGAGATAATTTTATCCGGCATATATCCTCATTATATTTGACTTCATATTATTTTGAACAAGCATCAAACGTAAGATAAGATAAATTATATCATATCCCGAATTTTATCATGACTATCAAACATAGCCTTAAAGAAGTGAAATATGGTCACATTCTTCTTCCTTGGGAAACTCTTGAACAAGATGAACAAAATGCATCTCAATCACATTTTAGTTTAGTCTTCATGCCTTATCCGAGAGAACATATGACATTTTACTTCCCCGCACACCACAATCATTTCGTATGGGAATATTCGGCAATTAGTCCTAAACCTATGGGACAAAAATCAATCAAGTCATAAATCTCTCAATTGAAACAAAATAATCTTAAACTTTTGAAGGAAAATGCAATAAAATCCTCTCATTCAAGTTTGACACGCTTTCAACGAAATGACGCCTTTTCCAAGCTTGTTTTTCATTATCTGCTAGCTCACAATTGCTTGCCTAGAGCTCCTTCGATGCTCGTTTATCATTGTCCACTGTCGCCTAGACCTCCAATGGTGTGCTGCCACCATTGTCGACTAAGACTTGTGAAATAAAACTCCTTGAAGTGTTAGTTCATGGCAACGACCAATCCAACAGCAACACAAATCAAGGCATCTTGCAACATTAGGGGGCACGGTTGTAACCTACGAATGGCTGAGTATCGATTGCCTCAAGATTGTGAAATTCGGCTAATGCAACTATATGGTAAAACATTCCTTGCGCATGCATGTTGCTCCTATCCTCTCATGCAAGGCACTTTCACTTAGGAAGAGAACACTCGTATGCATTGCTTGTTTGCATTAAGCAATTCATTGAGTTTGTGACTGTGTAACACGAGCTGTTTGGCTGTGCCCTCACAATAATGTCTTCATGTTTGTTTTATTCCTTTGTTGATGGCCTAGAGCCTGAAGCTATTTTGTAAATGATGTGCTCTTAAAGATTGCACTATGAATTCTAGCAAAGGTTGAAGGTATCAAGTCCTTTTACTTGATATTGATATCTAACTAGGATAAGGATTGATATGAGAAGAGTCAATGTAATTTACAACTCAGGGCAAAGAATGCTCATACTCATCTCCATCTAGTAGTTGGATACACCATACTCACGACAAAACTGACCGGATTTCCAGCGAAAAAATCATAAAGCTTCTTTTGAAAGTGAAGCCTTCTGCACTTGCATGCGGTTTTAGTCATGGAGGAGTGTCCAAAATTGAAATGAAAACCATCATCGTTAAAGTGGCTTTGCTACAATGGCTAAGCCTGTGGACCTGCTTTTGCAAACAAGGAAATGGACAATAGAGACAGCTGAGGAGTTGATCCTCCCGTTATTTATGCAGAACTTTGATTCAATCCTTTTGCTGTACAGGTTCCTTTTTCCGAGTTCAATCGATCATATCAGCCATGATATCCACACGCGAGATTAGCTCCAAGAACAGTCTCCAAAACGCTTCCACGCTACCATGATTATATGAGAAAATAAAAAGTAGAGAGCGTGATGAGACGCAGCCTCTCCAGGTGATCCTGCTGCCTTAAGTTAAAACACGCAAAAACAACAGAAAAATGCGTTCCCGAACCAGTAATTGAACAGATAAAAAGGGCAAGAAATGTGCCTCTATTGGGAGGCAACCCTGTTGGTCTGGAAAGTAAACAAACTGATGCAGTGGAAATGACAATGGAAAGTTACGTCATTTGGGCCCAACTCTGACAAAGTTGGTGTTGCTCAAGACATCTACGTGGTTTGGCATTGGGAATGTCTGCCAACGGCATTCATGTTCACCCATCAGCAGAGGCTTTTCTGAAAATCCCTCGCAGTGCTAAGGAAAAGATACGCTTCTATTATCATATTTGTGTCAAGAAACAAAGGGTAGAGGCACTAACTAGACTGTCCAGGCAAAATCCTGCAGTTGTGAGTGAAACAAGCAAAAACAAACCGAAACATGTGTTCCTCAGTTACTAAAACAGAAAATTTGCAATGAATGTACCTCTATAGAGAACGAAAGAAAGTAACATCCTATGGGCCTGTTTGTAATGAAGTTGATTGGTGCCACTTCAGACGTCAATGTGGTTTGGCATTGGCAATGTCTGTCAGCGGCATTCAAGTTCACACATCAACAGATGCTTTTTGGAAAATCCCTCACAGTGCAAAGGAAAAGATACTGAAAGTTGTTTCCATACAGTTGCAGCCATGTTCCTTAGTCAGCAAGCCGTCCATCAAACTTTGCTATGAGAAGCAGAGCAAATAACCCAAATATGTAATCGACCTGCATAACAATCTGAGTACCCAGCCCACCACAAGTATTCACTGCTATTGATTCAAAGTGCCCATCACCATGATCATATACCATCCACTTCCACCCGTGCATTTTCTTTGAAAAACTATGGTAAATAAGACAATGAAGGGGTCAGAGGTGTTAGGAAAAGAAAATAAAAGACAACCAGCATCTCTCTCTCAAAGCACAGACATTACACCCTGAAAAAAAAAATTGTTTCTTTAGTCCCATTGAGGAAGAGGTCCATGATACTTGTCTATAATGTCTGAATTGCATATGGTACACAGTAAAGTTATTGCTATTAACATTGATTTAATTTGAGAGCATCCTCACACCGCTTGATCATTCATATGAATTTGACCTGTTTGATAAATAGTAGCCACCAGAAGCACTAACCCACAAGTACATCTACCAGTTAAATACAGAGATTTCTTGCAAAACCTAGGCATACGAAAAGCAAAATCAACCTTCCACCCCTCCAAAAGCCTGATAATCAAGCAAGAGTAAAAATCTCCCAGACTTAAAACAACTTCATTAACAGGACATGCAACTCAAGGAGGTGATGTCTGGAAGAAAACCTGCTGTTAATCTGGCGTGCTCTCCATCAAATTTCAGATGAAAAAGTGGACAGATCTCACACACAATGGAGAGTTCAACTAGAAAATGAAGGAGCTCCATTTGTCAAGAGATATTTAACCCACAACTCCATCGTTGCTAAGTCTGCAGAAAAACCCCTTTCAACCATTTCACCAACAAGTTGCACTGCTCTCGTATTTTTGTTATCACTTAGTAGTCCTTGGATGATTGTGTTATAAGTGACACCATCTGGAAGGCATCCATTTCCTTGCATCTCCTTTAGTAGCCGATATGCTTCCTCCGTGCATCCTCCTTTGCACAATCCACGCATGAGAATATTATATGTCCACACATCAGGTCGCAACCCTCGAGCATGCAAACAATCAAACAGCCCTATTGCATCGTCGAGCTTTCCGGCATTACACATGCCATTTATTAAGATACTGTAAGTCACGATGTTAGGGACGAATTTGGAATCTTCCATCTTTCGAAGTAATATCATGGCCTTCTCAATCTGCTGCATTTTACACAAGCCATCGAGTAAAGCACTCAAGGTATAATGATTTGGAGAGAGATCACGAGACTGCATCTCGTTAATTAGCTCCACTGCAGCTTCAAGGTTCCCAACCTTGCAAAATCCGTCCACAAGAGTGCTGTATGTTATGACATCAGGAATCAGGCCCCTTTGAAGCATTTCTTGGAAAAGCATCTTTGACTTGTCCATTCTTTTCGCTTTGCAGTATCCGTTAATCAACGTGCTATAATTAACAACATCAGGTGAGCAGCCTCTTTCAACCATCAAATTAAGCACTTCCATTGCATCTTTCATTCTATTTTGCAAACAATAACCATTTATCAAAGTATTATAAATGAAAATATTAGGCATTTTACCTAATTGAATCATCTGGTCGACTATGGCCTCTGCCTCTACAAGCAATCCCTCTTTACAATGTGCATCCACCAGGATACCGAAGGTTAGAACGTTAGGCATAATTCTGATTTGCACCATATGACTCAGCAGTCCTCGAGCCTCTTCCAAATGGCCGGAATTGCAAACTCCTTGAATGACGGAGGTATAAATAACGACATTGGGTTTGATTCCTGCCTTCATCATCTTCTCCAACAAGACCATAGCATCTTTCCATTGGCCTCGGTTGCATAAGCAATGAACCAAGGAGCTATAAGTGAATATGCTGGGTTGGATGCCTCCGCTGGTCATCTGTTTCAACAATACGAGAGCATCTTCCATCTGGCCTACATCGCACAGACCATGGATCAAGGTGTTATAAGTAACAACATCTGGTTCAACGCCTTTCTTGCTCATAATGCCATGGAGTCTCAAGGCCTCTGTGATGAATCCCTTCTTGCAAAGACTATCAATCACTATGTTGAATGTGAAGGAATCGAGCCTGCAGCCTCTCTCTTCCCAGTCCCTCAGCAACTCAATTGCCAATCTGGTGTTACCAGCCCTGCATAACCCCTTTGCGATTATTGCATACGTGGTCTCATTAGGTTCGGGGCCATATCGTCCCATATCATCGAGGAACCTCAACGCTTGATCAGTTTTGCCCTGAACAAAGAGACCATCAATTAAGGTACTCGATGCCACCACATCGATGGGAAACCCAAGCTTCAAGATTATGCCCAGAATAGACAAACCCAAATCGATCCGCTTTAACCGACAGAAGCAATTCAGGGAAATCGTCAGCCAAAAATGATTATCTTCAACTCCTAACGAACGCAGCTGCTCAATCAAGCGGATGGCAATCGAGTAGTGCTTCATCCTCACTACAGCACCCAACAGAAGACTGAAATCCCGGGGTGAAGGCAAAGGGTCCGTCTTCATCATTGCACCGAAGCAACGCTGGGCATCGCCGACGCTCGAAAACACACCACCATTCCTGCAAATTTTCCTCACGTGACTCAAGACCTCGCTGGGGTCATCTAAATTAAGGTTAGGAGGGGTCGAGGAAAACCGACGACGACGACGAAGGCGAGATGAGAGAGGGAGGATGGAAGGGGATGATGGCTGGCTGGAGATGGAAGAAGCAGTGGGCGCATGAAGAAGGAGGAAGATGGAAGAAGCAGGGCGGAGGAGACTCGTCGGCTTCATCGTCTAAAAGAGGGTTAAGGGATCGAGCAAAACCTCCGACGACGGCGAAACGAGAAAGGGAGACAAGAAGGATGAGGGTGATGGAGAATGGAATGGGAAGACGACTCGCTGCTGATGATGAATCCGAAAAGTGGAGAGCTTTCTGCTTAGGGCTCACTCTCGGCACGCTAGTCTCTGCCCAGTGAAATATTTAAAGTAGGGGAACATAGTGCTTTTATTTTTTCAAATAAGAATTTTAAGTTGTTTTTATTTTAGATGAAAATCAGAAATGACCATAATAATTTTAAATAAGGATTTGAAGTAATCATGACAATTTTAAATAAGGACTTGATATCATCAGTGACTCTTATCAACTGCAGACGAAGGGCTCTCCTAGATTGAGAGAGAGTCACCAATCCTATCTCAAATTTGGCCAAAGGCCGTCACTAGCGGGGTTCGTACTAGTGACAACCCTCAATTAGATGACGGCCTACGAGCCCCGGCAACCCTTGCCAACCCCTAGCCTTAGCCATCCCCTACCATTGTTAGCCGTTCCTGGCTATGATGGGGTGACACCATCAACGAACTACAAAGCCCTCGTTGTTTTCCTTTCCCTCGCATTTTTTTATAATTATTTTTTATCTACCAAAATTTTTAAAAAAACTCAAAAAAAATAAAGAATGAAAGTGCTCTTATCTATCAGTGAGTTAAGTCATTCTTTGAGATTGACATGGTCACTTTAGACTCTTATTTGAAAAAATAATGACACTTTATACTTTTATTTGAAATATAGTCAACTTCAAGCCTTTATTTTAGAAAATAATGACACTTTAGAGCCTTATTTGGGATTTCTCCCTCTTCCAACGTGACAATAATTAAGTCCCTTTTTATTGGTTCATTTAATTGCTTGACTATATTGAAACATTAGGCAAATACTATGAAAAACCCTTGAATTACTACACAAATGACAAATTTACTACAAATTAATTATTTAATCATAAAAAATCACAATCGGTATGCCCGTAACAAATTTACTCTTCATTAGTTTTTGTTAAATTTTATCGTCATATTACGAGTTGGATGACACGTGACAGTTAAAAAGTATACTAGTTAGTGATTTTTCTTGATATTAATCATACTTAATGGAAACTAACGAGAGGTTTATTTATCATAAATGTACAATTTTGAAGTTTTTTGTGATAGAAAATTAATTTTAAGTAAATTTATCACAATTATATTGGTTTGTGATTTTTTGTGATATTGACTAGGAATGAGCGATTCCTCCAAAATTTACCTCCATTGCAAATTCCTTCCTATTGGAACATATTCTTTATTTTTTAGAATATGGAACCTATCTTGCATATTTTGAAACCCGAAACCTATCCTAACATGGATTTCACGGTCGGTTCTAAATTCAACCCAAGTTCCACCTGTACTATTGATTGAACAATTGCAATGAATAATTATATTTAAAAATCATTACTTGTTGCTATAATTCACTAACTACGACTTATATTTAAGCATACGAAGAATATGACACGTTAACGAAGTAAAAGTCTCGGTTATAAAATGGAAGATCAAATTAGTGGTTCCAAATTATACAATCATGGACACCACGGAATACCGCAGAATTACACGAAGACTGAGATCAAGAAGAACACAAAAACTTGTTTCCATGTTCCAAATTCCAAATTCCAAGTTCTATGTACCAACCATCTAGAACTTGGAATCTATATATCGAAATAGATTCCTCAATTTTCGAAATTTGGAACCTACTTTGTATACTTTAGAACTTACTCTACATACTTTGGAACTAAAACATGATGTTCCTAGAAGTCTAATTTTTCAATTTCAGGTTCTACCCCGGAACTATACTCACCCCTAATATTAACCCTTTACATCATATGCAATGTCATGTTTGCACTTTTCATTGGATTAGTTAAGTGCTTGAATTATATTAAAACATTCAACAATATTCTCACATTAATAAGCATTACTTAGATTTGATGATGTGGACACCAAAATCACTATTAGATTATACTTGTGTTCTGATGTTTTAAAGGTCCAGAACAACTACCGTGAAAATAGATACATATGTATCCACCTGCTTGTAGATTTGGGAAGCGAGAGAGAGAAGGGGCGGTTGGCATTGGGTGAGCGATGGAAGGTGGAAAAATCGTGACATCCCTCCAAAATTTGGGATATTGCATAATTCTCTACCTGCTCTATAAGTACGCATGAGCATGCATAGAATTGTCCATCAATAACTATAGTATTTCTCAAATTGCAGCCCAACCAAAATTTTTATCAAAGCATCTCTAAAGAGTGACCCGACCGCATAAAGTCGCTTTGCTTGCGTGGAAGGCTTTAGTATCCACAGCAAGAAGAAAAAGAACTATAATAAACCAGTGCGGGTTTTTTAGCACTCTTAGGATCATCCGAGAGAGGAAGGATGAAAGAGCAATTTCCCGGCTATGGCCGATTAATGGGTATCCAAAGCCATGTTGGATAGACTGTGAGTCACAGTCAATGGTGCTTGGTTTTACTCAGCGAGGATCCATATGTCACATTAGTATCAATTGCCTCAAGATTGTGAAATTCGATTAATGCAATTATATGGTAAAACATTCCTCACGTATGCATGTTGCTCTATGATAATTACTATCCTCTCATGCAAGGCACTTTCACTTAGGAAGAGAACACTCGTATGCATTTCTTGCTTGCATTGAGTAATCTATTGTGTTTGTAACTCCGTAACGTGAGCCGTTTGGCTGTGCCCTCACAATAATGTCCTCATGTTTGTTTTATTCCTTTGCCGATGGCCTAGAGCCTAAAGCTATTTTGTAAATGATGTGCTCTTAAAGATTGCACTATGAATTCTTGCAAAGGTTGAAGGTATCAAGGCCTTTTACTTGATATTGATATCTAACTAGGACAAGGATTGATATGAGAAGAGTCAATGTAATTTACAACTCAGGGCAAAGAATGCTCATACTCATCTCGATCTAGTAGCTGGATACACCATGCTCACGACAAAGACTTACTGGATTTCCAGCGAAAAAATCATAAAGCTTCTTTTGAAAGTAAAGCCTTCTGCACTTGCACGCGGTTTTAGTCACAGAGGAGTGTCAAAATTTGAAATGAAAACCATCATCGTTAAAGTTGCTTTGCTGTGGACCTGCTTTTGCAGACAAGGAAATGGACAATAGAGACAGCTGAACTTCGAGTCAATCCTTTTGCTGTACAGGTTCCTTTATCCGTGTTCAATCGATCATATCAGCCATGATATCCACACGTGAGCTTAGCTCAAAGAACAGTCTCCGATACGCTTCCACGCTACTATGATTATGTGAGAAAACAAAGAGTAGAAAGTGTGACAAGAGGCAGGCTCTCCAGGCAATCCTGCTGCATTAAGTTAAACATGCAAAAAGAACAGAAAAATGCGTTCCCGAATCAGTAATTGAACAGATAAAAAGGGCAAGAAATGTGCCTCCGTTGAGAGGCAACCCTATTGGTCTGGAAAGTAAACCAACTGATGCAGAAGAAATGACAACAGAAAGTTACATCATTTGGGCCTGACTGTGACAAAGTTGGTTGGCGTCGCTCAAGACATCTACGTGGTTTGGCATTGGGAATGTCTGTCAACGGCATTCCTGTTCACCCATCAGCAGAGGCTTTTCTGAAAATCCCTCAAAGTGCTAAGGAAAAGATACTGCAAGTAGTTTTCATACACTTGCTGCCATGTTGCTTAGTTAGCAAGAAGCAATGCAAATAAGTTATATGCCATGTAGGAAGAAGAGCAAATAACCCAGATATGTAATATACCTGCGATGATAGCCACAAATATTCCTGGCTATTAATTCAAAGTACCTCAAGTACCAGCCACTTCCACGCATGCATCTTCTTTGAAGTAACTACTTGGAGTGGACACAGCACAGCTCGATGAAACTCGCCAAGTTTTTTTCTACAATTTATTTTAAATTAATACACTTATGATAAAATTACCATATGTTAGTTTCAGTTTAATTTTACTATTAAAATTGATGAGTTTGATGATATGCAACAATTTTTTTGTCTAAAATACTCGACAATTTATTGGTATAGTAGTTTAATATTTTACTCTCTATTTGATATATTGTATCGGTTTTATAGTATTAATTCAATTTAACAAAGATTATATTTATCACAAATGTACTAGTTTGAGATTTTTGACAATCAAACAAATTAATTTGTGATAAATCTATCATGAATATATCGCTTTGAGGTTTCGTGGTAATTTTGGATAAATTTATCAAAAGCATACCAATTTGTAATTTTTGGTGGTCAAAAGAATTAATTTGAGGTATATTTATCGCATACCTACCGATTTAGGATTTTTCGTAATATTAACCAAAGAATACATGTGTTACTTGTATGGCATTATTCTTTCCCCCACTTGAAGTGGGCATGTGCTCGCCTTGCCTGAAATCACAAGCGCACCATTTGAGTGCAGTTCGGGTTTGGCATACTCTGGAATAGGTTTCGTCATATATGGGCCTCGACCATACCCAGCACTCTCTCCTGACCGAAAAGATTCATTCAAATTGCTAATGTTGGAAATTGGATCAAATTCATACCCTTTGGCGCCCAAAAAGAGACGGAAATAATCAATCATGCACAAAATACTGGCTCATTCAAATTTCTCAAAAAGAAGATAAAAATAAAAGGACGAGCGGATTCAAGTTTTGTACCACACTTCTTTTTTTTATCGAACATACCTTACTTTGCCTTCTAGAGAACTTCCTATGATACTAACTTTTTCCAGGACAACAGCAAATTACCACGGCCCGAAGGATGGTGGCTAAAGGAGAAACATGCTCCTATAAGTTAAAACCACTTCGATATCATCGTGGACCGAACACAAATTGCGTAGGCAAATGCTCAGGGCAACAAAATCAGTACTTTTGCCCTGGGAACAGAGACATCAACGCTGGTCAATGGAGCTTGCCGTTGCCGCTGCCGCTGCCGCCGCCACAAGGGAACAATGGGTTTGGTTACCAGACCCAGGGCCAGAGCCAGAGTTATCCCAATGCAGGATACCCTAGTCAGGGTCAGAATTATCCGGGCCGCGGATACTCTGATCCTTCTCCCGTTTATTCGCAGCAGCAGAGCCCTGAACAGTGGAATAAGCAAGTTCCGGGGCAGGGTTATCCTCGGCAGCAGAATCCTGGTCAGTGGAATACCCAGAACCAGAGCTATGGTCAGTATCAGAGCCCAGCTGGGTTGAACACCCCGAACCAGAACTATCAGCAACAGCCTAGAAGCCCTAATCAGTGGAACAACCAAAATCAAGGGTATCCGCAACCAGATAATCGCAACCAGTGGGCCCCGCAGAGCCCGAGTGCTAATCAGTGGAACCATCAGCAAGCAGCTGTAGTGCCTGGGACGGAGAATCAGGTGGCAGAAGTTCCTGCTCTGGGGCCTTCGATTGCTGATCTGAGACAGTTGTGCCAGGGAGGGAAAGTTAAAGAAGCTATAGAGTTGATGAATGAGGGGGTTAAAGCCGATGCCGACTGCTTGAGTTGGTTGTTCGATTCGTGTGGAAAGTCCAAGTCTCTTGAGAATGCGAAGAAGGTGCATGATTACTTTTTGCAGTCGACGTGTAGAGGTGATCTTCAGATGAAGGACAAGGTGCTTGAAATGTATGGGAAGTGTGGCGGTATGATCGATGCTCGGAGAGTTTTCGATCACATGCTTGATAAGAATATTGACTCGTGGCATTTGATGATAAATGGGTATGCGTACAGTGGGTTAGGGGATGATGGGTTGGAGTTATACGAGCACATGAGGAACTTGGGTTTGAAGCCAAATGAACAGACTTTCCTTGCAGTTCTGTCAGCATGTGCCAGTACAGGAGCCATAGAAGACGGTTTTATACATTTTGAGTCGATGCAGAATGATTATGGGATTAAGCCTGGGATTGAGCATAATTTAGGGGTTATTGATGTTCTCTGTCAACCTGGGCATCTTGCAGAAGCCGTGGAGTATGTTGAAAAGCTACCATTTGAGCCCACATTGGAGGTTTGGGAGGCACTGAAGAGTTATGCACGGATCCATGGTGATCTTGATCTTGAAGACCATGTTGAGGAGTTTATGATGGCTATTGATCCTTCAATCACTACTGCTAATAAGATTCCTACACCACCACCCAAGAGGCGCTCTGTGATCAACATGCTTGAGGGGAAAAACAGAATTAGCGAGTTCAAAAATCCCACTCTTTACAAGGACGACGAGAAATATAAGAGTGGGAAGTAAGGGGGTTATGTACCGGACACTAGATATGTGCTTCATGACATTGATCAAGAGGCGAAGGAGCAAGCCTTGCTCTATCACAGCGAGCGACTCGCAATAGCTTACGGACTTACCAGCACTCCTGCAAGGACGCCTCTCAGAATCATTAAGAACCTCCGGATCTGTGGTGACTGTCATAATGCGATAAAGATCATGTCCAAGATTGTGGGTAGGGAACTGATTGTTAGAGACAACAAGAGATTCCATCACTTTAAGGATGGCAAATGCTCTTGAGGAGATTATTGGTGATCCCTTCTTGTTTATTTAATACTCGTTCCTTTTGTACCTAATGAGAATTGTCTCGCTCTAGGCATTGGGCAAAAGATACTGAGAAGTTTGGCTTTTAGTGATGGGAATGAAGTGACGCCTTCAATTGTAGGCGTGAACGTTCCTTTTAAGTCATAATGTATTCTCATCAGTTACCACAGTTTTGATTGTCCTCTTTTCCTGTTGCCAGTTTTCATGTTTTACCTTAATCTAGTTCTTCAGTTCCTAGTTTGCACTGGTATGCAGAGCTAGCCTCTTTTGGCGCTTTTTAAGATAGAGAACTGGTTGCCGATACATATAAAGGCAGATGTTGCTGGGGACATTGCTTCTTTCTACTTCTTGTGTGCTTGGATTGCATTCTTTATTCACATATACTTGCCAAAATGCTGATCTGGTATATAATGTAAAGGTATATTTTGGTCATCATCAGGCCCTCGTCGAGCTGGGCTGAGTAAATGGCAATGTCCTGTGTCCTTATATTTTAATCTCGGGGATAATTGCATCAGAATTCCTAAGACTTATTATCAAAGTTCAAAACTTGGAAAAAAAGTGTAATTAAATTTAAGTAAAATTGGTGTTTTTTACTTAAAAAAAAAAAGCAAATTCTCTTTTGTTAGGTTCATAAAAATATTGATGTGATACTTTATAAGTATTTTATTAAATATTGATGTGATATATTTTTAGTATTTTCTTAGAACACAGGGCATCGATGTGGCGCTCGTCAAGCATCACATAAAAATACTTGAAATTTTAAAACTAAAAAAGGATAAAAGGAAAATTTGATGAAAACAGCAAAAAGTAAGTACCGAGTTTTCCTTTTTCTATCTTGGGGTTTGACTATGTTGGAGCCCAATGCAGAATGAGAACAGCAAGAAGCAGCTTCAAGAATGTTTCTCTTCTTCCATTTTCTTTTTGGTCTCTGATTCTGGAAACAAGTTCAAATCCCAGCAAAAAGAGCTCAACCGGCCGGGCCGCACATTCAAAGAAGCAAGAGCAACCATGGCCAAATTCCACAAAACACGATTGGCCATCACCGCAAACTTGAACAAGCTTTGGAAGCTAGAGCGACAATGGCCGCAATCACAAAGTAACTCACAAGCGACCATGGCCAGGTTTGACGAAGCTCAAGTGGCCATGGCTGTGAGTTAAAAGAAGCCTTGAAGCTGCAGCGGTCATGGCCAAGCTCGACAAAACTCAAAGTGGCTGCGGGTTTGAAGAAGCTTGCGGTCACGGTCGAGCTCGGCAAAGCTCATATGACCATGTTCCCGAGCTTGAAAAAGCCTAAAAGTTGGAACGGCATTGGCTGAGACTCAAAAGAAGCTCCAGCGTCCTTGGCCGTGGGATACGAAAAAGTTTAGAAGTTTAGAAGTTGGAGACTAACTATCACAGACTGGAGGGATCAGATTGTGTTAGCAAAAGAGTATCAAAGAAAACTAGTATCTCTCTCCAAGCATATACGCAACAAGCTAATCAGGATTTACAACATAATTTTTTGAAACCCCTCCCCCCCCCTTCTCTTCTTCCCCCAACAAAAATATAAAGTCCTTTTGTCCGTGATATTGGTCTGCATTGCAGATCTGTGGTACAAAAGTAAATTTATTACCATTAACATCCACTTAACTCGAACATCCAGACACCGCACTAAACAATTGTTTTGCTTGCATGCTACTATGATTATATTTGTGTCAAAAAACAAAGAGTAGAGGGCGTAACAAGATTGTCCTGGCAAATTCTGCAGTCGTGACCGAAACATGCAAAAACAAACCGAAACATGTGTTCCGCAGTTATTAAAACAGAAAGTTGGCAAAGAATGTACCTCTACAGAGAACGAAGGAAAGTTACATCCTATTGGCCTGTTTCTAATGAAGTTGATTGGTGCCACTCAAGACGTCAATGTGGTTTGGCATTGCCAATGTGTCAGCGGCATTCATGTTCACGCATCAACAGATGCTTTTTGGAAAATCCGTCGCAGTGCGAAGGAAGAGATACCGCAATTTGTTTCATACACTGGGCAGCCATGTTCCTTAGTCAGCAAGCTGTCCCTCAAACTTTGCTGTAAGAAGCAGAGAAAACAACCCAGATATGTAATTGATCTGCCATGGTAATCTGAGTACACATATTCACCACTATGGATTCAAAGTGCCCATCACCATGATTATATACCATCCACTTCAACCTGTACATCTTCTTTGAAGAATTATGGTAAATAAGATATTGAAGGGATCAGATCATGTTAGGAAAAGAAAATAAAATAAAAACAGTATCCCTCTCTCTCAAAGCACATACATAACACCCTGGAAAAGAGAATTTTTTTTTTTCTTTAGTTCCATTTTTAGGAAGAGGTCCATTATACTCATCTCAAGTTCGATTTGATAAGTGGTCTCTTGAGCTTGATCTTTAGCTGACCTGACTTGACTCAAATATCAAAAGGAAATTTTAGTCTGATTGGGAGTTAAATTTGAAAGTCAAAATTTGAATGATGATGCTATATGCACGTTTCCAACACTACTGAATGTATTGTGTGGGCTAATTAAGTTGAAGATTTCGAGCACGAGCTAACGAACTTGACTTGGAAAGAATTGAGAAAATCTTTACTATTTAACCCAGCCTCAAAAGGAGTTTATACAAAGCTCGAAAATCTGTTTGCATTGCAATTCACAATATCTTATGCACTATATTTTGCAAAATTTGTTGGTAATGAATATGAGGAAATGAGTTTAAGCCAAGTGTATTTGCTAAAGTACACTATTAATAATGATGTAGCATTTGAAGGAATAGCAAAAAGAGAGGCCTGACTAACATTCTCAGATCATCTTTCTTTCTGAATATTGTATTAAGAGCTAGTTGATGAACTGAGCAAAACGCAGTACCGGCAATCAAGATGCAAATTGTAACGTCATACCATTTGATATGATGTTCACCCATAAATCAAATGCTTTTCAGAAAATTCATTGCACTGCAAACAAAAAAGACACTGCAAGTATTTTTCATACACTCGCAGGTTGCAGCCATGTCCCTTACCCAGCAAGCAGTCCCTCAAACTTGGCTATTATGAAGCAGAGCAGATAACCCAGATATGTAATCTGTAATTGACCAGAGATGCCAACCTGCATGCTCCGCAGGCCACAAATATTCTCCGCTAGCGATTCAAAGTGCCCATCACCATGATCAAATACCATCCACTTCCACAAAAGAGTAACAGAAGCACCATGATCAAATACCATCCACTTCCACGAAAGAGTAACAGAAAACCAGTACCCCTCAGAACGCACACACATAACAACCACGAAAATATAAAATTTGTTCTTTAGTTCCATTGTGAGGAAGAGGTCCATGATATTTGTGCATAATGTCCAAATTGCATAACTTTAGCACACGGTAAAGTGGTTGCTATTAACATCTGAACTGCACCACTTAAGTACATTGAAAAGTTACTGCTATTAACATCTATTTCATGCAAGAGCATCCTCGCACCGCTTGATCATTAGCATGAATTTCAGCTGTTTGATAAATATTAGGCAACAGAGCACTAACTGACGAGTACGTGTACCACTTAAATACAGCAATTCCCCACATTACCCAGCTATACGACAAACAGAGTCTACCTTACACCCCTCCAAAAGACTTATAATGAAGCAAGAGAAATAATCCCCCGGACTTAAAAACAACTTGATAAATGGCACATGCGACTCCATGGGATGATGTGACAAAGAAAACTTGCCATTTATCTGGTTTACTATTTATCACATTTCAGATGAAAAAGTGGACAGATCTCAAACACAATTGAGAGATCGACCAGAAGAGGAAGAAGTTCTAGTTGTCACGAGATATTTAACCCACAACTCCATCGTCCCTACATTTGCAGAAAAACCCATTTCGACCATTTCACCAACAAGTTGCGCTGCTCTCCTATTTTCGTTATCTCTTAGTAGTCCTTGGATGATTGTGTTATAAGTGACACCATTTGGAAGGCATCCATTTCCTTGCATCTCCTTTAGTAGCCGATATGCTTCCTCTATGCGTCCTCCTTTGCACAATCCACTCATGAAAATACTATACGTCCACACGTTAGGTTGCAACCCTTGAGCATGCAAACAATCAAACAGCCCTATTGCATCATCGAGCTTTCCGGCATCACACATGCCATTTATTAGGATATTGTAAGTCACAATGTCTAGGACAAATTTGGAATCTTCCATCTTTCGAAGTAATATCATGGCCTTGTCAATCTGCTGCATTTTACATAAGCCATCCAGGAAAGAACTCAAGATATAATGATCTAGAGAGAGATCGCGAGACTGCATCTCTTTAATTAACTCCTCTGCAGCTTCAAGGTTCCCAACCTTGCAAAATCCGTCCACGAGAGTGCTGTATGTGATGACATCAGGAATGAGGCCCCTTTGAAGCATTTCTTGGAAAAGCATCTTTGACTTGTCCATTCTTTTCGCTTTGCAGTATCCGTTAATCAATGTGTTATAAGTAACAACAGTAGGTGAGCAGCCTCTTTCAACCATGAAATTAAGCACTTCCATTGCATCTTTCATCCTATTTTGCAAACAATAACCATTCAACAATGCATTATAAGTGACACTATTAGGCATTTTACCTAATTGAATCATCTGGTCGACTATGGCCTCTGCCTCTACAAGCAACCCCTCTTTACAATGTGTATCCACCAGGATACTGAAGGTTACAACGTTAGGCATGACTCTGATTTGCACCATATGACTCAGCAGTCTTCGAGCCTCTTCCAAATGGCCGGAATTGCAAACTCCTTGAATGACAGAGTTATAAGTAACGACGTTCGGTTCGATTCCTGCCTTCATCATCTTCTCCAACAAGACCGTAGCATCTTTCCATTGGCCTCGGTTGCATAAGCAATGAACCAAGGAGCTATAAGTGAATATGTTGGGTTGGATGCCTCCCCTTATCATCTCTTTCAACAATACAAGAGCATCTTCCATCTGGCCTACATCGCACATACTGTGGAGCAAGGAGGTATAAGTAACAACATCTGGTTTGACGCCTTTCCTACTCAAACTTTCATGGAGTCTCAAGGCCTCGGTGATCAATCCCTCTTTGCAAAGACCATCAATCACTATGTTGTATGTGAAGGAATTGATGCTGCAGCCTCTCTCTTCCCAGTCCCTCAGCAATTCAATCGCCAATCTGGTGTTACCAGCCCTGCATAACCCCTTTGCGATTATTGCATACGTGGTCTCATTAGGTTCGGGGCCATTTCGTCCCATCTCATCGAGGAACCTCAGTGCTTGATCAGTTTTGCCCTGAATAAAGAGACCATCAATTAAGGTACTCGATGCCACCACATCGATGGGAAACCCAAGCTTCAAGATTCTGCCCAGGATAGACAAACCCAAATCGATCCGCTTTAACCGACAGAAGCAATTCAACGAAATATTCAGCCAAAAATGATTATCTTCAACTCCTAACGAATGCAGCTGCTCAATCAAGCGGATGGCAATCGAGTAGTGCTTCATCCTCGCTACAGCACCCAACAGAAGACTGAAATCTCCGGGGCAAGGCAAAGGGTCCGTCTTCATCATTGCGCCGAAGCAACGCTGGGCATCGCCGACGCTCGAAAACACACCACCATTCCTGCAAATTTTCCTCACGTGACTCAAGACCTCGCATGGGTCATCTAAATTAAGGTTAGGGGTCGAGGAAAACCGACGACGACGACGAAGGCGAGAGGAGAGAGGGAGGATGGAAGGGGATGGTGGCTGGCTGGAGATGGAAGAAGCAGTGGGCGCATGAAGAAGGAGGAAGATGGAAGAAGCAGGGCGAAGGAGACTCGTCGGCTTCATCGTCTAAACGAGGGTTAAGGGATCGAGCAAAACCTCCGATGAGGGTGATGGAGAATGGAAAAAGAAGACGACTCGCTGGAGATCCCAGTTGGAGCACGAAGAAGAAGGAAAATGAAAGCACCACAGAGACTTACGATGAATCTGAAATAATTATGATAGTTTTAAATAAAGGACTTGACATCATAAGTGACTCTTATCGGCCACAGACGAGGGGCTCTCCTAGATAGAGAGAGAGAGAACCGTCACCAGCAGTGTTCGTATTAGTGACAACCCTCAATTAGATCTGGGCGATGGCCTATGAGCCTTGGCAACCCATGCCGAGCTTGGTGCTAGCCATCTTGGCTTTGGTGGGGTGACACCAGCAACGAACTACAAAACCCTAATTGTTTCTTTTTTCCTTGCATTTTTTTAAAATTATTTTTATCTAACAAAGAATTTAAATAAAAACTAAAAAAAATAAAGAATGACAGTGCTCTTATCTATCAATGAGTTAAGTCATTCTTTGAGACTAACATGGTCTCTTTTGACTTATAAAGTTTACTTTATACCTTTATTTAAAAAAATAATGGCACTTTAAATCCTTATTTGAAATTTTCCCCTCTTCCAAGGTGACAGTAATTAAGTCACTTTTTATTGGTTCATTTAAGTGCTTGACTATATTGAAACGTTAGGTAAATACCATGAAAAGCCCTCGAATTACTACATATATGACAAATTTACTACAAATTAATTATTTAATCATAAAAAATCACAATTTGGTATATCTATGATAAATTTACTTTCCTTTAGTTTTTGTTAAATTTTATTGTCACATTACTGAGTTGGATGACACATGACAGTTGACACTACCAATTAGTGATTTTTCTTGATATTAATCATATTTAACGAAAACTAACGAGAGGTTTATTTATCATAAATGTACAAATATGAAGTTTTTTGTGATAAAAAAAATTAATTTAAAGTAAATTTATTATAAGTATAACGATTTGTGATTTTTTGTGATATTGACTAGGAATGAGCGGTTCCTCCATAATTTACCTCCATTGCAAATTCCTTCATATTGGAACATATTCTTTATTTTTTAGAATATGGAACCTATCCCGCATATCATGAAACCCGAAACCTATCCTAACACGTTAGGCTGCTCTATAAGTACGTATGAGCATGCATACACTTGTCCATCAATAACTATAGTATTTCTCAAATTGCAGCCCAATCAAAAAATTTATCAAAGCATCTCTAAAGAGTGACCCTAACAACATAAAGTCGGTTTGCTTGCAAGGAAGGCTTTGGTATCCATAGCAAGAAGAAAAAAAACTAAACTAAATTGATGCGAGTTTTTTAGCACTCTTAGGATCATCCGAGAGAGGAAGGATGAAAGAGCAATTTCCCAGCTACGGCCGATTAATGGGTATCCAAAGCCATGTTGGACAGACTGTGAGTCACAGTCAATGGTGCCCTACACAAAGTATAAGCTAGAAGGGTAACAAAAATCACAATAGACAACTGTAAGACCTTTTAACTGGCGAACCCCCAAAAAATCGTTAGCAAAAGAGAAAAAACTTTCCACACCTAAATCACAATTGCAAAGAGAAGAAATGTTCTTTTTGACAATTGAAATCTACTTTCCCTTGGAGAAAAAAGTGAAGCTTCAAAATGAAAACCACACGAGAAATTCATAGTAGTTGTTCTAGACCTTTCAAATGTTGGAAAATAAGTACAAACACGTTGGCATTGCATACTTGAAATTTACATTTGAAATTGAAAATATCAATTTGCGTTCCTTTACACAATTTATTAAGAACACGCAACTTTTTATTTGCACAATCACTTTAAAAAGACATTCTCATTAACTCAAATATTTTCGATAGTGATTTAAATCGTCTTGCAAAAGACAAGAAGACTAATGAAAACCATTAATAGAAACCATGGATGCTTTAATTTGACCTTTCATTCTCAACGTGATCTTATTGAAAGTGTAAGAGAGAAGATGACGTATTGAATGAGTGGTTCTTTACTAAATTTGGAAGCTTTTCTTCGTAACAAGGATCACATTGACATTAAAAAGATACTTTAAATAATTATTTGAATCGACTTAAAGTTGACAGATAACTTCCCATGCTAGACAAAGTTGGAAAACCTAATTGCACTAATTAAAAATTCTGGAAAGACATCGATATTGTATATTGAACAAAAATTTAGGGGCTAATAGTGTCATTGTCACAATCCAAGAATAATCCTATTAGTCAATACCTATGCTTTCCATTTGCCATTTTTTAAAATGTACAGTAAAGTAATCAAATAAAGTAGTTGGCACCTATAGCAGAAAGGAAAAAGAGAGAAATCACTTCTCACATATTTCATTGACTTTTTAACACATAACAATTAAGATCATCAAAACATCACTATTATCTTGAATATACTTTTTTTGAGAAAGACATAAAGTCAATTTCTTTAAAACCAAGGATTTGTTTGTTGAAAATAAACAATTTGGAAAACATTTTCCTAAAAATGATTGGTTATATCACTTGAAATAATTAGACAACAAATAATGATTTGATTATCTATAATAATTTATGCTTAAACTTCATTGTGAACAATAAAAATATTTTTCATTCCTATATTTTTTTTATGCAATACAAGTGATCATATTCAAGAAAATAATTTCCAAAACGTGATTTTGCCGCAAACAGATGGACCCTAAGATTGATCAAATAGCAGATTTTATTTTCGATCCATGATTAACCCATTAAATTGGAAAGTATAAATAAGTCTTATATATTAAATAAGCCTATGCGAGATATCGGATGAGATTTTCAGATGTTTTGGTCATTGGATCGGAATTTTGAAATGTAGTAGAAAGTCTTAAATTTATCATATAAAATGTATAGATAACTGGATCAAGATTTTGAAATGTAGTAGAAAGTCCTAAGGATATTATATGAGGCATTAATATCTCCCAAAGGTCTTCGACAAAGGATCACATTATGTTTGAATTTAACATATATAATTCACACTAGTCTTTAAGTCAAAACAGCACATGTGGTATGAATCACATGCTATTGTGTTCATTCTCTCCCTAGAGCGACTGAGTAATTTTAATGTCCTTTATAAATCATCCTATAAAATCTCGGTTGATCATTCTCACTTGATTGATCCGAAATCTATGAAAGATATGCACTAACTTTTAATTTGTATCAGATATGAACTGAAATTCCTTATATAGCTCCCGATAAACTTCGTGAATTCAGGTCAATATGGAAAAGGGCCAAGCAAATGTTTTCCTTCATCATCTCTTCTCTGGCACGTGATGCATGTACCGTCGAATCTCCACCTTTGTTCCTAATGGGTGTCTTCTCTCCTATGCCATATTTGCCATCTCATACCTTTGCAACGGCCCGCCGTCGGCTCCTTCTACCATTACCTTGAGAGCAGCCTCGCCGCCCCATGCTCTCCCCTTCGCATCCTCCCCAAATGGTCTTGCCATCCATCACGGTTCTCTATCGCTGCCGATCCAGTCCACGGCTCTCAACCACAACCTGCGACTATCAGCCTTCTCCTTGAGCTGTCCTATAGAAGGGGTCTCGCCATCCTCGGCTTTGTTTTCTGCACCACAAAGAAGACATCCAACACGGGCGTTGCTGGCTATGGGCTTTTTACACGAGGCTGCACCTTCATAGCCTATCTTAAATTTTGGGCCCTTTTTGCGGATTTTTTTTTTTCTTATTGGCAATTATAGGGCCTGCATGTTTTCACTTCTGAAATGTGTTTATAAACAGATTTTCTGTTTTTTTGTTCCAGGGAACAAAAAAAGAACAGAAACGCGTTTGTTTGCGTTTCTGTTCTTTTTTTGTTTTTTCGTTTCTGGAACAAAATTGAAACAAAAAATAGAAACAACAAAAACTTGTTTCTGTTCTCCAGAAACACTTCTGGCAAACCGAAAAAGAACAAAAATAAAGAAACAAAACGGGAACACTTCTGGAGGTCTCTTTGTTCGTGCCCGAAGCTTCGTTCGTGCTCTCCCCCGGCGTCTCCCCTCTCCGGCGGCTCCCACTCGGGCGGACTCTCCGGCCACTCCCCACTCCGGCGACTCTCCGGCGCCTCCCCACTCCGCTCACTCTCCGGTGCCGACAGGTGGTGCTCCGTCAACCAGCTGAAGCTTCCGAGTCCAGGTTATTGCTGCTGCTCCTCCATCTCCATTCGAAGAGGGCTTCGGCGAGAGCAACCTTTGCCAACCACCACCCGACGCTCGCTCGAGCCTCAAGCGAGCGTTGCTCGCCCAGATCTGCGGCAAATTTGGGCGAGCAACGCTCGCTGCAGCTACTCTGCCGAGCTCGAGCTACTGTGGTCGCTTGGCAGAGTAGCTCGAGCGAGCGACGCCGAGCCCCAAGCGAGCCATCGCCCAGATTTGCCAGATCTGGGCGACGGTTGCTCGCCGGAGCTGCTTTGCCGAGCGAACCAGACAAGGAGGACGAGACTCGACGGCGAAACTCACAGCAGGACTTCATGGAGGTCACCCTCGAGCTCGAGGACGACTCCATTGTCATCCACAGCGTCACCCCGACGAGCAACCACAACCGGGCGCCCGCCGCCGTCGCCGACATGGCCGATCCCGCCGCAGCGCTGGACAGGAACAGGAACCTCTCGGTTACGACGAGGATCCGGAGGAAGTTCTCGTGGCTGCGGTCTGGGTCGTCGCGGGCTGGGTCAGAGGCGGAGGCCCCGACGACGGCGGCGGCCGTGAGGGAGGCGTGGAGGGCGAGGGCGAAGCTGGACCAGAGCCGGTCGAGCTCGCAGAGGGCGCTGAAGGGTCTCCGGTTCATCAGCAAGGCCAACTTCTGCCCGAGGGACGCTGAGGAGCTCTGGTGCCAGCAGCTCGGTCGAGCGAGCTGCTCTGCTAGCTCGCTCGACCGTCGCTCGCTCGGAGCAGCTCGGTCGAGCGTGGCTGCTCTGCCGAGCGAGTAGAGCAGCCACGCTCGGTCGAGCGAGCTGGCAGCTCGCTCGACCGTGGCTTGCTCGGAGCAGCTTGCTCGACCGTGCCCCTCAGCTGTTTCCGCTTCCTGTCCTCTCTCTTTTCTGTATTTTCTTTTCGTCTCCTTTGACCCGCGAAAATGCAGGCTAAAGGTTGTGGTGGCACCCAAGTACTCAAAGAAGGGGCTAGAGGTTGTCCGTGGGAAGTCGAAAACGTTGAGGATTCTGGAAGCGAAGAACAGAAAAGGGGAGCTTTCATTGAGACAGGTCGGTGGGGGATGGCCGGCTCAGGATTCCGATGATTTTAACTCCCGTAGACATCCAATTCAATGCGGTCTCAGGGATAACTCCGCAAGAGAGCGAGCTTGAAGATGCGAGTACGCATGGCTGCGTTGAGCTGTTGAATACACTTGCGGTGTAAATTTTAAGACTCTTAGTGCGGTCACCAAAGAGAAATTATTAATTCAGTCTTATATTCATTGTAGGTGTTTCAATATAATCTAGAATATTTTCAACTTTGTGGCTTTGCCGATGTAGTTCTAATGTTGTCGTGTCATTCTAATTATATGTCTATAAGACAAAACGTTATTTCGTATCAAGTAATTGGTATGATATAAAATGACCCATACCTAAAAGAAATTCTGTTATAAAATGTGATGGTCGAAATTTATAACGAAGACTGATGTAGGCTTCAATCACCCACCTGCAGTTTGAGTGATTCCGAATAAGGGGGCTATATTATCAAGAACAATGAGTTTAGCCTTCAAAAGAAAGTATGAATCTAGAACTCATCTAGATTTTGATTATTTTCACCTCAATTAACTTCCTAGGGAATGGATTGGATAATGGAGATTGTTTATGAACATTTAGATATGATATAAAAATAAAAAATAAAAATATATATGAAAAAAATTCGATACAAACTTTACTTACAAAATTTTCTACCAAGTATGCCATATGATCATGTTCGGAATGTTTGTCTTCATTCACCATGAACAAAATTAAATTAATGAGCATTTCATGAGAATAGGAATTCAATATCAAGTTTAAACTTTATTAAAAAAAAGCATTTTTTGAAAAATTTAAAACATAAATTTTGTACAGTTACCAAACATGTTTGTTCTTTTTCTATTCTAGGAACGAAATTGAGTGCGATTACCAAACGTGTTTCTGTTCTTTTTTTATTTCAAGAACAGTTTTTTTTTACACTTACCAAACGCATTCTTTTGTTCAAAAACTGTTTCCAGAACAGAAACACTTTTTTTTGTTTCTGTTCCTTGGAACAAAAAAAGAACAGAAACGTTACCAAACGCGCCCATAATGACTCTTGAAGAGGATCTAAACAGATTCATCGATACCCTTGGACAGATTGATTGGGAATGTGTCCTGTTGGTTGGATGGCCACACCCCTCCCCCATCCTTAGCACAACATATTTGGGAAAGAACACAAATGAATTGAAAATAGAATGAAAAATAATTGGTATTTCTCTTTCTTGGATGTCAATGAAATGTTCCAAAATCAAGGGTATTACTTGTGTCCTTTGTGTCAGGTTACACGATAATCTCACTGAGCAGCAAGAGCCTAAAAGCTCCTGGTTGGGGCCACCCTGCTTGCTTGGTAATCCAGATGGGTTGATAAAATTGTATTCCTTATTTTAACGTGCCGGTGCCTACTTGTCCAACTCTCACCAAGTTCCCCTCTGCACATTTGTCTTCTTCAAAAGAAGGGATTGCCTTCTAGGTGATTTACATTTTTTAAGTCTCAAGGTCCAAATTGAACTAGGATGAAGCATTTTAAGGACTTGCATAGATCCAGTGACACTTAAAGGGGATCTAAACAGATCTTATCGATAAGCTCAGACCGATCGATGGGGAGTGTGCCCCCCTCCCCATCCTTAGTATGACACATTTGGGAAAGAACACAAAGGAAATGAAAACGGAATGGATGTCAATAGAATGTTTGATATTATTGAGTACCTGACTTATCGCTACGGGATATGACAATTCATTGTTCCACACGCACCGGGTATTTACCACGACACACAAGTCTATAGTCTCGGAAGTAAATCCAAAAAAATGTGCAAGTGGGATGATTTGAATCTTGATCTTGTGTCCTGAATCATTTGAGCAAGCCATTATAGTCAATGGAATTGATACTTTTAATCTTATGTTTTATCCTGATAAGAAAAAAAAAAAAAAACAATGTCGGAATTCAAAACGGATTGAAGTCAACTGCCAAATGTGCCCCCGAAAAGAAGTATGAGAGACAAAACCAAAAAAAGAAAGAACACTTGAAAGGAAATTTCCGACAAAAAGAAAAAAAGAAATCAAACATGGGGTCTTTTGGAAGGAAAGTAATGTCCACTCCTTCCCCCACGGCAAGGATTGCCAATCATGGTTGCTCTCATTATTTATTTTCTTTTTGTTCCAAGAATGGCTTCTCTCATCGGGACGCCCGTATTCGCTGATGATGTGATCACGCCAAACGTGAAGTAAGGGACGCCGACCAAAAAAATCTTGATCATATTTCGTTTTTATCAATTAATTCTAAACTTTTCAATTTTATCAATTGAGTTATAAATTTTCTTTTATATTTTGCTAAATGACTCCTTTCAGTCAATTTTAGTTAGAAATCACTTAGATGAACATTGCTCGTTCGATGTTGACAATTTTTAATAATAATTTTTTTACTTTTTTTTTTACTTTTTTTCCTCTTTCCTTCTTTTTTTTTTTTTTTTCCTTTTTCCCTCTACACGGCCTCGTCAATGGTCGATGGAGGTTGCCAGTCTCAAGCAAGGGTTGCCCTCGCCATCCTTGCACGAGGGACGCTCAAGCCACCCGTGCCATATTAGGCAAGGGTGGCCCATGCCCACCCAAGAAAGGACAACCCTCGCTAGCCCAGGCTTGGGCATGAGGGCATCCACGTTTGCCCAAGCAGGGGTGACCCTCCCAGTCTTGTCCTGAGCAGCTCTCACTTAAGGCTTGGTGTTGGTTAGTGGAGGGAAAGGGGAAAGAAAGAAGAAAATGAAAAGAAGAAGAAGAATAAAAAGAGGAAATAAAAATCGAAATATATTTAACTATTATAAAATAATCATCCACATCTATGCCAAACATGCTATGTAATACGATCGAAGTCCATTTTAGTAATTTATGGTCAAAATTAATGAAATTGACTCAATTGGTAAAATGCGAAAAAGGTCCACGACTCTATTAGTAAAATCGAGAATTGAATTGGCAAAAAGTAGAGTGTATTCAACACTCTTTGGACAATTTTCCTTACTGGAATCATCACTCCACCACTTCAATCCTTATCCAGTGAACCAAACCGCGTTGATCGAATCAAGAGATTTCTCCATCACGGATGCCGGTTGCTTTACGAACGATGATGATCATCTCTCCAAGGCAGGGACCGAAGGCAGCAGCACCAGCTAAAATGCTTTTGATTAAGACTCGGTCCGTCCGCTAGTCAAAACAAGGACAAAGCAAGCCAGCGGGCGTACTCGCAATTAACCAAAGAAGGTTAAGCCAAAGCAAGCCATGTACTTGCAATTTTGGCAAGCTGTCAAGATGCATGCGGATTTCCACCTAAAGTCCAGGTGCCTCCTCCTTAGGCAGTCACAGTAAGGAATGTTGACCAAGGGAGGCTTCCAAAGGCGGCAGAAAGTGGGTATAAAACCAGCCCTTCACCCATTTTGTTGGAGCTGGAGCAAAACCCTTACCAATTTTCTTCTTCTTTGTTCCCCAACCAGAGCATCATAGCCTCTCATTTCGTTGCGCCACGACCACGAACAGCCCTCATTCTGCCAGCTTGACATCATACAGCTCGTGTCATTCGCCGTCCCGCCATCTTAGCTGCTGTCGATGAGCATTGAGGCAAGTAGAAGTCCTATTCCTCTATATTACGTGGGACTGCCATCCTTGGATTTTCGTTATACAAATCAACAAAATTGGGCTTGCATCCGTCGAGTTGCTGTTATTGTCATGGTTTAGCTCATGTCGCTTAAGTTAAGTTCGATCTTGGCTAGTATAGTCATGTACCACGACGACCATTAACATAGTAGGCATTGGTTTTGGTTTGTGAGGCTGCGAGTCGCAACGACCATCGGCAAAGTCAGCATCGGCCTTCGCTAGGTCATGATGTCACAAGTCAGTCTGGTTTAGGTGCGAGTCCTCTCCGGACTCGAGGAGGTCAATCTCGATGTGATACGGGATTAGTCAAAGCCATGGTCGATTTGATGAGCTGTGTATGGCGATGTGAGTTTCAAGTCGCATTAGATGTGTACTTGTTTTTGCTAGATTAACTTTGCATGTTTTGACTAGTGTTTTGTGCATCAGCATTCCTTGGATGATTCAATGAAACCAAGTCGATTCAGGATAGTGTGGATTTGGATAGGTTTGGTAGTTGTAGGCTTAGGCTCATTGAGGGCAGGACAAGGAGAGAACTTTTTTTCTAAGCACTTTCATTTCTTTATTTATATATTATAGGGGACCTAGGTCGATACACTAGGGATCAACATGTTCCTTCTCCAGGCTATATCCAAAATTCCGTCCAAAGTACTACTTTGACCACCCTACTATCTCTCTACATGGCTGCCAACATAACAAGTCTGGGTCTCACCAAAAATGCCACCCTCATCCCTCAACACGTCACGGCTAGTGTGACTATCCAATTCTTTCCATTTGTAAGCATGCAAAAACGTGTAACGACAAATCAATATTCCATAATTTCAATCAACACACGTGGAAATATAGAACCAGGCACCCTCAATTCTTTATTTATATACTGTAGGCAACCTAGGTCGATACACTGGGGATCAAAACTTTCCTTCTCTAGGCTATATCCAAAATTTCGTCCAAAATACTGCTCAAACCACCCTCCTGTCTCTCTACACGGCCACCAACATAACAAGTGCTGGTCTCGCCAAAAATGCCACCCTCATCCTCCGAGCCCTCATCCTACTCGACCTCGTTGTCTCCATCATCATCGCCATTCGGGATTGTGAGTGACCCCACCGCACTCCCACTGATCCTAGCGTAGATGGCAACAAACCCTATCAACATTGGGTTCGATGGGGGACCAGCATTGACTGTCAAGATTGCGATGATCCGAATGAAAGCAACCTCAGGGAAGTCGGGGTCGTTATGCTCTGTCTGATTCCACGTGAGATCTATCAGGACACCCTAGAGGATCATGGAGGACATAGGTGGCAGAGGCATATCTACTAGTCTAAAAAAATGATAATCCACCAAGGGCAAGCACTACACTCGGCAAGCAAAAGCCTGCTAGACTATACCACGTGAATCTACCATTACCCATTTGACGGGAATCTACCATTACCCATTTGACGGAATCCTAGATATAAAATATACGATATCAAAATAATTCAACTTGCTTGGGAACTTTTCTCAACTTAATGTATTAGCAGTTCTAAAAGAAATTCACGGAAACGGTATACTGGGAAGTAAATGGAAATTTGAGAACTTTAATAACTATATTTTATCTAGGTTTAGCTACCACCATCTTTCGAAGGGCATCGTGTTACACCCTTCTAGGCATCTCGCACCCCAACTGGCATTGCAAGGACTTCTAGGGGCCCTTGTTACATCCCTTGGACATCCGGAGGGTACCGTCTTACACCATTTCAGGCATCTCGCACCCAACCTGGCATCGCAAGGACCTCCAAGGGACCTTATTACATCCCCAAGGCATCCAGAGGACATTGTGTTACACCCCCTCAGGCATCCCGACACTTGGGGCATCGTCATCATGAGGATTGACGGCATCCATGGTGCAACAATTTAATAATTCCATTTGAAATCATCTAAGCATATCTAGACCGACCACCAACTCCTTTAGGAAAAAAAGTTCTCTCCTTGTCCTGCCCTCAATGAGCCTAAGCCTACAACCACCAAGCCTGTCCAAATCCGCACTATCCTAAGTTTTATTGAATCATCCAAGAAATTCTGACACACAAAACACCAGTCAAAACCATGCAAAGTTAATCTAGCATAAATGGGTACACATCTAATGCGACTTGAATCTCACATGGGCACACACAGCTCACCAAATCAATCATGGCTTTGACTAACCCGTACCACGTCAAGTAGGGATGTGCATGGTCCGGGTGGGCAATTCCTGGCCTAAAACCGGGAGCTACCCGCTAAGGACTGGTTCCGAAAAAATGGAATTGGGAATCACCCGTTAGTTACATGGATCCATCGAGGAACCAGACCGCCGGTTCGGTCCGGTTCCGAGGTTCCGAGGTGGATCCATAGAATCGGTCTCACTAATAATAATATTGTTTTCCAAATCCCACCATGAGTACTCTTCATATCAAGTAATATTTTCTTTAAATCGAACTAGCTTAATTAAGGGTACCATTTTTCTTTATTTTATTGGAAAACACTACCAAAGAAAAAAAAAAGTTTTTTTTTTCCTATTTTTGAATCATTTTAATTAAATCTAAAATATTCTTTAAGTTCCACGTTCTAAATGATTGTCATATGTAGATTGTTTTTTCCTTTATCTCATAATAATGTTCAATCTCTTACAACCTTTGCTTTCTTCGAATCTTTCTGTAGAAACAATTCCACCAATACTCCACATATTCTTGAATACAGTGTCATATGTGAGTCTGGAAAGTATCATTTGAATGAGCCATTTGTTCAGTTACTAAAAGGCAACTTACATACTTTACTAAATTCTTATAAAAGCATGGAAACCGTGAGAGGAGATGGAGCCCTAAAATTTAGGTTTGCTAATTAGTCATTTTCGGAATTTATTTTAATATTAAAAATTAATATATTATTATAATATAATCGGTCCGGTACTAGTGGGCGAATCCGCCCATGGAACCGGGAACCGGACCGGTACCCACCGGTTCCCATAAATTGAAACCAGGAACCAAACTAGTTCCCTTAAGAACCCCTGGTTCCGAGAGGTTCAGGTCCGATTCTAGGCAGTTTAGGTGGGTCCCAGTTCTTTTGCATATCCCTAGTCAAGGCTGACCTTCTCTCGAACCTAAACCGGATTGACCTGTGACATCATGACCTAGTGAAGGCCAACGACGACTTTGTCAACAGTCGTTGCAGCTTGCAACCTCACAAACCAAAATAAATGCCTACTGTGCCAACGGTCATCGTGGTACACAACTATACTAGCCAAGATCGAACTTAACTTAAGCAACGTGAACTAAACCATGACAACAACTCTAGGCATGCGAGCCCAATTTCGTTGATTCGTATGATGAAAATCCAGGAAATGGCAGCCCACGTAATATATAAGAATGGGACTTCTAATTGCCTCAATGCTCGTCGACAGCAACTAAGATGGCGGGACAGCGAATGACACCAGCTGTATGATGTCAAGTTGGCAAAATGAGGGCTGTTCGTGGTCGTGGCGCAACGAAATGAGGGGCTATGATGCTCTGGTAGGGGAACGAAGAAGAAGAAAATTGGTGAGGGTTTTGCTCTAGCTCCAAAGAAATGGGTGAAAGGCTGGTTCTATACCCACTTTCTGCTGTCTTTGGAAGTCTCCCTTGGTCAACATTCTTTACCGCGACTGCCTCGGGAGCTGGCACGTGGGGTTGAACATGGACTTTAGGTGGAAATCCTCATGCATCTTCTTGACAGCTTGCCAAAATTGCAAGTACGTGGCTTGCTTTGGCTTAACCTTCTTTGGTTAATTGCCAAGTTTTGTATGAGAAGCCGGTAGCAACTTTGTGGTTTAACGTGGTTTATGGTGGTGAATTGAAATTCACCAAGTCAACAGCTCAAAAATTGAGCAGCTGGTTTTGGGCTGATCAATTTGGCCTTTTACCTCTTCATGGGCGTGATTCCCTCTTGGGTTCAAATAAATCCACTTTGGCAAATTTTAAGAAGAAGCGGCTAGGATCCGAAGGGTATCCGGCGTGCGTTGTAGTGGTGTCATGATGGTGGTGGCTAGCTGATGTGGTGGATTGGTGCGATGGTGTCATGATACGGTGATGATGGCCTAGTATCCTAAGAGTGCTTGGTTTTACTGGTGTCATGATACGGTGATGATGGCCTAGTATCCTAAGAGTGCTTGGTTTTACTCTGCGAGGATCCATATGTCACATTAGTATCAATTGCCTCAAGATTATGAAATTCGATTAATGCAATTATATGGTAAAACATTCCTCACGTATGCATGTTGCTCTATGATAATTACTATCCTCTCATGCAGGGCACTTTCACTTGGGAAGAGAACACTCGTATGCATTTCTTGCTTGCATTGAGTAATTCATTGTGTTTGTAACTCCGTAACGTGAGCCGTTTGGCTGTGCCCTCACAATAATGTCCTCATGTTTGTTTTATTCCTTTGCTGATGGCCTAGAGCCTAAAGCTATTTTGTAAATGATGTGCTCTTAAAGATTGCACTATGAATTCTTGCAAAGGTTGAAGGTATCAAGGCCTTCTACTTGATATTGATATCTAACTAGGACAAGGATTGATATGAGAAGAGTCAATGTAATTTACAACTCAGGGCAAAGAATGCTCATACTCATCTCGATCTAGTAGCTGGATACACCATGCTCACGACAAAAACTTACTGGATTTCCAGCGAAAAAATCATAAAGCTTCTTTTGAAAGTGAAGCCTTCTGCACTTGCACGGTTTTAGTCACAGAGGAGTATCGAAAATTGAAATGAAAACCATCAGCGTTAAAGTGGCTTTGCTACAATGGCTAAGGCCGTGGACCTGCTTTTGCAGACAAGGAAATGGACAATAGAGACAGCTGAACTTCGAGTCAATCCTTTTGCTGTACAGGTTCCTTTATCCGTGTTCAATCGATCATATCAGCCATGATATCCACACGTGAGCTTAGCTCAAAGAACAGTCTCCGAGACGCTTCCACGCTACTATGATTATGTGAGAAAACAAAGAGTAGAAAGTGTGACAAGAGGCAGGCTCTCCAGGCAATCCTGCTGCATTAAGTTAAACACGCAAAAACAACAGAAAAATGCGTTCCCAAATCAGTAATTGAACAGATAAAAAGGGCAAGAAATGTGCATCCGTCGAGAGGCAACCCTATTGGTCTGGAAAGTAAACCAACTGATGCAGTAGAAATGACAACAGAAAGTTACATCATTTGGGCCTGACTGTGACAAGGTTGGTGTCGCTCAAGACATCTACGTGGTTTGGCATTGGGAATGTCTGTCAACGGCATTCCTGTTCACCCATCAGCAGAGGCTTTTCTGAAAATCCCTCACAGTGCTAAGGAAAAGATACTGCAAGTAATTTTCATACGCTTGCTGCCGTGTTGCTTAGTTAGCAAGAAGCAATGCAAATAAATTATATGCCATGTAGGAAGAAGAGCAAATAACCCAGATATGTAATATACCTGCGATGATAGCCACAAATATTCCTGGCTATTAATTCAAAGTACCTCAAGTACCAGCAACTTCCACGCATGCATCTTCTTTGAAGTAACTACTTGGAGTGGACACGGCACGGCTCGATGAAACTCGTCAAGTTTTTTTTCTACAATTTATCTTAAATTAATACATTTATGATAAAATTACAATCTGTTAGTTTCAGTTTAATTTTACTATTAAAATTGATGAGGTTGATGATATGCAGCAATTTTTTTTTGTCTAAAATACTCGGCAATTTATTGGTATAGTAGTTTAATATTTTACTCTCTATTTGATATAGTGTATCAGTTTTATAGTATTAATTCAATTTAACAGAGATTATATTTGTCACAAATGTACTAGTTTGAGATTTTTGACAATCAAACAAATTAATTTGTGATAAAACTATCATGAATATATCGCTTTGAGGTTTTTGTTGTAATTTTGGATAAATTTATCAAAAGCATACCAATTTGCAATTTTTGGTGGTCAAAAAATTAATTTGAGGTATATTTATCACATACATACCAATTTAGGATTTTTCGTAATATTAACCAAAAAATACATGTGTTACTTGTATGGCATTATTCTTTCCCCCGCTCGAAGTGGGCCTCGACCGTACCCAGCACTCTCTCCTGACCGAAAAGATTCATTTAAATTGCTAATGTTGGAAATTGGATCGAATTCATGCCCTTTGGCACCCAAAAAGAGACGGAAATAATCAATCATGCACAAAATACTGGCTCATTCAAATCTTTCCAAAAGAAAATAAAAATAAAAGGACGAGCGGATTCAAGTTTTGTACCGCACTTCTTTTTTATCGAACACACCTTACACTTTGCCCATTAGAGAACTTCCTGTGATACTAAATTTTTTCAAGACAACAGCAAGTTGCCACGGCCCAGAGGATGGTGGCTAAAGGAGAAACATGCTCCCATAGGTTAAAACCACTTCGATATCTTCGTGGACCGAACACAAATCGCGTAGGCGACCCTGAGAATACACGAATTACATGTAGAAACAAACCACAAACTCCTCATTGACAGACCCGTTAAAGTTTAGCCACCCTCTGTAGTCCATTCCTCCGGATTAGGAATTGCTTGAGGACTCATCAATGACAAAACCTCGGTGGTTGTTCCGCAGCAACTGGCCATACTTGTCGTCGTTGCATAAACGAAGAATGGGACCCGATATATAAAATATTGCTGGAATAAATGGACCCAGATGTACCACAGAAAATGCGATTGGTGCTCCACGGTAATGATGTGCCCCGGCATTTAACCAAAGAGCTTCGAAAAAACCACGCAGTAAATCCAGTCCAGTTTTCAAGGTCTAGACCATAAGAAAGTCCCATCATGAGTCTGCTAGTCTCAACCGCGGAACGATATTCATCGATTGCAACTCCTGACAATAAATTGCACGTCACCGACAAGCAGGAGATATAAAAATTGCGAAAACACTGTCAAATATAAATTCACTTCAACCATGTACAGGATGGAACCAAAGCCCAAGGAAGGAACGATGAAATTTCAGCTGCAAGTGCAGTTGTTTTGGGTAGGAAGAGTTCATACCTGGATTAAAAGCTTGCAAGCATATGGCAATTTCATAGTTGAAATGTTGTCCCCATTCTTACATGAAGAACATATTCCTGTTTTAAGCTTATAATTGTAATATCCTAACAAACCACAAGCTCTGCAGACCTGCCAAGGAACGAAAACTCGAAATGTCGATGATCGCTTTCAGCAATAATTCATTAATGTGCGTGTCAATTAAAGATGATAAATGTTTTCAATAATTTGAATGGGAACATGTTGCAACATCCTTTCAACCAAATAGTGGAAAAATCCTAGGTGCATAATTCACCAAACCAATGCAGCGAGTTTAAAAGTAAGGCTAATTTTGAGAGGATTGGAGGTCTAGTTTCCACTGGATAGTAATTTAGAATGACTTTTGTAGCAGCTTCAGGCAACGATGAAAAAGATTGGCCTTTTCCTTAAAAATTACATATTCAATATTTTCTTACAACAAACGCAACATGACAGATAATAATGTTATACGATTCCTCGGGCTAATTCTTGCCACACTGAAACTAATCTTCACTGGGGAACAGAAATGTGATTTAATTGATACCTGAACCTCGAATGGATCACTGGATAACATCAGGCGCTCATAGATAAGCATACTTGCACCATAAGCTATTAAGCAATCACGTTCCATCTCTCCAACTCTTAACCCTGGATGAAGTTCAAAATTATTATAAATTAAGGATATTTGTTCATGCACATAATCAAATAAACAGATAATGTAGAGACCTCCATTCCTCGCTCTTCCTTCAGTTGGTTGTCTGGTTAGCATCACACGTGGACCACTGCCCCGGGCATGCATTTTATCCAAGACCTAGACAATTCAAGTTCAGAATCACTAGTTGCTAAGATCAATATAGATGGGCAATCTTCATTGACAATCAGGTAGCGCATGCAAACGCTTCTGTTCGGGGAAGAGTTTTTTTAAGAAATGGTTTTTTTCTATTTCGCTCCCGGGAACAATTTCTGAGTAAAAGAACCCGTTTGATAACGACACAAAATTTCTACTCTTGGAATAGAAAAAGAATAGAAATGCGTTTGATAACGCAACAATTTCTTTTTTGTATTTACTCATTTTTTAATCTTGCTGATGGATTGCCGCCGCCTCCGGCCGCTGGTCGCCGTCGCCGGCCCGCCAGCCGCTGCCGCCGCACCACCGCCGGCCGCCGACCGTCACCGCCGGGCGCCGCCGGCCTATCGGCCGCCAACGACCGCCCGGCGGCCGGCAGCCGGCGGTCGTTGGCGGCCGATAGGCTCGGCGGCGCCCGGCGGTGACGGTCGGGCGGTCGGCGGTCGTGGCGGCAGCGGCGGGCTGGCGGGCCGGCGCGGGCCGGCGGCGGCGATGGCGGGCAGCAGCGGCGACTGGAGGCCGGAGACGGCTGCCGGCGGGCGCCGAACGGCGACGGCTGGCGGCGACCGGCGACCGGCAACCGACGGCGGCCGGCGACCGGCAACCGACGGCGGCCGGCGACCGGCGGAGGCGGCGGCCGGCGACCGGCGGCGGCAGCGACCGGGCGCGGCGGGCGGGGCGGTGGCCGGCGACCGCCGTCGGCGGCGGCGGTGGGCGGTGGCTCCGGGCGGTTGACGGTGGTTGCGGCAAGAAAAGGAAATAAAAGAAATTTAAAAAAGAAAATCAGCTTATTTCTAGAAGTTGTTCCCGGGAACAAGAAGCAACTTTTTTTTGCTTCTCGTTTCTGTTCCCAAACCATTCCCGGGCTAAGTTTTTATTCCCGGGAACAAAAAAATAATGTGGCGTTAGCAAACAGGTTTCTGTTCTTTTTTTGTTCCGGGGAACAAAAGAACAGAAATCATGAGAAACAGAAACGTTTGCATGCGCTACCTCAGTAGAGTCCACATAATCTGACCAGACTAATGCTCATAGTTATGCGTTTTCACAGACCTTGCAGTACAAAAGTTGCTCCTCACAAAGGATGATAGACTGCTAACAATACATGGTAGAAAGGAAGATTTCACGTATAAATGTTCCCTAAACATCTAGCATTTTTTTCTCTAAAAGTAAAGTGATTAATGGGCTTGGAAGGCAAAGGAGATAGTCTCAGAAAAATAAATCTCGAGAGTTGCTCCCTCTTACTACTCCTCACTTGTTGGTGCATGTGGAAGTGTGGATTGAGGATTTGGAGGAAAAATACTCCCTTTTTAATGGATGGTCCATTGTGAATTTCTTCTAAAATTAGTAAAAGTGGAAGGGATAATTTTGTTAATGGTTTATTATTTCAATGTTTCCAATTTCACTGTCCTGCACAAAAGTAAGTTGTGCAAGAAGGCAGGGAAGATTATCAATTTGCCAGTTATCTGGCTGCCAGTATATGGTTTAAATTTAGTTACCTTAGGATTTTAGCAATGTCTATGACCAGGTAAAATGCTGAACGAAAAATTGAGGCTGAAAGATAACCAATATCCAAGTATTCTTAAGGTAATAAAGCAACTATGCCTACAAAATATTTTCGGAGTCAGAGAGAAGACATTAGATACTTCACAGCTATGGAAATTAAAGTACATAAATGAATGACAGGTACCAAAAACTAAACAATGAGAAAAAAGATTGAAGAACATCTAATTTCCTACCAAAAATTGGCATCAACTTTGAATTCATTTCAAGAAAGATATAAAAGATCATCCTATTTGAAAAGACAAAAGAAATGGAGGCTAAATCATCAAGTGAAATCTGGAAAATTTGCTATGTCAAGTGTTTCACAAGAGAGGATGTGCTACTAACGGTTCTTTTTGAAATAAAAAGGTTGCAACATATGTTTAATTGAACCGGATAATCATTATTTTGTCCAAATGCATCTGAGTGATGTCTTTCCAGTAGTAATAATAGACGACAGTAAGACTTCCCAAATAATAAGTGATCATAGCTTCTTTGTTGCCAGCAAATTGCAGCCTTTTCTCCTTATCGTGTCTGAGTAACAATAACTAATTAATCCTCTGAGAGAAAAATTACCATTTGATAGGTTATATGTTCCCAGAACCCACTAGATCAATTCATCAATGAAATGGACAGAGGTGGCAGCATATACCAATGGACTAAAAACTCACCATGTGTTTCAACTTCTGGTAATAAATTGGCCCCATGAAAATATATGCCTGCAGTGGGCAACCAGTTATACCTATAAAACCACAGCAACAATTAACATACTAGTAGACACAAATAAGCACATATATGAACACGATAATACAAGCAGCTTTTTATGCTGTCTCTTGAACATATACACAGGTCGAAACTGCTGCACACAATATGATTGGGCCATGCATAATCATGTCTATCATATCTCCTGTAACTTCACAATGCTTCGAGTGGTTTCATGCCATAAATAAACTCCAATGCTTAAAAAAATCCGTTGTACAGGCAGATTCACATCTCTTAAAACTGACATAGTTCTCTGTTCTTGGAGGAGAAGCAATTTGTTTAGATTTACATCCATCCCACAATATCATTTCTAATACAAACTTTACAGTGAGAAAGTATGAAACAGAACAAACCATACATTAAATAAATGCGAACTGTCTAGACTACAAGGATGGGCGAAGGGATACTTTCCACATACACGAGAACTACAAAGACCAATTAGATACTGTTACATTTTAGAAGCTACACTTCAATTAGTCATTTAGATCAAAGAAAACATCTTCAGTGATAAAATCCACCTTTTCTTATTTTTACCACAAATTGGTAACTTGAATGCTGCTTTTAAGGTATAAAAGGGTAAAGTGGTATGTCAAAAGTATAAAAGGGCAAGCGGCCTTTAGGGCTTTAGGGCTTATTTTATTGGTGATTACTTAATATATATATATATAGACCTTTATTGAATAATACAATACAATTTTCCTTCTACATGGTATCAAAGCCAAGAAAAAACCCTAGTGGCCAAAGCAGCCACTCGCTGCTGTCAACTGGTCACCAAAGCAGTCAACTTACACAGCCGAAGTTGACAGATTTTGTCGGAATCTCATGCTTGATCTATCATTGCGATTCTGAATCCAATGCCAACAAGCGTCATCCGGCCAAGATCCGATGTTGTCCGGTGTCGCCCAGCCAAGATCTGACACCGATTGAGCTCCTCAGTCCACTAGGAAAATTTTGGGATAGCAAAGGATGTTGTCCAACGCTCTGTTCCTATGCCTGGATTGTTGGTTCGATTGGTTGCTAGTATTGTGACAACCTTGTTAGGCTATGAGTATGAAGCAGTTTATTGATGTAGTATTTTTTGATTGTGGTGGACTATAGAACTATTGAGTTGCTTGAAGGAAAATATTGTGGTAGTTTTCTTATTATTATTGGAGAATGGTTGATCCTAAGAAGAGTAATACTGCGATGACTAAGGTGCTTTCCTCTTTTTAGTGCTAACTTTCAACGATGGAAGAAAATTGTGAAGGCGACTTTGATAGGCAGAAATCAGCATATACATTTGATGGGGCCACCCTGGATGATGCAATTTGGGATATTGTTGATGCACATATTCTTGGTTAGATGCTGAACTCTATGGAGAGTAATATAATTGATCTAATAACTCACATTGACACGGTCAAAGGACTGGGGGAGTGTTTGGGCGTATTATATTCTGGCCAAATTAACTTTTCACGATTTAAGAGCTATCACATAAGATTTACCGATCTAAGAGGAATGGCTGTTCCATTACAAAGTACTTTAAATATTTTAAGAGGATGTATGAGGAGTTAAATGCTCCTCTCTATTTTAGCCAATTTCCAGCAAATGCAGCATCAAAGAAAACAATTCTTCGGAGGTATCAATTTCAAACTATGAAACTGTTAGGTCTTAGATTCTTAGGTGAGAGCCTATTGCATCACTCATGGATACAGTTGCTCAAATTCTTCGGGAATCTTGTGAATCTTCTCAAGACAACACGTTTGTGATAGATAGTTTAGCTTTTGTGTCCTAGTCTCGAACTGGTGATGGTGGTAGAACTGGTGATGGTGGTAGGAGTGATGGAGGAAACCATGAATGACATAATGGCTGTGATGGCCACGGTGATGGCCAAGGCACAAGAATAGGGAGAGACTGAGGCATAGGAACAGCATTATGGATAGGCCCACATTTCTATTGATAGCTCAGGGACTATTCGGACTTGTCATTATTGTGGCAAACCTAGTCAGAAATTTTGCTACGAGTTACATAGGAAATCAGGGTAGCAACAACAGTTAGCAAATGCTACATTTGGTACCAATTCTTCTTCTCTGCCATAGTCTTCTAAAGGCAAGGTACTGGTTTTGTTTGATGAGAAATTTGCCTAGTACAACCAGTTTTAAATTCCACAGCCTGCTTCTTCCACTGTTACTCTGGTATAGACTAGTAATGTTGCTATATGCCTTTTAGCTGCTTCTTGCCCTTGGATCATTGATTCAGGGGCCTCCGATCACATGTCAGGTCTTTCAAGTTTATTTTCCTCTCTTACTCCATCATCACCCATTGTTACCTAAGCTAATGGTTCATCTACAGAGGTTAAGGGGGTTAGTACAGTTCATCCAACTCCTTCATTGGCATTATCCTCAATGTTTTATCTCCCACAATTTCCGTTTAACCTCATGTTTGTTAGTAAATTAACCAAAAACTTTCGGTCTTCGACGACATTCTACCCCAATTCTTGTATTTTCCAAGATCCAACTACAAAAAGGATGATTGTTAGAGGACGTGAGATAGGGAAGCTATATATGCTTGAAGATTTTCCATCCATTGCATGCTAATACTATTTCCAGATGTTAAGTTATTTTAATTAAGTTATTCTTTTATTTTCAGAGTTTTATTTCTTTTTTTACTTACATAAGGGTATTATGGTCATATACTATTTATATTTAATATAAACACAATGGGTGTAGGGTTTCTGTGACTACAGAAATGTACAGCCCCTCTTTGTTTCTTTCTTTTACATTCTTCTTCTTCTCCTCTGCTCTATCCCTTCTCTCTTCTTCTTTCTCTCTTATTATTTGCTGCAGGTTCTCTAATCAGCTTTGAGACATGGTATCACAGCAGATCTAACTACCTGATTACTTGATCCTATTGCTAGTTTGAGGGTCCCTCAGTTAACCCTACTTCTCTAGTGCGCAGCCACCTAAAGCTGCAATTTTTTTCTGTTTTCTCTTCAAGTCTTGATACATGTGAGATCATAAGATATCGGATTCAGGAAGTTCAGTTTGTGAACATAGATTATAATACTTATTGATCAGCGGATTCAAAAATCAGAGTACTCTATTGATTATGGTTGACTGGCCTTGCTAGTTTTTCGTCAAACATATAATTATTTGAATTGAGATTTCTGGTCAGATATTTTTTCTATACAGTAGTCTCTATTTATGAGTTTTCAACATCCCTTTGGTTAATTGATGAAGCCAATTACATCTGATTATACATTAGTGTTGTTGTTTTGTTTCTTGCACTGAAGTTTCAGCCTTCTTGATTAGTGGTAGATATATTTATATTGAGATTATCATCGTGAGCGATACTAAGGCTCCTACAGATAGTGTCAATGTTCAACTAACCACTATTAAATTAAATGGATCCTCCAATTACTTATTATGGGCCCAAGCTGTGAAGCTCTATATTAATGCCAAAGGGAAACTTCATTATCTTATCACAGACCCTTCTGCTGAAAATTCTAGAGACTATAGTGATTGGATGAGAGAGAATGGTATACTTCTAGTGTGGTTATGGAATAGCATGGAACCATCTATCGCTGCTAATGTCATGTTCCACACAACTGTTAAGGGATTATGGGATGATCTTATGGAGAGTTACTCACAAGACAAAAATATGTCTAGAGTTTATGAACTATATAAGAATATGAACTATATGAGAAGATCTTTAATTTAAAACAGGGAGACAAGTCTCTTGGAGAGTATTATAGTGCTTTGAAAGGTATGTGGGAAGAACTCAATCTTTATCAGTCCATACTGATCTTGAGAGACTTAAGACACAACGAGCTGAATTTCAAGTGGCCAAGTTTTTATTTGGCTTGAATGCTGACTTACAGCCTGTGAAAAATCAGCTTCTTGCTAGAGAGAGTTCCTTCTATGAATGAAGCATTCTGTCGAATTTAGCGCATTGTCCCTCCGTCTTCTACGTCATCTAAAGACAATTCAACATTTGTGGCTGGTAGTGGTGGTCGTGGTCATGGTGGATTTTCCAATAAAGGTCGTGGTTTCGGGGGAGGTCGTAGTCGTGGTGGTGGACGTAGTGGATAAAGTTCTGATCGAGATAGCTGTCACTATATATACTACGACAAATCCGGTCATATTGTTAACACTTGCTAGGCCAAGCATGGCAAGCCTGAGTGGGCTCAACGATTAGTTATTGCAAATACTGCTGTGTCTGAAGGGAGCGCTCGGAATGTCTCACAACGACATGAACCCATCTATCCCACCTAGGGTAGTTCTTCTGAGTTTATGGCTGGAGATAATATGGTTGCACAACTCATCAAGCGTGTCCAACAACTAGAGGCTTCCAATTTCTCGTCCACTACCACTCTTGCACGTATAGGTAACATGGTCTCTTTCTCTACTTTGTCTCCTAACACCTCTTGGGTCATTGACACGGGAGCTTCTAGTCATATGATGGGTAAGCAAGAACTATTTTCTTCCCACACTAACTCTAGTCCTTCGTCCAAAGTTATTTTAGCTAATGGTTCCTCAACTCAAGTGGTTGGATCAGGGACTGTTTCACTTACATCTTCCTTATCTTTGCCCTCTGTTTTACATGTTCCCCAACTTCCTTTAAATTTGTTATCTGTTAGTCAATTAACTAAAGCTCTTAGTTGTTTAGTTACATTTTACCCATCTCATTGCATTTTTCAGAACCTTCAGATAAAGAAGATGATTGGTGGAGGGCATAAACGTGATGGACTTTACTATCTAAATGGTGTCTTTACTGCTGACACCAATGGTCTAGCCGCTAGTTCTATTACCCCCCTACTATGGCATTCTTGTTTAGAGCATTTATCTTTATTTAAGTTACAACAAATAATTCCCAAGTTAAATCAATTTCTACTCTTGAGTGTGAGGCTTGTGAACTTGGGAAACATCATCGTAGATCTTTTCCTAGTCGTAATGATTCTCGTGCATCTATACTTTACTTGAACTTGTTCATTCAGACATTTGAGGACCTTCCCGTATTGCTAGTAGAAATGGTTTTAAGTACTTTGTTACTTTTGTGGATGATTATTCTCATTTAACATGGCTCTATATGCTTCATGACCGCTCTGAATTTTTACATGGTTTTTCAATTATTTCATCGTGAGGTTACTGGTCAATTTAATACATCCCTTAAAATTTTGCGAACAGATAATGTTCTAAAATATATACAGAAATCAATTTCTTTGTTTTGTTCTAATCTTGGCATTATACATCAAACAAGTTGTACTTATACCCCTCAACAGAATGGTGTTGCCGAAAGAAAGTACCGTCGCCTTCTAGAAGTTGCTCGTTCACTCTTATTTCATATGAATGTGCCAAAATCATTTTGGAGTGATGCTGTCTTTACCGCATGTTACCTCATAAATTGTATGCCTTCTACCGTCCTCAATCATCAGTCACCAATCAATGTTGTATTTCCTAACGAGCCGTTATTCTCTCTTACCCTGCGCGTCTTTGGGTGTCTGTTTTGTTCATAACTTACGTTCCGGTTCTGATAAACTATCTCCTTGTGCTACTAAATGTATTTTTCTCGGGTATTCTACAGAAGGGATATCGGTATTATGATCCTACAACTTATACCCAATATGTTAGTGTTGATGTTACTTTTTTCGAGGGCACATCATACTATTCTATCGAGGGTAAAGAGTATGTCGGCTACATAAAGCCATTTATGAGTTGAAACAGTCTCCAAGAGCATGGTTTGAAAAATTCAGTTTAGTGATTTCCATATGTGGTTTCCACTAATGTTATCTAATCATTCTATTTTTGTTCGCAAGAAGGAATCCGGCCGGGGGGGTGTCATTCGTGTGGTATATGTGGAGGTAGTGATATGACCGGCATTTCTGAGGTTAAGTCCTTTCTTCAACAGCAATTTCAAATTAAAGACTTGGGAACTCTTAAGTATCTTCCAGGTATTGAAGTTTTACAAAATAAAAAAAGTATTAATTTGTCTTAACGAAAGTATGTTCTTGATCTTTTGTCTGAGACAAGTACACTAGTTTCCAAGCCAATTGATACTCCTATGGATCCAAATCAAAAGTTTGGAGTTGATGATGGAAATGAAATTGAAGACAAGCATCAATATCGATGTCGAGTTGGGAAACTAATTTATTTTACCGTTACACGTCCCGATATTTCTTTTGATGTTGGTGTGGTGAGTCAATTTATGAAGTCACCTAAGAAGGCTCATTGGGATGCTGTATGTCGAATTCTTCAATATCTTAAAAGCTCTCCTACTAAGGGACTAATTTATAAATCTAATGATTCTTCCACTCTGGTTGGCTATTTTAATGTTGATTGGGCTAGGTCAACATATGATCGACGGTCTACAATTGGGTATTGTACCTTTATTGGTGGTAATTTAGTTACTTGGAGAAGCAAGAAACAGACTACCATTGCCAAGTCTAGTGAGGCTGAATATCGTGCTATGGTACATACTGTGGCCGAATTATTGTGATTGAAATCTTTTCTCCAAGAGCTTAGATTTTCTATTAATCAACCTATTGATATAATGTGTGATAATCAAGCAACTATTTATATTGCTGGGGATCCTGTTTTTCAAGAGCGAATTGATATGATGTGTGATAATCAAGCAGCTATTTATATTGCTGGGGATCCTGTTTTTCAAGAGCGAACTAAGCATATAAAAATTAACTGTCACTTTGTTCGTGATGCTGTGAAGCAAAAGCTGGTTGCTACTCCTTACGTTGTCTCTAGAGATCAATTTGCTGATATGTCTACCAAAGCATTATTTCATCCTACTTTGGTTGCTGGTTGTTCCAAGCTGGGCATGGGTGACCTATATGCTCCAGCTTGAGAGGGAGTGTTAAGTTATTTTAATTAAATTATTCTTTTATTTTCAGAGTTTTATTTCTTTTACTTACATAAGAGTATTATGGTCATATACAATTTATATTTAATATAAACACAATGGATATATGGTTCCCGTGACTACAGAAATCTACAGCCCCTCTTTGTTTTTTTCTTTGACATTCTCCTTCTCTTCTCTATTCCTTCTCTTCTTCTTTCTCTTACTATTTGCTGCGGCTTCTCTAATCAGCTTTGTGACACCAAACATTAGATCCTTTGTAGACTTGGTCATCCTTTGCTGCATAGTCTTCACAAGTTAGATTCTAATTTTCAATCTCTTTCTAGTTTGGAGTGTGAGTGTAAGTCATGTCAACTTAGCAAATTACATCGTGTCAGTTACCCACCTCGAGTCATTAAATGAGTGGTGTCTCCTTTTTCGTTACTTCATTATGATATTTGGGGTCCTCATCATATTGTTTACAATTGGGGTTTTAGATATATTGTTTCTTTTATTGATGACTATTCCAGAGTCACCTAGCTTTACCTAATGAAAAATCGATCAAAATTGTTTCTTATATTTTGTGCCTTTATTTCTGAAATTCATACTCAGTTTGGTGTGCATATTGAAGTTTTGCATTCTATTTGGTGTGTATGTGGAAGTTGTGCATTCTGGTAATGCTAAGGAGTTTTTCTTCTGCATATTTTTCTGACTTTATGACTCAACATGGCATGATGTATGAATCTTCCTGTTCTAATACACCACAACAAAATGGCATAGTCGGAAGGAAGAATAGGCATTTATTGAAGTCACTAGGTCCATGTTGTTTGAGATGATGGTCCCTAGAACCTTTTGGTCTCACTGTCTTCACTACATGCTATCTCATCAATCGCATGCCTTCTTTTGTTTTGTGAGATGGTATTTCATTTTCTACTTTGTTTCCCAATCAGTCATCTTTTGTCTTGCCACCCCGTATTTTTTGTTGCATTTGTTTTGTTTGTGATCATTGACCTAGAGTATCAAAATTTGATCCTAGAGCCATCAAGTGCGTGTTTCTAGCTTATTCCCATGCTCAAAAGGGATACCGTTGTTATTCTCCATCATTAAATTAGTACATTATAACTGCTAATGTTTCATTATTTGAATCTACCTCCTTATCATGATGTTCTGATCACTGATTTGAGGTGGATGAAGACTTACATGTGACCACCATTCGATCAACTACTCCAGCTATCTGCACAGGAACTACCTCCTCTCAAGGTCTATGCTCAGCGTCCTCAAGTAGCTACTGCTCCCTTCTTTCTCCCGTCACTATTATGTCATCTTCAGCTTTAGATCCACCATTAGCTAACCCTTTTCTTGTGTCTGATCTTGATTTTCCTATTGCTTATCACAAAGGCACACATGCCCATACCCGGCATTCTATTGCAAACTTTCTTTTCATAGTCTTCTGTATCTCCTATATTTTGGTCCTTTTTATCCACTATTGACCAATATCCTCTACCCAAGTCAATAGCTGAGGCATTACAAAGTTGTGGCTAGAGGAGAACTATGGAAGAAAAATTAAAGGCCTTATAGGCTAATCAAACTTGGGACTTGATACCTCTTCCTTCAAGCAAACCTACTACTAGTTGTCGATTGGTGTATGCTTTGAAAGTCAATCTCGATGGTTTTCTTGCTCACTTAGAAGCAAGACTTGTTGGAAAAGGGTAAGTTCAGGTATATGGTGTTGATTATCTAGACACTATTGCTCCTATTGCCAAGCTTACATCTATTCGTATTTTGATTTCTCTTGCTGTCACATATAACTAGCCCTTATTTAAACTTAATGTCAAGAATGCTTTCTTGCATGATACTTTTCATGAGGAGGTGTATGTGGAGCAACCTCGAGAGTTTGTTACTTGAGGGGAGTCTCGGGGATTGGTTTGCAAGTTAAAAAAGTCAATGAATGGTTTGAAGCAATCCCCACAGGCATGGTTTGGAAGATTTTCTGAGGCCATGCTCTCTTCAGCAAGAGTTTCAGACAAAGGACTTGGGAAGTATTTCCTAGGAATTGACGTAGCACACTCACATTAAGGCATTATTCCATCACAGCAAAAATATGTCCTGATTTTGCTCACTGAGGCAGGCATGTTGGGATCAAAGTCTCTCGATTCACCTATAGAACAAGAGTTGAGATTGGTTGCTAAGGGAGGAGAGATTCTTGAGATTTAGAAGGCCGGTAGGTAAACTGAATTATCTCATGGTTACTCAGCCTGAAATTGCCTTTCTAGCTAGTGTGGTAAGCTCAAATCTATCTTCACCTCGCATCTCACCGAGATGTAGTTATTCGAATTTTGAAGTACTTGAAGAAGACCAGAGGAAAATGTATTCATTTTCCGGAACCACAGTCACAGTGGAGTTGAAGGATTATCTTATGCTGATTGGGCAGGATCTCCAAATGATAGGAGATCAATTACTGGCTACTATACCTTGGTTGGATGAAATCTAGTGTCATGGAAGAGTGAGAAACAGTGTTGTTGCCCATTCAAGTGCTAGGTCAGAATACAGAACCATAGCACAAGTGACATGTGAATTAGTATAGATTCAATAGCTATCGATAGAGTTAGGCTTTAAAGCTTCAATTCCTATGTCTCTAAGGTGTGATAATAAGGCAGCAATATATATAGCATCCATCCCTATGTTTCATGAGAGAACAAATCACATCAAGGTTGACTGTCATTTTATTTGAGAGAAGATGCATAGTGGAGTGATTCTTCCCAATCATATTAGGATCGGTGAACAACTTGCACATCTTTACTAAACCTCTGGGTAATGGGTGGATTAAATATATTTGTAACAAGCTGGGCACAATTAATATCTAAGCTCCAGCTTGAGGGAGAGTGTTAGAGGTATAAAAGGATAGAGGTATAAAAGGGCAAAGTGATCTTTAGGGCTTTAGGACTTATTTTATTCGTGGTTACTTAATGTATATATAGACTTATTGAATAATACAACCCAATTTTCTCTTTACAGCTGAATACCAAACTCTTCTTCCCAAGAGAAGATCTTTTTGTATGCGTGGACAGTTCAGTCCTGCATTTCACCTCCATATATAGAGGACAGCCTTTCAAATGCTTACTGCTGTCCTGGATATTGTAGATCATTTATCTCACACTAATTTTTTTATAATTCCTACCGATCACTTCTGCTTTCAACAGATTTCCCCTTGGTGTCCAAAAAAATCTTCGTGCAGATGCGGACTGGGATCTTTTGACAATCAATCAATTTGCAAATTGATCCTTGCACATAATATGGTAAATTCTATTCAACTATCTAATACGTATATGAAATGCTTTGTTCTAATTATTCAAGCATAACTGCTTAACTAACATAATAGTTTCATTCTAATAAAAAGAATATAATAGTTTCGTAACATCAGAGAGAAGCACAAAAAACTTGTGCTAGGACAAAGAGAAAGAACCGAGCAAAAATATAGAGACATTGATGCATCGAAGTTCAGTGAGAAAAGCTTAACAGCAATTGAAGAATTACCTGAATAGAGAAAATCCTTTCCATTGTAGCTGAAGCCATGCTTGACCAGGGTTTCACTATTTAAAGCATAAGTAAGTATGTACTCCCATTTAAGTTTGCTAGAAAGGAGAAATGCTCTAGTAGAGAGAGAAAACCTTATAGCCTCAACCCTGTCTGCATGACCACTGGGTTCACCAAAAGCACTACCATAATGAAACCTTCCACATGAAACTCCAGCTTTACCACCAAGAAGCTCAATCATTTTACCTACCGTCATACGACTATCAAAAAGAAGCATAAAGTCAATGAGTTTTAACAAAAGACTGAAAGAGTGACAATGCAAACCTAAAAAGAAAAAAATGAAAAAAGATCAGGATGATGAAGATAGACTACGATCAGACAATTTAGTTTCACTTAAAAAAGAACATTATCCGTCTCAAGAAACATCAAAACAACAACATGCTCCTTTCCCACCAAAAAAAAAAAAAAAAAAATCCTTTGGAGTGAGGTGGGGCGCCCGGGGCCGGGGGGGGGCGCAGCGGCTGGGGACGGAGGAAAGATCATTCTCATTTCAGTCTCAAAAATGAAAATTATGCTAGTTCATGACTACTTCCCTTTCCGCTGTTCTACCCAAAGGGAAGCTCCCATTTATCACTTATAACTGTACCATAGAACAAGAGGTTTTTAAATTTGTCTATAACTTTCAATGACAATTCACAATCCATTTAAGTCCATTATTTGGAGCATGGTTAACATGGTACAAACTAAGTACCATGGATAATAGGCCATACTGCTAAAGCACTATAACTGCCTCATTTAAACAACAGCAAGCAAGATTAAATCAGAAGAAAAGATTAAATTTGAACCAATATGTTGAGAATATCAAGAATTGTGTGCAGTTGAAGGGTTAGCGTGACCAAGCATGGAAAAGCTAGGATATATGCATATGATGAAACAAGTACTGCAGTAATGCAGCAAAGAACTGTCATGTAAGCTCATAATCCACCATGCAAGGAAGGAGGTGGCCTGCAGGCATGAAAAGGCTCCTATAAGGAAAGATGAGAAGAATTCCCATTATTGTCACTGAAAGCCATTCTCAAAAGGCATGTTCACACCTTTTTTCTGCATGTTCATGCCATTTATCAACATAAGCGACTCACTTGAGAAAAAAAAAAAAAGCAATTCAACTTAAAACGTTTTACAACAAGCTTTCATTCATAAAGCTGTAACTTCCCTACTAAGTTAAGAATTTCATCAGGCTGATATCATGCCATGCAATGCTAGCGATGCAAGGTGGAACCAAGGAGTTTACCTTGGAAAACCATGAGGATTCATAATTAAATCAGGGCAAATCCCACGTTCAGAAAACGGAAAGTCTTCTTGCTGAACAATGGTACCACAAACTCCTTTCTGCCCATGTCTGCTGCTAAATTTGTCTCCAACCTAAGCATCCATTCAGAGAAGTAAATTGCAAATCAAGAATTTTTACAGTCAAACAGCATTTGTTATGCCCACCTCAGGTCGACGAGTGTGCCGAATCATGAATTTAATTGATAAGTTGTAGTTCTTATCTGAACTCAGAGTCACTCTATCCACCACGCAGGACTCCCCTTCAGCTCCTTTAAATGTTTGTCGGCTAGGCTTATAGTCGCTGGACAATACATGAAAAAGAGGAGTCATAAGTAAATGGAAGACACAACTACTTCATACTTTCCCCATATACTAAAACTCACCTATCTTTCAGCCCACCCGATTTTGGATTTCCCTTTGTTATGATAGGAGATTCCTTGTTAATGTAAACATCATTTGGCCTAATAATTTCCCCAGGTGCAGCAATGCCATCGTTGTCCAATATCTAAACAAGCCAGATAAATGAAGCAACAAAAAAGATCAGCAGATATCATGCAACTTCACTCATAATGACTAATGTTCTTCCATAAGATAATCATATGATAAGTCATAATTTGTGGGCATGCTGCATCAAGAAGATACATTTGATTAGAACTTTTTACAGAATCATAAAGAAACTGCAACAAACAGAAAGGTTCGGAAAATGAACATAACCTCACAGTTCTAACTTCTTGTACATTCAAATACGTCCAAAGGTTAGAACTTTAAAATCTATGGAACACCAAATCTCATTGATACAACAAAGTCAAACAAACTAAGTCAATTATAATCTAGAAGGATTATATAGAAAGCTTTATTTCCTCAACAAATTACTGGATACTAAAATTTTGAGGAGATCTGATTCATGATAAAGAGCAGAATAACAAATAATAATGCATCACCATTCTATAATTCTTGAAATGCTAAAGGTCCTGAGAGAATCTGGAATGATGAGACTTTTACATGAAAAGTTAAAAGTATAAGACAAAATAAGTACAGCTTGCCTGCATCCTTTCCCAGTCTGGATTTTCACCTTTCTTGTTTCTGTCATCTTTCCTAGGTGGCCTGAGTATTCTGTCTGATGTCCCATTTTCATACTTCTGATTGACGGCACTATACCTGGCGATTACCACACCCACCACATCAAGAAATTCAAGAAGCGAAATGAGAGACCAGAAGAATTGAACAGCATCCTTGCCAAGGGAGGAGTTGCATACTTTTTCATCACTATACAACGACCAAATCCACGATCCAAAGATGATTTATTCATGACAATTGCATCCTCTATATCATAGCCACTGTAACTCATCACTGCAACAGTCGCATTCTGCCCAGCTCCAAGCTTGTCGTATCCAGTCTAAAACCAGAGATCAAATCACACAATTCCTTGTTTACTTTTTACTAACATAACTCTGACCTTACTCACCAGTTCAATTGTTCTTGTTGTCAACAAAGGACGTTGAGGGTAGACCAACAGATACAGTAGTGTGTCCATCCGCAGTAACTGGAGAATCAAGACAGTGCAACAATCTTTAGATTAAAACAGAACCATCTCAAGGAAAACAACAGCTCATGCTAAGAGCTCATGCTATTATGCAAAATCCCTGGAGAAAAGACGCAATAATATACACCATCAACTGCATTGTTCTTCGATAGCATAAAGTAAGGGAAGATCATTGCGCACTCCACTTGAAAATGGTATTAGAGTCGGAGATCCATATTTGATATGTCGTACTCCCCTTTCACCAATTTGTGGGTTTCCCCCAATTATACATGATGGGGTTTTAGTTGGTCTCATATACATATAATAACCCTTCACTTAATGGCTTAAGCTTTTGGGTAATATGGCATTAGAGCCAGGTTCAGCCGCATATGTGGCTTCCTGTTGGTCAATTCCTTGCGTCAGTCTTAGTCTAGTTTGCATGTGAAACGGGTGTTAAAGTTGTCCCATATTGAAAGCAATGGGCATCAACAATTCTTGCACTCCCACAAATTGAGTTTCGCATGGTTAAGACCTCCTTCATCATACTAGCCTCTGCATGAAGTGCGTATAAAATGAAAACTGAACCATTGCTTAAGAAATAAACTTTCAAAGAAGATGTTTGCTGCACAACTTTAACTAGAAAGACTGAGAAATAGGCATTACAAAATAAATCAAAAGGAAGTGGTCCAGAAGGTCTTAGTGAAAACAAAGTGCACATTAGTGCATGAGTGTAGGCCCTATACTGTCAGATAAAATGACAGGTTGTAATTTTACATCTTCTACTACCTAGAAGAAAATCAATTTCCATAACTCCGCAACCCCCAACAACGTCCCCCCTCCAAAAAAAAAAAAATGTATATATACAAAAAAAAAAAAAAATCACACAGTGCTAAAGGAAAAGGGAAAGGAAACATTTAAAAAAATGCAGGTATTTTTATTAGGTGTCTTGTTATTGATCTTTAAATACTTTAGTTCCAAAATATTAATGAATAATATTCCTAAGAACAAGCAGAGTTGAAGCAGAGCCAAATAAAGGATCCACTTTTGCATGCACACATCAAGATTTCTCTGTGTCAACCACTACACGGCATCAGAAGAGAGATAAAAGTTATCCTCTAATTGACTGATGAAACAGGTGGAGAGTGCTAGGATAAGGGATAGTCAGTAATGACATGATTCAACATACAATCAAAAGAAAAATTGTGAAAAACAACAATCCATTTACTCAAGAAATACAAGTAATAGGAAGAGGAATACAGTAGATGCATACACATCTGAGAATACAAGTCTATACTAGGAAAAAGTACACTAGAAGTGTCATAATTTTGGTACAGTGCTTAGTTATGTCCCAAAACATTTCGAATGCTCATTTTAGATCCAAACTTCTAAGAGTCAACTACTTAAGTTAATCCAATGACTTGGCAATTTTTTTTTTAATAATTGACGTGTTTCTATATGGCCTTTTTAATTGATCATAGATCCCATTCGCGAAATAGGAGGGCAAATGTGACCAAACCCTGGAAACATCCTCCCAAATTTTGCCATTGCATGACGAAGTCCAAGTCACAAAATGCTGCCACCACCTCTAGACACTTCCACTTCGCCACACATAACCTTCCTCGATGCAATGCCCTTGACTCAACCAACAGTCCCATGGCCAATCAAGCATTAAACAAGTCAATAATGGAATTAAGCCACACCGCTCCACAAAATCGCGGAGACCCCAACCCACAAGCTCCTCCTCAAGCAACAAATTAAGGAAGAACACATCCTCTCTCTCAGATCTCCCTCAGAGACGCACAAATCGACTCCGTTCACAGCAAGATCACCCACCTCCGCATATTATTTTTCCTCTTCCACTTCCTCTCTCCCCTCCTCATATTCACCATCCTTCACGATGTCACTATTGCCATGTGCCGCCCATATGTCCCTCCACAACTAACCTCAAGACAAGACTATTCAAATTTGGCATTGCCAATGCCCAAGCCACCAGGTGTTGACTGGGTGTCAGGCTACCCCATTGCCAAACAATCCATTCAAATGAACATTTCGGGCTACGGGTTGGCTGGGGGAGCAATTTAAACCTAATTCCTCAATTTGCAGCAATTTGTATTGTTAAACAGCATCAATTGGTTCGTGTATTAAAGAATGATTTCTACAGCAAGCCACATAGTATTATTTATTGTTGAAATAATGCCAAGTGAGCTTTTTCAGTGGGCCAAGTGATCAATGTAACTCAAATGATCAAATTCCTTGAGCATTAAAGGAGAGATCCCACAGTCCCACAGTTGGGACATTAAACTAAGCAGCGTATTAAGTTTTGGCACTTTGAATATACTTTTCCCATGTATACTTTATTTGTAAATATAGGTCTAAACTAATCATATTTTGTTAGGCTTCATTTTGAGGAAATGAACAAAAATTCATTAAAAGTACAACCATTTAATTGATCTAATAAAATGCAAAAGTTCAAATTCAAAGTTTGGGAGGAGATAAAGATATTCAGAGCAAGAAAAAACAACATAGGAACCAATACAATCAAATTTGAATGGCATAAGGCCAAATGGCAAAATAAAGGCCACAAATTTAAAGTAAAGCAGGAGAGTTGCCTGATTATATGCAATATTCCCCATCGCCTGCTTCCCCATTGCACACTATTAAACATCAGAAGTGCTAGAGTGAGATGAAGTTTGAATGTTCCACAAATCACAGCAAGATTATCATCTGTCAAAGGAGTCCATCAAGAACTTCCAACAAACCTGGTATGTATTTCGAGGTGACTGGTTATGATGAGGAAAAGGAATCAACCCAGCACAAACACCTAAGATGGTGAATGGCTCTATCTCAATATGAGTTGTCTCTGGAGTAGCATCTTGTTCATACAAAGCTATCTACACATATATGCTCACTTAATCACTATCGTAGCAGTAAAAATAACTCCAAACATACAATGGACTAATCAAATAGAACCAAACCAAAGCATTATTCTCCTCATTGACGTCCAGATATTCAACCAACCCTTCTCGCAGAAAATCATCAAAAGTGCGTGCTCCATCCTGAAAAGTGAAGCCAGAAAAGGCAAGGGCATGTGTTATAAGGACATTAAGGGGAAAAAAAAAGTACAGTACAGTCAGAGGACATAAAATGTGTGTACCAATAATCCCTTCATATGATGCTCTTTGATCCTTGATATGCCTTTGTCAGCTATAACAAGTGGACGACAGACCCGGCCACCATCGGAAGCAATGTAAACACAACACTGATAAATTTTCTTCAACAGTCAGATGCCACGCTAATAGCTGGAGAACTATTTATTAATAACGTTGGCAACACTCATCAAAATTGGCAATAATTGTTCTGCCATCGTGGTGACTGCCACTGTTCCCACATAAGGTACCAAGTATATTGGACATCCATAAGGTGATGATAGACTATACTTTTATTTGTCCCTATGCAGGCAAGCTTGAAACATATTGTCATTTAGGCTATGAAGCAAATCATTTGCTCCGGATGGTTTCACGTCTAAGATGCAAACTAAATGCATACACAAGCATACAGTGATAAAATTCACCTTGCAATACCACACTGAAGTCACTCAGTCTCTGCAATATCTTTTAGTTCTTTCATAAAATACCATTCCTGCCATGTTCAAGACTTTTTTTTTTGGGGGGGGGGGGCCAAATGAACAAAAAAAGAAACAGTACACATTCTTATAGCTAAACAAAGAGAGATAAGCTCGCTTTCTCATGCTCGTGATTTTAAACTCATCTCTCAAGAATTCCCTTCATTTATATTCCACAAATTGATGTAACAGGTTAATAATATCTCAGCCAATCTTAGTTGATGTATCTAAACTCAGACAGGCCAAAGAACCAGTAGGGTTCTGATTTATGGGTCAAACAGTTGATCCAACTGAGCAAAACCCTCCTAATTGATTAGTTTTTCTAGATGAGCCCCAAACTGGAAGTTGGAAATTTTGCTGACTTTCCCAAATTGTTGTATGATTCTAACATCATTCCTAACTCTGATGATGTGTAGGTGTGGAAGCTGTCTTAAAGGTTTTAAACAAAAAGAGTGGTCTCAGATGTAGAAAATCTTCTGTAAGATCATTCTTCGTAATGATAGAGGAGATTAATGATTCTGGTAGTCAATACGATAGCTTTTCATCAGAATGCAATTAGTAAAGCAAAAGGTCCACCTCAGGTTGCTTAATTTGTCTGGGAAGCTTCTTGAGACTGTACGCTTACTTTGTACCGTGAAATTAATTAAGGAACTGCTGGAAATCAATTTTCGTTTTGTTCAATTCAAATGGCATGGCAATTCTCCGTTTAATGAATGTTCCATTTGCACCAATAAGGAAAAACTTAGAAGTCAGATATTTTTTTCCAGTTGCAACTGCCCAAATAGATCAACAATGGCCTTGGAGGAAAATCATGTTTGCGCAAAGGGAAAATATTCTCACCATTCTTCATCCATCCCTTTTGGGAAGGATTTCTTGACAAATAAATCCTCATAAGGATATATAAAGGAACTTTATATTGCTGAGGGGAGGTTGTCGGGGGGTTAAGAAGTAGGGAATGGTAGCATGCCCAAGAATGATCATCGAGTATAAGTCCAGATGCAACCCATTAGGCCTAGTTCGTGTTTTTGGGTCATATTGTGTTGTGTCATAGCCGTATTGTGTCAAATTTCAGGTCTAACCCAAACACAATAAGTTTATTAAACGCATCATTTTCTTAAAACCCAAGCATGACCATTTACCAAACGGGTTACACAACAAGTTTAACACGTTAAAGATATAATCCCTCATACAAATGCACGAAAATGTGTTTAAACATGTCTCGCCATGTCTATACATATCTAAACGTGTCATATTGACCCGAGTGACAGATAAACCTGTCCATCAAATGTGTCCATGCATGAAATGAATGGGTTGAAAAGGTCAACCTACAGACAACATAATAACCAAGTCAACTTGTCTATATACAAACAAAATACATATTATTTGTATATAGACAAGTTGACTCGTTTATGATAAGAGAATGTTTCAGCTCAACTCATGCACGTCAAATCACCAGTTGTGTATACCAATCGTGTAAAAAATTGCTAGCCCTATAACCAATAGAAAGGCTAAGTCTTTTTATCTGGACCGATAATATTGCTACCTAGATAAAACTCGCTTAAGTATAGGGGAAAGGAGAAAGAAACATTTACCTGCTTTTCATTGACAAAGACACTAACAAACTCGCCTATTCGGCCAATTCTTCGTAACTTTCTCATAGTGTTTGCAAATCTCTGAAAAAAAAAAAATCGCAAACCAAAAGGTTGTGTCATGTACATTTATGTTCACAAACTACAACACTTTTAGAGTGAGGAAACCATGGGGTACCTGTGGTCTCCTATGCTTGCCCAGAATGAGCCCATTAAAAATAATCAAAAATGAATTGGGTGTATGCAGCTCTTCACCAGATAGTAGTTCCAAGTCTTCGACACCCAAACAGTAGCACTACAGAGTCATCAAGAATGTCAATATTATTGTCTAAAGAACACTAAAATGCCACCAAGCTAGCTATGTAAATGAAGATAAAAAGAGAATCTCGGGGCCAAATAGAGGCGACCTCATTAGTTCATATCTGGCTGGTTAAATCAACTTATAGTGTTTACAAACAGAACCACTTTTTAAGTTTTCTGTTTAAGAGAAATCATCTAGCATGTATCTTGCCTTTTCTTAAACACCAAGCTCTATCCCATAGGTGCAGTGCCCTTGTTGGAAATGGAAATCCAAAGAGTAAGATTCACATACTTACCAGACATTCTATTCTTCACTAAATCTGGGCCAAACAATTTGCACACAGATCTTTCTTTCCAAGAGCTCAAGCAATTAGAGAAGGTACCATTAACAAGTAGAGAATATATTTGGAGGTCATAATACTACAGTAGTATGTAAGCAGGGTCCTCTATGCAAATAGAAACTGGAATAACGATGTTGAGGAGCAGGTGCACAATACCAGCAAAAACAAGAGCAAAATTCGCATAAGACAAGTGCCAAGATTTTAACACTTGACCTCAGAATGGTCACCATGTTAATTGACCATTTTTGTGATAGTTTAAACAAGGCAAAAGGGCATAATCAATGGTAAAGGAATTGATAACAAATCTCACATATATGATAGGCATATTCCTTAACACAACTATACATCACAAATTTGCCATGTAGATATCAAACGTGACTTGTGGATTAAAAGGGTCAACAGTCCATGGCTATACACCGACGTTAAGAGACCCCTATTGACTCAACAAAGCCATAAATATGTGCAATACAAATGACCTATCCCCGCCATACATCCAAAATACTTATGAGATACCCACCACAATCTTGATGATGTGGTGGCAGACATGCAATCATTACTGCCTCTATTTTTATCAAACGGGTGCATAAGAATGAAACACTGGTCAATAGTGAATCTACGTCCATTAAAGAATATGTACCCACAGAATAAAGCTTTAATATCCAGGAGCCTTATCATCTCTTTAAATCATAAATCCATTGTTTTAGACAGCAACTGCTACGTCAGCATAAAAAAAGAAACAGACTGAAATCACAATATTTCAGAGCGTAGAATTTATCATAGTGCATTAACACGCTATACGCAAGAAAATTAAATGAGAAAAAATAATGTCTCTGGTATTACCAAAGCTATTAGTGGACCCTCCTCTTGATCAGTGGTAACATGAGTCATCAAAGCCAAATTCTTTACTAGACCGCAAGCCTCGCCCTCTGGCGTGTCACATGGGCAGAGCATTCCCCACTACAACCAAAGAGAGGAATTTAAGGATTGACTAGAAGGCATTTAAATAGCTATTATGAGCAGTGCAAACTAAATAGCTAAGAACTACACAAGATCACAATTTGGAAGTTATCCAGGAAATCAAACATTTCGAGCACCTGGCTTGGCTGCAAAGCCCTCGGTCCACTAACTTTCCTTGACTTCTCAAACTGAGGTGAGATTCGGGTCACATGGCCCAATGTCCCTATAAAGGAAAGCCGAGCCAGCACCTTCAAACATAAAAGTTACTAATTAACACCAAACAGAATTAAAGAAACAAAAGTATACGAGGAGAAGGGACAAACCTGTGTCATGCCCTTCCTGTGCATCCTGAAACGTTTGACATCCCAATTTCCCGTCGAAAGGGCCCTTTCTAAGCCCTGAGTTATAATATCCTTGACTAATAACTGTTAAGAGAAATGTTGCACATTGTTGGAAACAGTAAACAGCTAATCTTAGTATTGTGGATTCTTCATCTACTACATCATCTTAATTGCTTGATGCACTCTTTAGTATGTGTAAGCCTAGGGGTTGACAACTAACTAGTGCACCTTCATATTTATTTTTACCAAAAAAAGGTGCTACAGATAGATAGTACAAATTCATTCTGGCCCACATTAGAACCTTCAAGTTTCTCATGGGCAAAAAAGAAGGAAATAATCCATCCTTAAAATTGCAATTATTAGTTCTCCATCTCAGAGTAGTTACAAATGTGTTTTGAATTGAACAATGAAATCAAGCTAACTTGCACTGAAAACAGGCCAGTGGGAACAATGCACGATCACAATTTGACTTGGTGAAAACAATGAAATTGTGAGTCAATTAGCAAGTTCTGCTCCTGCCTTTTTTATAAACTCGACTGTTAATATCTTTGGGCTGATTTGAAGAGTCATGAGTATTAAAAAGATAGGCCCAATAGACTCAAATGAAATGGTTTGTTTCCTTGGGGATGTAAGGCTACCACCAATTTTCAGGGGAAAAAAGAAAGAATAAAGAAACACATAATAAACAGATCTCATCCTGAACATTGAAGAAGACTGTACTTTTCAAATTTCTCATGAATACTCTTGGAAAGAGAAAAAGGAAGCTCATGGAGAGAAGTGACCCGAAACACCAACAACAATGGATGAACTTGCATTTGTCGCGAATGGAGTCTCAATGTACCCATAATTTTGACAGCCAAGTGGCATGTCCATCAACTCTCCCCATCACCCCCCCCAACAAAAAAAATAAAAAAATAAAAAAAGCGGGCTCTCTCTCTCTCTCTCTCTCTCTCAATGGGACTAAATAGTCAGGCATCTTCAACTGAAGAAACTTGTTATTACCTTTTTGGAGCCAAATATAAAGAATCTGGATATTTAATCTTCATTGTTATGATTAACTTTCAAACATGTTGCTCAAATAACTCTGTATTTTCTTGCTTTTATATATCTTTAATGCATTTCTTTTACAAGTAAATGAGAATGTTAGAAATTTCTTTTATCCAATATTTGGTCAAGTAACCTCTCTTTATTGCTTAAGTAAACATAATACGGGTTTTAGCACATTTTGATGAGGATGGAGAGCAATGTCTAGCCCAGAATTTTCCAGGACTATTCCAGTGAGTCCCCTTGCCACAGATCGACTTTAGGAAGCAGAAAAGGTAAATCCAAGTAGAATTGTTTGGTGCCAAGTGGAAGTGCAGTAATGTACGCAGCTTTGAGAGGACAACCTCTTCTTCAACCTCCCCGTGAGGAAGTCAGGAATCAAGGTAAATAGCCTTTCTTCTTTTCGAGCTAGCATTTTTATGATTAACTTTCAAACATGTTGCTTAAATAACTATGTATTTTCTTGCTTTTATATATCTTTAATATGTTTCTTTTACCAGTTAATGGGATCATTAGAAATTTCTTTCATCCAATATTTAGTAAATTGTATTTATGGGAGTAAACAGACTCTCTTTATTGCTTGATTAAGCATCATACAGCTTAGCACATTTTTATGAGCGTTATGAGCATACAATAGTTTGAATTTATTTCACATAGTTTATAAAATCATAAAATTTTAACAATCTGGTTCTACAAGCACCATGTGATCTTACATTAGAAAGCGATTTTGACTACCTCCATCTATTGAAGTAGACATTTTAGGCCATCGTAAAAAGTTAGCATGCCAATATTCACAACATGTATGAACCAAGTGAATAACTCATGATATTGAAATGACGATAGAAACTAACATCAAGAGTAGCAGATTCTTCCAACACATTTCCTAAACAAGTCAAGATGTTGGTCAGATGGAAAGTGTGAGGTATACCAAGCACGTGCATCTCGAACTATGATGTTGCGAGGAAAATATTAAGTGGTTTCTGTAGGAAAAGAAGTGCTTACCATAGATAAGTCAAGCTGGCTTGATCTGCTGCGCTTTGATAAAACATTATCTGCCTGCTTTTGGACCTCGCTAATCATAGTCTTAAATAAGTCCTGCAGCAAGTTGCCAAATAAGAAGGTAAATGAAGCGGTATACACATCCTTAAAGCAATAATACTTTTTCTATTGTGTAATCATGAAAAGAAATACTTGAGCACATACCTCAAAAAGCAGAGAAATTAACTGGCCAGATAGCTCCAACCGCTTGTTCCCCACGTAGTCCTAATAAAGATAAGCAGTGTTTACACATTTTATTTCATCATCCTTTTTTTTTTTTTTTTTTTTTTTTTTTTTTTTGGTTGGGAAGGGGAGGGGGGAGGGGGGGGCAAACAAGCCACTGAATTTTTTAAATGTATATTCGCAAGCTTTGATACTTAGCACGATATGGTTAAAAAGGGTGAAATCACTACCATGGCCAGCATTGCTTGAAAGTAGAAGAGTATACGGAATGGAGTAACTCAGGATTCAGTGGTTTCAATAAAACCCCATATAAATATTCCTCTCGGTCCAGTCTCAGAACCTTATTGGGTGCACAATATGGGAAGGATGAATAATCTACAGACACAAGGAAGTCTCAGGACCTGTAAGGCCATCATTTTGTAATTCCACACAATCATAAAGTCATTTGCTAAGAGGATGTGCATCAAACTGATAAAACAATACTTTAGCATCCTTCAACTGTTAAACATAGACACCATATTGGCTGAAGCAGGTTAAGACTTTTGAACCATATTGCAGATCACCCAATGGGATTGCCAAGTCTCGCTTGTTAAATGCCTGTTATTGCTCTATGGAGATGCCATTTATGAATATAAAATTTACCATATGTAAGAAAAACATTTGTGAGACATTGCAAAAATCATGAATTCCAATATAATTCTCATTTTCCACCTATATAAAGTATATCACACCCATAGGGAAGTTGTAACTATTTTAGAATACCAAGACAGATGGAGAGAGATTACTCAAAGGGCTACATCTTTACTCAACAGACTTACAGAAACACTAGATGAGAGCTCTATTTATAGAGCATTGAGAGACACTGCAAAATTTTAATTGTCTAATTTAATAATACCTACTGGCTAGATGCTAATGGTACGAATTATTACTTCGACAGAAGTTATTTAACACCAGCAATCAAGCAGCAGAATAGTTTTCCTATCCTCTTAAAATTTGTCCTTGGCCATGCTACTAAAGCATTGTTATACAGGATGAATCAAGTAACACTTCTTTTCAATGTAATTTACTCCTGTTCAAACACCTAGTTATTGCCACAAAAGAAAGAAGTTCTTCACGATAGGGTTGAGCTCATTCACCTTATCATCCATCGCATCCTTATTCAAAATTGCTTCCATCATGCGCCGTAACATCACAGCAACATATATGCACTTTGGGCGGAAGTTATTCTTGATCACCTTATGCATGACAATCACAAATAGATGAATAAATGAAAACATATACAGATAAATAAATACAAAATAAATAAATAAATAAATAAGAGTCAGCCTATGTTAATGATGTATAAGAGAAAGACAATGAAGCAAAAATTACCCGCACGTTAGCAAGAAATACATCTCGAAGAATAGACATAGCTCTGCCTTCCTGAACAAGTCATACAAAAAAGGTAAGTGCCACTCAGCAAGTGCTAATAACTACTCAGTAGTAGGACAAACTCAATAATTTGCTATAGCAAGTCCTTGAGCATGGGACAACCTTTCCAGTTGACATATTTGCATATGGCAACTTCTTCAGCTGCAGCAGAAATCAATGTGTGAGAAGATGAGAAACACTATGCCATCACCAGGAAGCAAGCCAAATATACACACAGTCAAAAAAGCAACTAAATCTCCCATCTACCTAACATACAAGAGACAACAGAAATTAGCTGTATCTAACTTTTTCAATGTCATCTAACATAATTACTGTAACTTACTGGACTGAAATACGGTAAATTAGTTACCAACAATTTGCAAGTACTAACACTATCATGCAAAAAGGATTGGGAGATATTCCAGATAACTTTAATTCTATTAGAATACCAATGAGGCTGAGCACAAGAAAGAGTTGAGAAGATTATTAACAGCTGCCCACAGGGCATAGTGGGTTATGGGTCCTAAATAAAAGTCGCCTTGATCACGTTGATTTCAGATATCTTTTAAGGAGTCCACATAGAACCTTGTACCCAGTGGCTAAAATTCTGGCAATGGCTCAAATGCAAGGCAACCTGAGTTGTTGAACTCTTGGACAAAAATCATAGGTCCCAGAGTGCATAAACAAACAATTGGCATGGTGTATTTGATAATGGAGTGGTCCCTCTTTTCTAATTAAAGCGCAGAGCCAATGGGGACTATATTACAAGCTGAAGGAACTTGTTGAACTCTTGCAGAACAGAAATGCATAGGAAACTCAAGAGCTTGAAGTTGCAAAGCTTTTCAAACCTTTCCCTCGAGGAACTCAAGAGCTTGTTGTTGTGTAAATATACTGAGGCTTGCACATTCCTGAGATTAAAGCAACTTGTGAGACAGAAAAGCCATAACCTAGAGAAGATACACAAAATCAGAAACATGTAACCAGATACAATTTCATATCCTTCCTACATGATATTAATAAGTAAACTGGATTAAGCTTATCCGCTTCCATGATGACTTCACTAAATTACCCAGGACTATAAAGGTTTTCATAATTCCATTTTCCAGGAAGATGATTATCATTGACAATTAAACATGCCATGATAGCATGAGAAAATTAATTCTTCGGAAGATCATAAAACAAGATAAGATATTACATGCGCATAATCACAAGCATTAGAGAAAATCAGTTGCTAAAAGATTCACTCTAATGCATACAGAATTGTCAGATGAAAAATGATTGATCCTAACAAGCATAAAAAATTTCCTTGACCAAACACATACCTCAATCGATTGAAGAAGTAGGGCACTATATCTAGGGTCTCTGCCGATCATCTGGACAACCTCTTGATCACTTTCCATTCCCATTGCCTTCATGACTATCATAATTGGAATATTCTGCAGAAATCTCAACACAAAAAATCAGGGACGTTCCTTTTAAGCATGTGAAAGAAACTAAAACATACGAAACCACCTTTGCAAATTGATTGAGTTGTAAGTACATCTTCCCTTTCTCCATCACCACAACTGTTTTGCTCTTTGTTGCCTCTGTGCTACTAGTTACAGATGCATTAATGCTGCAACAGGTCAAACATGGCCATAAAGAACATTACAGTCCAGACAGAATATCACAACAGTTCTAACATGGCTTGGAGTTGTGCAGAATCAGATATACGTGGAACTAGACATTTGCAAAAGAGTACCAACGTTTCCTATAATAAAATGCTACTGCAAATGAGATAAGAATAAGCAATTTAATCGCATGGTAGTACAAACTTGGTTTTTTTTTTTTTTTTTTTTTTTTTTTTTTTTTTTGGGGGGGGGGGGAGGGGGGCAATGATGAACAATCCACGAGGTTTTATATTAAGTAAAAATAACAGAAAAATCCTGACAGTAAAGAAAACTCACTTCCCCTTCTTGTCAGTATCAATAATTATCCTGTTCTTTGATAGTTGTTCTTGTATTAGTATCACCTGCAAACAATACAGTTACCATAATAATTCCATAAGATATATGCCACAGCAAATATGCAAAAACAGACGATTCAGCTAAAATGGCAAGGGAGAAGAGAAAGTTTTGCTGAAAAAACAGTGAGACACACAAAAAGATATATGCAGATCTCAGTCTCTCAAAGTACTTCATACGACTCACCTAATATATCCGATACTAGGCATCAATAATACAAATACCATATTTGATTAATATTAAATACACAATTAACAGCCATCTCATCACAATGGATATACACAAACTTGAAAGAGTGAATGCACATTACAGAAACTTGTTAGCTGAGGAGGGGAATCTCTGGCTCAAAAAGAATTACAGAAGATGTAGTGTAGGTATCGATCCCAGTTTGTTCACTAATAGCTATATTAACTGCACTTCTTGCGCAGAAACAAACTCCCCTTTAGAAGGAAGGCATTTTAAAAGTATCAACATGCATGTGAACTCAGTTAATTCATACATTCTACTACTACATACATAATTAGACTTCCTGACATCAGCAAGTGAAAGCGTGGCATAACATAATTAAAAGACATCTGAAAACCAAACCTGTGGAGTACTTTACAGAATAAGGGTGAAACAAACATGGTTTAGAAATGAGAATGCAAAGAACAATCAACGGGGCTAGAACAGTGGATTGCAGAGTGCTTCTGTCTGTACTCTACGACAGAGTGCTTTTGTCTCGTAGTTTCTATTCTTGCAGCAATTAGTCAGGAAATAATCGTTTCTTAAAAGGGTTTGTCACCATTGGTGCCTCCTAAAGGTCATTTGTTGATTGAATAGAGCCAAGGACCCTTCAACTTAATTAAGGCCATTTAGACAAAAGGACCATCACAAATAATGATATATTGAGGTGCTACCCAGAAAGCTGAACCGATCGCAGCACGTTTTGCTAAAATGCATATAGCTTCCTATTAAATTATATCCTTTGAAGCATGCGCATCAAAGATAGATGACACTACAATCTGGTACCATACCTTTTCTGTCCCTTTTATTACAAAATACCCTCCAGGATCAAGGGGGCACTCACCTGATAACAGAAACTCATCGGTGAAGAGTTAAAAGAAGCTAAGAGAAGAAGATTTTGAACTTAGCACACAAACCGAGTCTTGCAAGTTCATCTTCATCTTTCCTGAATAGAACACAGCAACAACTGCGAAGCATGATAGGCATTCTTGCAATTGTAACATCATTCTACAAAATAATTCCTCATTGGTATCGAGATTACAGAATGCCCATGAGAATAATCAAAAAGTTAAATAAAACAATCAAAGAGACCACAATTACCTTTTCTAACAAGCTATATCCTCCATGACTTCCTTTGGTGTACTCCACATCAACCAAAACTGGAGCAGCATACCTAATTGTATACAATTATAATTCTTATTTTTGATGTGGCAGGGCAGTGCAGGAGAAATCTGACTTCTTAGTCAACACAACAATTCAAAGTTGCTGAAGAAATTCAAACAATCATGCTTAGGGCATCCAGATGCTAGTTGTAAGGTGATGTCAGGGCCAAGAAGAAACTCAAATTGTCAACAACGTTTAGAACAAGATAACAGTTTGCTGTAACTATACCAATAGCAACCAAAAAAAAAAACAAAAAACAAATAGTAATAATTATCCAAAAGAACATCATATAGAGTCAACTCTAATGGGCTGATCTTTCATAGTCTTAGTATAGCTCACAAATGTCTGATGACACAATGATGTCAAATACATCCAAATATAATTCAACTATTAAAGCAAGAGTAACTCAACTAGTCCCAACTCATCTTCACCTATGCCATTAACACCATCTGAATGCCAAAGCAATTCTCTTCTTATTGCTCTTCTACCATCAGATAATAATTCAACACCCACTCTTGTAAGTCCACGACCAAATCAGAACCTATCTTCCATTCTCATCCTCAACAGCCACCATGTCCAAGTATGACGCCAAATATTCAACTCTAATATGAAAAGTACCATTGAGCAATCTATAGCATCCAATTCTAAATTTCTCCACATTCTTCTGATAAGAAAAAGCTATACACTTAAGACCAATGACCAAGAAGCATATTCGGCATTTATCGCATGCAAACACAGTATATAGCTGAACAAGATGCACCAATAAAACTCAAAGATGCACTACATACGTCTTATCAGTCAAACGGCACTTTTGAGGAGAGAGATCCTCAACAATGCCTTCCAGAGCTTCAGTTGGGTTGCCAATTCTGACATCTTTGAACCTACACGGATGGCAAGAAACACCACATCAGATTCCCTCTAAAATAAAGAGACAATGAACTTGGAAAGACATACATTAGAAGATCTGTCATGGAGAACAGAATGCACTTTTGTTACCAACTAACACGGAATTTGAATTAAAATTGCTACAGAGTGGTAATGGAAAGTAGCAAGCAGACAAAAGCAAGAACATCCTGCAATATTACAGACAAGAGCATCAAATGCCCTTTTGATGGCTGAGGGAGAAACGGATTGATGGGGGGATGTAGAAAATTGAGTGTTAGAAAATTATCTTGATGTAACAAAGAGAGAGCCAACATGGAAAAACGAAGGAGTATGTACCTGACATAAAGGTTGGGATCAACGCTCGACACGATCTTATCATTAGCATGGACGATCTTCTTTATTTCCGTGTTTGCGAAATAATTAAAAGAATCCAAGTGTTGCTTGACTAGCCCTCGCACCTGAAATCACAAGAGATAAATGACCGTCGGCAAAACTGCACCTCCCATTTCCTAAGTAGTTCCTAGACATAAGAACATCGACACAAATGACGATTACCTTCAAGAACTCGGGCACGAGCTGGAATTTGTCGACAGCTGATTTTATCGGGGCGGCTAACTTTCGATAGTCGACATCCGCGTGACTGGCATCACCAAGAAGAAACAAAGACCATTTTCAAAACTTCAAATCGCCGAGGCATTAACCATCTCTACCGATGACGCTCGTGATCAAGAATTTCGATTCGGAATCGATAAAAAAAAGTACCTTCTGTTGCGGAGGTCTTCCATGAGCTACGAAAATCGCCGGCTCACCGGCACGAGACGGCGGCGACCGCCCCAGCAGGTGCGAGCGGGCGTGCGATGAGGTCGGGGCGCTGTGGCGGCGCCGTTGGGGTGTGGTGAAGGCGCGGCTGAGCGGCGGTGGCGGCGGCGTCGGACGGCGTCGGAGTCGGTGGGGCGGCGGAATGGGGCGTCGTCGGTCGATGGGGGTTTTAGAGGGGTTTTAGGGGTAAGGCAAGAAAAACCTTAATTATACGCGTATAAAATAGATACCGTATTATTATTATTTATAATACCCGAGCAAAAGTACTTTCCTATATTAGATCTACCTTACTTTCCTATTTTACATGTATTTCACTTTCCTATTTTAAATTTATTTTATATCTTCTTTTTATCGATTAATTATATAACACGTCAATAATTATTTATAGGGCCAAAATATACAATTTCTATTTCACATTCATATCAGTAGATGTGTACTATTTTTGTGATTTTTCATTAAATAGTGTGAATTAGTAATAAAGTTTAATTAATAAATATGACATTTAAATAATCTCATAGTAGTATGTATTTGTTGTTATAATCCCATGTAGATTCACGATAACATTAGTTTGAGATTTAATGATAGAGAAGTGATTTTTTTTTTTTGCCAACCAAAAAAATTTTCATTTCCTAACAAGTCAAATCATACTTTATTATGCTTTTTTAAATTTTTTGTGCATTTTTTAGAAAGTAGGAAAAAAATTATTTCAATAATATTGTATCCTAAATAATTTTCTCAATCCAAAATGAAAAAAATATATATATCTTTCAATGAATACTAATAGTTGAAAATTTTGAATAAAAATATGATATATAAACATTTGATAAACTTCATTGTCAAAATGACATTTAAAATGAAGAAAATGCCCAGCAAGTATGAGAAAATTACATAGAAGTCGGAACTAGAGCCGAATGCAAAATTGGAATTAAAATACTCCTATTAAACTAACAATGATTATAAAATTGATTGGAAAATCCTTAAAAATAAGAATGACTTTCAATTTAGGGCTTACTCATTGCATATGCATATACGTATAAGTATGACAACGATATCATCATTGATAGTGATTGCATTCTTTGAGAAGCTAAGATGCCCTTTGTATACATTTCCTTTTGTTTTCATTTATAACCGATTTGACTTGGTTTAGTTCGATTAGGTGTTTATTAATTAAAAACATTTGATTATGCCTAGTAATAGATGTTATTTGACATCATTTCACTAAACAATATTTGTCATGTTTAATTGTCAGTTATAATTTTCTTTATTTTATAGCTCCTTAATACTTTTCACTCAAAAACTTTATAGTTAAAATAAATATGAACCAATTGAAATAAACAAGATGAATTTCCAATTAAAAAAAGGTACAATTTATCCAATACATTATTCACACATTTTTAAAGGACGGCATAAAAAAAATAAAATCTAAGTACATCATATAAGCATGTTAATTTTAGCGCGATGCATGTTAGAACTTAAACGAAGTCATATATTGGTAATTCCATACTACCATCACTTATGAGATGGGCTTAAAATTAAAAATAAAACAGCAATATCGAGACAACTTTTTTCTTATGAGTGAAATTGAAGATAACTTTAAAGAATATCCATGAATTTCATTTTCATGGAGAATAAAATGCACATGCTAAATAGAAGAGATTTGTTGTGTTTTGGCACCAAAATCTTTTTATAATATAGATTTATGGGAAAATTCCAAATAAGAGCTCGAAATAAGGGCTTGAAGTCAATCTTGTTTTAAATAAAGATTTGAAGTTGTTATATTAATCTCAAATAATGGCTTGAAATAATTATTGTCGTTTCAAATAAGGGTCTAGCTTCGCCGGATTATTGGTTGGCAAAGAATTTTGGCTAATCAAGGATGTTTTCGTCCAAATACAATTTAAATTTAAATCAAATTAAATTTAAAAATTTAAAAATAATTTATTCTTTTTTTAAAGTAGAAACTATGGCTACCACCCTATCACCGATGGAGCACTAGCAATGGCCAAGTTGGAAATAAGGCCCTCCCTAGAGGCAGGGGACGTAGGGCAAAGGTTGGAGACCCTTTCCCAGGTCAAGGTGAGGGCAAGCAACCCTCACCATGATTAGGGAGAGAGGTGTCGCCTTCTCCTATCTTAGGCTCTCGCCTTTGGTCGACATGAGTCGCCAGCCCTCATCCAAGTGCCGGCAACACCACTAGCTGTCGTCGCCACCCCTATGGCCACGGGGCAACGACCACAAATGGAGAGAGCCTCCCTCAAGTGCGTGTGCATCTTCTTCTTTTTTATTTTGTAAGTTCTATTTTTTTTTAGTTTTTAGAAACAAAAAAACATAAAAAGGAAAGAACAAAAGGGAAAAAAATTTAAAAATTAAAAGACAAAATTGCCCTTCACTAAACAATGAGTTTAGGCCCTTCTTTGAAAATGATATGCCCATTTCATGCTCTTATTTGAAACAAGATTCACTTCAAACACTTATTTAAGAAAATAAGGGTATTTTAGACCATTATTTGAAATAATGTCCACTTCAAGCTCATATTTGGAATTTTCCCTAGAATTATAGATAGATAGAATCACTTTTTTATTTATTAGGGCAAATGTCATAGTAAAATCCCAAGCTATGCCTACTTTAACATAAATACCATGAATTTTTTTGTGTCGTTGAAACTCCTAAAAACTTATCCATTGTAACACAAATACCCCAAACTTTTTGCGACAAGAAAAATCCCCGTCATGCAAGAAGTTTGAGTATATGTTTAACAATAGGCAAGTTTATGGTTTTTCTTTATTAGGGCAAATGCCACAAGAAAAAACCCTAAGCTATGATCGCTATTGACAAAAAAAAAAAAGGTGGAGATTTGCGTTGCAATGGCAAGTTTAGGAGTTTTATTTGTTAGATCAAATGCTACCAAAAGCTCCAAATCATGGCCACTTTCAATACAAAAAAAAAAAAAAAAGAAAAATGTTTGGAGGTAATTGTGTCATTAGCAAGTTTAGGAATTTTAGTGGCACAAAAAAAGTTAAGACATTTGTGTCACAATGGGCATAGTTTAGGATTTTCTATGGTTTAACCTTATTATTAAAAAATGTTAATACTCTGAAAAACCCCAAACCGATATACTTATGACAAATTTATCCAAAACTAATTTTTTAACCATGAAAAACCCCAAGATGGTACACTTGTAGCAAATTTACCCCAATTAATTACAAAAAATCTCAAATTGGTACAATTGTGACAAATTTACCCTAAATTAATTTGTTCAACTGCCACAAACTCCAAACTAGTATATTTATGACAAATATACTCTATGTTAAATTAGATTAATAACACAAAAAATCACAAAAATGATAAAATTGTAACAAACATATAGTAAAATCTCAAACTAGTACACTAGTCCACAGTCACATGTCATCCAACTTAGTAATTTGACTAGTAAAATTTAATGAAACAAACAGAGGATAAATTTGTTACAAGTATATTAATTTGGAATAAAGTTTTCAAAGGTGTAATAGTTTGGAGTTTTTGGTAGTCAAAAAATTAGTTTTGAGTAAATTTGTCACATGTGTACCGGTTTGGGGTTTTTAGAGCATTAACCCTTATTAAAAACCATAATTTTTCTACTTCAAGATAATAAATCATGTTTTTTTCCTTCAAAATTATTTATTCCATGAGAAATGTTCTTTTGCTTTTAAAAATGATAAGAAAAAAAAAACTATTTCTATAAATGTAATAAATGGCCTCTAAATCTTGAGTTAACTTAATTTTTACTTATATTTATCAAATTGATATCCTTATAGATTCGTCTTGTCCAGTACATTGTAATTGTCTAGATATAACCCATTCAAATTCAAACAATATTTAGATGGCTAATTTTATAGATAAAATTAGAAAATTCAACCCTCATTGATAGCAAAAGCTTAGTTTCTTGTAGACAAAATTATGACATAAATGAAAATGAAAAAGGTAGTCTTTTGGAAATAAATAGGGTTAATTCCCTGAAGAACCCCCAATTAGTACACTCATGACAAATTTATCACAAATTAATTTTTTGACCACTAAAAACCCCAAACGCGTATGCATTTGACAAATTTACCCCAAAATGGTACATTTATGACAAATTTACCATTTATTAGTTTCCGTTAAATTTTGCCGTCAAATTATTAAGTTGAATGACATGTGACAGTTGGATTTTACTCTTCATTTTGGTTTTTTGTAGTATTACTCCAATTTAATGGAGGATATATTTGTCACAAATGTCTTGATTAGGATTTTTGGTGGTTGAAAGTATACAAGTTTTGGGTTTTTTATGATCAGTTAAGGTAAATTTATCACAAGTCTATCAGTTTAAATTTTTTCATTATCAAAAATTATTTTTGAGTAAATTTGTTATAAATATGCCAGTTTATGATTTTTTAGGATATTAACCCAAAAAATATTTGCTAGAGCCCGACTTGCCCCCAAGTTCACCTTTTTCTCTAGGTGAAAATCCTAAAATGGAAGGGCCATTTCCCCCTAATTTTGAGAAAGTACAAATTATAAATTTAATTAAAAGACTATGTGCACTCCAAATCCTAAAGCTTATTACAAAAATACAATTAAATTCTAAAACTTTCAAAAAATACAATTAAGTCTTAAACTTGTCAAAGTGGTGCAATCGAGTCATTTTATTAATACTATGAATTTATCTAACGGAAAAGGTTGACATGACAACTTTAAATGAATTTCTCTATTCTACTTGGCATTTTTTTTTATAATTTTTTCCTTTAGATCTTAATTAAATAATATCAAAAACTAAAAAAAAAAAAAAAGCTAATATAATTTTAAAAACAAAAATTTTTGAAAAAAAAGGTAGGGACACGCCGACAATCATTGTAGCTGCCGCCCATCGCTAAAGGGGCTAGCAACCTCACTGGCCCAAAAAGGGATGGGTAGGCTGGCCTAAACTAAGTTGAGGGTGCCCAAATCTAGGCTACGTTGACTGTCATGGGGCTCGAGTGAGGCTTGGCAAACCCTCACCTAAGGCTAATGAGGCTCGCCAAGATCTAGGGTTGGTGAGGTGTCGCTGGCCCTTGCTTGTGGCTAGAAAGCCTCGCCAGCCCTAGGCGAGGTTCGTTGACCCTCGCTAGGCCCAAGCGAGGATGAGTATCACCTAGATCTAGGCGAGCCTTACCCAGGGCCAGCAAGGATGTCGGCCCCTCCGACAATGGTCCCACTAGTGAGTCCCTACCCTTTTTTTCCAATTTTTTTTTTTCAATGTTTTAGCTTTTTTAGTTTTATAATATTATTTAAATAAAAATTTTTAATAAAAAATGACATCCAGCGAGAGAAATTAATTTAAAAATGCCACATTGATGGTGTCAATAAAAGAACTCAATTGCTGCACTACTTCGACAAGTTTTAAGAGTTAATTGAACTTTTGATAATTTTAGGACTCAATTTTTTTCCTAATAAGTTTTATGATTTATAGTAACACATATCCCTTAATTATAAATTAGAATTGCCTCAATATGAAGGCCCAACAAGATGGAAATTGTTGGAATCAGGAGGGCATGGTAAGAAATGTGAAATCTTACTATGGAGACGTGGAAATAAAAAGGTAAGAAAAAACCAAAAAAGAAAGGGATAAGTATACTTTAAGTTTTCAAAGTGCATTCAAGTTTTAAAACTTAAAAAAAGTATAATTAAGTCCTAAAATTTATCATGAAAGTATAATCAAGTCCTAAAATCTTTAAAAAATGTAATTAATTCTTAAAACTTATAATGAAAAAGCAATCAATTCTTAGAAAGTGAAATCAATAGAATGATTTGATTGTACGAATTTAATAAATTTTGGGTTTGATTATATTTTTGAAATTTTTAGGACTCGATTGTTCTTTCGCAATAAGCTATAGGACTTATTTACATTTTTCAACAAGTTTGACTAAATCACACTATTATAACAAGTTTTAGAACCTTTAATATATTTATTCCAAAAAGAAAATCAAAGAAGAGAGAGATGGCAAGCGAAAAAACAAGAGAGGGGGCAAGTAGGGCACTATCCAATTGTTGGCCATGGTCGCCGAGTCCTCATTGGGCTAAGCCAATGGATTGGTGACTCTTGTCATGCTCAGATTAGACCTATCACCGCCTCTGCTTGTCGATTAGAGAGAGAGAGAGAGAGAGAGAGAGAGAGAGAGGAAGGAGGGCGGGCAATGTCAATGTACATTCAATGCAGGTTCGATGTCGACTCACCACCACACTGGTTAAGGACCACGCCACGCTCCGTAGCGAGAGATGGTAACCCACTTACGAGGGGAAGAAAAGGTAGGAATTTTAATTTAACTCTCTGAAGTATTCACGGTAGAGCTAGAGCTAACAATTGTTGACATAATCCATTAGAGGTACGAATGTCAAGCATAAAAACAGGTTTGTGTGGTATATACGGATCAATTTGTTCATGCTCATATGATAATCCATGCAATGTCGCTCTTTTAAATTATCTTTGATATACTTACAACATGTTTAGTTACACGGGCTAACGTGATATCTTTGTTCTTAGGGTGCATTAAAGCACCAACTTTAAGTGAAGTATCAATTCTCACTTCAACATTTTGTTATGGAATATGTGCATTATAAATTATAAAACTTATCGCAAAAATACAATTGAATTCTAAAATATTCAAAAAGTGCAGTTAAGTTATAAATTTTGTTAAATTGATGTAATCAAGTCCTTCCATTAATATCGCCAATTTGTCTAAAAGAAAATGTTGAAATGGCATTTTAAAATTAATATCTCTCTCCCATGAAATTTTTTTATTACTTTTCCTTTAAATCTTATTAAAATAAAAAAGCCAAAACAATTTAAGAAAACAAAATTGGAAAAAAAGAGGGTAGGGACTTGCCGATGGGCACAACTGCCGTTGCCACCCATCACCTGAGGGGCCGACAACTTGGGTGAGGGTGGCCATTAGCCCTTGCCTCCAGCCGACCATGAGCAAGGGCTAGTGTTACCCAAATTTGGGCAAGCGATGCTAACCCCAAGTGAAGGCCGACGTGGTCTAGCCTAGGCCTAGAGAGGGTACCCTCGCCTAGGGTTGGCATCACTTAGATCTAAGCACCTTCAACCCAGTTTGAGCAAAGCCTCATAGTCCTTGTCTAGGCTAGTGAGGGTCAGCCCCTCACCTAGGGCCAACAACTTTTGTTTGTCCTTCCAGCGATGGGCAACGGTGGTAGCACCCAACCATGAGTCCTTACCCCAATTTTTTTTCCATTTTTTATAATTATTTTAGCTTTTTTTAAAAAAGTAATATTATCTAAATACGATTGGAAGAGAATATTAATTAAAAATGCCACGTCAATAGTTTTTGTTATACAAATTAATGATATTAACAAAAGACTCGATTGCATAAATTTGATAGCAGACTGCGTACCAGATGAACAGCAACCACGAGCTTCACAGTTCCTAATTTGAAGACTAACTTAAAATGAATGACTTGAGAGTTTGAAAAGAGAAAAGAGGAAATCGTGAACTAGAAAAGAGAAAAAGATGGGAAGCAAACCGTGAGCGGCGGAGACCATCATTCACCGAATGAGTCGCCAACTCTGTTTGCCCCCGCCTTCACATAGAGCATCCACCTCCGAAGCTTCGCTCAGCGGGAGGACGTGGTTTGGTTAAGAAGATGAGAGAGTGGCCGGAATTTCTCAGTTGGCTTTTCCTTTTTCATCATAGAGCCACGTAACTATATATAATTAATTAAAAAAGCCATGTTAAACATTTAATAAAAAATAATCACGTAAAACTTGGAATTAGTTGGTATTAAGTCATTTTTTTTTTCAATTTGACACTAAATTGGACATAGTTGTGGCACTTTTAATGTCATCTTCCCTTAGTTTTCCTCAACCCCTTGCCACAGATATCGCCACTAACGCCTCTATTCTTGATTGATGAGCCCTCACTTTCGTTGTCCACCAGCCTAATTGAGGTTCTTCCCCGTTGTCGTCGAGCTGAAGCTTGACCTCAGCCAGTGCTCTCGAGCCTCAAATTTTGGATCTAAGTTTGTTAGAATTATTAAATATTAAACCACAAAATCTCACACAATATTAGAGTAGGAGGTCCTAAATTTAAATTTTTCCAGTTCCTCTTTGTCTCATCAATTATATATTTCCACACTTTAGGCTTAGGTTAAAGTCTAACTTACGAGTGAAAGGGAGCATTAGAGTAATTAAATAATGAACAAGACATTTATCTAATGGCTTAAACTGTTAGAATAGTTGGTAATAGTCCTATCAAAAACAAAACTCAAGTGAACCTAGGTTCGATATTTGGGGATTAGCTTGACCTCGGATTTGTGTTAATCAATGCCGAACAAGGTCGCGACAATAGTTAGATATTTGGAGGTCGATAGCCGTCCATCCATGGCCCTTCTAGGACTGAAACGCTGTTCGCTACGAGTCTTGTGCATGTTTCTTGGTTTTAAGCGCGTGAATCATTAGAAAGTTTCCATCTTTTTTGTTCTGAATAAGATCCCGACCAGTTTCTTTAAAAAAAAAAAAAAGAAAACGCAAAAAATGCACAACAAAGAAGCATTCCATAGTTACTCATTGTAATTTCAAGAGGCTGAAGGAAAAAGTTGGAAATGGGTTTCGACATAATAGCAAATATTCAGTTGAACTTAGTCAGTTTTACTCAAATTGTTAATTTCACTTAAAGGGCGACTTGTATCCTCTGACATGGACCGGTCAGAAAATAAAATAAAATAAAATAAATTAAAACCGGAAGCTTTCTTTTCTCTCTCCTTGAGAACACCATTTGCTATCAATTTAGAAGAGACAAAATACAACTTATGCATATAGTTCCTCTTGCGGGCAAAACCTTGCCAGATGGTCGATAAAATTAAAGTGAATGAGATCATGGACGGAGTGAGGGGTGATGATGTGCTCGTCGGAGAGATGCAATGAGATGGATAGATAGAAGTTGCCAAGGCTAGGAGAGATGGTGCGGCCATAGTAGATGTTTTAGGGTCCCCCACGAGAGACCAACCCAAGTGTAGACAAGCGCCGCGTCGGAAACAACCAGGGATTTTACCCCATCCATAACGTGTTGACGTAATCATGAGAGAGAGAGAGAGAGAGAGAGAGAGAGAGAGAGAGAGTCAACTTATGAATTCTAGTCACCAATAGGGTGGGTGGAGGGGGCTTAGGACCTAGCAGCTGCAATCGATGGGGCTTTTGGGGAGGGGACATGCTAGAGGCAGATTTAAGCAGCAGCCACGATGGGTAGGGGCTTTGGGGAGGTGGAGGAGATGGGATGTGGAAACAAAGAGGGAACGCAACTTCGTTGTTTTTCTCCAAGAGAGTGGGCCCTATTTGGTAACCATCCAAATAGTCTTTCGATTCTTTGTTTCGAAATCGGTTTCGCTTAGAATCGCATTTGGTAAAATTTTTATTCCTAGGAGCAGTTGGGAACAGAATCTAGAATAAAAAAAAAAGTTGATTCTTGTTAGGGAACGAATTTGAGAATCAAAATCAATAAATTTTCTTCTTCCCTTCGGCCATCTCGCGACCGCCGTCTGCCATCGCCCGCCACCGTCCGCCATCCGCCACCGCCGTCCATCGCCACCGTCCGCCGCCGGCCGCCGTCCGGCGAACTCGCGGAGGCTCGCGGACGGGCGAGGTCCGCGAGCTCGCCGGAGGCAAGCCCGGCCCGGCGAGGCTCGGCCTCACCAGATCTGGCGAGGCCTAGGCCGGCCTCGCCGGGACTGGGCAGGGGCTGGGCGAGCCTCGCGACGCCCAGCCCCACCAGTGGCCAGGCGAGGCTCGCCCAGCCCCGCCGGTGGCCTGGCAAGCCTCGCCCAACCCCGACGAGGTCGGCCTCGCCAGATCTGGCTCGGCCGAGCCTCGGTGGGGCTAGGCGAGCCTTGCCCTGCTGCCGGCGAGGCTCGGCCGACGAGGGCCGGCCTCGCCGAGGGCCGGCGACGCTCCCGGTGGAGGTCGCCGGCCCTCGTCTCGGGAGTCGCCGGTCCGGCGATCGGCAAGAAGAAGAAGAAGAACATGAGAAAAAGAAAAGAAAAAAGGAAAAAAAAGAAAAAGAAAAGAAAAAAAGGAAAAAAAAGAAAAAGAAAAGAAAAAAAGGAAAAAAAAGAAAATGAAAAAAAAAGGAAAATGAAAAGGAAAATGAAAAGAAAAAAATGAAAAAATGAAAAAAAAGAAAAGAAAACAAAGGAAAAAAGTAAAAAAATTATTTAAAAATTAAAAGAAATTGATTTGGAAGCAGAATTAATGAACACGGTATCAAACGAAATTCTATTCTAGAATCAAAAATTTTGAACGATTACCAAACGGCTTAAAATGCTTAGAATCGGTTCCGAACGAATAAAAAAGAATCGTTCGATCGAATCGGCTCCGGGAATGAGAATCGTTACCAAACGCGCCTTAAAAAACCCTTGAAAATTGAAGAGAGAAGAGAGAGAGAGTGTGTGTGTGTGTTTTAAGTTGAAGTTTAAATGTGAGCAATACCTGTTGCTTATATTTAATCCTTTTTTCAGTCAAAGGAAAGAAAAATGAAAGCTTCTGGTTACCCGTTTAAGTTTTTATTTATTTTTTAGCTAGTCCACGTCAAATGACATGTGTCATCCTTCGAGTAGAGTTGACTAGATTCACATATGTTACGTGATTTGATGACATGATAGTTACTACCTATTGTATATATATATTTTTTGGAATACAAATCTAGTCCATTTGAGTGAAGAGTATAAAGAAATGGGTGCATATCAGGTACAGGATTGCCGACATAGAAGATCTACATGAAGGGGCTCCAATCCTTGGCTGCCGCCAATGATGTGGTCGATGGCAACTTACCAAATACACCGTGGCGCTGCGAGAACGAAGATAGTAGGATAACGGGGTGGGATGAGGTGGCCAAGGGTAGACAACTGTTGAAAGTAGAAAGGAAAAAAGAATGAAGAACGAAGGTAAAAAAAAAAAGAGAGGAAAAGTTATATATAGTTCTGATTTGAAAAAATAATAATAATGTGGAACTCACACAGATTTTTAGTGACACTATTTAACAAAAAGTTAACGGAGGTTAAATTTGAGTATGAAGTGAAATTTTGGTGACTTTTAAGAGATAAGAAAGAGTTTGGTTCAAAATTTAGATTTGACTAAATTGTTCCTCTTTAAGGAATTAGGCCCACGTTTAGATGCATTTCAGGGTAAATACAATTGTACACACCATATCACACAATGTCTAGAATTAGGGGGTATTGATTTAGATGTGGTGGTTCTTGACACTATGTGAAGTATGTGTATAACTAGTAGGAAGAAAGTTTATGACAAAGGCTTTTAGCGATAGTCCGATAATCGGACATCCAACTTAGATGCATTCACTATTTTAATATGATGATACCCCCGCGTCTTGTCCGCCAATTGGAGAAAAAGTTTTTCTTCCATCGCCTCGGAGAATACTTCTGAATTTTATATCCTAGAGTTCTGACGAAGCAATTTTAGGACATACTCAAATCCTTTACAAGTTTAAATAAACACATATGAGCTTTTATCTTAAAAGAACTATTAATTTAACACGATATGAATTTGTTTAGACTCTGTTTGTTTTATAAAAAAATAAATAATTTATAAAATATTTTCCTACATATGATTGTTTGTATCGCTTAAAATAGATAGTTGATAGAAATCTTATCAGTATCCGCATATTTACATCTAAATACTTTTGTGAACAATAAAAAAATTAGTTATTTTTAAGAAATTATTTTTAAAATTATTTATTTTTCGCTTTACTGCAACCACACAAGAAAAAGAGGAAAGAGGACACATTCCCCCAGTTCCCTGCAAAAGAGGAGGAGGTCAACATCTCTCCAATAATGGCGTCTTTATTGAGTTCCGAGCCCATCCCCACGCTCCGATACGCCTTCTCCAGTCTGCTTTTTCTACGCGCTCTCCGGTATTTGTTGACCGGAAGTTCAACCTTGCTTTCTTTTTCTTTTCTTTTCGGCAAAAAGAAAATCGAAAGCAAAAAACACATACAGATATATAAATATATATGTATATATGCTTCTTTTAAACCTATGAAAATATACTTGCAATTGTATTCTATTAGTCGAATCTTTAGATTCTTGCATTAGATAAAAATCAAACTGTAAAAACACAAAAAAGTAAATAAAAAGTAAGCCCCGAATTGAACAAATTCCATTCCCTCTTTAAGCTTTACCCTATCGAGATCAAAGATTGATATGCAAGATCGACTTGTCGAGTGAGAATTAAATGTTTCTCGAATATCTCGTGCTTGAAAATGTTTTTATTCAAATTATTCATTTCGATATATATTATCATTTCATAATTTATATCTCGTTAGTCATCGTATGACGCTCTATACAGTAAGCATTCACAATGCAGATGATGAGACAAGCCCGGTCCTACAGAGGAATCGATAGAGTCGATCAGCTACAAGATAGAATAGCATACTCTAAGTAACAAAGACATGTATTCATTTTGCAAATCACTTTCGTTGAAATAACAAAGAAAAAGATTGGAGTGGAATGTGAAGTGTAGGGAGTTAAAGCGCTACGAGACAAAGACAGACCTATATAATTCAGGGAAAAAGCGAAAGGTGGCTGGCTAGCCTGTCGCGTCGTTTTATGGAAAACAGATAAAGGGGAGGAGTCAGAGGAGGAATGAGAATGTGGAGAAGCGCCTTTCTTCGCATTGGACCGAAGAGCAGATTAGACCCTGCATGAATACCCCGTTTTTAATCATCTCTTTTCTCTCTCATAGTGTTTTGGTGTATTCTCTTGCTATGCTCTTGTCTTGCTCCTCCTTTGATCCCCGGTGACGATGAACATGGTCTCCTCGGACCACCACCACACTTTCGCCACTCGGTACTCTCTCTCTCTCTCTGTTGGAGTGTTATCTTTGAGTTCTGGTGCTGATTCAGTTTCTAAAGTTCTTTCAAGAAACGAATTTTTAGTGTAGAGATGTGAGGGTGAGGCTGATGGGTCTAATGCTTGACCGAGTTTCTCGGTTGTAATGCTCTGTTCTCGTTTTTGGGTTTGATTTAGTTTGTAGAAATTTATGGCCCGTATGGAAGTAGCCTTTGTAGGGGACTCGACCTGACTGTACTTAAACTGTGATTCGATGCCATCATCAACAAGGTTGGTCTTTTGGTTTGGTTCCCTCTGCTTCTTTTGTTGTTCTTTTCGAATTGTGCAACGGGCCCTCTGTTGTGATTCGCTTTTAAACCCTGAGACTGCGTTCGAAAGAAAACCAATCTGGCTCGAAAAGATCGGGTGGAGGAGATCAGGGCTCCCAGCAACCTAAGTGAATATGCCCGCCTGCCCGCCTACCACCTAAGATAGGAAGAAACATGTTTGCCCGCTAACGATGTTTCGTACTTTCTGTTACTGCCAATGTGGCAACGACTAGCGAGCAAGCTCACTTGCAGCTCAATTGCAGTTGCTATTGCTTTTGGGATGTCTGGAAAAACTCTTTAACTGGTAGTAAGATGATTAAATTTCGTTTTGGTTGCTTATTCGGATGACTTATAGGACTTGAGTGCACTGGAAGAACACTAGTCTTAAGTGTGAATTATTCATTTTGTGTTCAGTCGTTTTTGAGTGATGTATCTCGACAGAGCTTTGAGTTTGCGCTTCCAAAATTCTGTTCAGGCGTCCTGCTTTTGGTGAAGTTCTTTTCATTTTGCCTTGTGCATTTAGCCACTTTTCATCGTATCTGATTATGGCGTTTGGATCAATTGATAGCATGTTTGAGTTTCTCATGCAAAATTTGTTCGTCATGGAAAGTTTTATTTGAATACAGTATCTTCTCGGATGTCGCTGGGGATATCACAATAGTCGTCGATGGAGAGCCTTTTCTGCTTCACAAGGTAAAATACCATTGCCTAAGGTTGTCAGATTAGTATGTGATTGTACAATCTTCATGATGATTATGTGCAATTCTTGTGAGCAGTACAATGTCGGCAGCAACACCTTAAAAAGCGAAAAATTGAAAAAACTTCTGCAGAAAAAAGTTGATGCCAATGTCTTGCACCTGCATTTTCATCATAAAGCAATCTTTAATTTCTTGTTGCAGCTCAGCAACGCCACATGAGAGCTTGAGCCTCATCTTCGTACTAAGTTCAGACATAATTTGTTTCTAACACTTGGTTCCTCTGTTTAGTTCCCGCTGGTTCAACGGAGCGGGAAGATCCGAAAACTGGTCGCAGAAGCGAAAGATTCAGATTTATCCAAGTTGGAGCTCCTCAACATTCCGGCTGGACCCCAAACCTTTAAGCTCGCAATGAAATTCTGCTACGGAATGAACTTCCAGATCACGACGGCCAATGTCGCTCAACTTCGCTGCATGGCAGAGTTCCTCGAGATGACTGAGGACTACAGAGAAGACAACCTGATCGCGCGGACGGAGTTGTACTTGGATGACGTGGTTCTTCAAAGTCTTGAACATTCAGTGGAGGTACTAACTGCTTGTGAGTCCTTAATTCCAATGGCCGAGGATGTCGGTCTTGTTGATAGATGTGTGGAGGCTATAGCGATGAATGCTTCTAAGGAGCAGTTGGTTTCTGGCTTGTCGAGGTTAGAGTGTGAAGACCGCTCAACCGAACTTAAAAGCGGCTGCCTTGACTGGTGGATCGATGATTTATCGGTACTACGAATTGACTTTTATGACAGAGTGATCCGTTCCATGGGAAGGGCTGGCGTTCGGCCCCACAGTATTACCATGTCTCTAATGCATTATGCTCAATCATCACTAAAGGGCATAGAGAAATCTCAGCTTTGGAGTTCAGCAAAAACAAAACCGAGTCCTGGGACTCGAGAAAACGATCAGAGGGTGGTTTTGGAAACTCTCGTAGGCCTTTTCCCGGCAGAGAAATGCTCTTCAATCCCGCTTAGTTTCTTGTTCGGGATGCTGAGGATAGCGGCGATGCTAGATGCTGCAGTTGCTTGTCGGTTCGAGCTAGAGCGGCGGATATCTCTTCGGCTTGAGATGGTATCGCTTGATGACCTGTTGATACCGTCTCTCCAGGTAGGCGATTCTTTGTTCGACGTCGATACGGTTCATCGGATACTGGTGAATTTTATTCAGCGGATAGAGGAAGAAGAAAATGATGCGTGTGGGTATGAGTCCGACGTCCTCGGTTCTCCATGCCACAGTTCCTTATTGAAAGTGGGACGCCTGATCGAGTCCTATCTCGCTGAAATTGCCCCCGACCCGTATTTGAGTCTGCAGAAATTCAGTGCTATGATCGAGATACTGCCAGATTATTCTCGTGTTATTGACGACGGACTATATAGGGCGATCGACATATATTTGAAGGTAAAGAATCGTGACACATTTAGACCTGCTGTTCCAATATATTCCCAGTTTCGATCAATCAAAACTAATCTGTCCTCTTAATCTTAATTCCTTTCTATTTTGCCAGGCACACCCGATGATAACTGAACATGAAAGTAAGAAGCTATGCAAGTTCATAGACTGCCAGAAACTCTCGCAAGAAGCCTGCAATCATGCTACGCAGAACGACCGGCTTCCTTTGCAGATGACAGTCCGGGTCCTCTACTGTGAGCAGCTCCGCCTCAAGAATGCAGTGTCCGGCAGTTCAGGAGATGCCTTTTTCTCACAGAAGATAAGCAGTGGCATCCCGAGTGCACCAATGTCCCCGCGAGATAATTACGCTTCTCTAAGGAGGGAGAATCGAGAGCTTAAGTCCGAAATCTCGAGAATGAGGGTGCGGCTCAGCGAGCTGGAGAAGGAGCAGATGTTTATGAAGGAGGGGATGATGCACAAATCTGGAATCACGAGGACGTTGTTCACATCGATCTCGAGAGGGTTCGGGAGGATTGGGATCTCCAATGGCCAGGCCGGAGGAAAGAAACAGAAATCGGGTAGAAAATCCAGAGGGTCGGAAGGGAAAACCGGTAGAAGTAGGAGATATTCTGCTTCTAGCTGATAAAGTTATGCATGAAATAGCAACCTTTTTCGGACAACATTATAGAAATTCAAGGTTTCATTTCTTGCTTTTTGTCTTATAACTACCGAAATTTTCCGGAATGACCTCGCGAATAAACTATTGCAAAATTAAAACGCGGATGTTATTCGCTCATACATCGAAACCCCCCAAAAAAAAAAAAAACAGTGCAATCATGTTTTGAAGTTGCGAAGAACAGAAAAATATGGTAAGAATCATTTAACAGATGATTTAAAGATTCACATAAGGGATCCAAAATGTCGAACGAAGGCCTTGACTAAACTTCTCTGGTTTTTGTTCAATCATGTCTGCATATTCCCGAGAAGACGCTTTCGGATCTGCATTCACCAGAAAAAGGAAACACATATTCAGGAGGCATATCGCTACTGATCTCTCAATGCTTTTATGTTGCCACAGGCAGCCAGAGAATAAGACTAATCAATATTCAGATACATACCTCAGGGAGTTTCTGTCTGAAAATTACATCCAGACGGGCATCAAGAGTGTTCTCGCAGACTATCTTGCCATCTTGTGAAGCTGCAACCACTCCGCCCGAGCTTCCAAACATTGGCCAAAAAGATTCGTCAGACATTTTTCTCAAAATAACTTGAGTATAAGTTGGAAAAACAGTATCAAAATTCTTATCGCAATTCTTTTGAATCAGAGCAATGCCAACGCCTGGATGAGAAGAAGATAACTCATCAAACAAATCCATTAAGTCTTCTTGAAGCTTGTGGAATTATGAGCAAATGTGAGCTAAATTACAGCAGATCAGATGTCCCCATTTCTAAACCAACAAATTAAGCTATTCAATCAACGCTCGCCACATTTAGAAAAGGAAAGAAACTTTGCTAGTGAGGGAGGCCTGGTTTACCAAGAAAGCTCGTGAGAATCCGCGCCCTTGGGAGGCGGCGGGAGAAACTCCCGGTTGTCGAGTGTGATGACCGGAGGCGCGACTTCAGCTTTCTCGGCATACGCTCTTTTAGCCTCGTCCAAGACAGATTGAACCAGCTTCTGGTCGACCGCTCTGCACCTGAGCAACACGGCCGGCTCTTGAAGACGCAGTAAGCACTGTCGCAGCAAATGGCAGTATCATAGGCAATACCGCAAATGTTGTTATCCTAGACAGCCTTTAAATGGTAAAGAAAGTTGCATCTTTTTTTTTTTTTTGGGTCGAGAAAGTTGCATCTTGAAAAGCTCAAGAAAGTGGGAGTACAAATGACTACCTGGATAATTAAGGCTTTGAGAAGCTTCTTGTAGGCCTTGTTATTGCTCGACACGCGCAGGAGCTCTTTGCTGGCGGATTCTTTCATGGAGTTCACAACGTCGTCCTGCGCTTGAAGGAACTTTATGCGAGACGCGTTCAGTTGCGTCGAGTACTCTCTGCAGATCACTCCTTTAGTAGGGTGAGTCAAAATTGCAGAATTTAGCAGCAAAACTTGAATAATTGCTACTATTGAAACCTTACATTTTCTTTTTGACGTCGACTTGCTTTGCCTTCCGTTCGTACTCTTGCCGCAACTTCTTCTTCTCGGCTTCGACCAGCTGCATTTTCTCTATATTGAATTCCTGGATCAAAGCATTCCAATGAAACTCTTTCGTCGAACAAAACAAAAACAAAAGCAAAAATTCATAGGATGATCATGCATCCACTTATTGGTTGTCTCCTCTTGGATCCACTTCAAAATTGAATTGAACTCTCAAATCGCTCCATTGTTTAGATCGACCTTGACACGACATAAATTCTTTGCGAATCGAATGCAGTTTCAAATGGAGAAAGGGCATGCTTTTGATAGCCACGATGCACATAATTATCAAAAAAGACAGCATTTTCGTAGCATAGTTCAGGTGACGAAGGAACCTCCTCGGCGGAGATGGAGATCTCATTGGCTTTCTCCTCTGCTTCCTGGCGGATGAATCTGATCATCTGCTGAATCTGCTTCGACACATCTCCATCATTCATTTTTGCTTCTCCTTCGTTTCTTTGTCCCTCTAAACTCTGCTTTCGGAAATGCTACGTAGTGCGACAATGTTTGGTTCGACGTTACGATGGCGAGTCGAATGAGGAAGGAAGAGTTCCGAAAGTTTAAGAATAAGAAGATGAAGAAGAAGGTGACATTTGCAGTTTCAGTCGTTGTCGTTGTTCTGTTTGCGCCGCGAAATTCCTTCCGATGTTTGCTCCGGTTTGGACAACGTGCGTGAGCGTTGAACGGATCCAGATACCCTTCTTACTTTTTCTCCCTCTCTATGAACTTTCGAATTAGACCGGATCAATGGGCGGACCAAATATGCCGTTAGACATTTCTTGTTCAAGCCCATCAATAATGGAAAATAATATTACATTTTCTATGCGGAATTGACCGGCTTTGGATAGGCTTGAACCGATCTAGTTAGGCGACCCCGCGTCCAAGAAATGAATTACTTGTCCAAACTAACCAATTTCGCCCTTCTAGTCGACCTTACATTAGCGAACTTGGGCTCGGTGGACTGCCCGACTCATTATCACTTCTACTAGGATAATACGCGTGTGATGCATCGATTCGAACACATAAAAGTGGTATAATCATTTGATTGTCATTACCAAATGCAAAAGAGAAATTGCAACAAGCATATTAAATATTGAGAAAAAGATGACAAATCGCCTAGAATTTCACTTTCAGCTGTCATCATAACTCTACCTTCATAGATTATCTGTCCATCCATCTATCTGTGTATTTATCTATCATCCTCAGTGTTATTTCTTTTAGAAAATTTAAAATTTGATTTCTCCTATGTGATGCTTCTTTTCATATTATCATTTACGTTTCAAATTTGAAAGATTGCAACTGTAAAAAGAAAACAGTCCATGGAGCTAAAATCACTACATCATCCAAACACCAATGCTTCACATCTCTTTGCAATATCAATATATTTGTTTTATATCTTTAAATAATAATTTTAATTCGATACGAAGCAATTAACAAATCAATTATTAGTATTAGAGAATATTCAGGAAGGCACGTAACTCTTTGTAATTAAAACTCATTTTGTGTAGAACTTGCCCACTTTGTTCTGTTAATCGTTTTCTCAAATGGTTATTTGGTTCAGTAAAAAGTAATGGAGTATTAGAGTCAATAAAAAATTAAAAAAATCATAAGAAAATCATTCAAGAGGCTACATCACCCTTTCACTATTCCCACACCATGACGGAACATTATAATATACACAATAATAAATTTCCACATAACTAGAATTTATAAAAATAGATAACTAAGAAGTACCCTGTTATATACAGTAAAAGCTAATATTAATTAATTAATTAATTCAATATTATATGACTCTAAAGCAATTAAAAAGGAATAGAAAACAATAAAAAAGTGGATTCATTTGGATCCCATGAACACGCCTAACTTGTGTCGTTCCACACTTAAAAGAATTAGATACACTTAACTAATCAAATTTTCCTTTTAAGACATCTAGAAGTTTTTTGATTGGTGCCTGAAATAAATATTTAGCACCTAATGAATTAAGCTTGATGGATATTAGTAATTAGTATTGATGTGAAAACTCATTAAGTAGAAAATTCACTTAGGGTCTGTTTGTTTTGATTTCTTTTTTCTATTTTTAAATGTATTTTTTTGTTCCTAGGAATAAAAAAGGAACATAAACGCGTTTGTTTGCATTTTTATTCCCAAAAACATATCTGGAATAGAAACAAGAAACAAAAAAAATTTTGTTTCTTGTTTTTGAAACACATTTTAAGAACAAAAAAGGAACAAAAACATAGGCTCTCGTGTTTCTTTTCTGTTTCTTGCTCAGCTGTTCGAACACTGCCTCTCCTCTTGCATCTTCTCCAGTGCCTCCCACTCTCCGGCGTCGACAGCCACCTTTGTCTCGAGACCATCCGGCTTCTCTGCCGTCGTCCTCTTCAGCGCCGACAGCCACTGCTCCTTCACCAAGTGAACCTGCTCATTACTCCTCCTTCACCAATTGATGAGGGCTTCGACAAGAGCCACCCCTCGCAGATCTGGGCAATGGCTGCTTGGAGCTTGAGTGTGAGGGCTCGCTTGAGCTAGTGCTTGCCCAGATCTAGGGCATTGTTGCTCACCAGATCTGTGGTAGTGGCTCATCTGCTCGCTCGAGATTTGGACGAGCATGCTCGCCTAGATCTGGTGAGCAGATGCTGCCCAAGATGTGGACGAGCACGCTCGCCCAGATGAGCAGCTCGCTCAAGCATTTGCTTGCAGCAAGCCCTATCTTGCTCGCTCACTGCTGCTCACGCTTGAGCAAGCAGAGCAGCGAGCGTTTGCTTGCTTGCTTCTCTGCTTGCTGCTCTGCTTGCTCGCTGCTGCTCACGCTCGAGCGAGCAAAGTAGTGAGCGTCTGCTCGCTTGCTTCTTTGCTTGCTGCTTTGCTCGCTTGTTGCTGCTCACGCTCAAGCGAGCAGACTTGCTTCTCTGCTCGCTTGCAACTCACGCTTGAGTGAGCATAGCAGCAAGTTGCTCACGCTCGAGCGAGCAAAGCAGCGAGCACCTAATGATATTGATTATTGAACTCCTTGAAGATCTTTGGATTGTGTTGCAACTAGGAGAGCTTGATGCATAGGTGGATGCATCATAATACTGTTAATTCCTATATTGTGCAGTTACCAAACGTGTTTCTATTCTTTTTCTATTTTAGAAACAGAAATTTTATAAAATTACCAAACGCGTTTTTTTGTTCAAAAATTATTCCCTAGAACAGAAACATTTTTTTTCTATTTTTGTTTCTGGAACAATTTTTAAACATAAATATTACCAAAAGCACCTTTAATCTCGTAAGCTAGTAAAGGCTTACTTAATTCGTTAAGTACAAAAAAAAAAAATTAATGGCAATCAAAATCTTACCAAGTGTATTGTTAAGACTCCCCAATAATAATCACAATACTCAATAGGAAGTTAACCATATATCATAATTTTTCTAATGATTATCTAGCAATTTTTTTTAGTAGTGAAGATTGCTTATACTGTAGGTACTTATTTATTTATTTATTTTTTTCAAAATTTATCAAACAAGCCTTATTCTTGAGTTATTCTTTCTTTATAATACACCAAAAGTCGTCGATATTATATCGAATGCTTTGAATAATGTTTTTCTTAGTTATTAGAATATTCTTGACTCTATTAGTACTCAATTTTTTTGGTCAAATGACCACTTTACTTCTCCTACCAACTGCTCCTTGATCAGGTCTGTACTTGATCAAATGAATTCACTACTTGATTGGCTCTTACCTGCTTTTTTTCCCCTTTGGGATAAACCTTAAAAAATTATTTATAAAAGTGTTGGTCCGTTGCAAGCATGGACCTTCCATCAATGGACAAGAAGAGGCTGAAGAGGCAAACAACAGTGAATCATAATGCCTCCTTGTTGGTTGAAAGGAGGGCATCATCTCCACCAACTTCAACTCCTCATCATCATGTGGCTTTGCATAAACCATTTCATGTTCTTCAATTTTGAATCCATTGAAAACCAGAAAGAAGAAAGGAGGGCAATAACAGCAAAAGTAGCAGAAGTAGCACAAGAGAACAATGATTTGTGTTTTGTGCCCCTAACACAAATCAACCATCTGGATGTACTTCAATATTCCAACAAATGCAAAATGTTAGGGAAAAAATGGGCATAGTATATAATTTAAAATTTAGGTGCATCACTTATCACTAACAATTGATATGCTTTTGAAAGTGGATAGCCATACCTAGCTAAGATGGACAAGACTAAGACACTTTTACATCAAGTTCAAGTCAAGTTTACTTCATTCATGTTGCGTTATTTGAATTACCCATTTGCCATGCATTTTAGTCTCCTTTTATGTTCTTCTCTCACTTGCTCTACTGTTATCTAACAATTGAGGAGTTGTCATCTCAATTATTGGCAAAAATAAAAAAGCTTTTGCATAAGTAGATTTTGACAATTATGGATATCAATGCATTGTAGTATGGGATGGAAAGACTCACACACGAGAGGAATTAGTCAGGTGTTCAAAGAGCTCAAGACACCATCTTGATATACAAAAAAAATTTGTTATTAGGAGAATATAGATTGAGTAGAAAAATCTAATAATCTAAGGGTGTGCATGGAAACACTCCAAAAAAGTGTTTCCAGAACACTTCTGTACGGAAAGTGTTCCCGGGAACAAAAAAAGAACAGAAACGCGTTTGGTTGCGTTTCTGTTCTTTTTTTGTTTTTTTGTTTCTGGAACGAAATAAGAACAAAAAAAAGAAATAATAATTTTTTGTTTCTTGCTCCGAAACATTTCTTGGAGAAACATTTCTCGCTCCTCTCTTCTTCTTCTCTTCTTCTTTTCTTCTTTTTTTTCTTCTTTTCTCTTTCGCCGGTTGCCGGCCTCGGCCATGGCCGGCGACCGGCTGTCGAGGCTCGGCCTCGCCCAGATCCGGTAAGGCCGAGCGTCGTCGACCCCCGGCGAGGCTCGGCGTCTTCGGCGCGGGCGAGGCCGAGCGTCGCCGACCCACGGCGAGGCTTGGCGTCGCCGGCGCGGGCGAGGCCGAGCCTCGCCATGGCTGGGCGAGCTCGGCCGTCTCCCAGATCCGGCGAGGCCGAGCTCGCCCAGCCATGGCGAGGCTCGGCATCGCCCGCGCCGGTGACGCCGAGCCTCGCCTTGGCTGGGTGAGCTCGGCCTCGCCCAGATCCGGCGAGGCCGAGCCTCGCCGGGGGGCCGGCGACGCTTGGCCTCGCTGGATCTGGGCGAGGCCGAGCTCGCCTAGCCACGGCGAGGCCGAGCTTCGCCCAACCACGGCGAGGCTCGGCCTCGCTGAGGGTCGGCGAGCCTCGCCGTGGCCGGGCGAGGCCGCCGGCCCCATCCTGAGTCGCCGGAGGCCGGGGACCGGCCGACCTAAAAAAAAAAAAAATAAAAAAGAAAGGAAAACATGAAAAATAAAATAAAAATGTTTAAAAAATTAAAAGAAACAAAAAAAGAATAAAAATTTACCAAACGTGTTTCTATTCATTTTTTATTCCCGGACCAAACGTTACCAAACACGTTCTTTTGTTCAAAAATTGTTCCCCGAACGAAACACTTTTTTTGTTTCGATCCTAGGAAAAAAAAAAACAGAAATAATTCCATGCGCGCCCTAAGAGAACATGAGTATTGATGAGCATTATTATTTTCTTTTTTAAAAATATAATGTTGTATTTAAATCAATAAGTAGAATAAGACCATATGTATATAAAGAGTACATAAATTACATAGACAAGCAATGAGGGATACTTCAAAACCCCTCTCACATGTAGCCACACATGCAAACTACACGGGAGAGAACCAAACTCTTATAGCATGTTAGAAAATCCAACCTAAAAGCTTAAGTTGATAAGTAAGGGAAAATCATATATATATACATATAAAGAGTATATAGACCCCATAGATAAGCCACGTCAGAAATATTAACAAGCCCTAAAATTATGCAACCAATAATTGCTTAATCTAGATAATCTATTTATATCCCAACTACCAATATTCTAAGAAATAGTTGAAAGAAAAATTGTTCTAATAGTCATAAATCTATTATATGACAACCAATTCATTTATAATTTTTTCATAGGAAAATTTTAAATAAGGACCCAAAATGCCATTATTTTCTCAAATGAATACTTAAAATGGACCATATTTTAAATAAATGCATGAAGTGACCATATCAATTTCAAATAAGGACTGAAGTGGCTATGGTTATCTCAAATAAGGGCACCTCATTGGCTAAATATTTTGGCCGATCAAGGGCATTTATATCCAAAAACAATTTTAACCTAAATTTTGGTTAAATTAAATTAAAAATTAGAAAAGATAAAAGAATTTTTTTTTTAAAGGAAAGCAAAAATCCATGGAGGGCTGGCCCCTCCCACCTATGGCTACCACCAGTGGGGTGGTGATAATGGTTGGCGAGGTTGTTGGAGTCTCAACGAAGTTTGTTGGCCCTCACCTCGGTCTAGCAACCCTCCCCCGAAGCTGGGCAAGGGCCAACAACCCTCACCCATATTTAGGAGAGGGTCATTAGCCACAAGTGGAGGGCTTGTGTAGTCTTTTTTTTTTTTTTTTTTTTTTTTTTTTTTTTTTTATTAAGTTTTATCCTTTTTCTTTCTTTTTCGATTTTTTTTGGAAAGATTAAAACAAAAAAAGGAAAGAGAAAAGGAAAACAATCTAAAAATTTAAAAGACGAAAATGCCCTTGATGACTGGCGAGATTAGGCCTTTCTTTGAGACTAACATAATCATTTCAAATCCTTATTTGATACCATATCAACTTTAGGTTTTTATTTGAGAATATGATAGCACTTTAAGCTTTTATTTGAAACAAGATTCACTCTAGGCTCTTGAGACAATGTTGGTACTTTGGGACCTTATTTGAAAAATTCTTTATTAAAAAAAAATTGGCCAAATTAGTCCTAAATCTTTAAACGATTTGTCAATTAAGTCATTTTGATCAATTTTGCCGAAAATTGCTGATATAGTAGTTCAGTCAATGTCGATCATTCTACATGGCACATTCGGCGCTAGTTGATACTAACATGAATGATTTTTGCACTTTTTTGATTTTTTTTTTCTTTTTCCTCTATCTCCCTCCTTCTGTTGTTGTTAGCCTCAAGTGAGGGTTGTGACCCCTTGCCAAAGGCTAACGGGGGCAACCCTCACCTATGGGTAGTGGAGTGAAATAAGGAAAACAAACAAAATGGAAAGACAAGGAAAAAAATTAAAATATTTTAAAAAGATTGTAAAATTTCTTGACATTAGTGCCAATCGTACCATATAAAATGGTTGATGGCCACGTTAGTGATTTTTGGCCAAATAAACTATAATGGTAAATTGCTAGAAGGTTTAGGATTAAATTGGTTAAATTGAAAAATTTAAAACCGAATGGACTGTCATATAATAAGTTTATGATTCTTTGGACAATTATCATGCCAGTCGAGGAATTACAAGAATACGAAGAGTTCAAATTTCTATTTAATTAAAATATTTACTAAAAATTCATCCTTCTTAAATATTTTCTCTTTATTTTTAAACCTTTCAGCTAAGAATTGAGGTTATTTTAACAAGGAGGAGATCCGAGTAGCAAAATAAACCGCTTCAGTCATAAAATAATGATGATGATGATGATGATGATGATGATGATGATTCACTAGGCACAACAGGATATACCACTTTCCATAATCTTATTTCCCTCTCCCATTTTTTTTTTCTCGTTGTCATTCAAAAACACAATTGGTCGATTTACTATTTTTTTTCATTATTAAAGTACAGAAAATTATGGGAATAATCGGTTTGTAATGTTCTCAGGTTCCGACCAAAAAATAAAAATGTTCTCAACGAACGAAGTACATGGGATTAGGAATCTTAATAGTTCGCTTGCCCACGAATTGACCCTGAAGATCACTCCATTGATCCCCAACGTTCCCCCAGATTCTGTACCCTTCTTCCACCAATTGCCTCCTTATGTCTGATTTATATGTTATTGCCCTTTGCCCTTTATAAGCCTGTGTCCTGTATTAAAAAAAAAAAAAAAAGATCCATCATAAAAATTATCAGGATCATTATATTTTGTTTTTAATAAAGGGAAGCATGATGTGGAATAAGCAATAAGTTAGCTCACAGTAAATAAATAAATAAATAAAATTTGATCACTGGACCTAAGTCATGCAGGATATAGCCAATATGATACTAGTTTATAAATTTAAAGATGTTGGATATTAGTTTATGAATTAAAGATGTCACACATTTGCCACATAAGCGTGACATGGATCCCTTATTTATAATGTAAGAATCTACGGGTAGTCCACGTCACAAAAATAATATCGTCCACCACATGTAGTGTCCGTAAGTGAAGTGTGCACTAGTTATATAGAGCATTTGCACATATAATACACTCAACTATCCATACAATAATTTCATATCGGACGACGTGGATTAACACGTCTCCCACTTGGAGACGTTCCTCATGGACCTGGGTCGGAAATCAAATGTAACATAATAGCCAATTCATGTGAGAAAGATGTGAGGAGACTCATTATGGTCGCCATTTATTGACTATACGAATTTATGATATAATTGGTACAATAATTGATCGACTTATTGTGGATGCACGCCCCCTATTTCTTCAATTTCAGGACGTAATATGATTTTGAAGGATGACGTCGTTCCTGATTTTGGAGTGGCTTGATAAAATGCAAATCAAACTAGGTTTTTTCCTAGATTATGGTGTGTTATCGATTGAATATCGTACATACATTGTCCTTAATTCTAATATAAGTCGATTTCAAAGAGATTTATAGATGCTTTCAAAGTACCGTGTAGTTTATCCAATCGGCAAAAAACGAAGCACTAAATTTCACTATTTTAATTCTTTGAAGAAACTAATCTTGATAATATTCCATACTCTGTGATTGATTGGGTGGAGGGCCAACGTGACACTCTAAAGAGATCACAAAAAATTCTAACGAGGTCTAATTATTTAAAGCCTCCAAATTTCAGGATATCAAATTGCTTTGGAATTGACAAAAGAGAGCCTGCATATCTATTATTTAAGCCACAAGAGGTATCCATATCATGCCACTAACTGATAATTGCTGTTATTAAATTATATATTGAGGATAAACATGCACACAAATACCTTATTTAAAAAGGGTATCACGTTAGCATGTCAGGCATTATCTTTTTGATTAAAAAAAATCTAATTATAAAAATCAGAATCATGGATTGAAACTATAGAAAATAGATCAACATATCAAATATGTGGCCCACCACTTGTCATTGCTTTGTCAAGCAAGATTCTTCCTATTAAGAAGCCTAAGAAAGATGATTTTGCAAATTCTTTTTCCTATCTCACCAAAAAAAAAAAAATGCAATTTAAAAGATAAATAATGAAAACAAGAGCAGAGCACCTTAAGTTGCAAAGAACAAAGAAAGACCCGATAAGGCTATTAACCAAAATAGCTTTGTGCTCCGAAAACCCGAAACAAAGCAACACCTCTCTTCCAATTTTATCAAGTATGAAACCATGCCATAAGATAACATAAAAGAAAAATTATATCATATGATGTAATAGCTACTAATTATTAAATTGCTACGGCGATTGTTTTATATTATCTAACTAAAATCCAAATTGGCTGATGACGGGCTGACTCGAAAGACCATTAAGCGCGTGCTACATTAATTATGTTTGTATTCTATGCGGACGACTATCATCATTGCCATTCAATGTCGTTGCAGCTTCCTAGCAAAGAAGTGCGCACAGAGAGAGAGAGAGAGAGAGAGAGAGAGAGAGAGAGAGAGAGAGATGGGTCAATTACTTCATAATCAGCCGTTCATAGCCATGAAATCCCTGATTACGCAAATTGTTAAAAGTGGCAGGTCCAAGCGTCTCTTGGTCTCTGCCCGTGAGCAAGATGACCTTGAATCCATCATCTACCAGCTTCTTGAACAGCCCCAGCACCGCCGGTATCGCTGGGCACTCTCCTCGTGCCGCCCACGCCTTAAACCCCGCCGCATCGAATGGGTCACATCTAGAATAAAAAGGGTATATCGCATTAACCCTAAAACAGGCTTCAAGACAAATGACTATATATGCATACCCATATCTCTTTCCCTTGTAGTAAAGCATATTGGAAATGATTGTGTCATCAATGTCCAAGATCCAAGCGTCCATGCCGTCGTTGGACACAGTAATTCCGTTGGCATAAGCTGTGACCTGGTCGACGATCAGTTTGAGGTCCTGCTCATACTGCCCCCCGGTCATGTAGGACTCGACATGCCGCTGGCACTGGGGTGGGACTGTGCGCCATGCGTTCATGTTGTTCGCCTCCACTGCAAGCCTCCAGCTCAACCAGAAACCATTGCCACTTTCTGCCTCTGCTTCGCTTGCCCTCAATTGGCAGCTCGGCTTGCCGAATGTTGCTTTGGGAAAGATGGCCAAGACCACTTGGACTAGTAGCTCCTGTACCCGATGCGCCATGGCTCTTATCATGTGAGTTTGATCCTATTACCAGATATACACAACATCATATTCAGTTGAAGAAGTGCAAAGATACAAGCATAGATATTTCCCTTAATTTCTGTGTCTTCGAGCGTCAATTTCACCTAGATTTTTAAGAAATCGGCATTATAACTGCCACAGTATAGTCGCTTGAGACAGATTTCCGCATTGACAGACATGAAACTGGAGCGACAAACGTTCATAACCTTCGTGGAATAATAGCAAAGCGAATAATCGGCTACATCACATTATTTTATGTATAAAAATGGAAGGGAACTGGGCGTCGTCGATCTTACGAGGATCGGAAACCTGGATCTCAACCTCGAAGAGAGACGGATGATCATGTGTGTGGGCGCGCGCGCGAGAGAGAGAGAGAGAGAGAGAGAGAGAGGTCAGCTGAAAACGTGAATCACGGAATGGGGATATCTGAAATGGCGAAGCGGGATATATACGTCTTAGCCAAAGAGGATTGACATTGAATACATCTTGATGATGTAGGCTAATGTTCGTCGACGGATGACGCGAGGAATATAAATCTAAGACAACGGGCGACAATTAAACAACGGTTGCTTCGAGAAACAGCGAAGAAATTGCACTTGCAATTCGCTTGATCTGACGTATAAGCCAGGTATTCTCCTCACAAAAGAATATAATATATGCGGTGTAGAACAGACGCTGCTACACGAAGTTCGACAAAATCGAACACATACTTTTCTTGTAGAAGTGGTCTTAAATTGAAATTCAAAATATTTGTTAAATTATGTTTCAAGTTTGAACGTTTGCAAAATGTGATTCGTTGGACTCTTGAAGATTTACAAAGAGGAAATAAAATAGAATTAAAAAAGAAGTCGCAAAGTTTTCTTTTTCATTGCAGAGGAGGCCGAATAAGCAATAGTTATGTGGGGCCCAAACGCACACACATATTCCACGAAAAGAAGCCAATTTTGGGCTCACGTCTCCTGTTTCTTTTCTTGCACTGCCGAAACCCTTTGGTGTGAAGCCTCTACACGTGAATCAGAAAGATTGTGGGCCCAAAAGTCAAACTCTTTAACTCTTGGGCACACGCATATAAAAGGGAAAACAAAACCCTACGAAGCCGCCGAAGCCATATGTAAAAGAAGCCGTGAGAAGCCGCATGTCCTCTGAGAGAGGAGCTACATGAAAGAAAGAAAAAGACACAGGAGATCTTTTCATTTTAGTGTATGACTTGAATGCGTGGTATTTTTGTGCTGTAAGTTTATGTCCACATGAGTTGTTTATTTATAAATACTTTGGGTTTGGAGTTAAATTTAGGTGTGGGAAATACTTGAACGTGTGAGCAATTGTAAACTCTGATTCTCCGATTATAGTGGATTATTTGCTGCTGGCTCTCCCCGTGGATGTAGGTACCAATACTCGAACCGAACCACGTAAATTTCTAGTGTCCTTATTTTTCTCATTTATTTCTTTAGCGATTTTGCGTTGATGTAAATTGCAAAATCCTATCATTTCCGTGTATTATATTCCAATGATTTGTATCAAAGCTTGGATCGGATCTCTTGATTGTGATTTGGAGCTTTTGCTTGTCGATTATTATCTGGAAATTCTATTATTGCAATTATGTCTGAGAGGAAATCTGAAATTGAGAAGTTTAACGGGAGCAACAACTTTGTGTTATGGAGCATCAAGATGCGGGCTTTATTGACAACCTAATGTTTGGTCAAGGCACTGGATGGTGAAGATGAGTTGCCTATTATAATGAAAGCCTCATATATAGTAGAGCTAATGGAAAGAGCAAAGAGCACAATCATGTTAAATTTGTTGGATGATGACTTAATAGAGGTTGCTGAGGAGAATGATGCCGCAATATTATGGGCAAAACTTCAAGCACTCTATGTGAAGAAAGGTTTGAACAATCACTTGTACATGTTGAAGAAGATGTTTCAATTTAGATATACTGAAAGTATGTCTATCAGAACCCACCTAGATGAATTTAATAAACTCGTGATGGATCTGAAGAACGTCAGTAAGATACTTGATGATGAATAACATGACATGATGTTGTTAGCCTCTTTACTAGAGTCATGGGAGCACTTTACTGATTCATTGTTGCAGGGGCGTACTACTATTATCTCAGAAGAGGTAAAGTCCGCTTTATTCTCTAAGGAGTGGTAGAGAAAGTTGCGAGATGACGGTCTGACGCAAGGAGTAGCATAAGCACTAATAATTCGATGTAGAGAACAACATCGAGGGTCTAGTAGCAACAGAGTTAAAAACATATCAAAATCACGCCATAGAAAGTCCAAGGGACGTGTGAAGTGCTTTGAGTGTCACTAGGAGGGGCACATCAAGAGAGATTGTCCAAAGCGAAGAAATAAAGTTGATAGGCAAAATGCCACAAGCAGTGTGGCAAACGTTGCTGATGGGAGCAATAGTGATGCAGAAACTATTTTATGTGCGATTACTACTTCGTTAAGAGATAAATGGGTCTAGATTCGGGGTGTTCTTATCTTATGACGTTTCATAAGAACTGGTTTACTACTTACTAGATTGCAGATGGTGATAGGGTTCTTTTGGGGAATAATGCAGTTTGTAAGGCTGTGGGGATAAGGACAATTTGGATTCAGATGCACAATGGGGTGGTGCACACATTAACAAATGTGAGGCATGTACCGGAGCTCAAGAAGAACCTTATTTCTTTGGGGACACTTGATGACATCGGGTGTAAGTACACCGCTGAAGGTAGAGTACTGAAGATATCTCGAGATGCTATGACAATGATGAAAGGGAAGAAAGTGAATACTCTCTGTCATCTAGTGGGAGAGATCATAACCGGAACCACTGTAGTTTTATTAGGTGAGTTAGACTCTAACTTGACTCAGTTATGGCATATGCGTTTGGGGCACATGAGTGAGGTAGGTATGACGATACTGAGTGAAAAAAGGGTTGTTGAAAGGTCAAAAGACATGAAAGCTAGACTTATGTGAGCACTATATCTTTGGGAAGTAGCACCAAGATAAGTTTACTACAGCTATTCTTTTGACTAAACGACCGTTGAATATATTCATTCGGATATCTAGGGTCATTTAGACGTCTCGGGGTCCATCTTTGGTACCTTTGAAAGGAGGTGCTTGATATATACAAACATTTATCGACGACTATTGATAAAGGTATGTGTATACTTTCTAAAGCACAAATATGAAGTGTTTGATTGGTTCAAGAAATTTAAGACATTGATTAAGAAGCAGTCAAATAAACAAATCAAGTGCCTGAGAACCGATAATGACATAGATTTATGTGGTAAAAATTTTACCGAGTTCTATGAGAAAGAAGGTATTGTGAGACATTGTACAATACTTGGGACACTACATCAGAATGGTGTGGCAAAATGAAAGAACAGAACTTTACTTGAGTGAGCTTGATGCATACTTTCGCATGCAGGACTTGACAAGGAATTTTGGGTCGAAGCGGTAAACATGGCATGTTACCTAGTTAATCGATCTCCATCATCTGCTATCGAATGAAAGACTTCTAAGGAAGTATGGTCGGGGAAACCTGTTGACTATTTCGGATTATGTATATTCGGATGTCCTGCGTATGCTCATGCGAGTGATGGTAAGCTTGAGTCGAGGGCGAAAAAGCGCATATTTCTAGGCTATGCACATGGGGTGAAAGACTATCGGTTATGGTGCACTAATCCTAGATCACCTAGTTTTCTAATTAGCAAAGATGTGATATTCGACGAGACTGTAATGCTTCAACAGAGGGGTTCTAAGACATAACTTGATAAAGAAGATAGATCATAGTGTCATTAGCAATGTGGAGCTTCAGGTGGAGACTCCAGAGACCTATAAGGTAATAGAAGTTGAGATTGCAGATGAAGCCACAATTCTTGAAGTTGGTGATAATAAACTTTTTGCAAAGTTTAGTAGAAATAATTTGCCTTTAGAAAATCAAAAACGAATTTAGACTTTAGCGATTAGATAAAACTTCAAACAAAATAAAGGAGTTTAAATTTAAACGAGTTAATTAGAGCTACGAATCAAATAAAAGAGTTGATGGAAGAGAATAAGAATACAAGGTTTATAGTGGTTTGGCTTAGATCAAGCTTACGTCCACTATCCGCGTTGGATGTTACTCGACCGGATTTCACTAAGAGACAAAAGAGATTTTACAATTCTGTGATCTCGACTTTAAAGTGAAAAGTCTCTTGGTCTCTCACAAAGTCTCATCATGAGTTTCTCTCTTTTATATACAATTTTGAGCTTAGTGAATGAAATAACAAGGAATTAGAAAGCTTCAGATTTTGAAAATTTTCTTTCACACACTATCTCGAACAACTGGAGAGTCTGCGTTAAATACTCCTTCATGCCTTCATGACTGTTGGCACTTTCCAAAGGAATTCTTCCAATCTACTCATTGGACAGAATCAATCAAGGAGATCTTAAGTCGTTGGAAGATTTGTGATGAAAACCCGTCAATCTTGTTTGCATATACAATTAGGATCTTAGTTTCCATAAATAGAACCTTCCAAGTTTACTCACATTCCAAAAGATTTGAATATCAGAATTGATTCCAATAAGGATAATCAATCATGTATGTGCTAAATCTAGCCATAAGGTCATCCATAAACCATATGAATCGAATCATTGAAAAAATAAAGATAATATCGCATTTAGATAAATCTTCATTCTTTAGTCGTCAGAACCGTCAAGTGTGGGTAGACCTTGATCTTAAAGTTTGGCTGTTTTTAGACTTTGACACTAAAGTCTGGAAGCGTTTATACTAGACTTTAGAAAGGTTTTGTCAACTTTAAAACAGTTAAGGAGTTTTCTCCAACAAAAGTGAGGGTCAAAGGAGGGACTTTAGCTTATTTATAGAGTTTTGACCGGACCTCTCATCACGGGCCAGTCAGGCCCATATTCGACTGTTAAGAAACTTTATAGCTTACCTTATTAGACTGAACTCATAAAAATGGCAAGTCACAGTCTAAATTAATGTAGCTAACATAAAAAAAAAAATCTTACATTCTCCCACTTGGGCTATATTAATTGAGACTGTATTGTATGTGCGCACATTTATGTTGATCTAGAGATAATTCTCAACAGTCAATCCGATCCCATGAAGTTTAAAATACTGAATGATGGCGGTAACTGATATATATACATAGAACATTCCATGGTCACAAGTGCTTTCAACTTTACTGCTATGGATTTAATATGGTTGTGTGGCAAATGGATAACATATTATGAAGATTAATACCTTATATGTCATCCCCTTTGTCGGTTGCTATTCTCTTACTTTAAGTGTCACATAAAACCCGATATGTCACTTAAGAATATCTTAATGATTCTAATGAACCCATATATGTCTAATTTTTATGATTAACATTTCTTTTTGTATAATTGAGACATATGTAAAATGCTAATAAGAATACCCCTAGCCTTTACTCAAAGTTTACACAATATCTTGAGATTTTCACTAAATACATGTATACAACTCAATAACAATCCATACAAAAAGAGTTGACATATATCAAAATGTTACCCAATCAACAAAACACAGATGTAAACTTTATTAGAGCAAATTTGAAGCAGCTCTCACTAAATAACAACATCCAATGACTCTCCCAAGTCCATGTTCATGACATGTCGCTCAAATACACAAGGGCGAAGGCTTTTTGTTAATGGATTTGCAATTATATTGCTTGTGGAATATACTCTACTGTGATATCACCATTTTACACCATTTCATTTATGGTAAAAAAGTTGACCTTCATATGCTTAGACCCTTTGAGACTCATGTTATTGTTGAAAAACAACACTGCAGAGTTATTATCACAATATAATTGTATGGGTTTATCCACAAAATCAAATACGATCAATTCCCTAATGAGGTTCCGAACACAAATAGCTTGAGTAGCAGTTGAAAAGCATACTATAATATCTACTTGCATGATAGATGATGATATAAATTTCTATTTTTCACATTTCCACAATATTTCACCTTCGCTAACATGAAATGTATCTGTTATCGACTTCCTATCATCCCGACAACTTGCAAAGTCTCGTATCCGAATATGTTTCCAGCCGCAAATCACAAACGTATTTGTGAATTAGCATATAGTCTCTTGCCCTTTTTAAATACCTCAAAACTTTCCTAGCAGTAATCCGGTGATCATATCCTAGATTTGACTAATATCTATCTAGAAGCCCTGTCATAAAAGTGATATTTGGTCTTAGTGCAAATTTGAGCGAGACATGATACTTTCAAGTATACTAGCATAAGGTGGATGCTTCATTTGGTTTTTTCTCAAAATTTGATTGGTAACATTGTAAAAGACTCAATTTGTCACCCTTAACAATAGGAATAGTTCCTAGCTTGCAATGCCACATGTTGAATTTTTCCAAAATGCAATCAACACATGCCCTCTGAGATAAACCTAACATAAGGCAAGAATGATCCTTATGGATCTCAATGTCAAAAACAAAAAAAGCCTCACTAAGGTCTTTCATGTAGAAATTCTTCGATAGCATTTGCTTTGTCTCATGCGGTAATCCCATATCGCTACTTGTAAGCAAAATGTCTTCCACATAAAGTTTGAAATGAACAAATTTCCTCCTATAAACTTACAATGTATGCACTAATCTACTTTGTTCTCAACAAAACTGAAAGAAGTGATGACATTATGAAACTTCAAGTACCATTGACTAGAAGCTTATTTGAGACCATAAATAACTTTCTTTAATTTACATACAAGCTTACTTGAATCATTTGTTGCAAAACCTTCAGGTTGCACCATATAGATTTCCTCATTAAGGTCTCCATTTAGAAAAGCAGTTTTAACGTCCATATAGTGTAACTCCATATCGAAATGAGTTACTAACGCTATGATCACTCGAAAGAATCTTTTAAAAAAAATGGAGAAAAAATTGCTTCATAATTTATTCATTCTCTTTGAGTGAAGCCCTTGGCTACTGTCGTGACTCGGTCTCATCGCCCTTGATCCCTCATCATCACGAGAAGAGAAAATGGGGAAAGACCAGGTTTAGGGGTACTTAATCACAAGAGTTCCCTCATGGCTTGTGTTCCAAAAGATGTCATCACCTCCCCTTTCGAATCAAGCCTCTCGTGAGTTCCCTCCAAGAGATCGCAAGCTCTTCCAAGCTCATACCCCACGTTACAGTGGAGTGTTGCAATCCATACCTACATGGGCGACACATCCTAGAAGAAGGGGTCAGGTGTGGATATTGGATTTAAATGTACCTTTATCATGGTAGGCTTCTCGACAATATGCTTTGCCCATAAGGATGATCACTTCATCCTTTGGGGCACTCTCATATCGAGTATGCTATATCATGGTGAGTTTCATTGAAACTCGTACCCACGTGACGGGTTTATTTATACTATTTAATTGTTTATGACAACCTAAAAATAAGATAGGAGTTGCCACTAGCCTCATTTTGGGGTCGGCTAAAAGACTTGATTGATGATCGAGAGTGTTTCCTCGATTTTTACGCAACCAAATATCTAAATTCGAGAACTTGGGTTACGCTAATATTTCTATTAGCGCCCTTTCAATATCTAAACAGTATGTTGTGTTTTCTTAACATGTACATGCGTTTCTTTTTACATTTTCGGAATCATTAGTCCTAAACTAAGCAATCATGCGTTGTTGGTTATTTTCATTCTATTCAATTTCTAGAAAAAAAAAAAAAAAAAACAATCAATGGAATTGAAATTATGAGAAAATAAGTAAACAATCAAGGAAATCAATAAACCTACCATGCAATCTTAGAAAATATAAAAGAGAAACACAATTGAAAAATATGAGAGAAAGAGAAAAAACCCGCAACTTGTCGGGCTTTATACAAGAAATGAAACCCGAGACATATATTGGGGAAATGAATAGTACATGATAATAGTTAGAATGGACATCAACCTCCACCATTTTCGTGCTTTCTCCATCTTTGGGATCCTAATCTAAACCTAATACAAGAAACTTATAACTAGGTGCATACAGTAGAAAGAAACAAGCATACACATCTAAACAGTAAAAAACAAGACATCTTGTCGAGATCAATCATTTAAAGGAAGTGCAATATGAAAGTCAAATTTTGGGGCCTTGGGGTCAGCCTTTATCTTTCCTGCAAGGGTCCTAGGGTTTTCCCTCGATATCATGCATCGATCTTACCATTCATCTAAAAGTCACTTGTATTGCAAAATTTTAAACAAGCATGCAGGTCTTTTGAACCTTATTTCTCAACCAATCAAGCAAGAAAGTGAATTGTCGGCAGGTCACTTATTACCAAGGTGCCAATCACAAATACAGGCAACTTCTAGTGCATGATGGGATTATATGTATGAGGGGTACATGTGATATTTCGAAAACATATTTTGAAATCATTCACTAAAAGTTTTAAGACAAAGTGATGTCTCAACTATAAAAGATATTTAATTGTCAAGGTTAGCCCGGGCTTGCATAAATGAACTCACAAGTATCACAGGCATTTTGGATACAATTCAAATCGTGACTTTCATGATGTCAAATCATGATTTTAAAAAAGTTTGAAAATATTTATGATTAAGGAATATCTAAGTTATTGAACACATTCGATTGCCAATGCTAGCTTGGAGCTTGCATAAATGCACTCACAAGCGTTGCAGGTATTTTAAATATAGTCCAAACCATGATTTTTTCTTAAGCCAAATCGAGTTTTGATGAAGAACTTTTTTAGAAATCGTTTTTGAGAAATATCACATGTACTAAAGTTCTTTTTTTTTTTTGGAAAAACGCAATTTGAAAAAGCTGATTATTTAACAGCAAAGATCAAAGTATTTAGAACAACTTTCATGAAGATGGCATGACCAAATAGGTGCATTTATGGACTCGATTTCATCAAAAGAAATTTCGGACTAATGCAGGATGACTGTCCTATGTTCAAATCTAAGCGATTTTGACCTAGCTAAACATGTCAAAATTTTTAAAAAAAATTCAAAAAATACACTACACTTATACAAGAAACTTTTATGAAGGAATTTTATTTTCCAAAACTCAATACAAAAATCAGTACAAAAATGGCAAAATAAAAAATTAATACATAACAGATTGACTTAGGCTTAAATCTGAGTAGATCCGACCTAATTGAACACATCCAAAATCATGAAAATATATACTCGAGACAATTTGGAACAAAATTCAAGAAGAAAATTTTATCAAAAAATAATTACGAAGCCGGATACGAAAATAACAAAACCAGAACGTGGAACAAAAAAGAATTGAAAAAAACCCTAAACTATTGCAGAATCGCTCATCTTTGAAGATATTTTTTGAGGGTCAAACGATGCTCGATTGGGCTGTGTGACCTATCATTTCGAAACTCGGGATTTCTATTATCTAATCTTAATAGGACTCAAGCTGAAATGAGGTCGTTTCACACCTCGTTTTGGTCAAAATAGAAGGTTACTTCTGGTGTCAAAAACGTGGAGAAATAAGAATAATTTTTTAGGATCGACCTACAAAATGATTTTAAAATTTTTTGGAAAAAGTGTATATTGTAGAGAGATATATTTTGAACAATTTTCATGTAGGTGTTGATTTAAGATTCAAAGCACAGAAATCCATAGAAAATCAACAAGTAGTGAAGATTGATCAATACATAACAGTGAACTAAAATCAGTCAATTTTCTAGAATCATGTTCTGAATTTCAAAGCAAATTTTAGATAGCAAACGACATCAGATCGGGATGTGCTATAGTTTATTGGAAAGCGAATCAAGTCATCTTTGACTCTCATGAAGGCATCAAGCACAAAAAAACACATCTACTAGCTCATTTCTAGGCATATGTATAGAGAGATCCATCATGGATCCAAAATTGCAGAACAATGATCATCCAAGCAATCAAACATATCATCATCATCACAGCCTATCTACTTCCATCCCATGTGGCACCCCCTGACGGCCCCCAATCCGTTAGGGTCACCACATATCACCAATTTACATAAACTAGATGGACATCATTCGTCGGTACACCAAAATGCCATAGTTTTCTATACCCAGCTACATTTCAAAAGATACTCGACTTTTCCAACAATCATATACATAAGTCCATCAAGTAGTGTCAGCGTCCCAAAAATCCTTCCTCTGTTGACCCTAGCTCGTGGTCACACACATTCGTCCGGTCCATCTGCTGGTGGCAGTGGTAATAGCCCCAGCGTGCGTCCATTTCGACGGACGAAAACGGCAATGTACCCTGGAAGTACAGAGGACCAATATCAAACACCACTATCACTCGTGCCCGTATAAACGACACCCTTGCACCTTGGGGTGATGATGCTTTGACTGGTCCCATTGTAGGTCGACCGAAACTCCATAAAATGTGCTGGGAGGTATGGGCAACATAGACTTCTCGTTTAGTTTGAAATGTTAGTCCCCAAAAGGGGCGAGTACAACCACCCAGCAGCTAAAGATCTAATTCCATGCAAGGTAGACAAAACATGCAATGTAGACAAACTATCATTGTCTAATTCCATAAAATGTGCCATGCAAACCATCATTGTCTAATTCCATGCAAGGTAGACATAACATGCAATCAAGAAATGAGTATGCATTGAATCAATAGAAATTTTCGAAGTAATAGCAAACGTAGTTTCAAAACCAAAATGCATCATTTCAATCACACGGGTCCCGATTATAGGGCCAAACTGTTATGACACGTCCCATTTCTCACCACACAATTTTATCCCATAATCAAGTGCAACTCAGTAGAATCATCAGTTTTAGAATTCGGTTTATTTTCATTTCCCTACGTCTATCCCAAAGGACCAGTGTTTGCATCCCTCTGGGCATTCGCATCCAACCTAGCGTCGCGAAAGCCTTCGGTATTCAATCACCGGGCATCTAGAGCGTGTTGCGTCACACCTTTAGGCATCTCGCACTCCACCTAGCATCATGAGGAATCTCTGAGGCTAACCATGAAAATGGTTACCCCTACCCTCCGGAATCATGCCGGGCATCCCGACACTCCCGGGGTACCTATGAGGCTCTGTGGACCCTAGGTATCCAAAGCATCGATCCTTACAATCCTATGGGCATCCCGACTCCTGAGGCATCGTTGACCCGAGAGTCCGACGGCATCAATCACAATATAGCAGACCAATCATTTTAAGTGCCAAAGACATTTCCGAATTACAAACATAGAAATTCCTTTGGGTTTTCAAAAATCTCCTTGTATAATATCAAGTAATATAAATCGAGGTTTTTCAAGACACCTCAATGCAACAATGGCAGACTTTAAAACATATGCAAATTTCTTGTTAATGAAATCAATTTATAAAATTCAACAGCATAATATCAAATCCATAAGTCCACTTCCACGGTTAACCCTTCAATGTATTTCGAAAATCCACATGTAAATTCTTGGGTTGCACTTGCGCTTCTCACGGCAAGAATTGAAAGGATTTGTCAAAACCATAAGTGATTTAAAATCAGTATATTGACAAATTCAAATCTCACTCCTGACTTCAAGGTTTTTAAATTTGTTCAGGTAAAAGTTTGAAATTCCGAGGGCATCAAACATTCTTTTCTTTTGAAACATTGGTGAGCGGCGCCTCGGTACATAAAAATTTCAATACAAGTCGGGAGGTTTTCCAAAAACGTTCACAGGCAGAATTTTCAAAGCTTTACAAAAGCTAAAATTGATGTGTTGTCGAAGTCCAAAATCACATGTATTCACGGAAACCACAAAGTTTCCTCAACCATCTAGCCCCAAAACAGTTTCGGTCACTCTATATACCATCATTTGACACCAAATTCATATAATCCAGTCTAACAATGTATTTCCTTAGACAACAATAGCACTACACTATATAGATCAGTAGATTTCAACTTGCTTTTAAGTCCTACAGCGTCGACGGCAAGTAAAACAGGAAGCTCGGGTCACGCACACGGCTCAGTGACGGCAAACGCGCATGCACGACAGTGAGGCGACCTCCTTCCTTTCCTCTCACCGTTCACTCTCTCGCTCGCTGCTTTCTCACTCTCTCTCGCTCGGACTTTCTCTCTCTTGCTCTCATCTAAGAGCATTTGCTTCCCTCAGTTAGTTGACTAGTTAGTCTTTGCATGTAGAATTTCCGGTGGCAGCAGGGGAAGGAGACGAGTGGAGAGAAACGTGGTCCCTTGCATGCGGATTCCCCCCCTTGCCGAGCCAGCGTGATTTCTTTGTGGGCTTCTCCTTCGCTGGCAACCAAGTGAGGAAGCTACGTGACTTTTGTTGAGTGCCCCTCGATCAACAATTCCCTTCCTTAGTTGACTCAAGTGTCAACCAAATGGGGAGAGATTGGGGCGGTTTGGATGTGCATGGTCTTTCCTCCCCAAGCATGCATGCATGTTCCTCATGCATGGCCGAAGTCTCTTCCTTCGGCTCACTAAGAAATCATTTGATTAAAGTCCAAATTCCTCTCTCATTACATAAATACTTGGATGATATAGTTGTGTAGTGTCATCGCAACAAATTTGCACAGAAATTTTGGTTAGTAGGGTACACATGTAGGTGGAAGAGGATCTCAACCGGGGTGTTACCTAAAGGAAATTTTCAACGATCGGACCATTACTAAATGTAATGTATCATTATTTTTCCAAGGTCGGCAAAATATGGATGCCGCAATTCTCCCCTCCTTAGAGAATTTCGTCCTCAAAATTGTGCATCACTCATGTCTCATTAAACAAATGAGGGTGCCTTTCCCTCATTTCTTTTTCACTTTCCCATGTGGCCTCTTACATATCGTGATGTTGCCATAATTTCTTAACTAATGGAATTTCCTTTGTTCGAAGGACTTGCTCCTTTCGATCTAGTAGCCGTATCGGCTCTTCTAGGTACCTCACTTTCTCATCCACTTTGATGGCTTCATGATTGAGTATGTGTCTAGGGTCCGGCTGATACTTCCTCAACATCGACACATGGAACACATCATGTAAATTTGCCAGTTTAGTAGGTAGTGCTAACTGTTAAGCTATGTCTCTTATCCTTTCAAGTATCTCGAAGGGTCTAACAAATCTGGGACTTAACTTGCCCTTTATCCCGAATCGTGATATTCCTTTCATCGGGGATACTTTAAGGAATACGTGGTCTCCCACGTTAAATTTCAAGGGTTTCCTACGCTAGTCTCTGCGTAGCTTTTCTCGTCGACTCGGGCTATCCTAAGTCTTTTTCTGATGATCTGAACAGCCTCAGTAGTAATTTGTATTAGTTCAGGTCCTGTCAGTTTTCTTTCACCTACCACATTCCAACAGACAGAAGTCCTACATCTCCTCCCATATAATGCTTCATAAGGAGCCATGCCTATACTTTTATAAAAACTATTGTTATATGCGAATTCTACTATATTTAACTTTTCATCCCAACTTCCTTTAAAGTCAATGATGCAAGCCCTTAACATGTCCTTCAGTGTTTGGATCACTCTTTCCGTTTGTCTGTCCGTCTGTGGATGAAAAGCAGTACTGAGTTAGAGCTTAGTCCCTAAGGCAGTTTGAAGGCTTCGCCAAAGGTTTGAAGTAAATCTTGAATCTTGATCAGACGTAATAGTTATATGGACACCATGTAAGCATACTACTTGACTTACATATATCTCAGCATATTTATCCATTGGATTGTGGACTGCTAGGAAACAGGCAAACTTAGTCAAGTGATCTACTATCACCCAGATAGAGTCGTGGCCACTTGATGTCCTTGGTAATCCTTACACAAAATCCATTGTCACATGATCCCATTTCCACTCTGGTATATCTAACGGTCTCAATAGTCCTGCGGGTTTGCGGTGCTCTGCTTTCACTTGTTGGCAGGTCAAGCATTGAGAGACATGCTTAACTATATCTGCTTTCATGCCATTCCACCAATACTGTTGGCATAGATTCCTATACATCTTTGTACTACCCAGATGAATACTATAATTACTCCTATGTGCTTCCGACGGAATTTCCCTTTTTACTTCTTCATTGTTAGGAACACCTAGTCGTCCCTAGTGTCTTAATATTCCATCCTTAGAAACTTGAAATTCTGGTCTTTTTCCTAAAAACACTCCATTTTGTAATTTCACGATTTCTGGGTCGGAATCTTGTAGAATTCTAACTTTCTAGATAATTTCCGGTTCAATCCTTAATGCAGTAAGCATACCAGTAAGGTGGTCTACTCCTAATTTAAACTCTGAGTCCACTATTGACTTTAACAGGCTCCATTATGTTATTCTTATATTGGCCATATCTATAGTCGACTTTCGACTAATAGCGTCTGCCACCTTATTTGCCTTTCTTGGATGGTACCGTATTTCACAATCATAATCCTTTAATAGCTCCATCCATCTTCTCTGTCTCATGTTCAATTCCTTTTGTGAAAACAAGTATTTCAAACTCTTATGATCTATATAGATTTCAAATTTCTCCCCATACAGATAATGCCTCCATATTTTCAAAGAAAAAATTATAGCTGCCAATTAAAAGTCATGGGTTGGGTAGTTCAATTCATGGGGTTTCAGCTGTCTAGATGCATAGGCTATGACCCTGTCATGCTGCATCAGAACACATCCCAGTCCTTTGTGAGACGCATCACTATACACCATGAATCCATCAAATCCAGATGATATAGTTAGAATTGGAGCCGTGGTCAACTTTCTTTTAAGTTCTTGAAAGCTCCTTTCACATTCTCCATTCCATTCAAATTTTATGTTCTTTCGAGTCAATTTCGTCAATGGACTTGCAAGTCATGAGAATCCTTCAATAAATCTTCTATAATAGCCTACTAGTCCTAAGAAACTCTGTATCTTAGTCGGCGTTGTGGGTCTCAATCAATTTACTACCATTTCAACTTTCGCTTGTTTTACTGCAATTCCTTCTCTTGACACCGCGTGTCCCAAAAATATTATTCGGTCTAGCCCAAATTCACACTTACTGAATTTGGCATACAATTTATGGTCTCTAAGAGTTTGCAACATTATCCCAGGTGTTGCTCATGCTCTTAGAGTCCTTCAGAATATATTAGGATATCATCAATTAAGACAATCACAAATTGATCCAAATAAGGCTTAAATATCCTATTCATCATTTCCATGAATGCGGCCAGGGCATTCGTTAGTCCAAATGGCATAACTAAGAACTCATAGTGTCCATAGCGAGTCCTAAATGTGGTCTTAGGAATGTCTTCTTTCTTGATCCTTAGTTGGTGATATCTCGACCTTAAGTCAATTTTAGAAAAGACCAAACTTCCTTGCAATTGGTCAAATAGGTCATCAATTCTGGGTAAAGGATACTTATTCTTAATGGTCACTTGATTTAGTTGCCTATAGTCAATACATAAACGCATTGACCCATCCTTATTTTTCACAAACAAGATTGGTGCACCCCAAGGAGAAGCACTTGGCTTAATAAATCCTTTATCAAGCAACTCTTGTAGTTGCACCTTCAATTCCTTCAATTCCATTAAGGCCATCCTATACAGGGCTCTCGATATCGGTCCTGTTCTAAGCATTAGTTCGATCTCGAACTCAATTTCTCGTTCCGGTGGTAACCTGTGCGGTTCCTCGGAAATACATCCTGAAATTCCCCGACCACTCAAATTTCATTGAGCTTAGTCTCTTCCTTCGTATAGTCCGTTACATTCTTTGTGCAGGTATCCTTGACATGCTTCGTCAAGTAGCGCATGGGCTTCTATTACTAAAATAAGAGCTATAGAGGGGGTTTGTCTGACCTCCAAAAAAGTCAAAACTAGACTGGTCAGGTGAAACAAACTGGATTACTTTCCTATAACAATCCATTTTAGCCAGATGCTTATGGAGCAAATCCATTCCTATGATGACATCAAAGTCATACATAGCCATCACAACTAGGTCTATTTCCATATCCTGTCCCCCCATGGTTATTTTACACTTTTCACATACCAATGTAGACAACACCATATTCTTTAACGGTGTAGAAACACAAAGAGGCATCTCAAGAGATGTAGTTTCTATCTTATTCAATTGTCTATATCTTTCAAACACAAAAGAATGCGTAGCACCCGTATCAAACAACACATATGCCTTTTTGCCATTTATAGAAATCGTACCCGAGATAACATTTTTGGAAGCTTCCGCTTCCTCTTGGGTGACCGCGTACACCCTTCCTTGTGCCGGTGGCCTCCGTGGATTCCTTGGTAGATGTAGTCCAGCTGTACGTTGCTACACTTGTTGCACCGAGTTGACATTCGGCTACGACTCATCTTATGGACAATTTCTCTTAAAGTGTCCTATCTGCCCACAACCATAACATCTCAGTTGGCTATTACAAGGCCCTGGCCCATGTTGTCCACCGCGTCTTTGGCAATTACTACCTTGGTAGGGTACTCTCCCAAAAGTTCGACCACTCCTGGCTTTTCCAAAATTGCCAAAGTTACTCTTTTTCTTAGATTCCTAAGGCTGACCTCAATCAGGATAGGGTCTCTTACCCCATCGAACATCACTAAAGGTTGATTGCTTCCTAGACTCTGATTGCTCTCTCATTAATTCCCGCTCCACCAACTGTGTCCTTTCATAAATCTCAGTAGAATCTCTTATATTCAAAGGCACTAGTTGTTTTCTGATATCAGTCCTTAGCCCTTTCAGGAATCTCTTAGCCTTTTCCTCTCGATCCTCAATCAACCTAGGAGCATACCTAGACAATTCATAAAATTTTGCTTCGTACTGGTCTACCGTCCGCTCCCTTTGTTCTAACTGAACAAACTTTGTGATTTTCTTATCTCTGGCATAGTTAGAAAAATGCTTTCTATTAAAAGCTCTAACAAACTCATCCCAGTTTATGTCAGTACTGGGTGGAAAAATTGTGTCTCTTGAAGCTCTCCACCAAAATTTTACATTTCCCTCCTATTGGTACTTTGCCAAGGTTATCTTTTTCAGCATCATTATAGTTCAACAACCGGAAAATCTGTTCCATTCCATCAATCCATTGTTCCGCCTCCCCAGGACTTCCCATTCTAGTAAACTTAGGTGGTTTCAACTTCAGGAATTGTTCCACCAGTCCTTGAGGGTGACGTTCTACTCGAGTGGTTGCTAAGCTTGTCTTTCCATCAAATTTCCTATATTGGCCAATGCTTATAGGATATCTTCCATTTGGGGTTCAACCCTTAAAGCAGAGGCTTCGACCCTTAGTGGGTGAGAACTCCTAGTTCGTACCATATCTTCCTACAGTTTACCCAGCATTTGCCTTAGGAACAATTAGTGACTCAATGTCACTGGTCAAGTAATAAAATAAAGGTGTTCCTAAAGTCACATTAGTAACATAAAATGTTACTTGCATGTAAAGGTAACTCACAGTCGTTACCAATAGTCTACGAGTGAAAATCAATCACCCGTAGTTCATAGTTAGTCAACTACCCTTGGTTAGTGTCCTATAGTGTGCATCATTATATCCTCATTTCCTGTTAATGCACCTTATCACTCCAAACAAAGCCATAGCTCTGATACCACTCATTGTGGTGCCCCTCGACAGCCTCGATCCGTTAGGATAGCCACATATCACCAACTTTCTCTCATCTTGAAAGTCTGATACTCTAATACCAAAGGATTTTGATAAATCCATGAGTTCTGGGGGTCTATATCCTTTCCATTGGTCCTTGTGAAAAATATGGCGGAAGCATATCCAACATCTCCCTTCCCTATATTCAGAAAATGATGCACACTAACTAAACATTTTTATAAGTAAAAGTCGAACACTTTTTATTTACATAAACCAGATGGACATCATTCGTCGGTACACCAAAATGCCGTGGTTTTCTATACTCGGCTACATTTAAAAAGATGCCTGACTTTTCCAACAGTCATATACATAAGTCCATCAAGTAGTGTCGGCGTCCCAAAAATCCTTCCTCTGTTGACCCTAGCTCGCAGTCACACCCATCCATCAGGTTCGTCTGCTAGTGGCGGTGGTAATGGCCCCAGCGTGCGTCCATCTCAACGAAGGAAAACAACAATGTACTCCGAAGTACGGGCCGGCGAGAGGACTAATATCAAACACCACTATCACTCGTGTACTGTATAAATGACGGCCCTCGCACCTCGAGGTGATGATGCTTATTTGGTCCCATTACGAGGTCAATCGGAACTCCATAAAATGTGCCAGGAGGTACAGGCAGTAGAGGCATCTCGTTTTGTTTGAAATGTTAGTCCCCAAAAGGGGTGAGTACGACCACCCGTGCAGCTAAAGATCTACTAAACTATACCGTGCAAACCATCACTTGTCTAATTCCATGCAAGGTAGACAAAATATGCAATCAAGAAATGTGTATGCATCGAATCAATAGAACTTTTTGAAGTAATAGCAAACGTAGTTTCAAAACCAAAATGCATCATTTCAATCACATGGGTCCCGATTATACGGCCAAACCATTATGACACGTCCTATTCCGCGCCACACAATTGTGTCCCATAATCAAGAGCAACTCAGTAGAATCATCAGTTTTAGAATTTGGTTTATTTTTCCATTTCCCTACGTCTATCCCAAAGGACCAGTGTTTGCATCCTTCCTGGCATTCGCACGCAACCTAGCGTCGCAAAAGCCTCTGGTTTTCAATCATCGGGCATCCGGAGCGTGTTACGTCACATCTCTTAGGCATCTTGCACCTCACCTAGCATCATGAGGAATCTACGGGGCTCGCCATGTGAATGGTTACCCCTACCCTCCGGAATCATGCTGGGCGTATCCCGACTCCCGGGGCATTGTCGACCCGAGGGTCTGACGGCATCAATCACAATATAGCAGACCGATCATTTTAAGTGCCAAAGACATTTCTGAATTACAAACATAGAAATTCCTTTGGGTTTTCAAAAATCTCCTTGTATAACATCAAGTAATATAAATTGAGGTTTTTCAAGACACCTCAATACAACAATGGCAGACTTTAAAACATATGCAAATTTCATGTTAATGAAATCAATTCATAAAATTCAGCAGCATAATATCAAATCCATAAGTCCACTTCCACGGTTAACCCTTCAATGTATTTTGAAAATTCACATATAAATTCTTGGGTTGCACTTGCGCCTCTCACGGCCAGAATTGAAAGGATTTGTCAAAACCATAAGCGATTTAAAATCAGTACATTGACAAATTCAAATCTCACTCCCGACTTCAAGGTTTTTAAATGTGTTCATGTAAATGTAAAAGTTTGAAATTCCGAGGGCATCAAACATTTTTCTTTTCTTTTGAAACATTGGTGAGCGGCGTTTTGGTACATAAAAATTTCAATACAAGTTGGGAGGTTTTCCAAAAACATTCACAGGCAGAATTTTCAAAGCTTTACAAATGCTAAAATTGATGTGTAGTCGAAGTCCAAAATCACATGTATTCACGAAAACCATAAAGTTTCCTCAACCATCTAGCTCCAAAATAGTTTCGGTCACTCTATATACCATCATTTGACACCAAATTCAGATAATCCAGTCTAACAATGCACTTCTTTAGATAACAATAGCACTACACTATATAGATTAGTAGACTTCAACTCGCCTCAATTCCTACAGCATCGATGGCAAGTAAAATAGGAAGCTCAGGTCACGGACACGGCTCGGCGACGGCAAATGCGAGCGGCGTTGATGGCGGCAACGTGCATGCACGGTAGAGGGGCGACCTCCTTCCTTGCCTCTCACCGTTCACTCTCTCGCTCGCTGCTTTCTCACTCTCACTCGCTGTATTCTCTTGCTCGCTCATTGTGCTCTCTCTCTCTCTCGGACTTTCTCTCTCTTGCTCTCATTTACGAGCACTTTGTTCCCTCAATTAGTTGACTAATTAGTCTTTGCATGTAGAATTTCTGGTGGCAGCAGGGGAAGGAGACGAGTGAGAGAAACGTGGCCCCTGGCGAGCCAATGTGATTTCTTCGTGGGCTTCTCGTTCGCTGGCAACCAAGTGAGGAAGCTACGTGGCTTTTGCTAAGTGCCCCTCGGTCAACAATTCCCTTCCTTAGTTGACTCAAGTGTCGACCAAATGGGGAGAGATTGGGGCGGTTTGGTTGTGCATGGTCTTTCCTCCCCAAGCATGCATGCATGTTCCTCATGCATGGCCGAAGTCTCTTCCTTCGGCTCACTAAGGGCGTGCATGTTTTTGTTCCTGAAAAGTGTTTATAAACACTTTTTCTGTTTTTTTGTTCCAGGGAACAAAAAAAGAACAGAAACGCGTTTGTTTGCGTTTTGTTCTTTTTTTTTTTTTTCGTTTCGGAACAAAATTGAAACAGAAATCGAAACAACTTTTTGTTGTTTCTCTACTCCGAAAACACTTCTGAGAAATCAAAAAAGAACAGAAATAAAAAACAAAATGGAACAAAACGGGAACAAATCATCGAAGCTCTTCTTCTCCTTCGTGCCCGTGCGAAGCTCCTCTCCCCCGACGCCTCCCCTCTCCGGCGCCTCCCACTCGGGCGGACTCTCCGGCGACTCCCCCCTCCGGCGACTCTCCGGCGCCTCCCCACTCCGCTCACTCCCCGGCTTCGACAGTGGTGCTCCGTCAACCGGCTGAAGCGCGCCCAGTCCAGGTAGGCCCGCTGCTCCTCCATCTCCGTTCGAAGAAGTCGAGCTCCGCGACACCCACGTTCGCCGACCACCGCCGGACGCTCGCTCGAGCCTCAAGCGAGCGCCGCTCGCCCATCTGCAGATCCGGGCGAGCAACTTCAGCGCCGCGGCTGCTCGCCGAGCTTGAGCAGCTCGTGGTCGCTCGCAGAGCAGCTCGAGCGAGCGAGGCCGACCCGAGGAGCGTCGCCCGATCTCGCTAGATCCGGCCGACGGTTGCTCGCCGGAGCCGCTCGCTCGCTCGGCAAGGCTGCTCGCCGCGAGCGAGCAAAGCGGCGCGGCTTCGCTCGAGCGAAGCCGCTCGCTTCGCTCGAGCGAGCGCTCGCTCTCTCGGCAGTTGCTCGCTCGCTCGCGCGGCGCGGGCGGTCGTGCGGAGCTTTGGATGTGGATTACTGAGTCATGCTCCGTGTCATGCCCATCTTCCCTATGCTCTTCGATGTTTGCCATTTAGATTTCGCTGGGTATGGTCACTTCTTACCTTGCGTTACAATTTTCAATAGGTTGTTGTGTCTCGAGATGCTTCATAGTACAAGCAAATTCACGTGAAAATGGTGTTGTGGCCTTTTCTCCAAATGGAAGATGCGGATCTTGTCTTTCAACCGTCTCTGTTTTTCTCTGTGGAATCTCTAAATCTAATCAAACCTCCTTGTTGATCATGATTTCTAGAGATCCATAACCAAGTGGTTGAGAAAGAGGCGACAACTGGTTTATTTGTTTAATCCATTGGAAAAACCAGTGGACATCCCATCCCCAGAATGCCAAAAGTTGGCGTTGATGTAGACCTAAAAAATCACCAAGACCATCTCTATGGCCCATTCCCTTGCTTGTGCTTAGGCAGCATTAAACATTCCAGTAGACATGATCATGAAAACTTTGTAAGGCATTAGTACTTATATCATTCCACACTTTGATTTCAGGCAGGAATTTGTCACTGAGTCAATATATCATTATCATGAAGTTAAGTCCTTGAGAGAGAATTCCTTTGGGAAGGGCACATGACATATTTTATAACCATTTTCAATATTATGCTTTGGTCAAATTTTAATGAGCTTTAGATGTGGAACGAGCTCTTGATAAACACATTATTTGTTCATCCCCATCAAGTGGCTGATATAAAGTTCTCAACCCCTTTGTTGCGTATGGGCAGATTGCAGAAATTACTCGAGTGTTGAGAAGCGGTGGAGTTTTAGTTGGAAGCACTTTCCTCCGATACACGCCGTCCACTCCCTGGATAATATTGCCTTTCAGACGGTACATCTATAGCAACAAAATTATATTGTATGTAGCATTACAATGAATTCTTTAGGTTGATCATTTCGCATTACATAGCTGAAAAATAGGTTGGAGAGAGAGCATTCAGGTTGGTTGATCATTGCTAGTCATAGGTTGCATGTAGTTCAAGAATTATCGTTATTTAAAGTTAAGTCTTCTTGGCTTGCATCTCTTCATAATGCTTTTATGTATGGCATATATAGTATTATGTTATTGATTTAACTGATAACTCATATGCTGCTCAACCGATCAAAGATTAAATGGCATCAGAGTCACAAAAATTCAGTGCAAAGTGGACCGAGTCGGTCACCAACCTATTTATCGGTTTGTTAGTGGATGAGGTGAAAAAAGGAAATCGGACCTCTTCTACTTTCAACAAAGCAGGTTGGAGGAATATCCAAAATGAATTCTTTAGACAAACAGGGTGCCAATATACCATGGTCCAGCTGAGAAACAAGGTGAACAAAGCGAGAAAACAAGTATAGTAGTTTTCGAAACTTATGTCCGGTCTGGATTTGGTTGGGATAATGAAAATAAAAGAGTTACTTGTCGACGATCCAAATGTCGGGAAGAGCACATCAAGGTATGATTTTTTCTAATTTTTTAGTCATTTTGTTGTCATTATATATGTATGTTTTTCATTGTATAATTACACGTGTTTTGCTGAAATTTAATTGCTGTGAAAATTGTAGGAGAATGTAGAGTGGGCCAAATTCGGGAAGGATGGATTTCCCCGGTATCCCGAACTATGTATTATATTTGGTGGTACATATGCTTTGGGGAATATGGCCTTGGAAATGCTGAAAATGCGGCAGTGTCGGAGGAAGCTGACAACGGTGGTGGCAATGGAGGTGGTGCTAACAGTGGTTACAATGCATGCGGTGGCAACAGTGGTGGCAATGCCTATGATGATGCTGGTGGTGCCCATACAGATGACTTCGGTGATCACCACACCGATGAGGAGTCTTCCCTTCGACGATGCTTTGGAACTTCAATTCGTCGGAAACACAAATTGGATAGGACTCCAAACACTAAGAGGAGAAGGAGGACTACCCAAAATAGTATTGATGACACTTGCAAAGCCATACAAGACTTTTTGAAAGTTAAGTCAAGTCAATGCGGTAATGGCTCAACGACTTCCCGGCAGCATGGCACCACCCGTGGACCGTTTCTCCGTAGAGGCTGTGATGGATATTCTATTAAGTATGCCCGAGATAGACCAAGAAGTTTACAATAAAGCAGTGGATCGAGCATGCGATAGTGCCTCATGGAGGGTGGCCTTCATTAAATCCACCCCTGAAAGGAGAAATGGACTTCTTTATCATCTTTAAAGATGTTTGGAAATATATTATGGATTAAAAGACCTTGCATAAGATTGTATAACTTTATGTTATGTATGTTAGTGTTGAGACTTTTGCTACTTACATATAATGGCATCTTCTATTATGTTATGACTTATGTTATTGATTGTTGCTGGATATACTTTCAAAATCTATATTGATGTTTGTATATTTTTTTGATCGTATAGGTACTATGGAGGAGGGATCGGATAGTATATGTAGTGAACAGGTAGGACGAGTTCAACAATTCTTGGATGATGATGATCTTCGCATATTTCTAGCGTGGTTGTGCACGGTTGCCATTGACAGTCCGTGCATACAAGAGAACCTATTAGGGACAGCAAATTATTAGGATCCGAATGGATAATGGAGATGATTCTGGACATTCGGATAGGATATATGAAGCCTTCGGGATGGAGAGGCATGTTTTTATGAATTTATGTGATTTGATGAGAGTAAGAGGTTGGTTAAAAGATAGTCGATATATTCGAGTTGATGAACAGATTGGGATATTCTTATCTTTGGTTTGTCACGGTAGCTCAAACCGAGATTTATGTGAGAGATTTCAACATTCGGAGAAACGATCAGCAAGTATTTCAACAAAGTGTTGAAAGCAATTATCCAACTTGCAAAGGAGATAATCAAACCACCGTCCTTTGATGTCATCCCACAAGAAATTCTTATGGATCCTAGTCATAAACGCTACTTCAAGGTATGATTTCTATATCGACTTTATATCGTAAAATACATGTTATTCATAATCTTATATAATCTTATATTGGCAATAAATTGTCAGGACTGCGTAGGTGCTATGGATGGCACCCATATAAATGCTATTATCCCAGTGTCTGAGCAGGTTCGATTTAGAGGCAGGAGAGGGAGTACAACCCAGAACGTGTTGTGTGTTTGCTCATTTGATATGAAATTTACTTTCGTCTATGCTGGATGGGAAGGATCTGCCAATGATTGTCGAGTGCTTTCGGCAGCACTTGAAACTCCTCGATTGCAATTTCCTCGACCACCACCTGGTATTTATTTTGTTTATATAGACATTTGTGATTATATTATGGTTGAATATTACAACAAATTTATATATATCATGTTGTAGGGAAATACTACGTGTGTGATTCTGGTTATGCAGCACTTCCGGGATTTTTAACTCCATTTAGAAGGGAACGATACCATCTCGGCGAATATAGAGGGAGTGGGAGACGGCCAAGAACAGCAAAAGAGTTATTCAACTACAAGCACTCTTCACTAAGAAATGTAATTGAGAGGTCATTTGGGGCATTAAAGAATCGCTTCACAATTTTGAGACATATGCCTGCATTTACAATTCGGAAGCAAGCACTTATTGTGATTGCATGTTGTGCTCTTCATAATTACATCCGTGATCAAGATAGGATGGACAGAAATTTTTCCATTTATGGAGATCCGGAGTACCCATTTGGACCTACAGAAGGGGAGGTTGCAGAGCCTAGTCATGAGCAGGAATCTGGGATGAACATGCTTAGGATAAGTATTGCAAATAAAATGGCAAGGGATCACAATATGCAGGAGATTTGTTGACTTTTGTAATATTGTTTTTAAGTATTCACTGTGATGAAGTTGAACAATGAAGTATAATGCTTCATTATTGTGATGTCATGTATGGAATGATTCATGTTGAGATGTACTCTTTATATATATATATATATATATATATATATATATATATATATATATATATATATATATTTCTTATTGTACGAACTTTACTTATAATTTTTTTTTAAGTATGCATATATGATTAAGTGGGAAATATTTTTCTTCACTCACCATTATCAAAATTAAATTGATGACAATTTCATGAGAATGAGAATTCAATCAAGTTTAAATGTTATAAAAATCAAAAATAAAAAAAGCACTTGAAAAAAAATTTGATTCTAACTTTACATTTTAAATTTTCTACCAAGTATGAAAAAATTTGTCTTCACTCACCATGAATAAAATGAAATTAATGAGCATTTCATGAGAATGATAATTCTCATTTCGTTTAAACTTTATTTAGAAAAAAGCATTTTAAAAAAAAATTAGGAACAGAAATTTTAATACAGTTTACCAAACATGTTTCTGTTCTTTTTCTATTCTAGGAACAAAAATTAACTGCAGTTACCAAACGTGTTTCTGTTCTTTTTTTTTTTTATTTCAAGAACAGTTTTTTTTTACACTTACCAAACGTGTTCTTTTGTTCAAAAACTGTTTCTGGAACAGAAACACTTTTTTTTGTTTCTGTTCCCTGGAACAAAAAAAGAACAGAAACGTTACCAAACGCAGCCTAAGAAATCATTTGATTAAAGTCCAAATTCCTCTCTTATTACATAAATACTTGGATGATATAGTCGTGTAATGTCATCGGAACAAATGTGCATGGAAATTTTGGTTAGTAGGGTACACATGCAGGTGGAAGAGGATCTCAACCGTGGTGTTACCTAAAGGAAATTTTCAACTATCGAACCATTACTAAACATAACGTATCGTTATTTTTCTGAGGTTGGCAAAACACGGATGCCACATCCCAATACATCCTAGGCATTGAGTCATCATAGACCTTATAAATCAATCCCTAAAATGAGCTCTAGCCCCGATCTCTTAGTGAGACCTCGCTTCATTGAGCTCAAGGCCAAAGAGCTTATCTCTTAATGTTTTCACATAAAACGAACTCCGCGAACTATCACGAAACCACCACAACACCTAGGAATGTCAAGGACTACCTCAAAGGAGCTGAGATCACTGGAGATGCTAAAGACAATGCCGGATTTGCTTCGGTTTGCTGGACAGAACAGCTACCGAGATCGAGACACCAAAAGGCCACGGTGACTTTTCCGATTAATTCCAACCACTTGGAACTTGAGGAAGGTCGAGGAACGTTATGGTGGTTGGTAGCATCGGAGAGCTCGCCCGCGAGAGGTTGAATGCCGGCGAGGGTGGTGCGGCCAAAGGAAAAAAATGTGCGCAAAGATGAGAGGGAGAAAGTTGATGGGGAGAGAGAGAAAAAAGAAAGAGAGAGACTCCCTTCACTTTTTAGATTTGGAATTCCACAAGTCCCCCCCTTTCAAAAATCAAGGTTCTTAATCGAATTTTATGAAATTTTCGACACAAGAGTCACATTGGCATTAAAAGAAATGTATTTGTGCATTTTTTATTTTTTTATTCTTTTGATTTTTAAAAATTTTTTAGGGTCAAAAGTTTGACCAAAATGTCAACTATTTAGTTGATTTTTACTAAAAGGTCGATTTTTTTGGTCAAATCTTTGAATTTTCAAGATATTGATTTGATAAAAAGAAAATTAAAGTTAAATGGTATTTTTTTAGATAAAAGTCAATTTTTGACTCGATGTTGACTTTTGGTCAAGGGGTTGACAAAAAGTCAACCTAAAAGTCAATGGTTTGACTTTTCGAATTTTTCTTGAAAATGAACTAGAAATTGTTTAAAAACGGCAATGCAAAAGAAAAAAAATGAAAAACAATACTTTTTAGTCAAGAGATGGGGCTCCATTGCAATCAAAAATCAAAATCTCAATTTTTTATCTTTCAATGATGCGTCAACCGAAAATAAGATATTAACAACCACTAATCTAGCTTTAAATTTTTCAATATTTTCTTTAGAATCCCTTTTAATCTTATAAACTCATTTGCAACTTATGGGTTTGCAACCTCATACTCCCAAACGCTATAATGTTTCATAAATTGCATTTAATCTTTTATCGTATCAATCCACAAATTTGATTGAGGATGGGAAACAACGTCTATATAAGTCACTAGATCTACAAAATCTAGTGATATAGCTGAATGCATTTCCCTAGTAGATCTCTTGAGTGGAGCTACTGCAATCTCATTTCAAGTCTAAGGAGCTTAAAGAACTTCATCGGGGCCATTTCAACAACGGGATCTTGAGTCTCAATAGGTTCGGTTGTAGTACGGTAAGCTCCATAATCATTTGCACAAGTAAGGAAAATGACATATTTGGTCCCATCATATTGTTATCCTTTATAATCTACGAGCAACCATGCTCTTCAACACATTGAATTCTAGAATTTCACCGTTTATGATTCCATAATCCTTGTACCTCCATTGGGATTATAAAATTGATATCCCTTAGAATAATTCGAGTAAGACACAAAGTAGCACCAAGTGGTTTTAGAGTCTAACTTACCTAATGTTGGATTGTATAACATCACTTTTGCAAGACACCCCCAAACCTTGAGATGGTTGCGTCCAATCCATAACTCAAAAGGAGTTGATGGAACAACCTTGGTAGGAACACAATTCAGTATGTAAAGGGCTAAAGCCTCACCCCATAAGAAACTAGGCAAATTGGTCATATTCATCATACACCTTACCATATCCATATTAGTACAATTGCGCCTTTTAGCCACACCATTCTATTCAGGACTCCCTAACATAGTGAATTGAGCCACTATCCCAAAATCCTCCAAGTATTTGGCAAATGGTCCTTTAATCTGCCCAGCATTGCCATGCCTGTCAAAATATTCTCTACTTTGACTAATCTAACAACCTTTATTACCCTTCTTAATTGATTCTTGACTTAAATTCAAAAAATTTTGAACCTGTGAAGAGACTCAGATTTTTTGTTAACCAAGTATAAATAACCATATTGAGAATAGTCATCAATAAATGTGATCAAATAAAAATTTCTGCACAAAAATTGCAATAATATCAGTGTGAATGATCTCCAACAAGTTAGAACTTTGCAATATGGTTTTCTTCTTTATTTTAGTCATTTTTCCTCTACAACAGTATATGCAAGTCTCTAGGTTACTTTTAAAAGTAGGTAGGATGTGTGCCTTTACTAACCTTTCAACTCTTTTTTAGAGATGTGACAAAGACGTTTATGCCACAATGCATAATAAACAATATTTTCAATTATGGGCCCGTTTGGTTCTGCTTTTGGGGAATACATTTGCAAAAATGCAAATATTTTTGGGTGAAGGGGTTTTTCGAAATGCAAATAGCGTTTGGTGAATTGTAATTGTAAAGTGTATTAAGAAACAATTTTGGCCAAAATACCGTTTGGTAAAATTTGCAATTGTAAAGGACTTTTATTAAATTAAAAAAAATATATGTATTTTGTTTTGAAGTTCGGCCACCAGACCGTCGGATTTAGTGACTGGATGGCTAGATTTGGCCCCTAGATAGTCGTTGGGGTTGGGCGACCCCAAGCGACGGCCAGCTGAGGTTGCGTGACCCAGACATTGCCTAAGGTCCGGCGATGATCGCTGACATGTTGCTGGTGCACATGACCCCTTGGCCGGCAGTCGTCAACCTTCGATCGGCTTCTTTGTGCGGTGGTTTTGGAGAAAATGAATAGTAACCGAAACTTGCATTTCGAAAATGCAAGTTCCCAAAGGATCTCCAGACCTACTTTGGACTAAGGGACCTTAGAGTTATTTGGAGATGCAATTGCATCTTGCCAAAGTCGCCCAAAAAATCGAACCAAACGCGTTTGCATTTGGCCAAGAGACTTTAGAGCTCCAAAGCCAATTCCAAAAGCCGAACCAAATAGGACCTATATTAGCGATGTATATATCCTTGGGAGATAAACATAATATGTACAGTTTATTGAACATATTACATCACCAACCTTATTCGAATTAAAAAACATAGGCATAATATTATTCTTTATTTCAAAAGAGTAGCCACATAAGTCTAAACATGATACAAAAACTAAGTTTCGTTTAAAGGAAGGTATATAAAATGTGTTTTTTAGTGTTAGATTGAAACTAGAATCTAAAATCAAAATGAAATCTCCCACGAACTCAACGTCGATTTTATCGTTGTTTCCCACAATGAGCTTTAATTCATCCCGATTTAGCATCCTTCTATTTGTGAATTCCTGTATGGCAAATGCAACATGATTAGTTGTATCACTATCTAGCCACCAAGAACTGGACGAGGCTTAAGATAGGTTGGATTCACAAACAAATGTCAAAAATTCATTACCTTTAGGCTAATTCTTGTACAACCAAGCTTTATATTCATTGCGGTGTTTCTTTATGTGTCCTTTCTTTCTACGTAAGTAGCAATGGACACCTTCCTTCTTAAAGGATGCTTTTCTAGGACCCATGCTGTTGGAAGGACTAGCAGCTTTAGAATTTCCTTTATTAGGAGCTATACTGTTAGAAAGGCCTATGGCTTTAGGATTTCCTTTATAATTAAGATGTACAATCCTTTTACCCTTCGTACTAGCAAAACTGGAGGCATACAAGATGAGATGTCCTCTTTCTTTCTTTCTTTCTTTAGTTTCTCTTTCTTTGCCACCACTCTAACCGTCAAGTCATTAATTGACCATGTCTCATCTTGCGAACTATAATTGGTCTTGATAATTCCATAATCAAGAGGAAGAGTACTTAATATTTAATGGACAATGCAAGTTTCACAAATATCAATTTGAAGAATTGGAAGTTTTGTCTGTAGGTCCACCATCCTAAGCACATAATCTCTAACCCCACTTGAACCATCATACCTCATATTGAAGAGTGTTTGCGTAAGGGTACCAATCTCATCATTAGAAGAGACACGATACCTAGATTCAAGGGCTTCCATCATTTGCTTAGCAGTACAGTCAACTGGTAAGCCATTCATCAAGTGTTCCTAAATAGATTGTTTCATAATGAGCAAGCAAATCCTATTGCTCTTTTCCCAAGCAGTGAAGCATACTTTTTGGGCTTTTGTACTGATATCAGTAACATCTGCCGGTCTTTACTTAGTAAGAGCTATTAAGGAAATTTTTTTATGATGTTTTGAAGATGATAAAATAAATCAAAGGCTATTAACGTGTTTAAAGGTTGAGTAATAGACTATGCAGATGATAGAACATGTAAATGATATTGTCTAAGTCTATACTTGGAAGAACTAGAAGACAGATTCTATGATATTGTCAAAATTTATACTTGGAAGAACCAGAAGATAGACTTTATGATATTGTCAAATTCTATACTTGTAAGAACTAGAAGACAGACTTTATGCTGAAACTAAACTTATTCAGATTGATATCCAGATTGTAAAATCTACTTCGGTGCAGACTGACATCCAGATTGTAAAGTCTATTAAGTTTAGACTGACGTCTTTATTGTAAAGTCTACTTCAGTTCAGACTGACGTCCAAATTGTAAAGTTTACTTCAGTTCAGACTGACGTCCAGATTGTAGACTCTATTTCAATTTTAAGACACTCAGACTCTATTTCAGTCTTAAGATGCTCAGACTTTACAATAAACAGAACACTCTCAGACTTTACATCCAGAATGAGACACAGATTTAGAACGAAACAACTTGACAAAACGTAACACAAACCTCAAATATATAATGGCTAGTGATCTAGTTTGATTCTATATCAAGATAGATTTGATTGACTCAATCTAATTGATTGACGATTGGATATTGAAAACAAGAACTTTCTAAATGAAGAAGCTCTAATTATGAAAACCAAGATTCTGTTTATATGGGCGATCATAATCAACTTGGGATTCTACTTCTATCATTCAATGGCTACTAAATCTTCTAGATACAGATCTGTCCAATAGGTAGATTGGAAGACGATCATCTAGATACTGTCCAACGGCTAGTTTGGAAGTGGAGGAGTATTTAAGGATATTAAGGACCGATGAGCAAGTAAGAGATAGAGCGTAGAATTTATAATTTCAAAGTCTGAGCGAACTTCGATCATACATTTGTCTTTGGTGAGCTTAAACATTTGTGATCGTGAGAGAAATACCAAATGAGTGACTTAGTGAGATAGTATGATCTATTATTACGTGTTTGCACTCAAAGTTGTAATCTCTTGTTGATTGCATAATGGAATCTAGCCAGAAGGCTATTAGCATCGGAGGGTGGACGTAGGCTTGATCTAAGCCGAACCACTATAAATTATGTGTTCTTCTTCTTCCCTGAACTCATTTATTTTGTTTGTAATTCTATTTAACTGCTAAAGTTTGAACTCACTCAAAGTCTGTTGTTCTTCAGACTTAGATTCAAAAGTAAAATATTTTACTACATTTTGTGAAAATTTTTCTTCACACCTATTCACTTTCACTCTAGATGTTCATATTAGTACTTTCAAGAGCAATATAAACATCTACCAACTCCATCCCAAATTGAAAATCATCTTTCCATTTATTAAAATTTGAACTAGTAAGAATCTCAATTGTAATGAAATTGCCATAAGAGAATGTCACCGATTTCAACATTTAAGTGCATATCTTGAGAGCTACATACGTGATCATATAAACACCTTTGGGCATAATACATAATATGCAATTGTATCATATACATGACAGCTGCCATGAGAATATATTCCAACATTTTGTGAATTTATCACCTTTGGGTGTATGAACTACTAGGGTCAATCACTCTTGAATTATATACTGTACATATATCCCTCCATGAATTGATACACACTCAACTCATTTGGGAGTATGACCATGCATTAGAATAAGAGACATCCCATCACAATATGAAATTAATAATTTTCAAATATAACTAAGTGTGCCACTTTGGCAGTCATAACCCAATTGAATCATTGAAACTCTCTCATACCAAGAATATAAACTTTATGTCTCACATTTACCTTATATATGTGATTTTAGACTTGATGAAAAGGATAATTTGCCACTAAATCACATGTCATGCCAATTACATTACTCCATTCATTAATACATGTTGAATCTTATACATGTTATTGACGGATAAATGCTCTACACATTCTTTATGTGATGATATACCCATGAGCGTGCAATTGTATTTTAAAAAACATAGAGAAATACATAAAAAAAAACATCAAAATACAAATATTTAGGGTTCCAAGTGTATTTTCACATCTTTAAAAGTATCAAATATGCAAAATAATTATATCATAGTGTAGAAAATTTCCATACGAGCATGTAAGTATCAAGCACATGCCAAACGGAGCGTGCAAGCATCTTCATGGGTCGCTAGAATACGAGGCGCGTGAACTACATGTGCTAGTGTGCATGAGTCGATCTAAAGTCTATTACCCGCACAGATTTTTCAACTGTCAATGATCGGTTTGACCGATTGACCGGTTCAATCAATTGGTTAAACTCAAGTCAGGTCAACTCGATCAACACGGGTCGGGTTACTCAGTCAACACGGGTTGGGTCATGGGTCACCCGTGATGTCATATGTCATGTGTCAAACGCATGTAAGGTGGTGACACGTGATGTCACCATGATGTCATCAGAGACACTTGTCTAAGTTGGTGATACGTGTCTATGGATGATGTCAAGCATGACATCATCTAGCCCTTAAGACAGTTCAAGCATTAGCTTTGTGAGCACGCGTGGTGGCACGTAACGCCCACTCCTAGCACCTCCTCGGCATGTGTAGGCATGTGAGGCAATATTCGGCCTCTTCTAGAGGCATGCTACCCATCAAAATCTTCATTTCGACGGGAGGAATCCATATACATGATAAAAATTCACTTTTAACATATCAAAAATCACAAAAAATGAGCAAAATAATATATAATCATGCCAAATTTAAATGCTCAAGGAGGCATTTACGGCCTCCACCATAGGCACGCCAGCCACCAAGATGCTTGTCTCGCCAAGACAATTTCGAATATGTGTTCCAAATCAAGTTTCAACAGATGGAAAATTTGAAGATGAGCCAAATGCAAAAGTTTGAGTTCTAAGCTACGAGGCTCTAATACCAAATGTTGGTCGTCGAAATGGCTTCCTAAGATCGACATAGCTAGAAACTTGAACATATTGAAGGAGAAGACAAAGATTTGTGTACCTGATTTAGTATCCATGATCTTGGTGCAGAATAATGGCAATCCAATCCTTCAATACCGAAGATCTTCTCTTTATCACCCTCAATACCCTAGCTCGATGAGACTACCCTTCACAAACGTTCTTTATGTGAGGAAATTGGTGTGTATGTTTCAAGAATGGTAAAAGCTAGGGTTAGAGGAGGGACCTTAACCTATTTATAGAGTTTTGGCTTTACCCTCTCATCATGGGCTGGGCCCAACTCAGCTCACACAAGCTAGGCCCATGTTCGATTATTAATAAACTTTATATCTTACCTTATTGGACCGAGCTCATAAAAAAATAATAAATCACAGTTTTAACTAATGTAGCCCACATCAAGAAAACTCCTACATATGATACTCGATATTCTTGCCTAAGTTTGAGGCTAAACCCGCCTACAAAAGCACACCACTAGTTGCCTTCTACAATCTGTCTTTTCAATTTTTAATCATTTGCAAATAGCAACAAGAATATTGCAAGATCCTAGAGGAGTGCGAAACAGACCTTGATTGCTACTTCCATCATGGAGGCTGAATTTATTTCATGTTTTGAGACTACCTCGCATAATGTATGGTTGAAGAATTTCATATTTGAGCTGAGAGTTGTGGATTTCTTTTCTAGGTCATTAAAGATGTTTTGTGACAATTCAACTACAGTCTTCATGGTTAAAAACAACAAAAGCGATAGTTGAAGTAAATACATCGACATCAAGTATTTAGCCAAAAGGAAACGTGTTAAGAAGAACGAAGTGGTCATAAAATACGTTAATACTGGATTGATGATAATTGATCCTTTAACTAAAGGCATGTCACAAATGAGTTATAAGGATAATGGCTCATGTATAAACGAACTGATAATCTAGAGGTAGCTATTATTCAAATTTGAACTTTGCTAGTTTTATTGAATCCCAAGGATCAACATTTGGATATGTTTTTATATTTTTTGGCAGAGTTATGTCTTGGTGGAGTACGAAGTAAACTTTGATTGTTGTGGCACTCCTTGACGGCCCCCAATCCGTTAGGGTCACCATAGGTACTTGTCACTCATCCTATTACATACCGGTAAGGTAACTTTTAGATAAAGAGAAACCATAGTTCATAGGGGTTAATTGATGGAATTCTTTATCATTTTTGTTTAAGGTCCTAGTGCAGCTCATCAGTGGAAGCATGACATATCTCATCAATCCTCCCTTCGAAACAATAATGCAATGCACACCACCTATACTCCAAATAAAAAGACAAAGCCGAGTCACTTTTATTTATAATTTCAAGATGGATATTTCGGGTTGGTATAGCAGAAAGGCCAAGATTTTTAAACTAAACTTGGCTATACTAAAAAAAACTCGACCCTACATCGAACGAGTACACCCCTCCATCAACAAGCATCGGCTGTCCCCAAAAAGTGTTAGCTCCCATCAGCTATGTGTGCCATCACACCCAACTCAGCGCATTGGGCGGCGGCGGCAGCAACATCCCTAGCATCACTCCACCACGCCGAACATGAACAGACAAAAACTCCTAGATAACCGGGCCATTAGCAAGACCCACGTCGTACATCACTAAGACATTGACTCGAACATACACCAAACCAGGTACACTAGTGCAGGAATGCTCAGTGTACTCCACCTCGACATCATATGGCAATCCATAAAAGGTACCGCGTGTAACTGGTAACAAAGGTATATTTCTAATCTGAAAAGTTAATTCTCAAAAGGGGTGAGTACAACCACTCAGCAATAAAGATCCACCAAACTACACAATGCGTTAAACAGAACAATCAAGGTATCAAGAATAAAACGCATATCATTCATGCATTCAAGCATACCTCACTTTACAACCATGCATATATCACCATACAACATGCATATATCGCCATGCATTTGTACTTATATGAACAACCATGCATATCATCATACAACGTGCATATACCACCAGGCACTTATACATGTATCATCAAGCATGCCAAACTTATATCACTAAGATTCATTTCATTTTTTCTTTCCAGGGACCAATGTTTGCATCCCACAATTTATCGCTCGCATCCAATCTAGCATAGCGAGGAACCTTCGGCACACACCTCCGGGCATCCGGCACACACTCTGACCATCTTGTGCCCCAACTAGCATCACAAGGTATCCCCCCGGCACACACCGCCGAGGCTTCCGGCACACACCTCCGGGCATCTCGAAACTTCCGAGGACATCCAGCACACGCCTCCGAGCATCTGACACACACACTCCGGGCATCCCAACATTCCCGGGGCATCGTCGGCTCACACCTCCGAGGGTCTTGTTATTATCCCAATTTATATTCACACAAGTATCTCAATTTCAACATGGCATTGGATACAACAATACCAAGAGTCTCAACCGGCTTTTTGATGTCATATAACATGCCATATGTCACCACATATGCAACAGAATCAACCACTCAAAAAATTACATCACATGAAAGATTTCATTTATTTTTGAAAAGGCATCAATTTTCGGAAATAAAATAGAATACACTCCTTTAGTTAAAACTCTAGAAAAAATTAGTAAATGGTGTTAATAAATTCTGAAAACTTGATACATCATAGATGAGACCTAAAGGCAGAAATCTCATGAAGAACACCATACTAAAAGAATCTCACACAAAACAGTACGGTCCATGCATCACAGGTTTCCAAAATTTCAACATTTCAGCTTGCACAGTTTTGGAAGAAATTTAAATTAAATATCCAAATGAACTCCAAATTTAAATATGTTATAGAAAATTCCTAAAGGTAAATATCTCGTGAAGAAATCGAAACTCAACTCGTTCTAGATTAATATATATAGACAATTAATTCCTCCTGTTCTAGGTGTCGTTTTTCCAGATTATCTTCTTTCAATAGAAACTCGTTTCACCGACCTAATTTTGTTCGTTTCCTCTAAATTTTTGATATGTTTTACCTCAAGAAGTTCTCTACATCTTTCATTAAGAAATTGAAGTGATATTTCCACAAGAAAACTACTTTACAGTCCACGAAATCATTGAAGGTCAGTACAACAAATTCCAGATCTAATTTCTCCAAAGAAAAATCATTTCACCAAGCAATATTTGTCCGTTTTATCTCAAATTTTAGTACGTTAATCCTCAAGATTTTCTATACAACTTTCATGAAGAAATCGAAATGATATTCCAACTAAAAAGTCGCATGCAGCTCACAAACTCATGAAAGGTCGGACTGGTTTTTCCAGAAACAGCATGCTAGGCCAACAAATCTCTCTCCAAAGCTCCGAAATTTCATTTCTTCCATCACAACCAAAATTCGCCATTTTTTACACACACATCACAGCAAGCAAAGGGTAGGTTTTAGGACTCTACTTGCCTCACACTCGAGCACAAACATAGCGACAAACAGCAAGCAAGACGTCGAATGAACGGTGGCGAGCTAGGCGGATGATCGGCGAACAGACCTCCCTCCTTCCTCTCGCACGCACAGCCTCCCCTTTCTCTCTTCCTTTCTTCCTTTCTGTTCTCTCTTTCTATCCTCTCTCTCTCGGACGACTCCCTCTCTTTCTCTCCCTTCCTCGCTTAATCCGCCCTGCTCACTCTCTAATTTCTTCCCCCTCATGATTAACAATCATGATCTTGCATGCTGGCGCCACTTGGCAATTGCCATGCAAGATGGGCTTGAATCCGGCTGGGCTTGGGGCCAGCTTGGTCGACGGCAGCTCCTCCTCTACCTTTGGGCTTTGTGGGCTAGGCCCATATGGCCAAATGGTGGGTGATTGTGGGCTGGTCTTGGCCTAAGAGTCTTGGCCCGCTCTTCTCTAATTTAATCTACTAATATCTTCCACTTAAATAAATTCTTAACTTACAAAAATAATATGGCCATAAAACTTGTAGTCATAAATCCATAAATTCCAATTTATAACACACATGGCCAATGATAGAATTTTCTTTCCTATCAAATAATTATCCATTAAAAGCTTGGCCATAAATCTTATTGCAAATTATGGATTAAATGGCTACACTTCAACTTAAGGGTACTTCCATTACCTATTTGAAGACCTTAATGTATCTGGAGGTTGCCATGAATTTTGGGATGCCATAATTGTTTTCTTAGATATAGGAGAAAAGGATTTTGTGTAATTGATTCCCTTCTTTTGATTGAATCATTTAGCAACGTGTGTAGCTTTGTACCTCTCAATTTACTTAATGAATCTTTCTTTGTTTTAAAGACCTGTTTACAACCAATGGCCTTTGCACCCTTGGGAAAAATAAATAAAACTTAGACTTTGTAAAAACAGGGCTTGTAAAAACATTTCGAGATTATTCTTAACTTCGACATTGTAATCAGTTTCTTGTAAATACACAATGTAATTACTATGAATTTTAATGTTGCATTCTCCTAAGGATCATGTTGTTGAATTTATTGCTCAACAATTTTTTGTAATCGCTAAACAGCTGGATCTCCCATATCAATATCATCAAATTGTGGAATTTCAATGATTGGTTATTCAATAGCTGGTTTGAATAGAGGAAAGTTGTGAACAACAAACAATCCGATACTTGTGATGGAAGGTGGAGTATCCAAATGATCTTTTTTAGGAACAAGGTTCCGAATGCTCTTCAATGCATAACTAAATCATACTAAGTTCTCACTATCTTCTTATTTTATCTCAATTTATCATTTACATAGAATGATGACACATTTGCTAATCCTTTCTAAATCAAGCAAAGATCGATCATTATACATCACACATGTGATGATGGCGATCATTTTTACATGAGACTATGATTTTGACACCTAAATTTTTGTAACATCCTAAATTTCAGGTTCTAATTTCGAATGGATAAGTTGGGCATTTCATTGACGCGACTATAGTACTTTTCTCTGAGTTGGCCACTTATGAGATAACTAGACTATCCAGGAAAGCAATTAAGGAATTTTAAGGCAAATAGACTTGAGAATTCTACCAGGAATCGGCTTCTCGACTGTGCTTATCTTTAGAGGCCATTACGGTACAGTATAAAACCGATTTGAGATCAAAGAGAGGTCAATCGCTCGAGATGTGTGGCCGATCATGGGTAACTCCACTAAATTGAAAAAATTCTCATTGATTGGCACTAGTATGATTTTACCTTGTCATTTTGGTACCCCGTTTCCGTATTTGAATCCTCGAGATTTTCACAACAATTGAGAGTCGCCATTGAGTCGAGTGGGTTCATAATGGCTCGAAGAAAATCAACCACAGGTCATTTACCCTAAAAAGTTTTAAAAACTACGTGGTAGCCTAGGTTATGCTAAAAATGCGTCGGAGTGAAATTAACCGCCGATTTGAATCCGATTTCAAAAATTGAAGATTCTGTCATGTCACAGTAAATTCTAGGAGCGTCGACTTACTCTCAGAAGATTTTTTTATGACAACCGAGACTTCTTGAGAAAAAGTCGAGGTAAGGTCGTTTTCGATCAAAAATTGCAGAAGACCGATTCTGATTGTGAAATGGGGATGCAAGTGGGATATTTTGGTGAGGAAAAATACTAATCGACCGAGGAGTTGATGGTGGATTTTTAATGGCCCGATGGAATTGTTTCAAGAAAGATCGAAGTCCAAATTGTGCCATTTTTCTCTTAAATTCATATGCCACATATACCCAATATTTTGGACTACCTAAACACTTTTAGAAGGGGCATTTTTGTCCATAAAAAGAAGGGTGGGAGACAGCTGGTGGTGGGCGCTGGTTGTGGGGCCAAAGAGGGAGAGAGAGAATCGGTTCCCCCCCTTTCTCTCCTTCTCTCTCGTCATTGCTTCTTCTCCCTCTCCCTGCTGTGCGAAGACCTCAGTAGACCTGAAGAACAGCCGAGGAACCTCGTCGTCACACGCCTCACGCCGCCGTTCGCTGCTGCACGCCGTCGAAGTAGCTGTGCCTTGCTTTATGCACCTCCACCTCTCTCTTTTCCCTTGTGTCGCCGCTGTCCCTCGTTCCTCCATTTCCAGTTGCTGCTTGACGAAACCCAGCAAGCTAGAGAAGCCGGATGTCGCTTGGAGCCGTCGCACGCTGCCGCCGTCGCCGTTCGTCCCTGCGTAAGCTGTCGCTGCTCTCCGCTGCACCACACGGGTTTGACTCCCTCTCGCTTACCCCTGCATTGCACCTACTACCTTAGCTCATGCAGGAGCCACCGGAGCCCATCTTCGCCACTGTGAGCCACCGTCAACCTCCCCACCAGCTCGTCCAAGCCCTGCTGGTCTTCTCTGCCCGTTTCCAACCCAAGTTGACATCGGATCGGCCCTTTTCCCGGCCTCAACTAGCAGTGAACATAGAGGAGAAAAAATGGGTATCGCAGTCCGATTTTGGCCTGTTTTGGCCGGCTTCCCGACCTTGGAAGCTTGGCCCGCCTTGAGGAAAGTCAATCCTCGCGACGATCCCATCGTTTTGGTCCGATTAGTTCGTTAATCAAGTGAGTTTTACTCACTACTCTTTGCTTAGTTTGCTAATGATGCTTAAGGGTTGATTAGATTTAATTAAGTGTAATTAGGTAATTAGATTAGAATAGATTAGTGATTATTAGATAATTGTGATGCATGTTAGGCAATTGAATTGTGCAATTAGCGAATAGACATGTGCTAGTATTTATGGAATGCATCTTGAGATTTTTCCCAACCTTTTTCAGGCTTCAATTAGGCATTACGAGCCTAAATTGGATTTTTAGTAATTATTTATTAAAATTTGAAATTAATTAATTAATTATTTATTTTTCGAAAATTAGGCGGGGATAGCTGACAACCAGAATTTTATGCTAATCAATTTATTTAATTGAGTTCTACTTTGTGTTGAATTGAATAAATTGTGGATTTTTAGGATATATTCCTAAATGAGTTGATTTTTAGTAATTGATCGAGGAACAACCGGGTATCAGTTATCAGTGTTTAATTGATCGGTGAACTACGGAAAATTGTGAAAATTGAGTAAAATTGGTAAATAGGGGAAAATGTCCCAAAATTGAGAAGTGTCGGTATTGATTGGAAAATGATCGTGAGAGGTTATGAGTTGAGCCTAGAAAGCCGTCGAAGTATGGCTGTGCCAGTTGGGCCGAGAGTTGTCGTCAAATTGGAATCAGTCGCGCCCAATAGGGCCATGATTCACCACCTGCTAGAGGTCATGCCTAATATGGCTGTAATCTACCACCTATTAAAGGTCGTGTCAAGTGGGGCCGTGATTCCACTAAGTATAAATCGTGCCCATTGGGCTGTGATCCACCATCTCTTAAAGGTTGTGCCCACTAGGGTTGTGATTTGCCACCTGATAGAGGTCGCGCCTACTAGGCCGTGATTTGCCACCTATTAAAGGTTGCGCCCAATCAGGCCAAGATTTACCACCTAATAAAGGTTGTGCCAAGTGGGGCCGTGATGACCACTAAGCCTGGACTGTGCCATAAGGACGTGATCTACCACCTATTAAAGGTTACGCCCACTGGGCCATGATTACCACCTAGAGATAGGTTGTGTCCTTTAGGACCGGGATTTATAGCCAAGAATTTGATAAGCTAGGCTCATTGAGCTATTAGTAAGAATTGAAATTGAATAATTGAAATGACCGGTGAGTAGTCTTGTTGTCATGTAATCGATTAGGTCGATTGATCGAGATATCAATCATTGATGTGATTGCTTGGGTGTCTATTTAACCGTGCTAATATGCAGGTGGAATGTGAGGCCAAGGTAAGTCCTCTAACCCGTGCGTGCATAGGCAGCCCGGATAGCATATTGGTTTACTAATCGGGTCTTAGGGGGTAGAACTTGCTGAGACCTAATCTCATCCCAGTTGTGGGACAACATTTTAGGTTCCTAGATGCAGCAGACCTGATTTTGAAGATCTCGGAAGTTTGGTGCAGTCTATTAAAGGTTCTAGTTGGAGTGTGGAGGTTGAAGAAGAGGAGGACGAGGACGAGGACTCGTAGTTTGTGGAACCCCCACCCCCACTTGCAGACTTTGATTCTAAACTTGTCTAAGTTGAATCTGTCTTGATAGCCTACTTTATATATATGTGCACTGGTTTGCAATGTATATAAGTGTGGTTGTTTTTGAAAGTTTGGAACTTGGTCATACTTTCCTATCCCATTGTTTTATTGTCTTGGGATTGTTTATATGCTTCCGCATGCATATTAAAACGAATGGGTTAGCGATGCGTCCTAGGACACCGCTTTAATCGACCAAGCAGGAAGGATGGGGACGAGCTCGAGGATCGGGGCGTGACATCCCCTTTTTGTGGTATTAGAGCATGGTCGTAGTTGGAGTGATAAGATGCAATGAAAGTTAGGATAGTAGTAAGAAAGACCTTTAAATTCATGCAGTGCATGTCTATGATAGTTGATTGGTAGCTTGTTTGTGGATCACTCAAATTCTAATATGATATTAGAATTTTAAAACAGGTGTCTATAAGAGCCTGTAGTATGAGCGATGAGGAGCTGTGAGCTCCTAGTAAGAGGACTGTAGCCTCTGTGACTCGGGAAGAACGCCGACGAGGATCGATGCCTGAGGTGGTTATGGCAGAGCACCGGCCTTGTAAGAGTACGCCGTAAGTCGGTGGTGAGAGTGTAGCAGCACTGACCAATCCTAGGTTTAGCGGGATCGTTTAGGCACAAGCATTCCTAAGGAGCTAGTCGAGCCAGTAAGTTTGAGATCAAGTCGTTGTTATTGCCACACCTACCAAGGTTCAATATGGGATGTGATTTGGGAGCAAGCTGTTGCATCCGAGACGAGGTTCAGATTTAGTAGAGGTGGAAATCAGTTTGGAAAGGAGCCTATGACCGGAAAAGTATATTCTATTTCGCTCATTAGGAAAGATAGGATAGACAAGTCAGCATTGAATTAGAACGTTGTGTGTCATGGAAGACAACGTGAATCGGCCTCGTGCCATGTTAGGACGGTGGTTGTTCTGATTGTGACCATAAGGTCACCTGGCAAGAAACTGTTTCAGAAGGTTGATGGGACCATAATAGCAGTTGTTATCACCCTGATGAGATTGCAAGTGCCAACACCGTTGATAGGATAGATCAGTGGAAGTGTGCCGTAGAACACGCCAAGGGATTTTTGGGACAAACCCGGTGCAAGTAAGTGTGCATGCTGTCATCGGATAGGAGATAGAGAACTCACCAAGTGAGTGCCAAAAGTATGGAAGGAATGCATGGATTAATCCTGTGTTCAAGTATGGCTAGAAAGTGCTTTGAGAGTAGTTAGTACGGCCATCGAGTAAGGGACTGTTAATTGGAATTTAGGAAGAACACCAACACTACTACTACCAATACATCACTAAGATGGTGAAATAATTAGGAACGGAACTGACCATACTTGATTGAGGGAAAAATGTTGTGAAGTGATTTTATCATAATGGTGCCTCGTAGAGTTGGGGATGAAATTATGCAATTTCAATTGTATGTTAAGGTTGTAGAAAAAAGAAGAACCACTAAGTAGAGTTATGCTTGATTGGCGACTGGTGTACAACTTATTCATCAAGTGTGGGAAGAGTTATCTTCTAGAGCATCTTGTGGCGATGAATTGTTATTACGGAGTCATCCAACCTATTTCGCCAGCGGGTACAAGTGTCGAAATGATTGGGAATTGAGAAAGACTCCTCGGTTGTCCAAGAACTTTTGGAAGTGTTGCTAGAGGGATTGTCAAGCCCGTCGTCAATAAGTGAGATAGAAATTGGGATTGAGCTAGCACTCGGAACAGAACCATTTTCTAAAGCTTCTTACTAGTTATTGTTGTCTGAATTGATAAAACCAATGGTGCAGATGTGAGGATTGATGAATGAGGAATTCATGCATATCGATGCATCACCTAGGGGAAACATCAGACTCATAGTGAGAAAGAAAGAAAGATGGTTCATTGCAATTATGCATCAATTATAGTCGACTCAATCAAGTGACAATCAAGGATAAGTGTGCATTGTCAAAGATTGACGAATTGGGTGACTTGTTATAAAGAGTGTTGATGTCTTCAAGGATCGACTTGAGGACAGGTTATTATCAGTTGAGAACTAGGAAGGAGGTTATACTGAAGAGAACTTTTCGCATTTGATTTGGCCCTTGTGAGAATAATGTAAAGCCATTTGATTTGATGAACGCTCTAGTCGTTGTCATAGATTTGACAAACCAAGTGTTCAAAGATTATCTAGATTAATGGTGATCGTGTAGTGTAACAACATTCTAGTGTATTAATTAAGCGTTGAGGATCATGAGAGCCACTTAAGAATGGTCATGTGATTCCAGGTAAAGGAATCTTCATGGACCTAGCCAAGATCGAATAAGTTGTTAGCAGACTAGGATTGGCAACAATGTCAGAGATCAGAAGCCGTGTGGATTGGATAGGTTAGGAGCTTCAAAGATCGCACTTGCCATTGACTCAACTCCTGAAGAAAGAAGAAAAGTTTGTATGGATAGACAAGTGCGAGCGTAGCCTCCAAGAGCTTATGGTAATGGGTCGTTCAAAAGACTGGGTTGCGTGCTAATGCAATATGGTAGGGTTGTTGCATATGCGTCTTGCCAATTGAAACCTCATAAGTTAAAATTTCCAGCACATGACTTGGAAATTCGCAGCATTAATTTTTGCTTTAAAGATTTAGAGACATAGTTGGTATGAGGGAAAATTCCAAATCTTAATCAACTATTAAATTCTCAAGTGTTTATTCTCTTAGAAGGAGTTGAATATGAGATGGTGTTGTAAATCAGAACCTTGGGAGGACTAGAATGGTGATATCCGGTAATATCTTGGAAGAATAAGAGAAGTCATTAAGGCTTTGAGACGAGTCTTTAATTGTGCATATACTGATTAGAGTATAGACCTTATTTGAAAATGGTTTGAAATTCAGTTTTCAAATTGAAGGTAGGCCACCTTTTGAATTTTACGGCCACCCTAAAAATTGAACCGAATATTTATGATAAAAGCAGACACTTTAGTGATAGACCGGAATGTTTGGAAGATCTTGCAAGAGGATACTGATAAGAAAGAGACTGACTTTCAGATGACTAAGGATGGAACACTCAAGTTTCGAGAGTGATTGGGTGTACTTGATGTTGTAGCACTTAGATAAGAAACATTGTCAAAAATTCACTATAGTAGTTGTAGTGTTTGCTCAAACAGTACATCGTAGGTCAGGATTGGCATCAGCTTGATTGGTAAACCGATATGAAGGTAGATATCGTTGGATAAATTGTGAGTGTCTAAAGTACTGACGAGTGGAAGTCTGATAATGAAAGCCGGGAGAACTTTATCAATCACTCGAGAGAGTCCTATGTGGGAATGGAACCATAGTATGATGGAATGTTATGACATGCTTATTAAGGAGTCGGGAAGAGTACTGATTCCTTATAGGGTTGTGGTCGATAGATGAACGGAGTCAACTCACCTTAGTACAGTACGAAAAGATCTCGATTGGAATGGGTATATCGAAACGTGTATGTATTAGATAATTCATTTGCATAGAATGCCAAGGATGGATTATATGTAAGATCTAGATCAAAGATTTTCAATTTTGGCAGAACTTTCAGATGGTTCCTATTGAAGTTTACATAGCAGTGTGTGCAGAATTTCAGTGGTGAGAAGAAAGAGAAGTGAAGAAAATCACAGGCCGGGTCAGCTTAGTAATTAGTGTTTGCATTTGTCGTGATCAATGTCGGAGTAAAGACCGCACAAAACCGCGTAAAAGTTGAATAATTAAGTAATGAAGACCCTTAAAGTTCCGAATTGGTGATTGCATCTTTTGAAGGTGTCACCAATGAGGGATACCTTGTGCTTCAGGAAGGAGGGGAAAAATTGAAACCGAGGTACGTAGATTCCTTTGAGATTCGAAAGAAATCGGGATCCTAACGTATTGTTTTGCATTGTCGCCAAGGTAGGCACAAGTGTAAGACGTCTTTCACGTGTTGAGGTCGAGGATGTATGCTAAGTCTTAATGAATTAGATGTGGACGACAGAGTGTCGTATGTGGAAAGCCCGGATCAATCGTGAATCAGAAAGATTAGATTTGGCGAATCAACATAGTCCCCTTGGTCAAAGTGGTCTGACAATGCCATGGGACTGAAGAAGCAATCAGGGAAAGTGACACTAGATGAGACGACAATACCCGCACCTTTTTGTTTAAAGATTGGTAAAGGTTTAAATTTCGAGAACGAAATTTTCATAAGAGGGGAAGAGTTGTGACATCCTGATTTTCAAGTTCTGATTTCGATTAGATAAGTTGGGCATTTCATCGATGCCACTATAGTGCTTTTCTCTGAGTTGGCTACTCATGAGATAACTAGACTATCCAAGGAAGCAATTAAGGAATTTTAATGCAAATAGACTTGAGAATTCAACTAGGAATCGGCTTCTCAACTGTGCTCATTTTTAGGGGCCATTATGGCACAGTATAAAACAGATTTGAGATCAGAGAGAGGTCAGTTGATTGAGATGTGTAGCTAATCGTGGGTGAATATACTAAATTGGAAAAATTCTCGTCGACCGGTACTAGTTTGATTTTACTGTTGTTTTGGTACCTTGTGTCCGTATTTGAATCCTCGAGATTTTCACGACAATCGAAAGTCGCCATTGAGTCGAGTGGGTTCATAGTGGCTCGAAGAAAATCGACGACAGGTTATTTACCCTAAAAAGTTCTGAAAACTACCCAGTAACCTAGATCACGCTAAAAACGCGTCGAGTGAAATTAACCACCGATTTGAATCCGATTTCAGAAATTGATGATTAGTCATGTCACAATAAATTTTAGGAGCATCGACTTAGTCTCAAAAGATTTTTTTCGACAACCGAGACTTTTTGATAAAAAGTCGAGGTAGGGCCATTTTCAATAAAAAATTATAGAAGATCGATTCGACCGTGAAATGGGGTGCAAGTGGGATATTTTGGTGAGGAAAAATACTAATTTGACTGAGGACTCGACGGTGGATTTTTAGTGGCCGAATGGAATTGTTTCAAGAAAGATTGAAGTCCAAATTGTGTCATTTTCCTCTTAAATTCGTATGCCACATATACCCAATATTTTGGACTACCTAAGGGCTTCTAGAAGAGGCATTTTTGTTCATAAAAAGAAGGGTGGGAGATAGCTGGTGGTGGGCCTTGGTTGTGGAGCCAAAGAGAGAGAGAGAGAGAGAGAGAGAGAGAGAGAGAGAGAGAGAGAGAGAACCGGTTCCCCCTTCTCTCCTTCTCTCCTGTCGCTGCTTCTTCTCCCTCTCCTTGCTGTGTGAAGACCTCAGCAGACCTAAAGAATAACTGAGGAACCCCGTCGTCGCACGCCTCACACCACTGTTCGCCGCTGCACACCATCGGAGCAGCTGCACCTCGCCATATGCACCTCCGCCTCTCTCTTTTCCCTTGCGTCGCCGTTGTCCCTCTTTCCTCCATCTCCAGTTACTGCTTGACAAAACCCAGCAAGCCAGAGAAGCCACATATTGCTTGGAGCCGCCGCACACCGCCACCGTCGTCGTTCGTCCCTGCACAGGATGTCGCTGCTCGCTGCTGCACCGCACAGCTCTGACTCCCTCTTGCCTACCCATGCATCGCAGCTGTTGCCTCAGCTCATGTAGGAGCCGTTGGAGCCCATCTTCGCTGTTGTGAGCCGCCGTCAACCTCCCCACTAGCCCATCCAAGCCCCGCCGGTCTTCTCTGCCCATTTCTGACCCAAGCCGACATCGGATCGGCCCTTTCCCAGCCTCAACTAGTAGCGAACAAAGAGGAGAAAAAATGGGTATCGCAGTCCGGTTTTGGTCCATTTTGGCCGGCTTCCCGACCCTGGAAGCGTGGCCCGCCTTGAGGAAAGTCGATCCTCACGACGATCCCGCCGTTTTGGTTCAATCGGCTCATTAATCAAATGAGTTTTACTCACTAATCCTTGCTTAGTTTGCTAATGATGCTTAAGGGTTGATTAGTTTTAATTAAGTGCAATTAGGTGGTTAGATTAGAATAGATTAGTGATTATTAGATAATTGCGATGCATGTTAGGTAATTGAATTATGCAATTAGATAATAGACATGTGCTAGTATTCATGGAATGCATCTCAGGATTTTTCCCAACTTTTATCGGGCTTCAGTTAGGCATTACGGGCATAAATTGGATTTTTAGTAATTATTTATTAATTTTCGAAATTATTTAATTATTTATTTATTTTTTGGAAATTAGGCAAGGATAGTCGACGGTTGGAATTTTATGCTGATCATCGTGGTGCAGTCCGTTTATTTAATTGAGTTCTACGTTATGTTGAATTGAATAAATTGTGGATTTTTAGGATATATTCCTAAATGAGTTAATTTTGAGTAATTGATCGAGGAACAACTGGGTATCGGTTGTCAATGTTTAATTGATCGGTGAACTACGGAAAATTCTGAAAATTAAGTAAAATTGGTGAATATGGGAAAATGTCCCAAAATTGAGAAGTGTCAAGATAATATACAAAAATGTTAGAATCTTGCAAATTAAGTCAATGTGAAATCACTAGAGAAATAAATGAGAAATAACAGGATAATAGAAATTTACGTTGTTTTGTACGAATATCGGTACCTATATCTACGAAGAGAATTAGCAACAAATAATCCATTATAATCAGAGAATAAAAATTTACAACCTCTCACATGCTTGAGTATTTTTCACACCTATATTTAAGCTCTATATAAACAACGTAAACTCATAACACACCAGCGTTCAAGCCTTCGACATACGCCCAAAATAGAACTCAGCGCTTTCGTCTTTTCTTGCGTACGTCGGCTTCTTCTCCGTGCGGCTCTACTTGTGTAGCTCCTCTTTTTGGCCTTCTTATTTGGCTTTAAAAAAGAGTAGTATATATACTTTTGTGGGTCTCTCTCATGTTCAACCCTTATTGACCGAGTACAAAGAAGTTACGTCCACTTCTCTCTTCCTTTTAGAGATAGATTCCTTTTTTACTATAAATAAATAAATATAAATTGGAGAATATGTGAGCCCATCTTTTGTCTTCTAGTGATTAACTAATTTAAGTCAAACTTGGATTCATATATGCGATATTTCACTCTGGATAGTTACAGAGATTCATACCCAAGAACAAGAAAACTAAATCTAATTCGGATAGGAAATAACATATTTTGAACAAATCAAAATCCTTCTACAAATTGAGTTCCGTAAAAATTCAAACTCGAGACATAATTTAACAAGTCTCTACCTTAACTCAACGTTTGAAGCCAAATTATAGTGCTCATCATCCATACCGCTCTCCCAAGGCCTTGACGGGCACTCATTCTCTATAGACACTAATAGAACTCAAGCAAAGCTTTAGCTTCGCTAATGGAACATACTTAGTCATCATGTCTGCTAAGTTATTAGTTGCAGCAATCTTTTTTACAATAACATTACTTTTAGCTAAGACATCTCGAATGAAATGGTACTTAGATGTTGATATGCTTTATTCATTCATGATATATTGGATTATATAGCAAATATATTGCACCTTGGTTATCACAGTGTACATCAACACTTTTCTAATCTAACCCAAAGTCCAAGAGTAAACTTTGTGACCATATCATTTCTTTTGCTACAAAGGTAAGTGCCATGTACTTTGCCTCAGTCGAAGATAAAGTAATGTGATCCTATAAAGACACTTTTCAACTAACTGCACCATCTGCTAACACAAATATGTATGCTGCTAAAAACCCGCAATCATCCAAGTCACTAGCGTGATCTGAATCTACAAAACTAGTGGCTCCATGCCATTGTTGTCCCTTTAGTACATTATACCCATGTTTGTTGTCTCTTTCAAATATCTAAGGATCCACTTCACAGCTTCCCAATGAGTTTTATTAGGACAACTTATATATCAATTAACTATACTCATAACTTGTGAAATATCTAACCTAATACATACCATAGCATACATAATAATACTCATGGCACTAGAATAAGGAACCCAAGACATATGCTCCTCCTCCTCCTCCTCCTCAGTGTGTGGTAATAATTTATTTGAAAGTTTAAAGTGCTTTACTAAAGGTGTACTTACAGATTTCGTTGACTATATGTTAAAATATGCCACAATCTTCTCAATATATTTCTTTTGAGATACATGTAAAACTCCTGCAACCCTATCACACAAAATCCCCACAGCCAATTTTTTCTTTGCAACACCTAAATCTTTCATATCTAACTCAGATCTCAAACTGCCTTTGTAGCACATCAATATCAGACATATTTTTAGTTGTTATTAGTATGTCATCAATATATAAGAGTAGATAAACCAAAGAACATTCTCCAATCTCCTCAAATAAACTTAGCTATCCATCTGACCTTTGGAGTAGTCTCAACTAGCCAAGAAAGTATCAAAATGTTTGTATCACTTCCTTGGAGACTGTTTCAATCCATACAAAGATTTTTTTAAAAACAAACATGATCTTCCTTATTCGGAATAGCAAATTCCTCTAGTTGTCTCATGCAAATCTGCTCCTTTAACACACCATGAAAAAATACAGTTTTCACATCTAGCTGCTTTAACTTAAGATCTTGCAAAGTAACTAAGACAAGCACAACATAAATAGAAGTAAGTCTTACCATAGGAAAGAACACCTCATTATAGCCAATCTCTTCCCACTATGTATACCCTTTCACCATAAGTCTCGCCTTATATCTCCCTATTTCGACACCATGAATGCCCTCTTTTTGTTGAAAGACCCATTTACTTTCCAATAATTTTTTAGCTTTTTGGTACTTTGACCAACTCCCATGTTTGATTCTGATGGGGTGATCCAATCTTTTTATTCATAGTCCCTAGTCACTACGATGACTCATTACTAGCCATCACCTCAAAGTAAGGCAAAGACTTATTTATCTTCACCTTGTCACCTACAGTTAACACATAAGTAAAATCTGTATAGCCATAACATATCGCTGATTTAGTTTGTCTTCGTTGTTTGTTTGTGGCTATAGTGTGCTATAGTTGTGCTAGTTGTTCACTATCACTGACTTCAAGAATTGCGGGTTCATGTACAATCTCAACTTTTGTTACCTTTGAGATATTCAGAGTCTCTACTTGAAGCTCTATCTCACTAATGACACCATGATTTGTTTACTCTGCTAGTTGTTTCTTAGAACTCCTCTATTAAAGCATTGTAGTCTCATTGAAGATCACGTCGTGCCTATTAGAAAACTGGGTCATTTGGAATCAATGCACCACAACCGGTTTCCTTGGCCATATTTTCTTAAGAGTCTTTCGTTCAATAGCAAATGATGAAGATCAATTAATAAGATAACATGCCATGTCCACTACTTTGGCTCAAAATTCTTTACCAAATCCAACATGCTAAAGCATACATCAAGCTCGCTCAAGCAAATTCTATTCTTTTGTTCTGTTACACCATTTTGCTATGGTGTCTCAGGTACTACGTGGTGTCTCATAATCCTTTTTTTTTTTCTCGCAAAACTTGATAAAATCCTCACCACAGAACTCCATGCCATTATTGGCCTGAGGCACTTCATTTATTTATCTAACTAATTCTCAATCAATGTCTTAAATTTCTTAAACCGATCATATTTGTACTTCAAAAAGTATATCTATATCTTCCTCCAATAATCATCAATAAATGTCAGCATATAACGGGCACCTCATTTCAAAGGAACCAAAAACGGGCCCTAAACATATGAATGAATATATTCAACTGATCATTTGGTCGAATGAATAGCTACAGTAAACTTAATTTGGTGCTGCTTCCTAGAGATACAGTGCTCACATAAGTCCAATTTCCTTGTCTTCAACAACCCCCTCTTACTCAACATTATCATACTTACCTCACTTACTACCTTAAACGCTTATGCCATATTGAGTCATGTTGTCTAACTCACCTAATGAAACTGCAGCGGTTTTCATCATGATCTCTTCTAATAGATGATAGAGAGTATTCACTTTCTTCCCCTTCATCATTGCCATGGCACCTCGAGAGGTCTTCAGTACTCCACCTCCAATGGTGTACCTACACTAATATCATCAAATGCTCCCATAAAAATAAGATTCTTCTTAAACTCTAGTACATGTCTCATGTCTATTAATGTGCACAACACCCGTCGTGCATCTAAATCCAAATTGTTCCTATTCCCATAGCCTTGCAGTGCTACATTAAAGAACTTTACCACCATCTACAATCTAGTATGTAGTAAACTAGTTCTTATGAGGCGTCATATGATAAGAATACCCTGAACCTAGCACCCATTCATCTCCTCACGAACTAGTAGTCACACATAAAATGGCTTTTGTATCACTAGTGCTCTGCTCTAGAACATTCGCTATATTACTTGTGGCATTCTACCTATCACCTTTGTTTCTCCACTTCGAATAATCTCTCTTGATGTACCTCTTCTCGTGACACTCAAAGCAGTTCATGCGTCCCTTGAAATTTCTTTGGCATGTCTATTGATTTTAGTGCTAAAAAAAAAAAAAAGATGTGGTTTGATTCAACGTCGGCATCAAATCAAATCTAAGGCTGTTTAGCTCTTTGTCCGAGGACGATCTCCTAATTGCTAGTACGAATCAAGGGCCAAAGTCTGAAAGAATCTAGCTTAAAAGTACTTGATGGACAAAGTCAAAGCTTGAAAAACTTATCCACTTGAAGGTAGTTTACTTGCTTACTTGTTAGAGTAAGGGCTTACCACTTTTAGATTACATGCCTTTTTTACTTCAATGCCACTAGGCCCTCAATGTTATTCTCTACCTCGAATTGTTAGTGCTTGCGTTACCCCTTGCTCTAGACCATCATCTTATAATTTTTTCTGCCACTCCTTAGAGAGTAGAGCAGACTTTATCTTTTCCAAGATAATTGTAATATGCCTCTGCAACAATTAATCAGTAAAGTGCTCCCATGACTTTAGTAAATAAGTTAACAACATCATGCCACGTTCTTCATCATCAAGTATCTTATCAACATTCTTCAAATCCATTGTGAGTTTATTGAATTCATCCAGGTGGGATCTAATAGACATACCTTCAATATATCTAAGCTAAAATATCCTTGTCAACATGTACAAACGATTGTTCAAACCCTTTTTCACATAGAATACTTGAAGTTTTTCCCATAATGCTGCGGCATCCTTTTCCTTAGCCACCTCTATTAACACATCATCCAATAAATTCAATAGGATTGTGCTCTTTGCTCTTTCCATTAGCTCTACCCTCTCAAAGGCTTTCATTATAATTGGCAACTCATCTTCATCATCTAGTGCCTTGGCCAAACCTTGGGTTGTCAATAGCGCACACATCTCGATGCTCTATAACCCAAAGTTGTTCATCCTATTAAATTTTTCAATTTCAGCTTTCGCATCAAACATAATTACAATAATAAAATTTTCAAATAATAATCAAACAAGGAAAAAGGCCCCAAATCACAGTGAAGAAATCTGATCTCAAGCTTTGATACCAATTGTTGAAATATAAAACACAGAAACAATGAGATTTTGCAAATTAAGTCCATGCAAAATCACTAGAGAAATAAAGGGTGAATAATAGGACACTAGAAATTTACATAGTTCGGTCTGAGTATCAATATATACATATACGGGAAAAATTAGCATAAAATAATCCATTATAATCGGAGAATCGGAGTTTACAATTGCTCACACGCTCCAATGTTTCCTACACCTAAATTTAAGTTCAAACCTGATGTGTTTACAAATAAATAATGTAAACTCAAGGAACAAAATCACCAGTGTTCAAGCCCTCTATGTATGCCCAACATAGAACTGAGCGTTCCTCTTTTCTTGCGTACGGTGGCTTCTTTGTTGTGCAGCTCTAGTTGTGCGGCGCTTCTCTTTTTGGTCTTCTTATTTGGCTTCGAAAAAGAGAAGTATATATACTTTTGTGGGTCACTCTCATGGTCAAACCCTTATTGACCGAGTACAACTCAAGATGCAAGTGACGTCCACTTCTCTCTTTCCTCTTAGAGATAGACTCCTTTTCTACTATAAATAAATATAAATTGGAGAATATGTGAGCCCATCGTTTGTCTTCTAGGGGTAAACTAATCCAAGTTAAACTTGGAATTGTATATGCAATATTTCACTCTGGATAGTTACAGAGATCCATGCCCAAGAACAAGAAAACTAAATCTGATTCGGATAGGAAATAATATATGCCAAGTTGGAAGATATTGGCTTATTAGAAGCAAACTTGGGGATGGGCAATTAAAATTGGATATTAAATTTTGAAGTGAACAAAGTGATTTGATATTAACACAAAGATTATCTTCTTTGAATCCAAATAGGAAATAAGATATTAGTGAGAAGCCATAAACCTAACATCGTAAAAGGAGGGCATTGTTCATCAAAGAGGTAGGCTACACTCATTTTAGAGAACACGATAGGAAAAAGCGAGGAACGTTGGAGAGAAAAGAAGACACCGGCGGTCCTCATTGATAACTTCTCTTTGCTCTTGCCACCGTCCACGACCCCTTTCCTGCCTCGCGTCCTCTGCAGCCTCACCAATTCTCAGTCCAGCACCAGAGGAGTCTGGCGTTCGGCCCTCATCGCGCGCGACGTGCCTAGCCACCTCATGCCTGTTCCTGGCCGGGCCTTGTCTTTGTTTGCTTAGCGAAGGTTCCGTTGATGAGTTTCTTGCCAGTCCTGTGTTTTGGCATCCCTTTAGGTTTCCCGGAGTTCGTCCAGTGGCAGCGGTGTTCCAGCAGTCCGGCAGCGCCTAGCTTCCTTCATCGTGACCACTCCCGCTCTTGTTGTGAGCCTGCCGCAGCACCACCATCGTCTCCATCGACCAGCAGTCTCTTCCCTACGTTTTCTGTGAATTGCTGCCATCAATCAGCCTATTTTTCCGACTGACACCTTCGGCGACATCACAGCCCCGTTGATTGGCACCCTGCAACCTTGACTCGACCGCAGCTCAAATCTTTGCCGTGCTTGCCACCCCTCATCGCCACCGGCGTTGCCAGAGCCTTGCTGATCCCGCCGTGACTCTTGTAAGCCGTGCTCCTTACGTTCGCTGGTCCTGCTTTTTTAAAATACATTTTCCTAAATTTCTTAATCATTCGAAACTGAATTCATTCCAATGTTTAATTGCCAAATTTGGCTTATCTCAAATCTAACTTTATTTGTTTTGACATGTTTAGGCATTATCCAATTAGGGGAGTTTATGTATAAAAAACACTCTAATGATTAATTTGAGCCGCGAGTAAAATCATTTTTCTTTTTTTGATTTTTTATTTATTTTGAATCTTGGTGAATATTTTGATGTGGTTTTGTTAAATTACATATCTTTAATCTAGTAAACTTTCTTATTTTTAAAAATGAAAAAAAAAAATTGCATGGCATGTTAGGATAGATTAGTTTCCAGGATAGAATTGTGTGTTTAGGAAATATATTGTAATTTAGGAAAGTTTCCAATTTAGAATAGGATTTAATTTAAATTATTTCGGTATTCTCACATTTTCGAAAGTTTCATATTTTATTATTTTTCTAAAATCACTAAAAATAGAATGAATATATTACATAGAATGTTTCATATCGTTGCCGTGTCATCACCATTTGCCACGTCATCATGCAACATCAGTCGCCATGTCATCATTTCCATGTCATTTGTTAGTTGCTTATTTAGGGTCATATAAATTAGATTGCATAAAATGTTATTATAGCTTTCAATGTTTGTCCGTCATTAGAATTAGGTCATTTAAATATATCACATAGACATAACTTAGATTAGAATTGCTTCTCATACATTGCATGTAATTCAATTTTCATTAATAAGAAAAACCCATAAAAAAGTATTAATTGGGCATAAGCATTTAGAAAATCACGTTTACATTAAGCATGCATTCTTTTTAATAAAAATCTTCCAGATATTGGGACGTAATCATAGAAAATTTATGCTTTGCTTTGCATTGATGTTAGCCTTAGTTCTAGCAATTTATTTATTTAATGCTTTGATTATCAATGTTAAATTATCGATTGTGCATCCGTAAGATCACTTTTGCATGCTAGTGGTTTAGAATTAATACCAATAAAGATTGTTTGAAAAATATTTTTGAAAATAAAGAAAAATGGCACTGAAAGGGTAGTAGATTAATCCAGTGTAATCAAGTCTTCGGATCCATTGATTTGGCAACACTAGAAGGTAAGAATATTGTAAGGTGTGATTAATAGGGATTGGTACAGTTTGTGCTAAGTCTTTGGGCATTTAATTTATTAGCATTCCCTTTGGTGGTTCAGTCTTGAGAAGGTTGCGACATTGAACAAAATTTTTAGGGTGATGGATCACCGTGTTCTTCTACATTAACAAACTTAAATAGCAACATCGGATTCAACGAAAGGAAAAGAGAGAGAAAACTCGAGACACACGTAAGATCACCAGAAAACGAAGAAGAAAAAGGGAACAAAGGCGAAGAGAAGATTATCGAAGGGGAAATGATCAGCTAACAAGATTTTGATTTTGCTTCCGGTCTCACAGCTGATCTTGAACAAAGTTCTAGCAAATCAATACTCAAAGTTGATCGATGTGTCCATATAAGAGAGAGAGAGAGAGAGAGAGAGAGAGAGAGAGAGATTGAAGAATCATGTGATAAGAGGGAGTCATGGAATATAAGCCAGCCAATGAGCTACTCCAAGGTGCGGCATCAAATGAAGAAGAAAAAGATATTAAAATTACGAACCCGTTTGACCTACCAGAAGAATCATGTGATAAGAAGGAGTCATGGAATATAAGCCAGCCAATGAGCTACTCCATGGTGCGGCATCAAATGAAGAAGAAATAGTTATTAAAATTACGAACCCGTTTGACCTACCAAATTCAATATTAATAAGAAGATGCAGAAGTTTTATCTTATTTTATTTTATTTGGCGGGGTGACGTCAGGGAGATGAAGTTCCTTGTTTTATCTTGTCATCCAGAAAACCGCAAATAATTCATTTTTTCTTTTTAACTTCTAGATCTCATTTTACCATTTGAGCTAGTCTCTTAACTCAAAAGCGAGTTAATATTTTCTAAAGTTATCAACATTGGGCATCGTTTTCATCTAACATCTTAGTCTTTTAGATGCTAGGAATTTGGCACTCACGAATTTTTTGGGGTGAGCATGATTACCATTTTTTTTCTTTTTTTTTCTTTTCCTAGGAACAGGTGTGGAATAAAAATTCATTTGATAACACAATTTTATTTTTTTTATCTCTAAAATATATTTTTACTTCAAAAATAGATTTGGAATAGAAATTAGAAGTTAAAATTTTTAGCTTTTTTCTGTTTCTAGAACAAAAATAAAAAATAAAAACTCTTCTCATCGTTCACTCCCATCACCACCTTTCACCCCTTGCTATCCATTGGTTGTTGCCCCTCACTTTGCCCATCGGTTGCCACGCAATGCCAAATGACGGACGATGGTTGCTAGCCGCTAGATGCCGACCACCTCTCATTGCCACTTGGGAGAGAGAAGTTTTGTATCATTATCAAATGAATTTTTATTTTAGGGACACAAATTTTGTTCGATATCAAACACATATTTTTACTCAGAAACTCATTCGGGAAATAAAAATAGAAAAATCAATTTCTAGCCAAAAATTGATTTTTAGAACAAAATGATTATCATTCACATTTTTAGGGCGCATTTGGTAACGATTTTGTTCCCGGGAGTAGATTATGATAAAAAAATGATTTATTATGTTATCGGGAACTAATTCTAAGCATTTTAAGCCATTTGGTAACTGTCCAAAAATTTTGATTCTAGAATAGAATTGTGTTTGGTATTGTGCTCATTAATTATATTCCAAATCAATTTATTTTAAATTTTAAATATTTTTTTACTTTTTTCTTTTCTTTTTTTTTTTTTTTTTCCTTTTTCTCCTATTCTTCTTCTTCTTCTTCTTCTTATGGCCGGTCGCCGGACTAGCAATCGACCGAGATGAGGGCCGGCAACCTCACCGGAGCATCGCTGGCCCTCGTCAGCCGAGCCTCGCTAGCAGCTGGGTGAGCCTCACCAGCAATAGGCGGGCCTCGCCTAGCCCTAGCAAGGCCCGCCTAGCCACTAGCGAGGCTCGGCCTCGCCAGATCTAGTGAGGCCGAGCCTCATTGGTGGCTAGGCTTGCCTCTGGTGAGCTCGTCGGACCTTGCCCTGGCCTAGCGAGCTCGCTGGACCGGCGGACGACAACTGGTGGCAGCAGTGGCAGACGGCAAACAGTGGGCGGCGGGCGGCAGCAGGTAAAGATGGACGGCGGTCGCAAGATGGCCAAAGGGAAGAAGAAGAAGAGTTGGTTTTTGATTCTCAAATTTATTCCCAGAAAAAAATCAATTTCTTTTTTTTTTTATTCTTGATTCCACTCCCAATCTATTTCCGAAAACAAAAATTTTACCAAACGTGATTCTCAGTGCCAAACCGATTTTGGGAACAAAAAATCAGAATTTGGCCCTGTTTGATGTTTACCAAATAGGGCCTTAGTGCCCACATCCTCAATTATATATTTCTTTTTAAAGGACTCTCATAATTGTTTAGCAACATCAATGTTACAATAAATATTATATGAAAAATTTACCAAAAAATTAAGGGTATAATTTCAGCATAATGAGTCCCCGACACCGCGAACATCGTGACGTTTGTTCATCTAGACTAATTATCGAGACATCTCCAATAAATACTTGACCAAATCTAGGGTCATCGAGATAGAAGACCATCTTCCATTGCCAATAGTTAATGCCCATGCTAGTGAATTTCTCTAATTCTCATTCAATCACTAGAGGTAATACCATCAAATTAAGCAAAACCCGTTGAACCATCTCTCCATAAATTGAATTATAAGCCATTTAGGTTGCACTATTTTGAAAAATAGTCTTTAGTATATCAGTCAAATAACTTGTACCGATACCATCATAGATGGTTTCAGTCTAAAGGCTTGCAACATTTGTTGCCACAACACCAGGTCATGAGGTATGAAAATCAGTGAATGAAATGATCATAGAAACATCTCCAAAAATATTATGGACATCATTACATACTTGATTCTTATCGGCCATCTCGATTCGAGAAACCCAACAATAGTAAGAAACACTAATTTCCTTAAAGATTGTTGGAAAAGTAAATTGCCTATTGGCAGAAAAATGTACAACGCTATTTGTTGTAATCTAGAAAAATAATAATTCCAATAAAATGATAACAAAAATAAACAAGAGGTGAGTTATGGCTAATCAAATCTCCTTAAAGAGATTAATTTCTACCCACAATGCTAAGCAACTTTACGAACTATGTCTCCTAAGATACAACACCTTGAACCTATTTATATCAATATAGACAAATAGGACTCTATTGGATACTTCTCGAAACTGGCACACTTAGAGAATTACTATAGAGAAAACTAGAAAGTACTTTGAGGAGTTCCTATAAATTGAACTAAGGAGGTATGTCTATGAAATAGCTAGTACGAGTACCTAGAGGGGGGGTGAATAGGTATACAAAAATTTTCTCGAAGCTTGCACGATATTTAAACGATTAGAGGATTTGCAACAGTTAAAAATTCAATCGCAAGACTGAGTAAGGGAAAGAGAGAATTGAACGCTCGGTTTATAGTGGTTCGGCTTGATTCAAGCCTACGTCCACTCTTCGAAGACCGACGACCGATTGGCTGGATTCCACTATGATCAAAGAGATGTTACGGTGTTGATCTTCCTTGGTTTCTAGGTGTAGATGATCTACCACACTCACTCAAGGCGTTACAAAGTATAAACACTCTCGTGTACAATTTTGCTCGATCTCGACTAACAATCAAGGATCTTCGACTCGGAATTTTTCTATCGATCACACACTTAAAACAGCTAGACGTCTTCCTTTTGTACTCCTTCATGCCATCATAGCCGTTGGCACTTACCAAAGGAATTCCTCCAATCTACCCGTTGGACGGAATCAATCAAGAAGATCATCCGAGCTATTTAAGGAATCGATGATAGCCCATCAATCCCGTTCGCCCATACAATCGGGATCTCGGTTTCCATGAATAGAATATTTCCAAGATTGTTTCGTCAACCATCGGATCTTCAATCGATCTTAGATAAGAATTAAAGAATCCGAAATGATTATCCAACCAAGAAATCTATTTCAGAGTATCGAATCCTTAACCATAAACCTCGGCTTAGGATTTCCTTCGACCGGAGTAGAAAGATCGTCGGTGAGAATAGACTTAAGTCTTGAGTCCGAGTCTTAAGTCTTTGAGTCTTGAGTCTTGGGTCTTGAGTCTTGGGTCTTGAGTCTTGGGTCTTGAGAGAACAAAGTCTTCGGACTTTAAACCGACGGTCTCCGAACATCCGGACTTTAGATCGAAAGAAACGTTTTGTCGGCTTCAAAATATTCGGAAAGATTTCTCCAACAATCTCCCCCTTTTTGATGGTGACAAAACTTTCTTGAAGATTTGAACAACTTTGACCTGCAAAACATTTCTCAAGTAATATGGCTAACTCATAAAGATTAATAAAACAACCGACTCGCATCCACGAGACAATTGGTTAGTCTTTCATGAGAAACACCATATAACAACACTTGAATAAATGCAACCAGTCAAGTTCATAATCCGCAATCCATCAGTCAAATTCACACCCAAATTCAAGTTCTCAAGTAATACTCAAAAATAAATAAACATAACCACAAAGGTCAAAGATTAAAAAATGAAAGTTCAAATTGATTCTCCCCTTTTTGTCGGCATTGAAAAGGGTGAGAAAGGATTCATGTCTCCTTGGGAATGCGCACGATCCGGAAATCCCCAATGGACTGGACTACTCCTTCAAGCTTCTTCAGTCTTCTCGGACGAGCTACCTCTTCTCCCTTGGCATTGGCTTGGAGTTGCCGAGCGAGGTCTTTGAATTTATCTTCCATAGAGACCGAAGATTCTTGTCCAAAGCATGCTTCAAAGCTTGGATTTCACGATCGAACATATATGCAGTTACGCATTTCCAGAAGAATATTCATGATACTACGAAGATCCTGCGAATCATCCGTCGTACCGGCATTGGCTTTCTCGGATGGTGTGTATGCGACGATGGTGCTTCGTTCGATGCGCAGCTGATTTGGAATCGATGTATCACCTTCTTCGGGCAATTGAGAGACCCGAACTTCTTTCGGGTCTTCGGAGATTGTCTTAGATCTTCAGCAACAAGAGGTGTAGACCTTTCTTGCAAGCTTACTCCCCGTCTCTAGGACATCGAGAGGGGAAGAATGATGATCATGCTCGGGATTTCCTTCTCTCCGCATTTATCGCCACTTGTTCTTTTTCTTCTTCTCCTTCTTCCTCAACTTCTTTTTCCTTCTTTCTCTTGTTCTTCTTCTTCTCGCTCTGCTGAAGTTCGTCGAATGAGACACGAACGTCTTGTTCTTGTCGTCTTGGAATAGTGGGATCTTCATCATCTTCATCTTCATCCTCATCCTCCGGGATAAGAGTTCTTTTCCTCTTTTTCGAAGAGGCACCAATAGCCTCCTTTCCTTTCCTTTTGAAGCGGTCGGATCGGAGATTTCACCTTGAATTTCTCCATTGCCTTAGAAAGTTCTTTCGTACGCATCTTCATTAACATTTTCAACCCTACCACCATCTTGTCACACGGTCGAACACAAAAAGTATGTGGCAGTTCAATATTCGATGTCGAAGATCTTGGTCACCGAGACCGGGATAAGGCAATTGTCCTTTGTCTTTTGACACCGCTCGTACATATGGAAAAGAATAGTGTGCGGGAGAGAAAATTTCCGTCCGAGTTGATCGCATACATCAACTTTGCTTCGAAAAAAGACACGAAGTCTTTGACGTAGACTTTGGTCTAAGACAATTGATCACAATCTTATGAAGCACAATGTCGATGGCATTCATCCCGGAATAGATGATTTTCTTATCAACGTCCCTATCTTTGACAAGATCCAGAGTAGTACGAGCGGTGAGACTTTGATTGGGAGATAGCGTCCCCTTTCAACTCCAATTATGTCCGCCAACATATTTACATCTACCACATAGACTTGGTCTCGGACACGAATGAAATTCTATTCGCATCCAAAAAGCTAAGATTTGAATAGAAGTAAGCGGATCAGTTGATCATACCCGTCTCAGAGTCGAGCAAAAAGTCTCAAGTTGAAGCAAACTCAACTTCTCCCTTAAGTTCAAGTTGATGGAATCCAGAAGTCAAAGTCGACACTTCTAGGGTTGATTACCCCTCTTTTCAACAGACCGAAATACATTTTTTCTTGATCCTTGGATTTAAACAAATCCATCCGATTTCCTTTCACCTTTGCAGCCACACCCATTCTAGGTTTAAATTCAAGGAACATTTTGTCATCATCGTTCCCGTCAATTAGATTCGTCCGGCATACGAGGATCACTAGGAATGTTCGCAAGAGCCTCCTCTCGCTCTTCCTTTCGGAGCAATTCCCAACTCTTCCATTTTCCGCAGAAAAAGATACTCATTCCCATAATTTTTGTCCTTAAGAAAGTCATCTATATACTTTAATGAAGAACCGGTGTTTTTCAACGCACGATAAAGCTTATAGATACCGAGAGGGTTTTTGGACTCTTCTTTTGGTCGGCATCCTCGATAATGTCTTCTTCTAGATTTTGACTTGCACCTTGTGGGTCGGGGAGATGCTGAATGACGTGGAGGAGAGCGAATCGGACTTTGTCGCTGACTTGGTGAGTCTTCTTCCTCGTAAGATCGAAGTGAGTCGGTCCCTTCTCCATTCTTTGTGGTCCCCGTTTGCGATTCTTGATGATTTCCTCGAAGACGACATCTTTCTTTGTCTATTGGAGGATTTCTTCACTTGCTTTTCCCAAGAGAGATGACCACTTTCTCGACGATGAACAGAGAGTAAAAACGGTATCGGAAGAAGAGTGTCTTTTAGGGTTTTTAAAATTGGGGGTAGAATGATTGTGTATTTATATGTGCCTCGGATTTGAAAATAGAATTTTAAACGGTACAAGGAAAGTGTACGAACACTCCTTTTCAAAAATAACTGCCAAAAATAACTTCCTCTAAAAAAGACAAGTTTTCAAATTTCACACAAATTATATCTGAATAAAAGAACGTACCTTTTTCGAGATAAAATAAGCAAGAATTCATACCTTTTAGATAAGATATCGACTTACGGTCTTAAGCGATGAATGATTGAGTCTCGTGGATTTAAAGTCTAAGAGATCGAGTCTTAGAGTTGGTGAGTCTCTAGACTTTAACTTCTTCAAGCTTCAAAATGTTGAGTCTTGAGCGGATGAAGTCGAATTGATTCTTCTCCAAAGGCTTTGTGAATATGTCCGCTAGTTGACTTTTTGAATCAACAAATTGAATTGAGATTTCTCCATTTTGAATATGATCTCTAATGAAGTGATGACGAATCTCAATATGCTTTGCTCTAGAATGAAGGATTGGATTTTTGGTGAGATTGATCGCGCTGGTGTTGTCACATCTGATTTCTGTGCATGAGTCTTCAATGCCAAAGTCTTGTAGCTGTTGTTTTATCCATAGAATTTGCGAACAGCAGCTTCCAAGAGCTACATACTCTGCTTCTGTCGTTGAGAGAGCTACAGTGCTTTGCTTCCTTGAAAACCAAGACACTGTCCTATTTCCAAGCAATTGACAAGTTCCAGAAGTGCTCTTTCTATCGACTCTGCAACCGGCCAGATCTGCATCTGAGTATCCTAGAAGATTAAAGTCTCCCCTCTTTGGATACCAAAGACCGATGCTTGAAGATGAAGCAACGTATTTGATAATACGTTTCACGGCAATGAGATGTGATTCTCTAGGATCCGATTGAAACCTAGCACGATACAAACACTAAACAAAATATCAGGTCTAGAAGCGTAAGATAAAGAAGTGAACCGATCATGCTCCTGTATGCTTTTGATCTACTTTCTTCCCTTCTTCATCCTTGTCTATCTTCGAGAACATGACATTGGTATGTCGGTCTTCTTGCATTTTTCCAATCCAAACCTTTTGACAAGATCATTCGCATATTTTTCTTGATGAATGAAAGTTCCTTCATTCATTTGTTTCACTTGAAGTCCAAGAAAGAATGTTAATTCTCCCATCATACTCATTTCAAATTCATCCCGCATAGACTTAGAAAATTTCTTGCAAAGACTTTCATTAGAGGATCCAAAAATAATGTCATCAACATATATTTGGACAAGTAAGAAGTTTTTGTTTTCCTTTTTAATAAATAAGGTAGTATCTACTTTACCTTTGACAAAACCATTTTGTAATAAAAACTTACTTAGTCCGTCGTACCAAGCTCGAGGTGCTTGCTTAAGACCGTCTGAGCCTTTTTCGTCTAAAGACCGAGTCCGGCTTCTTTGGGTCTTCAAATCCAGGCGGTTGTTCCACATAAACTTCCTCATGGATAAATCCATTTAGGAAAGCACTTTTGACATCCATTTGGAATAACCTGAAATTTTTGTAACAAGCAAAAGCAAGTAATAGTCGAATAGCTTCTAACCTTGCAACCGGTGCGTAGGTCTCGTCATAGTCTATTCCTTCTTCTTGCGTATAGCCTTTGGCCACGAGTCTTGCTTTGTTTCGTACGACTTTTCCTTTTCGTCCATCTTGTTCCCGAAAACCCATTTGGTTCCAATAACAGTTTTACCTTTTGGTTTAGATGTCAATTCCCGAGACATCATTGATGTTGAATTGTGCGAGCTCTTCTTGCATAGCTTCGATCCGGCTTTCATCGGATAAAGCTTCTTCTATGCTTTTTGGTTCAATTTCGAGATGAGAGCCACAAGACTAGATTCTTCATGCCTTTTTGATCCGGTACGAATTCCTTCATTAAGTTCGCCAATAATAAGATCTTTGGGATGACGGATTTGTGCTTCCAGTTACTAGTTGATTTGTCGGGTTGATGATCTCTTTCTTTACTTGATTCTCCATGAGCGTCTTGATGATGTATTTCCGGACTCTACGAGATGGTTTCGAGATGTAGACATTTGAAGGTCTAGAGCGGGTTCGATCTCTTCATCGAGTCTTGCTTGGATTCGTCTTGCACCGAGTCTTGGAATTTGACATTCATTGATTCTTCCACAGATCGGCTTTTCTTGTTGTAGACTCGTAGGCTTTGCTTGATGTAGAATATCCAAGGAAGATACCTTCATCGATCTTTCTTGAACTTACCCACTCGATCATTTGCATTTTTCAAAATAAAGCATTTGCAACCAAATACATGAAAGTATGAAACAATAGGCTTCTTACCTTTGAACAATTCATAGGGGGTTTTCTCAAGAATAGGTCTTAGAAAGACTCTATTTATAATATAGCAAGCAGTTGAAACTTCAGCCCAAAATCGAGGAGAAATTTTACTTTCAATTAAAAGTGTTCTAGCCATTTCTTGAAGAGATCTATTCTTTCTTTCCACAACTCCATTTTGCTCTGGAGTATACGGAGAGGAAAACATGTGATTAACACCAGATTTATCACAGAATCTCGTAAAATCTTGATTTTCAAATTCACTTCCATGATCAGTTCTTATACTTGAGATAGCACATCCTTTTTCAATTTGAACCTTTTTAGCAAACTTTTCAAAGTACGAAAAGGTTTCAGATTTATTTGCAAGAAAATATACCCATGTAAAACGAGAGTAATCGTCTACAATTACTAGACAATATTTCTTACCTCCAATGCTCGGGTTCTTGTAGGTCCGAAGAGATCCATATGAAGCAAGCGCAATGCATGATTAGTTGATACATGATTTATTTGCTTAAAAGAATTTCTTACCCGCTTTCCCAGAATGCATGGAGTGCATAAGTCAGACTTTTGGTAAGGCAATTTAGGTAGACCTCGAACAAGCTGCTTTGAAGAGATTTTGACTAATTGCTTCTTGTTGATATGGCCAAGTTTTCTACGTGCCATAGAACCGCTTCATCTTGAATTGAGATTAAGCATTGTTCTTCATTTAGCTTTACATCAAGGAGGTGAATGTTTCCATGCCTTCGACCCATGAAAGACCGAGTCGAATCTTTGCTAATTCAGAACATATGCCTTCTTGAAAAGAGATCTTATAACCTTGTATCACACGGTTGGCTAATCGAGTAGATTGTAGTTGAGTCCTTCCACTAGAGAGACATTGCTTATTGTGAGATTTCCAATTTTCACGAGTTCCGAATCCCACAATACTTCCTTTGCTATTTCCTCCGAATGAAACTTTTCCACCATTTACTTGAATAAGCTTTATGAAACAATTTGAGTCTCCTGTCATGTGTCTTGAGCATCCACTTTGTCAAGATACCACTTTACCTTCTTTTGACAGAAACCCGCATTCAAAAGAGAGTCTCAAGCTTTCTTTGGTACCCAAATTTTCTTGGGTCCTTTGGTGTTAGTAGGATGAGCATTATTGGGCCATACTCTTTTAACGAGCCTCCAAACCATAGGACACTCTTTTTCAAAATGATCTGACAATTACACTTGGAACACCTTAAAGCATTTCGTCCTACAGGCTTTACAAAAATTCTTTTAAAATGATTTTTATAAGCCTCTCTCGATGGTCTTTTCTTAATTCTTTCTTTTACTTTCGGAAAATCAATCAAAGGAATTGTTTCAGCTGTCATACCTAGACCTGACTTATTGAAGTAAGGTCTTTGGATTGAAAGAACTTTTTCAAGTTTTTCGGACCCTATTGAAAATTTCTTTGAAATATTTGATAAATCAGTTTTTAAGAAAGCATTTTCTTTCGAAAGATTGTCTTTACTCTCTTTAAGAGTAGAAACATTCAAGTCTAAATTTTTTACCTTTTCTTCTAAAATGTTTTCCTTTTGTTTTAAAACTGAGTTTTCCTTTTTAAGTTCGGAAATCTTTTTAAGAGAGGTCTTAAGATTTGAAACATAACTCATCAATATATTTAGAGACTTTGATGGGATTTTATAATCACTTACCTCAAATTCACCTGTGCGAGTCGATCCAGTCGATCCAGTAGTCTCGAGTCGGTGTGCCATCGAGACACGGGTTGGCATATTCCTCATCACTCTCTTCACACTCGTATCGCTCCGGGTCTCGGCTTTGAGAGCTTTTCGAGACTTCTCACTTTTTCCTCTTTTCTTTTCGAGAAGAGGACAGGTTGGGTCTCGATGTGTCCCTTCTTTTTACATTCGAAGCAAACTACATCTTTGTTTGGTTCCACATCATCAACAGACTTGGTCTGCTGTCTCTGAAAACTCTGTTTCTTTGGAATGAACCTTCTGCCTTTTCTATTCAGTTTTCTGAATCTTCTTATCATGAGGGCGAGCTCCTCATCATCCATATCATCTTTTGAATCTGCATCATCAGAATCATCATTTGATTTTAGTGCAATAGATTTCTTACCTCTTGGATCTTCGTCTTCATTAATTCGTTCCACTTCGTAAGACTGAAGAGTTCCAATCGATTCGTCTACGAGATAATGGCATGATTCTTTGCGTCTCTCTTATTGAAGTCTTTATATGATTCCAATCCTTGGAGAGTCCACGCGTGAAGCTTGTTCACCTTCATAGGATCAGAAATTTTTTGTCCTTGGTTTTCAAGACCATTGACAATATCGTAAAACGACTAAACATGTCGGTTATAGATTCTCGATTTCATTTTGAAGGATTCATATTGACCAAGAAGAATATTAATTCTGGTCTCCTTCACTCGATCTGTCCCTTCATAAGTGATATGTAACCTGTCCCGAGACTTCTTTTCTGTAACACAAGAAGATATTCGTTATATTCGGTTGGTGATAAAGCACAATATAAAGAATAAATCGCTTTCGCATCGAGTGCTTGTCTCTTGTTTAATTCTTCTTGAGACATTCTGGCTTCACAGTTTCTTTCCCTCTTTCAGAGATTGATGCAGCAGCAGGAGTGATTCCTCTTTCCACAACGTCCCATTCCAGAGGATCCTTTGATCGTAGGAAAGCTTTCATCTTGTTTTTCCAGATGTTGTAATCCTTTCCATCGAAGTAGGGAGGTCTGGTATTGCTTTGCCCCTCCATCAGCCCTGGTGCTAGCATACTAGCCATGGATCTTTTACTCTGAAGTAAGACACTTCAAAACAGAGTGAGAACACGGGCTCTGATACCAATTGAAATAGCTAGTACGAGTACCTAGAGGGGGTGAATAGGTATACAAAAATTTTCTCGAAGCTTGCACACGATATTTAAACGATTAGAGGATTTGCTTGAGTTAAAAATTCAATCGCAAGGCGAGTAAGGGAAAGAGAGAATTGAACGCTCGGTTTATAGTGGTTCGGCTTGATTCAAGCCTACGTCCACTCTTCAAAGCGACGACAGCCGATTGGCTGGATTCCACTATGATCAAAGAGATGTTACGGTGTTGATCTTCCTTGGTTTCTAGGTGTAGATGATCTACCACACTCACTCAAGGCGTTACAAAGTATAAACACTCTCTCGTGTACAATTTTGCTCGTCTCGACTAACAATCAAGGATCTTCGAGACTCGGAATTTTTCTATCGATCACACACTTAAAACAGCTAGACGTCTTCCTTTTGTACTCCTTCATGCCATCATAGCCGTTGGCACTTACCAAAGGAATTCCTCCAATCTACCCGTTGGACGGAATCAATCAAGAAGATCATCCGAGCTATTTAAGGAATCGATGATAGCCCATCAATCTGTTCGCCCATACAATCGGGATCTCGGTTTCCATGAATAGAATATTTCCAAGATTGTTTCGTCAACCATCGGATCTTCAATCGATCTTAGATAAGAATTAAAGAATCCGAAATGATTATCCAACCAAGAAATCTATTTGAGTATCGAATCCTTAACCATAAACCTCGGCTTAGGATTTCCTTCGACCTTTGGAGTAGAAAGAGCGTCGGTGAGAATAGACTTAAGTCTTGAGTCCCGAGTCTTAAGTCTTTGAGTCTTGAGTCTTGGGTCTTGAGTCTTGGGTCTTGAGTCTTGGGTCTTGAGAGAACAAAGTCTTCAGACTTTAAACTGACGGTCTCCGAACATCCAGACTTTAGACTGAAAGAAACGTTTTGTCAGCTTCAAAATATTCTGGAAAGATTTCTCCAACAGTCTATTTATAAACGAGGAAGATAGCCGCAGAAAACTAAAATGACATGAACTTAAGAGTCATGTCAATTTTGCTCGCATTAGTTGAGCTATTAACCCTTAATAGCAATAATATTAAATTCAGAAGTTGCAGTAAAAGAAGAGTCACATTGAGTCATTAATCCATAATTGCAACAATTCATCCTTATAAAAAACACATAACAAAAAAAAATCTGAAGAGACATAATTGTTGCACATGAATTGAAGAGATGTGAACTGAAAAAGACATCTCACTAACATCGAGCTATTAATAACCTGTAATTACAATATCATTTGCCTCTCCTACAATACCAAAAAATGATTTATTTTTCTCTTAAAGTTGCTAGATCCTTGTATTATGTCATCATTAAACATGAATATGCACCTTTATATGGAACACTTGTGTTTGAGGGCCTTAGAAGATAGGTTTTAGCTTTCAAAAAACTCAGAATTAATATTAATAAGGTAGGTTCCAAGGCAGGGCTCACCCTACCACATGCACACCCACATTATTATATATTTTTTATGTTTTAGTTTTTGACCCAAAATTTAGTCTTAAGTGTAAAGGAAGAGGTATAATATTTAAATTCTAGATGAAGTATATATCTAACAATTTAAACTTATACAAATTTTTATAGTAATCTCACAAAATTTTACATTAATAATAATATTTGATATTTGATATTTGAATTGCTATATTACGGTGGTTCATCCATGATGGGCTACGTTTAAGAGACACCAATTGGTCTTGATGAGATGTGATTGAAAAACACCTCTTCAAGAGGTGTGAAGGTTATCTATTAAGAGGAAGTTAAATAACTTCACAATTATAACTTCCCCATGACAGAAAAATCATGTTCTTGCATGGTGACAACACAGCAACAAGGTAACTAGAAAATTAGCCGAAACAAACAATAGCAAGTTAGGCTTGAACCTGCTCTGATACCATGATAAATTTAGAGACAAAAAACGTAAATGCAATTTAACGAGGTTTGGCTTAAATAAGCCTATGTCCTTGGGAATTCTCTCTCAGATTTTTGTTATGAATTCTTTGAAAGAGGGATTGCCTTTTTATTGATAGAGGTTCATAATTTTTTGTTGAATTACAGGAAATATATAAGGTAACAATTGAACAAGAAAAGATCACCAAATCGGGAGAATATCGTATAATCTTCTCATAACAAGAAAAGAACACAAAATAAGGAGAATATCACATAATCTTCTCCTACCAAGATGGAAGGAGTCGATTTGGTTACCACGAATAGCAAAATAAAGCACTTTAGTCGTCGTGATGATGATGATGATGATGATGATTCACCGGCCACAAGAGGACATGCCACTTTCCATAATCTTTCTCCCGTATTTTTTTTCTCATTGTCATTCAAAAACACAATTGGTCGATATACTATTTTTTTTTCATTATTAAAGTACAGAAAATTATGGGAATAATCGGTTTGTGATGTTCTCAAGTTACGACCAAAAAAATAAAAATGCTCTCAACGAACGAAGTACATGGGATTAGGAATCTTAAAAGTCCGTTTGCCCATGAATTGACCCTGAAGATCACTCCATTGATCCCCAACGTTCCCCCAGATTCTGTACCCTTCTTCCACCAATTGCCTCCTTATGTCTGATTAATATGTTATCGCACTTTGCCCTTTATAAGCCTGCGTCCTGCATTAAAAAAAAAAAAAAAAGACCCATCAAAAAAATTATCAGGATCATTATATTTTGTTTTTAATAGAGGGAGGCACGATGAGGAATAAGCAATAAGTTAGGTCACAGTCAATAAATAAATAAAAAATTTGAGCACTGGGCCTAAGTCATGCAGAATATAGCCAATATTATACTAGTTTATGAATTTAAAAATATCATGTATTTGCCACATAAGCATAACGTGAATCCCCTATTTATAATGTAAGAATCTACGGGTAGTCCACGTCACAAAAATAATATTGTCCACCACATGTAGCGTCCGTAAGTGAGGTGTGCACTAGTTATTTAGAGCATTTCCACATATAATATACTCAACTATCCATACAATAATTGACTATACGAATTTATGATATAATTGGTACAGTAATTGATCGACTTATTGTGGATGCACACCCCCTATTTCTTCAATTTCGGGACGTAATATGATTTTGAAGGATGAAGCCGTTCTTGATTTTGGAGTGGCTTGATAAAATGCAAATCAAACTAGGTTTTTCCTAGATTATGGTGTGTTATCGATTGAATATCGTATATACATTGTCCTTAATTCTAATATAAGTCGATTTCAAAGATATTTATAGGTGCTTTCAAAGTACCATGTAGTTTATCCAATCGGCAAAAAACGAAGCACTAAATTTCACTATTTTAATTCTTTGAAGAAACTAATCTTGATAATACTCCATACTCTGTGATTGATTGGGTGGAGGGGCAACGTGACACTCTAAAGAGATCACAAAAAATTCTAACGAGTTCTAATTATTTAAAGCCTCCAAATTTCAGGAAATCAAATTGCTTTGGAATTGACAAAAAGAGAGTATGCATATCTATTATTTAAACCACGAGAGGTATCCATATTGTGCCACTAACTGATCAATTGCTGTTATTAAAATATATATATTGAGGATAAACATGCATACAAATGCCTTATTTAAAAAGAGTATCACATTAGCATGTCAGTCATTATCTTTTCGATTAAAAGAAATATGATGTGACTATCATCAGAATCATGGAGTGAAACCATAGAAAATAGATGAACATATCAAATATGTGGCCCACCACTTGTCATTGCTTTGTCAAGCAAGATTCTTCCTATTAAGAAGCCTAAGAAATATGATTTTGCAAATTCTTTTTGTTCTCATACCAAAAAAAAGACACGATAAGGCTATTAACCGAAATAGCTTTGTGCTCCAAAAACCAGAAGCAAAGCAACACCTTTCTTCCAATTCTATCAAGTATGAAACCTTCCCATATTATAACATAAAAGAAAAATTATATCATTTGATGTAATAGCTACTAATTATTAAATTGCTATGGCGATTGTTCTCTATTATCTAACTAAAATCCAATTGCCCGACGACGGGCTGACTCGAAAGACCTTTAAGCGCATGCTACTTTAATTATGTTTGTATTCTTTAAGGACGACTATATTTATTGCCATTCAATGTCGTTGCAGCTTCCTAGCAAAGAAGTGCGCAGAGAGAGAGAGAGAGAGAAAGAGAGAGAGAGAGAGAGAGAGAGAGAGAGAGAGAGAGAGAGAGATGGGTCAATTACTTCATAATCAGCCGTTCATAGCCATGAAATCCCTGATTACGCAAATTGTTAAAAGTGGCAGGTCCAAGCGTCTCTTGGTCTCTGCCCGTGAGCAAGATGACCTTGAATCCATCATCTACCAGCTTCTTGAACAGCCCCAGCACCGCCGGTATCGCTGGGCACTCTCCTCGTGCCGCCCACGCATTAAACCCCGCCGCATCGAACGGGTCACATCTAGAATAAAAAGGGTATATCGCATTAACCCTAAAACAGGCTTCAAGACAAATGACTGTATATATGCATACCCATATCTCTTTCCCTTGTAGTAAAGCATACTGGAAATGATTGTGTCATCAATGTCCAAGATCCAAGAGTCCATGCCGTCGTTGGACACAGTAATTCCGTTGGCCTAAGCTGTGACCTGGTCGACGATCAGTTTGAGGTCCTGCTCATACTGCCCCCCGGTCATGTAGGACTCGATATGCCGCTGGCACTGGGGTGGGACTGTGCGCCATGCGCTCATGTTGTTCGCCTCCACTGCAAGCCTCCAGCTCAACCAGAAACCATTGCCACCTTCTGCCTCTGCTGGCACGTCACTCGCCCTCAATTGGCAGCTCGGCTTGCCAAATGTTGCTTTATGAAAGATGGCCAAGACCACTTGGACTAGTAGCTCCTGTACCCGATGCGCCATGGCTCTTATCATGTGAGTTTGATCCTATTACCAGATATACACAACATCATATTCAGTTGAAGAAGTGCAAAGATACAAGCATAGATATTTCCCTTAATTTCTGTGTCTTCGAGCGTCAATTTCATCTCACTTTTTAAGAAATCGGCATTATAACTGCCACAGTATAGTCGCTTGAGACAGATTTCCGCATTGACAGACATGAAACTGGAGCGACAAACATTCATAACCTTCGTGGAATAATAGCAAAGCGAATAATTCGGCTACATCACATTATTTTATGTATCAAAAATGGAAGGGAACTGGGCGTCGTTGATCTTACGAGGATCGGAAACCTGGATCTCAACCTCGAAGAGAGACAGATGATCATGTGTGTGGGCGCGCGCGCGCGAGAGAGAGAGAGAGAGAGAGAGAGGTTAGCTGAAAACGTGAATCACAGAATGGGGATATCTGAAATGGCAAAGGGGGATTTATATGTCTTAGCCAAAGAGGATTGACATTGACTACATCTTGATGATGTAGGCTAATGACGTCGACGGATGACGCAAGGGATATGTAGGCTAATGACGTCGACGGATGATGTAGGCTAAGACAACGGGCGACTATTAAACAACGGTTGCTTCGGAGAAACAGCGAAGAAATTGCACTTGCAATTCGCTTGATCCGACACAGAAGCCAGGTATTCCCCTCAGAAAAGAATAGAATATATGCGGTGTAGAACAAAAGGTGCTATCTGACAAAATCGAACACGTACTTTTCTTGTAGAAGTGGTCTTAAATTGAAATCCAAAATATCATTTTATATAGACATACTAAACATAGTTTTTACTCCATTGACTTTTAGGTCTCGAACCCACTAGATTTTTTGACCCCACGAGTTCGACCCATTAAATTTAAAAGGTCCATAATTTGAGCTAATCGAAATTATATTACGGAATCGAACTATATTGATTGTTTCACAGATTGTTTTGCGAAAAACCAAAACGAAAGAAAACTTATGAAGATTCATAGAAACACATTAGTATCTAGCATTCGGTGTGTATGATGTTGGCTGTTGAAATTGTTAAATTATGTTTCGAATTTGAGCATTTGCAAAATGTGATTTGCTTGGATGAGGAGTTCATGGGACTCCGGGGGGGGGGGGGGCGGCTGTCACCGTGGTAAGAAGATACGAATTTCTTTTGCGGAAGCTTGCCGAAATTCGTATCCTTGTGGGGCCCAAAAGTCAAAGTCAAAGTCTTGCTTTTGGGCGCGCACACACAATATCCCACGGCATGGGTTTTCTTCTTTTAGCCGATGAAGATAAAATAAAATGAAAGAAGCGTTTCACTTTTACGTGCAGGGGAAACCTAATCTACCTTGAAGTAAAAAGGATCGTGGGCCTCAAAGTCAAACTTTTGACCTCTAGACACACACGTATAAAACAGCTCTAAAAAGAAGAAAAAAAAGCTGCCGAAGCCCTACGTAGAAGAAGCCGTGAGAAGCCGCACGTCCGCCGAGAGAAGAGCTACACAAAAGAAAGAAAAAGAGATCTTTTCTTTTTGGTGTATGATTTAAAAGCGTGGTATATTTGTGCTGTGAGTTTATGTCTAAATTAGTTGTTTATTTATATGCACTTTGGGTTTAGGGTTAAATTTAGATGTGGAAAACACTCGAGCGTGTGAGCGATTGTAAACTCTAATTCTCCGATTATAGTGGATTATTTGCTACTAGCTCTCCCTGTTAACGTACGTACCGATACTTGGATCGAATCACGTAAATTTCTGGTATCCTTATTTTTCTCGTTTATATCTTTGGCGATTTCGCGTTGACGTAAATTGCAAAATTCTGTTGGTTCCACTTATTATATTCCAACAATTGTATTAGAGCTTGGATCGGATTTTTTTATTGTGATTTGGAGCTTTTGCTTGTCTGATTATTATCAGGAAATTCTGTTATTGCAATTATGTCTGAGAGAAAATCTGAAATTGAGAAGTTTAACGGGAGCAATAACTTTGTGTTATGGAGCATCAAGATGCGAACTTTATTGACAATCCAAGGTTTGGCCATGGCACTAGATAGTGAAGATGAGTTGATTATTATAATGAAAGTCTCATAAATGGTAGAGCTAATGGAAAAAGCAAAGAGCACTCTATGTGAAGAAAGTTTGAACAATCGCTTGTACATGTTGAAGAAGATGTTTCAATTTAGATATACTGAAAGTACGTCTATCAGAACCCACCTAGATGAATTTAATAAACTCGTGATGAATTTGAAGAACGTCGGTAAGATACTTGATGATGAAGAACATGGCATGATGTTGTTAGCCTTTTTACTAGAGTCATGGGAATACTTTACTGATTCACTGTTGCAGAGGCGTACTACAATTATCTCAGAAGAGATAAAGTCTGCCTTATTCTCTAAGAAATGGTAGAGAAAGTTGCATGATGATGGTCTAGCACAAGGAGTAGCGTAAGCACTGACGATTCGAGATAGAGAACAACATCAAGGGCCTAGTAGTAGTAGTAGAGCTAAAGGCAGATCAAAGTCACGCCATAGAAAGTCCAAGGGACGCGTGAAGTGCTTTGAGTGTCATGAGGAGGGGCACATCGGGAGAGATTGTCCAAAGCAAAGGAATAAGGCTAATAGGCAGAATGCCACAAGCAGTGTGGCAAATGTTGCTAAGGGGAGCACTAGTGATGCAGAAGCTGTTTTATATGTAACTGCTACTTCGTTAGGAGACGAATGGGTGCTGGATTCAAAGTGCTCTTATCACATGACACCTCATAAGAATTGGTTTACTACTTACCGGGTTATACAGATATTGCTTATGCATTGATTGTAGGTAATGAGGTGGATATAGATGAGCCTTCGTCTTACTCTGAGGCAATGGCTAGTTCGGAGTTGCCGCAATGGCTTAGGGCTATGAGTGAAGAGATGGAATCACTACATTGAAATCAAACATGGGAGTTGGTCAAAGTACCCAAGAGCCAAAAAATTGTCAGAAGTAAATGGGTCTTCAAACGGAAAGAGGGTATTCCCGATGTTGAGGCAACGAGGTATAAGGCAAGAGTTGTGGCAAAGGGATATACACAGCGTGAAGGCATTGACTACAATAAGGTGTTCTCTCCTGTGGTAAGACATACTTCTATTCGTGTTTTACTTGCCTTAGGTGCTTCGCAGGATCTCAAATTAAAGCAGCTGGATGTAAAAACTGCGTTTTTTCACGGTGAGTTGGGGAGTAAATTTACTTGAGGCAACCAGAGAGATTTGTTATTCCGGGTAAGGAAGATCATGTTTGCTTGTTAAAGAAATATTTATATTGGCTAAAACAGTCTCCTAGGCAGTGTATAAATGTTTTGATACTTTCATGGCTTTTCAAAACTATTCAAAAAAGTCAGAAGGATAGTTGCATTTACTATAGGAGATTGGAGAATGGTTATTTGATTTATCTACTTTTATATGTTGATGATATGCTGATAGCAGCTAAAAATATGTCTGATATTGATGTGCTGAAGAGGCGGTTAAATGCTGAATTTGAGATGAAAGATTTAGGTGCTGCAAAGAAAATTTTAGGTATGGAGATTTTGCGTGACAGGGCTGTAGAAGTTTTACGTCTATCTCAAAAGAAATATATTGAGAAGATCGTGGTGCGTTTTAATATGTAGTCAGCAAAATCTGTAAGTACACATTTAGCAAAGCACTTTAAACTTTCGGATAAATTATCACCACAGATTGAGGAGAAGGAGGAGCATATATCATATCTTCCTTATTCTAGTGCCATGGTTAGTATTATGTATGCTATGGTGTGTACTAGGCCTAATATTTCACAAGCTGTAAGCGTGATTAGTCACTATATGAAATGTCCTGGTAAAGCTCATTGGGAAGCTGTGAAGTGGATCCTTAGATATTTGAATGGGACAATAGACATGGATATAGTGTACTGGAGAGACAGCAACGGCAATGAGACCACTGGTTTTGTGGATTTGGATCACACTGGTGACTTGGATGATCGCAAGTCTTTAGCAGGGTACGTGTTTACGCTTCTGGGTGGTGCAATTAGTTGGAAAGCATCTTTACAAGATCACGTTGCCTTGTCTTCGATTGAGGTAGAGTACATGGCACTAACCTTTGTAGCGAAGGAGGCGATATGGTTACAAAGTTTGTTTTCGGACTTTGGGTTAAAACTATAAAAGTGTGGATATACACTGTGATAATCAAGGTGTGATATATTTGGCGTATAATCTAGTTTATCACGAGCGAATGAAGTATATCAATATCAAGTACCACTTCATCCGAGATGTTTTAGCTAAGGGTAATGTTATTGTTAAAAAGATTGCTATAACAGATAACCCGACAAACATGATGACTAAGTATGTTCCTTTGACGAAGCTCAAGCTTTGCTTAAGTTCTATTGGTGCCTGTGGAGAGTGAACGCCCGTTGGGGCATTGGGAGAGCAGCATAGATGATGAGCATTATAACTTGGCTTCAAACATTGAGCCAAGGTGGAGAATTGTTAAATTATATCTCAAGTTTGAACGTTCGCAAAACGCGATTCGCTTAGATGAGGAATTTGTAGGACTCCATGAAGATTTACAAAAGAAATTCGTATCCTTGTGGGGCCTAAAAGTCAAGACTTTGACTTTTGGGCACACACACACAAAAAATATCCCACGGCATGGGTTTTCTTCTTTTAGTCGATGAAGATAAAATGAAAGGAAAGAAGCGTTTCACTTTTACGTGCATGGGGAAACCTAATCTACCTTGAAGTAAAAAGGATTGTGGGGCCTATAGTCGAACTTTTGACCTCTGGGTGCGCACGTATAAAACAGCTCTAAAAAGAAGAAAAAAAGTTGTCGAAGCCCTACGTAGAAGAAGCTGCAAGAAGTCATACGTCCGCCAAGAGAGGAGCTACACAAAAGAAAGAAAAAGACGCAGGAGATCTTTTCTTTTTGGCATACAACTTGAACGCGTGGCATTTTTGTGCTGTGAGTTTATATTCAAGTGAGTTGTTTATTTATAAACACTTTGGGTTTGGGGTTAAATCTAGGTGTGGGAAATATTCGATCGTGTGAGTGATTGTAAACTTTGATTTTTCGATTATAGTGAATTATTTGCTGCTGGCTCTCCTCGTAAACGTAGATACCGATACTCAGACAGAACCACGTAAATTTTTTATGTCCTTATTTTTCTCGTTTATATCTCTGGCGATTTTGCATTGACATAAATTGCAAGATTTTGTCGATTCTGCTTATTATATTCCAATAGAAATGGCTTCTCAAGATCAACATAGCCAGAAACTTGAACATGTTGAAGGAGAAGACGGAGATTTATGTACTTGATTTGGAATTCATGATTCTTGGTGATGCTAAAGATCTTCTCCTCTGTCACCCTCAATACCCTGGTTCAATGAGACCACCCCTCATGGACGTTCCTTATGTGAGGAAATGGGTGTGTATGTTTCAAGAATGGTAAAAGTGAGGATTAGAGGAAGGACTTTAGCCTACTTATAGAGTTTTGACGAAGCCTCTCATCACGAACCGAGCTCAACTTGGCCCATATAAGCCAGGCCTATATTCAACTGTTAAGAAACTTTATAGCTTACCTTATTAGACCAAACTTGTAAAAAGGGTAAATCACAGTCTCAATTAATGTAGCCCACATCAGGAAAATCCTTACATTCTTCCACTTAAGCTATATTAATTGAGACTATACTGTATGTATGCACCTTAATGTCAATCTAGAGATAATTCTCAATAGTCAATCCGATCCCATGAAGTTTCAAACTGGATCATAGCAGTAACTAATATACATATACAGAACCTTTCATGATCACAAATGCCTTCAACTTTAATGCTATGGATTCAATATGATTGTGTGTCAAATAGATAACACATCATGAAGAGTAATACCTTATATGTCATCCCTTTTATCGGTCACCATTCTCTTACTTTAAGTGTCACATAAAACTAGATATGTCACTAGAGAATATCTTAATGGTTCTAATGAACCCACATATGTCTTATTTTTATGGTTAACATTTCTTTATGTGTAATTGAGACATATGTAAATTGCTAATAACTGAATACCCCTAGTCTTCACTCAAGCTTTACACAATATCCTGAGATTTTACACACACACACACACACACACACACACACACACAACTCAATAATTATGACATTTTGATTTTCAGGTTCTGATTTTGATTGAATAAGTTGGGCCTTTCCTTGACACGTATATGGTGTTTTCCTCTGAGATGACCATTAAAGAGATAACTAGTCTATTCGATGAAGCCATTAAGGGATTTTAATGCAATAGACTTGAGAATTTGATCAAGAATCAACTATTCGACCATGCTCGTCTATAAGGGTCATTATGGCATAATTAAAAATCGATCAAAGATCGAAGATAGGTCGATTTGACTGAGATGTGTAATCAAATTGTGAGTGATTCCACCCGATTACAATATTACCACCAATTGTCACTAGACCAGTTTTATTTTGTTTTTGATACCCTGTGTTCGTATTTGAAACCTTGAGATTTTCACAATCACCGAGAGTCAATGTGTCGAAGAGGTACGTGTGGTTCAAAGAAAATCAACCACGGGTCAATTACACTAGAAATTCCTAAAAGCTACCACAGTAGGCCAAGTCACGCTAAAACCACGTCGATTGAAATTAACCGCGAATTTGAATTTGATTTCATAAATTGAAATTTCTTTCGTGTCATGAGTCATTCTAGGAATGTTGACTCACCTTTTGAGGAATTTCTAACGAGTTCATGATTTTTACAGAAAATGGATTCGGACGATTCGAAAAACGAATGGAAATTCGGATTGGTCAATTTGAAAAGATTTTTGGCATCTAGTGTGAGTGAATTGGTGAAAGGAAATTCGTGGGCTTTTTTCGCAACAAATTGGACCTCAATCGGAGAGGTTTGTTCAAAAAATCGGATTCGAGAGAAAAATGAAATAGAATTTGGATTTGAAGGAAATTTGTGGGATTGAGGGACCATCTTATCTTGGTCTTCTTTTGGACTTTAATTGTTCAAGTTGGTGAAGAAATTAGCCTTGAGCGACCAATTTTTTTTGTTGTGAAGCTGAGCAAAGTATGTTGTGTTTTATTTAATTTTCTCCTTTCTCCCTTTTGATCCTACGCCCATTCTCGCACAGCCCCCTCTCACTCACGTTTTCCTCCTTTTCTCTTTCTCTCTTGGTTGACTAAGCATTGCAAGCTGGCCTCCTCTTTATTTTCCCTTTGACTTGGTCTTCTCTTATCCATCCAAGGCGCACTTTTCTCTCTCTCTATTCTTCTTTCATTGGTTTTTCTTACATGTTTAACTTTCCTCCCTGCATTGTCTCTTTCAGTCAAATTCTCCTATGCCAGCTACCCCGATTTCTTTTGCCCTTTTTGGTCTCCTTCGGCTGTACACGAGCAATAGTCAACATCTCCTTTTTGGCTACTTCAGCCTCATCTTTTCTCTCTCTTGGCCCCGCCAGCTTCATCGGCACCCAGACTTCTCTTGCTTTTGCATTATTTTTCATTTAATCGCACGTTGTTGCCCCCACCAAATTCTCTCCAATGTGACTGCTTCTTATTCACGTGCGCCCACCAAATCTTCTCCATTCGGCCACGACGTCAAGCCCACTTGAAGCTGCATCGCCAAACCACCCATGTCAGCCCATCCTTGCGGCCCAGCAACATCATCACACGTCTATTTCCATCAAAACAACAAGCCCATTGTCCATGAGCTTCAACCTTCAAGCCGAGCCCGCACCACTACCCATGGCTACCAAACTTAACCTCGAACCGTGCTCAAACCAACCCCGTTGCAGCTCCTTGGGCTCAAATTTTGGAGCCGAACCAGCAAGGGTTTGTGAGCTTGGCAAGCCTGTTTTGGCCCATTCCTGGCCCCGCTTGGCGGGCTCGCTTTGAAGAGGATTGTCCCCCGTCGCGCCCTCGTTCTTTTGATCCGATTAGATTGTCGAACAAGTGAGTTTAACTCACTAATCCTTACTTAGTAGGTTAATCATGCTTAAGGGTTGATTAATTTAAGGGTTGATTAATTTAAGTTAAGCTGGATTGAGTGGTTAGTTAGATTAGATTAGAGAATTTTAATTAATTACCGATGCATGTTAGATGGATAATTAGTGCAATTAGGGTTTAGATAAGTTCTAGCATTTATCTAGAGTGATTCGAAAATTTTCTGGGTCCATCTCGGCGTTCAATTAGGCTTTTCCAGGCCTAAGTAGTATTATCGGCATTTATTTAATATTTTTCGTAATTATTTAATTAATTAATTATTTTCCGAAAATTAAACTAGGATAGTCAACGACTGGAATTTTGTGCTGATTGTAATGGTATGGTCTGTTTATTTAATTGAGCTTTAATTTGTGCTGAATGTGCACAAATTGCATTTTTGGAATTTATTATTAAATTGATTTAATTTCAGTAATTGATTGGAAAATAACTGAGCGTCGGTTTATAATGCCAAAAATATTTTGGTGGATCATATAAAAATGGTGGGATTTATGGAGGTGAAATTATGGTATTTTGGCTAAGGTCGACCGTGTACCCATACACGACTATTTTTTTATTATTGGGTATGATAAAAATGAAAAATTAGTTATATGATTGGAGTGATATACTATTTTGGCCAAGGGACTCTAAATTTATTAGCTTTGGGTGAGATATATATAGTATACCATTTTATCAGCTTTGGGTGAGCATATATATAGTATACCATATTATCAGTTTTGGGTGAGCACATATTATCAGCTTTGGGCGAGCATATATAATATACTATGTTGGCCCGGGAGCCCTAATCTATCAGCTTTGGGCGAGTTATACTATATATTTTCAGCTTTAGATGAACAGTCCTGAATTAATAGGACCTTATAGATAGTATTGTATGTATCGACCAGGGGAAAATCGTGGTGACATGTAATTGACTGAACTGATTGATCAATGATTCGATATGGTTGAATAATTGTTTGAATTATATTGTCTGACAAGAAGGAACTGAGACAAAGGTAAGTCCTCTAACCTATGTTGTGCTTAGGCAGCCCTTAGGGTATATTTTCTTCCTAATCGAGTCTTAGGGGGTAGAACTTGCCGAAACGTCGTCTCATCCCGTTATGGGATAACATTTTTAGGTTCGCAAATGACGACTCCCCCTGGATGTCATGATCGTCCCATGAGAGTGACTGATTAGGTCTCTGTTTTCCCTAATCCCAGAAGTGATTGGACTTACGAGTTGGTTGTGACCACAGTTTGGGTTGAAGAGGTCCCACACCAGGAGATACCCAATCAATTTAGAGCTTGGTTCCACACCACTCCCTATGGTGTTAGGATAGGTCCCCTTAGGAGTTTTAATATTCTTGCTAAGGTGTTTGATGCTGCTCGAGATGAGGATCTAGCACACCCTCCTGATAGTGTAGTGGAGGACCCTCCGTCTCGCCCAGATCCCATGGATTCTAAAGGTTCAGCAATCGGGTTTGAATAGTTGGTCCTAGGACAATTAGTTTTGAGAATCGAACTTTTTAGGTAGACCTTGTAAATATCGGATAGTAATGTATATAAATTAATTTGATATGTATAAAAGTGTGTTGTAATTTTCAAAAATGATGGCCCTACTTTTCTAACCCATTGAATTGTTGTATGGGGATTATTTGTCTACTTCCGCATGTGCATTAAAAAAATGAATGGGCTGGCGATGCGTCCTGGGACGTCGCTATTTAATCGACTATAGAGGGATAGGCACGTGTTCGGAGGATCGGGACGTGACATCCCTGTTTAATGGTATTAGAGCAGGTCTGTGTCTGGAGTGATAAGATGCGATGAGTCATGAGATAGTTAGTAGGAATGGCCTTTAATTTATGCTCGTGCATTTCTGTGATAGCTGATTGGTAGCTTGTTTGTGGGTCTCTCAAATTCTAATCTGGTATTGGAATTAGAAAATAGGTTTCTATAATGATCATGTAGTTTGAGTGATCAGGAGCTGAGAACTCCTAGTAAGAGGGCAGTAGCCTCTAGAACTCGAGAAAGAACACCGACAAAGATCGGTGCCCAAGGTAGTTATGGCAGAGCGCCGGCTCAGGCTAGCATGAATGTAAGAGTACCGCCGTAGGTCGGTACTGAGAGTGTAGCAACTCCGAGAGATCCTAGGCTCAACGGGATCGTTTAAGCACAAGTGTTCCTTGGGAATTTGTTGAGTCAGCAAGCTTAGGACTGAGCCGCCACTATTGCCGCTGTCACTGACGCTACCAGTGCCGTAATGGCTATTGTTGCCACTCCTGCCAAGGTCCAACCTGAAATTGTGATCGAGGAGCAAGCTACCACATCTAAATCAAGATTCAGTTCAGGAAGAAATGGAAATCGATCAAGGAAAAGACCGATATCAAGAGAAAGGTAGTCTATTCCACCCAACAGGAAGGGTGGGATAGACAAGTCAGCACCGAGTGAAAATGGAGCATGTTGTTCCTATGTGTGACGATAGAGATCGGCCATATGTGATTCCTAGGACAAGAATTTGTTTTAAGTGTGGCCAACAGGGTCACTTAGTCAGAAACTGAACCAGAAGGCTGATGGGACAGAATAGAGGGAATGTATAGTAAGATATTCAGTGGGGCATTGGGAACAGGCCCCAGGTGCAAGTAAGGGTGCATGCTGTCACTCGACAGGAGATAGGAGACTCACTAGATGGATGCAAGTCCGTAGAAGGAAGCATGAATTGACCCAGTGTCCCAATGTGACTGGAGCGTACCATAGATGTGGCTAAGCGGTCATGAGGTGAGGGATTGTCAGTATGAGTCCAAGAGAACACAAGTACCACTACTGCAGATAGGACACCACTAGAATGGCAAAAGGGATAGGAATTGAATCAAACCATGCATCGATCAAAGGGAGAATGTTCTTGGGGAGATTTTATCAGAGTAGCGTAGCAGAGCTTTAGACTAAGTTTGTCAAATTTTAGTTTGTTGAAATGAAGCAGAAGAAAGGGGAATCTCTAGTTATAGTTATGCTCGACTAGATGTTGAGGTATAACTTTGACATCACATATGAATATAGTGGGCTCGTGGAGCATCTAATGGTAATGAATTATTGTCATGGAGTAATCCAGTTTAGTCCATTATCAGGTGGAAGTGTCGAGTTTATTGGGAGTTGAGAAGGACCCTCGATTTCATTAATCTTGTCTGTTGAAGACAACTCATTTGTTAGACGAAGGTTGCCAAGGGTACGTGGCGGTTGTCATATATAAGACGGATTGAAGAACTGAAAATTTAGGACATTCAAGAACTGACAATTTAGGACATCTCAATAGTCTAAGAATTTCTAAATGTGTTGTCATAAGAGTTGTCAGGCTTATCATTAGAGAAAGAGATAGTACTTGTGTTGAGTCAACACTTGGGACTGAGCCACTCTCTAAGGCTTATTACCAGATGTCATCGTTTGTGTTGAAAGATCTGATGGTGCAGATGCAAGAATTGTTGAATAAGGAATCCATATATACCAAGGCATCACTTTGGGGAACCCCAGTTTCGTTTGTGAGAAAGAAAGATAATTCGTTGCAATTATGCATCAATTATCGTCAACTCAATCGGGTAACAATCAAGAGCAAGTGTCCATTGCCGAAGATCGACAAATTGTGTGACCAATTATAAAGAATGTCAATGCTTTCAAAGATCGACTTGAGAATAGAATGTCATCAGCTGAGGACCAAAGGATAAGGACATATCAAAGTCTATGTTTGATACTCGAGTCAACTATTACGAGAATATTGTAATGCCATTAGGTCTGGCAAACGTTCCAATTGCTATCATGGATTTGGCAAACCGAGTGTTTAAAGAATATCTAGATCAGTTGTGATCATGTCTTTTAATGCCAAGAAGGACGAGAGACATCTGAGAATGGTGAAGAAATCTCCATGGACCCAACCAAGATCGAAGCAGTTATCAGTTGACCAAGACCAACAATAGTATCAGATATCAAAAGCCGTCTAGATTGAACAAGGTACTATAGAAGGTCTGCAGAAGGATTTTCAGCATCAATGTCACCGTGGACTTGACTCTTGAAGAAAGGAGAGAAATTCATATGGACAAACAAATATGATGATAGTTTCAAGAACTTAAGCGGAAGTTGGTTATAGCACTTATGCTAATTGTTCCATATGATTATGGAGAAAGCAAGATCTATAGTGATGCGTCATTTAGAGGATCGGGTTGCATGTTGATGTAACGTGGTAGAGTGTTGCACATGCATCTCATCAGTTGAGACCTCGCGAGTTGAACTACCCAACGCATGACTTGGAACTCGCAGCATTAGTTTTCACATTGAAGATTTGAGATGTTAGTTGTGTGGAGGAAGATTATGGATTTTCACTGACCAACAACTCCAGTATTTATTCTCTCAGAAGGAATGGAATATGAGATAGCGCTGTGAATCAAAACTTTTGAAGGACTAGGATGGTGGTATCTGGTATCACTCTGAAAGAGCGAAAGAAGTCACTAAGGCATTGAGTCGAGAGACTTCAATTGTGTATAGGCTGGTTAAAGTATGGACCTTACTTGAGAAAGTTCAAGATTCAATTTTCAAATTCGAGGTAGGCCACCTTTCGAATTTTATGGCCACCCTCAAAATGGAACCGGATATTTAGGTTAGAAGCAGACGCTTCAGTTGACAGATCGGGATATTCAAGAAATCCTGTAAGAGGATACTGGTAAGAGAAATGTTGACATTCAGATTTCGAAAGATGGAATGTCGAAGTATCGTGGGTGATGATAGGTGTTAGATAGTACAGAACTTGAGGAGGAGACCTTGTTAGGAATTCATTGTAGTAGTTGTAGTATTCGACTAAACATTACAAAGTAGTTCAGAATCGACGTCAGCTTGATTGGTAGACCAATATAAAGGTAGATATCGACAGACGGGTTGCAAGTGTCAGGTGTGCTAATAAGTGGAAGTTCAGTAATACAAGTCATGAGGACTTTTACAATCACTTGAGAGTCCCAAGTGGGAATGGAAGTATATCATGATGGACCTTGCGACGAGCTTGTTAAGAAATCAAAGAGGCAATGATTCCATTTGGGTAGTGGTCGACAGACTGACAAAGTCGACTTACTTCTTTGTTGTGTGAAAGGATCTTGATTTGAATAGACTCGCAGAAGTGTACGTGAGTCAGATAGTTCGTCTACATGGAGTGCCAGTAGTGGATCTATATCAAATCTAGAACCAAGGTTCCCAGTTGCAACAAAACAGTCAGGTGATTCCTCTTGAAACAGGACAGAGTAGAGTGTTCAGAACATCAGTTTGTTGAAGTGAGGTCAGAGAATGAAAGATCATAGGCCTAGAGTCAGTTTAGCAATCAATGATTACAATTGTCGTGATCAGAATCAGATTAAGGACCACTCAGAGTCACCGAAAAGGTTGTATCGTTGGGCATTGAGAGCCCTTAGAGTTCCAAATTGGTGAGTACATCTTTCTAAAGGTGTCACCAAATAGGGATGCCTTGCGATTCAGTAATGAGGAAAAACTAAAACTGGGGTACGTAGGTCCCTTTGGGATTCTAGAGAGAGAATCGGGATCTTAACGTATCGTCTTGCATTACCGCCAAGGTAGACGTGAGTGCATGATATCTTTCACGTGTCGAGGTTGAGAATATATGAGCCTAACCCGACCCACATGCTAAATCATGAAGAATTAGACGTGAACGACAAAGTGTCGTACGTGGGAAGTCCGGTTTAGTTGGTGGTTCAGAAAGAGCAGATCCTATGTACCAACATGGTCCACTTGGTCAAAGTGATCTAACAACACCACGGGACCGAAGAAGCAACGTAGAAAAGTGAGACTCGATAAGGTGACAATATCCCCACCTTTCGTTCAAGATTGGTAAAGGTTTAAATTTCGAGAACGAAATTTTTATAAGAGGGGAAGAGTTGTGACATCCTGATTTTCAGGTTTTGATTTCGATTGAATAAGTTGAGTTTTTCGTCGACGCACCTATAGTGCTTTTCTCTGAGATAGCCACTCATGAGATAACTGGTCTATCCGGTGAAGCCATTAAGGGATTTTAATGCAATATACTTGAGAACTTAACCAGGAATCAACTACTCGATCATGCTCGTCTATAAGGGTCATTATGGCACAATTAAAAATCGATCAAAGACCGAAGATAGGTCGATTCGACTGAGATGTGTAATCAAGTGTGGGTGATTTCACCTGATTAAAAAATTATCGTCGATCGGCACTAGACCGATTTTCTTTCGTTTTTGGTACCTTGTGTCCGTATTTGAAACATCGAAATTTTCACGACTACCAAGAGTCGCCAATGTGACGAAGAGGTAAGTGTGGTTCGAAGAAAATCGACCAAAGGTCAATTGCACTAGAAATTCCTAAAAGCTACTCGATAGCCTAGGTCACACTAAAACCACGTATGATTGAAATTAACCACTAATTTGAATTCGATTTCAGAAATTGAAAGTTCTGCCGTGTCATGAGATTTTCTAGGAACGTTGACTCACCTTTTGAGGAATTTCCAGCAAGTTCGAGATTTTTACAGAAAACCGATTTGGACAATTCGGAAAACGAATGGAAATTTAGATTGGTCAATTTGAAGAGATTTTTGGCATCTAGTATGAGTGAATTGGTGAAAGGAAATTTATGGGCTTTTTCCGCAACAAATCAGACCTCAATCGGAGAAGTTTGTTCCTAAAATCGGATTCCGAGAAAAATGAAATAGAATTTGGATTCGAAGGAAATTCATGGGATTGAGGGACCGTCTTATCTTGGTCTTCTTTTGGACTTTAATTGTTCAAGTTGGTGAAGAAATTGGCCTTGAGTGACCAATTGTTTTTGTATTGAAGTTGAGCAAAGTATGTTTGTGTTTTATTTAATTTTCTCCTTTCTCCCTTTTGATCCCACGCCCATTCTCGCACACCTCCCCCTCTCACGCATGTTTTCCTCCTTTTCTCTTTCTCTCTTGGCCGACCAAGCATTGCAAGTTGGCCTCCTCTTTATTTTCCCTTTGACTTGGTCTTCCCTTATCCATCCAAGCCGCACTTTTCTCTCCCTCTATTCTTCTTTTATTGGTTTTTCTTGCATGTTTAACTTTCCTCAACTGATAATCCACCCCCCGCATTGTCAAATTCTCCCATGCTAGCTGCCCCGATTTCTTTTGCCCTTTTTGGTCTCCTTCGATTGTACACGAGCAGTAGTCAACATCTCCTTTTTAGCTGCTTCGACCTCATCTTTTCTCTCTCTCAGCCGTGCCAGCTTCATCGACACCCAGACTTCTCCTACTTCTACATTATTTTTCATTTAACTGCACGTTGCTACCCCCACCAAATCCTCTCCAACGCAGCTGCTTCTTCTTCATGTGCACCCACCAAATCTTCCCCATTCGGCCACGACGTCAAGCGGGTCTGAAGCCGCGTCGTCAAACCACCCATGTCAACCCATCCTTATGGCCCAGCAGCATCATTACACATCTATTTCCATCAAAACAGCAAGTCCATTGTCCGTGAGCTTCAACCTTCAAGCCGAGCCCACACCACCACCTACGACTGTCGAACCTAACCTTGAACCATGCCCGAACCAGCCCTGTTGCAACTCCTTGAGCTTAAATTTTGGAGCTGAACTAGCAAGGGTTTGTGAGCTTGGCAAGCCCGTTTTGGCCCATTCTCGGCTCTGCTTGGCGGGCCTGCTTTGAAGAGGATCGTCCCTCGTCATGCCCTCATTAGTTTGATCCGATCAGATTGCCGAACAAGTGAGTTTAACTCACTAATCCTTGCTTAGTATGTTAATCATGCTTAAGATTTGATTAGTTTAAGTTAAGCTAGATTAGGTAGTTAGTTAGATTATATTAGAGAAGTTTAATTAATTACCGATGCATGTTAGGTGGATAGTCAGTGCAATTAGGGCTTAGACAAGCTCTAGTATTTATTTAGAGTGATCGGAAATTCTTTGGGTTCGTCTCGGCATTCAATTAGGCTTTTCCAGGCCTAAGTTGTATTATTGGCATTTACTTAATATTTTCCGTAATTACTTAATTATTTATTTATTTTCCAAAAATTAGACCGAGATAGACAATGACTGGAATTTTATGCTAATTGTAATGATCGGTCTGTTTATTTAATTGAGCTTTCATTTGTGCTGAATGTGCATGAATTGTATTCTTGGAATTTATTATTAAATTGATTTAATTTCAGTAATTGATTGAAAAATAACCGAACGTCGGTTTTTAATGCCAAAAATATATTGGTGGACCATATAAAATGGTGGGATTTATGGAGGTGAAATTATGGTATTTTGGCTAAGACCAATCGTGTACCCACACACGACTATTTTTTTATTGAGTATGATAAAAATGAGAAATTGGTTATGTGATTGGAGTGGTATACTATTTTAGCCAGGGGGCTCTAAATTTATCATCTTTGAGTGAGCATATATATAGTATACCATATTATCAACTTAGGGTGAGCATATATAGAGTATACGATATTATCAGCTTTGGGTAAGCAGTCCTGAATTAATAGGACCTTATAGATAGTATTGAATGTATCGACCAAGGGAAGATCGTGGTGACATGTAATCGATTGAGTTGATTGATCGATGATTCAATCTGGTTGAGTAATTGTTTGAATTATATTGTCCGATAGGAATGATGAGATCAAGGTAAGTCCTCTAACCTATGTTGTGCTTAGGCAGCCCTTAGGGTATATTTTCTTCCTAATCGAGTCTTAGGGGGTAGAACTTGCCGAAACGTCGTCTCATCCCGTTATGGGATAACATTTTTAGGTTCGCAAATGACGACTCCCCCTGGATGTCATGATCGTCCCATGAGAGTGACTGATTAGGTCTCTGTTTTCCCTAATCCCAGAAGTGATTGGACTTATGAGTTGGTTGTGACCACAGTTTGAGTTGAAGAGGTCCCACACTAGGAGATACCCAATCGATTCAAAGCTTGGTTCTAAACCACTCCCTACGATGTTAGGATAGGTCCCTTTTGGGGTTTTGATATTCCTGCTGAGGTGTTTGTAGCTACTCAAGATGAGGATCCAGCACCCCCACCTGATGATGTAGTGGAAGACCCTCTGTCTCGCCCGGATCCCGTGGACTTTGAAGGTTCAACAATCGGGTTTGAATAGTTGGTCCTAGGATAACTAGTTTTGAGAATCTACCTTTTTGGGTAGACCGTGTAAACATCGAATAGTAATGTATATAAATTAATTTGATATGTATAAAGGTGTGTTGTAATTTTCAAAAATGATGACCTTACTTTTCTATCTTATTGAATTGTTGTATGGGGATTATTTATCTACTTTCGCGTGTGCATTAAAAAAAATGAATTGGCCGGCAATGCATCCTAGGACATCGCTATTTAATTAACCATAGATGGATGTGCACATGTTCGGAGGATCGGGACGTGACAATAAAAATCCATACAAAAAGAGTTGACATATATCAAAATGTTACCCAATGTAACGAAGCACAGATGTATACTTTATTAGAGCAAATCTGAAGCGGCTCCTACTAAACAACAACATCCAATGACTCTCTCAAGCCCATGTTCATGACATGTCGCTCAAATACATAAGGGCGAAGGCTTTTTGTTACTAGATTTGCAATCATATTGCTTGTGGGAATATACTCTAATATGATGTCACCAATCTATACCATTTCATTTACGGTAAAAAACTTGACCTCCATATGACCCTTTGAGACTTTTGTTGTTGAAAAACAATACCATAGAGTTATTATCACAATATAATTGTATGGGTCTATCCACAAAATCAAATACAGTTAATTCCCTAATGAGGTTTCAAAACCAAGTAACTTGAGTAGAAGCTTAAAAGCATGCTATAAACTCTACTTGCATGATAGAGGATAATATAGATTTTTGTTTCTCACTTTTCCATGATATTATACCTTCTGCTAACATGAAATATATCCAGTTATCGACTTCCTATCATCTTGACAACTCACAAAGTCTGCATTCGAATATGTTACCGGCCACAAATCACAAACATATCTGTAAATCAACATATAGACTCTTGTCATTTTTAAATACCTCAAAACTTTCTTTACTGCAATCCAGTGATCATATTTTGGATTTGAATAATATCTATCTAGAAGCCTTATCACAAAAGTGATATTTGGTCTAGTGCAAATTTGAGCAGACATGATACTTATAAGTACACTAGCATAAGGTATATCCTTCATTTGATTTTTCTCAAAATCTTATTAAAGACATTGTGAAAGACTCAATTTGTCACCCTTAACAATAGGAATAGTTCCTGACTTGCAATGCTGCATGATGGATTTCTCCAAAATATGATCAACATATGCCCTCTAAGATAAACTTAACATATGGCAAGAATGATCCTTATGGATCTCAATGCCAAAAACAAAAGATGCATCACCAAGGTCTTTCATGTCAAAATTCTTCGACAATATTTTTGTCTCATGCAGTAATTCCATATCGCTACTTGTAATCAAGATGTCGTCCACATAAAGTATGAGAAGAACAAATTTTCTCGCACTAACCTTGTAGTATATGTATTAATCTACTTTGTTCTCAATAAGACCAAAAGAAGTTATGACATTATGAAGCTTCAAGTACCATTGTCTATAAGATTGTTTGAGACCATCAATAGCTTTCTTCAATTTATATACGAGCTTACCTGAATCATTTGCTGCAAAACCTTCAGGTTGCATCATATAGACTTCCTCATTAAAAAGCCTCCATTCAAAAAGCAGTTTTAACTTTTATCCGGTGTAACTCCATATCAAAATAAGCTACTAACGCTATTATCACTCTAAAAGAATCTTTAGAAAAAAGCTGGAGAAAAAGTTGCTTTATAATTTATTCATTCTCTTTGACTAAAGCCATTGCCCACTAATCTAACTTTAAATTTCTCAATATTTTCTTTAGAATCCATTTTAGTCTTATAAACTCATTTGCAACATATGGGTTTCCAAACTTCTGGTAATTCAACAAGCTCTCAAACGCTATTATGTTTCATAGATTGCATTTAATCTTTTATTACATCTATCCACAAATCTAATTGAGGACAACAAACAACATCTATATAAGTCACTGGATCTACAAAGTTTAGTGTTATAACTGAATGTCTTTCTCTAGTAAAACTCTTGAGTGGAGCTACTACAACCTCATTTTAAGTCTAAGGAGCTTGAAAAACTTCATGAAGGGTCGTTTCAACGATAGGATCTTAAGTCTCAACAGGTTCGGTTTGTAGTACGGTAAGCTCCATAATTATCTACATGGGTAAGGAAAATGACATATTATGTCACATCATATTGTTATCCTCGTTAATCTACAATAGCCTTGCTCTTCAACCACATCATATTGTAGAAATTTCGCCGTTTATGATTCCACAATCCTTGTGTCTCCATTGGGATTATAAAATCGATATATGTTCGAATAATATGAGTAAGGCACAAAGTAGCAACTAGTGGTTTTAGAGTCCAACTCTCCTCACTTCTATAGGACTTTCCCAAACTTTGAGATGGTTTAAACTCGGTTTGCGTCTAGTCCATAACTCAAAAGGAGTTGATGGAACAGCCTTGGTAGGAACACGATTCATTATGTAAAGGGCTAAACCCTCAGCCCATAAGAAACTAGGCAAATTAGTCCTATTCATCATACACCTCACCATATCCAAAAGAGTACGATTGCGCAATTGCGCCTTTCAGCCACACCATTCTATTCAGGACTCCCTAGCATAGTGAATTGAGCCACTATCCCAAAATCCTCCAAGTATTTGGCAAATGATCCTTCAATCTGCCTAGTATTGCCATGCCTATCAAAATATTCTCCACCTCGATTGAATCTAACAACCTTTATTACATTTCCTAATTACTTCTCAACTTCGGTTTGAAAAATTTCAAACTTGTCACGAGACTCAGATTTTTCCTTAACCAAGTATAGATAACCATATTGAGAATAGTCATCAATAATTGTGATCAAATAAAAATTTCCACGTAGAGTTGCGGTAATATTAGTGTGAATGATCTCCAACAAGTCAAAATTTTGCACTGCGATTTTCTTCTTCATCTTAGTCATCTTTCCTCTACAACAGTCTATACAAGTCTCTAAATTACTTTTAAGAGTAGGTAGGATGTGTGCCTTTACCAACCTTTTAACTCTTTTTTTAGAGATATGACCAAGGCGTTTATGCCAAAATACATAAGTTCCTTAAGTAGAGATTTTTTGAAAACAATAAACAATATTTTCAACTATATTAACAACGTATATATCATCGAGAGATAAACACAATCTATGCAATTCATTGAACATATTACAGCACCAACCTTATTCGAATTAAAGAAAATAGGCATAATATTATTCTTTATTTCAAAAGAGTAGCCACATATGTCCAACATGATACAGAAACTAAGTTTTGTTTAAAGGAATGTATATAAAAGGTGTTTCTTAGTGTCAGATTGAAACTAGAATCTAAAATTAAAATGACATCTCACATGAACTCAACGTCGATTTTATCATTGTTTCCCACAATGAGCTTTGATTCATCATGATTTGGCATCCTTCTGTTTGTGAATTCCCATATGGTAAATGCAACATGATTAGTTGCACCACTATCTAGCCACTAAGAATTGGACGAGGCTTCAAATAGGTTGGAATCATAGACAAATGCTAAAGAATCATTATATTTAGGCTCATTCTTGGACAACCAAGTTTTATATTCATTGCAATGTTTCTTTATGTGTCACCTCTTTCTACAAAAGTAGCAAAGGACACCCTCCTTCTTAAGAGGTGCTTTTCTAGGACCCATGCCATTGGAAGGACCAGCAGCTTCAGGATTTCCTTTATTAGGAGCTTGACTATTAGAAGGGCCTATGGCTTTGGGATTTCCTTTATAATTAAGATGTACAATCCCTCTACCTTTCCTGCTAGCATAACTAGAGACATACAAGATGAGATGTCCTCTTTCTTTCTTTAGTTTCTCTTCATTTGCCACACTCTAACTATTAGGTCATTCATTAACCACGTCTCATCTTGCGAACTATAATTGATCTTAATAATTCCAAAATTAGGAGGAAGAGTATATGTCTGTAAGTCTACCATCCTAAACACATAATCTCTGGCCCTACTTGAACCATCATACCTCATATTGAAAAATGTTTGCATAAGTGTATCAAGTTTAGCATTGGAAGAGACACGGTACCTAATCTCTAGGGCTTCCATCATTTGCTTAGCAGTACAGTCAGTTGGTAAGCCACTCATCAAATGTTCCTAAATGGATGGTTTCATAATGAACAAGCAGATCCTTTTGCTATTTTCCCAGGCAGTGAAGCGTACTTTTTGGGCTTTTGTACTGATATCAATAACATATGTGAGTCTTTCCTCAGTAAAAGCAATATGAACATCTGTCAACTCCATCCCAAATTGAAAATCATCTTTCCATTTCTTAAAATTTGAACCAGTAAAAATCTCAATAGTAATGAAATTGCCATTTACAGAGAATGTGACTGATTTCACAAGCAATGCATATAATTAGTATTTTGTGAGTACTGTGTAACTTGAAAATTATTTAAGTACACATCCTGAGAGCTACATACATGATCATATAAGCACATTTGGGCAGAATACATAACATGCAATTATATACTCTCCACATGATAGTGATCATAAGAATATATTCCAACCTTTTGTCAATTCATCACCTTTGGGTGTAGGAACCACTAAGGTCAATCACTCATCAACCATATATTGTACATATATACACAATCACCTCATTTGAGAGTATGACCATGCATTAGAACGAGAGATATTGCATCATAATGTGAGATCAATATTTCTCAAATCCAACTAAGTGTGCCACTTTGGCGGTCACAACCCAATTGAATCATTAAAACTCTCTCATACCAAAAACATAAGCCTTATGTCTCACATTTACTTTATACATGTGATTTTAGACTTGATGACAAGGATAATTTGCCACTAAATCACATGTCATGTCAATTACATTGCTCCATTCATTAATACATGTTGAATCTTATACATGTTACTGATGGATCAATGCTTTACACATTCTTTATGTGATGATATACCCATGAGCATGCAATTGTATTTTCAAAAACATAGATAAATACATGAAAAAATACATCAAAATACACTTATTTATGGTTCTATGTGTATTTTCACATCTTTAAAAGTATCAAATATGCAAAATAAATACATCACAGTGTAGAAAATTTCCATACGAGCACGTAAGTAGTTCGACCAGCACAAATCAGTCAACGGTTAATGATCGTTTTGATCGATTCAATCAATCGGTTAAACTCGACTCGGGTCAATCCAGTCAACTCAAGTCAGGTCACTTGGTCAACATGGGTTGGGTCATAGGTCACCCATGATATCATCCATGACATCAAATGTCACGTGTCATATGCATGTAAGGCGGTGACACGTGACGTCACCATGATGTCATCAAAGACACTTGTCTAAGTTGGTGACACGTGTCTACGGATGACGTCATCTGGCCCTTAAGACGGTTCACATACTAGGCGCATGAGCACGTGTGGCGGTGCGTGACGCCAACTCTCAATACCTCCTTGGTATGTGCAGGCGTGTGAGGCAGTGTTCGGCCTCTTTTAGAGATGCCCCACCCATCAAAATCTTCGTTTTCACAAGAGGAATCCAAATACATGATAAAAATTTACTTTTAACAGATCAAAAATCACGAAAATGAGCAAAACAAGCCAAATCCAAAATGCTCAATGAGGCACCTATGGCCTTCGCCATAGGCACACCAGCCATCAAGATGCTCGTCTCACCAAGACGAGTCCGAATATGTGTTCAAAATCAAGTTTCAAGGGATGGAATTTTTGAAGACGAGCCAAATGCAAAAGTTTGAGTTCCAGGCTGGCTCTAATACCAAATGTTAGTTGTCGAAATGGCTTCCCAAGATTGATATAGCCAAAAACTCAAACATATTGAAGCAGAAGACGGAGATTTGCATACTTGATTTGGAATCCATGATCTTGGTGCAAAATAATGGCAATCGGATCCTTTGATGTTGAAGATCTTCTCCTCTATCACCCTCGATACCCTAGCTTGATGAGATCGCCCTTCACGAGCGTTCCTTATGTGAGGAAATTGGTGTGTATGTTTCAAGAATGGTAAAAGTGAGGGTTAGAGGAGGGGCCTTAACCTATTGGTGGAGTTTTGGCCTGACCCTCTCATCATGGGCTGGGCCCAACTCGGCTCACACAAGCTAGGCACATGCGCGATTGTTAATAAACTTTATACTTTACCTTATTGGACCAAACCCATAAAAAAAATAGTAAATCACAATTTCAATTAATGTAGCCCACATCAAGAAAACTCTTACATATGATACTCAATATTCTTGCCTAAGTTTGAGACAAAACCTACCTACAAAAGCACACCATTGGTTGCCTTCTGCAATCTTTGTCTTTTCAATTTTTAATCATTTGCGAATATCAATAAGAATAGTGCGAGATCCTAGAGGAGTACAAAGTGGACTTTGATTGCTACTTCCATCATGGAGGCTAGATTTATTTCGTGTTCTAAGGCTACCTCGCATAATATATGGTTGAAGAAATTCATAGTTGGCTAAGAGTTGTGGATTCCATTTTTAGGCCATTAAAGATGTTTTGTTGCAATTCAACTACGGTCTTCATGGTTAAAAACAACAAAAGTGATAGTTGAAGTAAACACATCAACATCGAGTATTTAGCCAAAAGGAAACATGTTAAGAAGAACGAAATGGTCATAAAAAACATTAACACTAAATTGATGATAATTGATCATTTAACTAAAGGCATGTCACAAATGAGTTATAAGGATAATGGCTCATGCATAAATGAACTGATAATCTAGAGGTAGCTATTATTCAAATTTGAACTTTGGTGGTTTTTTTGAATCCCAAGGATCAACATTTGGATATGTTTTATATTTTATGGCGGAGTTATGTCCTAGTGGAGTACGAAGTAAACTCTTAGTGTTTTCTTAGATATAGGAGAAAAGGTTTCCGTGTAATTGATTCCCTTCTTTTGATTGAATCATTTAGCAACAAGTGTAGCTTTGTATCTCTCAATGTTACTTAATGAGTCTTTCTTTGTATTAAAGACCCGTTTACAACCAATGGCCTTCGCACCCTTGGGCAATTTAAACAAAACCTAGACTTTGTAAAAACATGGCTTGTAAAAACATTTCGAGATTATTCTTAGCTCCAACATTATAATCAACTTTTTGTAAATACACAATGTAATCACTATGAATTTTAATGTTGCCTTCTCCTAAGGATCATGTTGTTCAATTTATTGCTCAACAATTTTTGGTAATCACTGAACAATTGGATCTCCCATATCAATATCAGCAAATTGTGGAATTTCAATGATTGGTTGTTCAATAGCCGGCTAAACTAGAGGAAAGTTGTGAACAACAACCAATCTGATACTTGTGATGGAAGGTGGAGTATCCAAATGATTTTTCTTCAAGAACAAGGTTCCGAATGCTCTTCAATGCATAACAAAATCATACTAAGCTCTCACTATCTTCTTATTTTATCTCAACCTATCATCTACATAGAATGATGACATGTTTGCTAATCCTTTCTAAATCAAACAAAGCTCGATCATTATACATCACCATCTTTCACATGTGATGATGCCGATCATTTTTACATGAGACTATGATTTTGACACCTAAATTTTGGGGGAGAAGTACACTATCAGTGCCATAAGTTATATACGGCACTCACTTTGGTGTCAAAAGTTTCTGTTGGATCACTTAAGTGCCAAATTGGAAGGAAAAACGATCACTTTGGTGCCACCAGCGAGAAATTCTGGCCAAAATGATTACGTGGCTTTTATATTTTAAAAAAAAAAATCGATAAACCCTTTAAACGACGTTGCTTTCCATCCTGCTTAAGAAAACGACGTCGTTTTGCCGTCATATGTGGATGGCTTAGGAAAAACGATCCCGCATAACTAATTTGGGATTGAAATTAGGGTTTTTTTTTTTGTTCATCCTCGCCGACCTAGCTTGCTCGGCCACCGTTGCTCGGCCACCGTGCTCGGCCACCATCGCTCGGTCAAGAAGTGATGGGAAAATAGGAGGCAAGGGCAGAGGAAGAGGAGGAAGAAGGGGAGTTGAAGGTGCAGAGAGAGAGAGAAGACGAGGAATGCGAGGGAAACAAGGAGGGCACAGATGAAGATGGTGGATTGGGCTCTACTCAGAGAATGGCTAGTGCTGGTGTTGTTCCTCGGGGAAGAAGACGACACCGCCATGGCTTCTCTCTCTCTCTCTCTCTCTCTCTCTCTCTCTCTCTCTCTCTCTCTCGATTTGGATTCAGGGTTTTGACTTGGGGTTTAAGATGCCAAACGATGTTGTTTAGTGGTTTACATGCTGACTGTACTCTCCGGCAAGCCATATCACGTCAAAAATTAATAAAAAAACTGCCACGTCGGATTTCCGGCCAACCGGATCGGCGTTAGCACTGAAATGATCGTTTTTCAAAATTTTTAGCATTTAAGTGATTCAATGGAAACTTTTGGCACCAAAGTGAGCGCCGTACACAACTTATGGTACTGATAATGTACTTCTCTCAAATTTTGGCTACTCATTTTGATATTCATTGCATAGAAGTCAACTCCTAAACATAAATATTAGTTAAATCGCATATAGATATGAAGAGAATTTGCATTAATAGTTTATATAATTTGCATATTTATTGGACCGGCAGTGGATGAAATATAATAAATGGTTAGACTATGCTCTTTGTGAGAGGAAATTTGGCCAAACCCATATAGATCATAAGATCCGAAATTTTCATTAGACAATGTGTTGAAATATAATATATAGAAATGACAGATTCTTGCAAATTAAGTCAATGTGAACTCACTAGAGAAATAAACGAGGAATAACTGGACATTAGAAATTTACGTTGTTTGGTGCGAATATTGGTACTTTTATCTACGGAGAGAAGTAGCGGCAAATAATTCATTATAATTAGAGAAGCAAAGTTTACAACCGCTCACATGCTCGAGTATTTTTCACACCTAAATTTAAGCTCAAACCCAATATGTTTACAAATAAACAATATAAACACATAACACAAAATCACCAATGTTCAAGCCCTTTACGTACGCCCAAAATAGAACTCAGCGCTTTCGTCTTTTCTTGCATACGTCGACTTCTTCTTTGTGCGGCTCTACTTGTGCAGCTCCTGTTTTTGGCCTTCTTATTTGGCTTAAAAAAGAGTAGTATATATACTTTTGTGGGTCTCTCTCACGTTCAAACCCTTATTGACCGAGTACAACTCAAGAAAGAAGTTACGTCCACTTCTCTCTTCCTTTTAGAGATAGATTCATTTTTTACTATAAAAAAAAAAAAAAAAATTGGAGATTATGCCTTACCAGAAACAAAACAAAAAAAAATGGAGATTATGTGACCCATCTTTTGTCTTCTAGTGATTAACTTATCCAAGTCAAATTTGGATTCATATATGCGATATTTCACTCTACATAGTTACGGAGATTCATACCCAAGAACAAGAAAACTAAATTTAATTTTGATAGGAAATAACATATTTTGAACAAATCAAAATCCTTCTACGAACCGAGTTCCATAAAAATTTAAAATTGAGACTTAATTTAACAATTATGTACCTTAGCTCAACATTTGAAGCCAAATTATAGTACTCATCATTCATGACACTCTCCCAACGCCTTGATGAGCGCTCATTCTCTATAGATGCTAATAAAGCTCAAGCTTTGCTTGAGCTTCACTAATGGAACATACTTAGTCATTATGTTTGCTAAGTTATCTATTGTAGCAATCTTTTTTACAATAACATTATCTTTAGCTAAGAGATCTCAAATGAAGTAGTACCTAATATTAATATGCTTTATTCTTTTTGATAAACTAGATTATATAGCAAATATATCGCACCTCGGTTAGCATAGTGTATATCAACACTTTTCAGATCTAACCCAAAGTCCTAGAGTAAACTTCATAACCATATCATCTCCTTTGTTACAGAGGTTAATGTCATGTACTTTGCCTCAGTCGAAGATAAAGCAAAGTGATCCTATAAAGACACATTCCAACTAATTGCACCACCTACTAACGTAAACATGTATGCTGCTAAAGACCTGAAATCATCCAAGTCATTAGTGTGATCCAAATCCACAAAACTAGTGGCCTCATGTTGTTGCCGTCCCTTTAGTACAGTCTACCGATGTTTGTTGTCTCTTTTAAATATCTAAGGATCCACTTCACAGCTTCCCAATAAGCTTTACCAGAACGCTTTATATATCAACTAACTATACTCATAGCTTGTGAAATATTAGACCTAATGCATACTATAGCATACATAATACTACCCACGATACTAGAATAAGGAACATGAGACATATACTCATCCTCATCTTCAATGCGTGGTAATAATTTGTGCAAAAGTTTAAAATGCTTTGCTAAAAGTGAACTTACAGATTTCGTTGACTACATGTTAAAATGTGCCACAATCTTCTCAATATATTTTTTTTGAGATAGACATAAAACTCCAGCAGCCCTATCACAAATTCTCCACACCCAATTTTTTCTTTGCAGCACTTAAATCTTTCATCTCAAACTCAGCACTCAACTGCCTTTGCAGCACATCAATATCACACATATTTTTAGTTGCTATTAGTATGTCATCAACATATAAGAGTAGATAAATCAAAGAACATTCTCCAACCTCCAAAAAAAAAAAAAACACAGCTATCCATCTGACTTTTGGAGTAGTCTTAACTAGCCATGAAAGTATCAAAATAAACACAGCTATCCATCTAACTATTGGAGTAGTCCTAACTAGCCATGAAAGTATCAAAATAAACACATCTATCCATCTGCCTAGGAGACTGTTTCAATCCATACGAAGATTTTTTTTTTTAACAAACAAACAAGATCTTATTCAAAATAGCAAATCCCTCTAGCTGCCTCATGTAAATTCGCTCCTCCAACTCACCATAAATTTTTATATATATATATATATATATATATATATATATATATATATATATATTTTCACATCAAACTGCTTTAACTCAAGATTTTGCAAAGCAACTAAGACAAGTAAAACATAAATAGAAGTAGGTCTTACTGCAGGAGAGAACACCTCATTATAGTCAATGCATTCCCACTATGTATACCCTTTCGCCATAAGTCTCGCCTTATGTCTCGTTGTCTCGACATCACGAATGCCCTCTTTTTGTTTAAAGACTCATTTACTTCTAACAATCTTTTAGCTTTACGATACTTTGACCATCTCCCATGTCTGATTTCGATGGAGTGATTCCATCTCTTCATTCATAATCCCTAGTTACTACAATGACTCATTACTAGCCATTGCCTCAAAGTAAGGCAAAGGCTCATCTGTCTCCACCTCGGCACATACAATCAACACATAGGTAAAATATGTACAACCATAATATATTGGTAATTTAGTTTGCTTTCTTTGTCTATTTGTGGCTATAGTGTGCTACAGCTGTGCTAGTTGTTCACTATCACTCACTTCAAGAATTGCGGCTTCATCTACAGTCTCAACTTTTGTTACCTTCAAGATATTCAGAGTCTCCACTTAAAGATCTACCTCACTAATGACACCATGATTTGTTTACTCTGCTGGTTGTGTCTCAAAACTCCTCTATTAAAGCATTGTAGTCTCGTTGAAGATCACGTCTTTGTTTAGTAGAAAACTAGGTGATCTTGAATTAGTGCACCACAACCATTAGCCTTTCATCCCATGTGCATAACTCAGAATTATGCACTTTTTCACTCTCAGCTCAAGTTTACCATCACTCATGTGACCGTATGTAGGACATCCAACTATACATAATCCAAAGTAATTAACAGGTTTCCCCAACCATATTTCCTCAAGAGTCTTCCGTTCAATAGTAAATGATGAAGATCAATTAACAAGATAACATGCCTTGTTCACTGCTTTGGCCCAAAATTCCTTACCAAATCCAACATGCTAAAGCATGCATTGAGCTCACTCAAGCAAAGTTCTATTCTTTTGTTTTGTTACACCATTTTGCTGTGGTGTCCCGAGTACTGTGTAGTGTCTCATAATCCCCTTTTTTTCTCACAAAACTTGATAAAATCTTTACCACAGAACTCCATGCCATTATTGGCCTCAAGGACTTCATTTATTTATCTGACTGCTTCTCAATTAATGTCTTAAATTTATTGAACTGATCATATTTGTGCTTCAAAAAGTATACACATATCTTTCTCAAATAATGATCGATAAATGTCAGCATATAACGAGCATCTCCTTTCGAAGGAACCGAAAATGGACCCAAAACATCTAAATGAATATATTCAACTGGCCGCTTGGTCGAATGAATAGCTATAGTGAACTTAATCCGACGTTGCTTCCCAAAGATGCAGTGCTCACATAAGTCTAGCTCCCTTGTCTTCTGACCCTTTAATAACCCATTCTCACTCAGCATTGTCATACTTACCTCACTTACTACCTTAAATGCATAAGCCATAATCAAGTCATGTCTTACCTAATGAAACTGCAGCGGTTTCGGTCACGGTCTCTCCCAATAGATGATAAAGAGTATTTACTTTCTTCCCCTTCATCATTGTTATGGCACCTTAAGAAATCTTCAATACTCCACCTCCAATGGTGTACCTATACCCAATGTCATCAAGTGTCCCTATAGAAATAAGATTCTTCTTGAACTCCGGTACATGTCTCACGTCTATCAATGTGCACACCACCCCGTCATGCATCTAAATCCAAATTGTTCCTATTCTCACAGCCTTGCAGGCTACATTATTTCCCAAAAGAACTCTACCACCATCTATAATTTGGTATGTAGTAAACTAGTTGTTTTGAGGCATCATATGATAAGAATACCTTAAATCTAGCACATATTTGTCTCTTAACGAACTAATAGTCACACATAAAACAACTTCTACATCACTAGTGCTCTACTCGACAATGTTCGCTATATTGCTTGTGGCATTTTTCCTATGACATTTGTTTTTTCGCTTCAAATAATCTCTCTTGATGTGCCTCTCCACGTGACACTCAAAGCATTTCATGCATCCCTTGGACTTTCTTTGGCATGTCTTTATAGATTTTAGTGCTCTAAAAAAGAAGTAGTTTGATTCAACGTCGGCACCAAATCAAATCTAAGGCTATTTAGTTGGGGTGAGCATCGGTTCAGGGTCAACTCTGGACCAACCCTGGACCAACCCAACCCTGCTGAGCCTGGTCCGGTTCCTAAGGAGACTAGGTCAATCCTTGGTTCTATGATTCTTGGATTAATACTCTGCAGATTGGTCCTCGGTCCTAGGTGTTCAGGATCAGTCTAACCCGAACCAACTATAACTATATATGTATATGTATATATATATATATATATATATATATATATATATATATATATATATATATATATAGAAAACCTTAAAATAAATAGCGTCAACAACAGTAAACTGCTTTTTAGTGAGGAGTTCAAGTAATTTGACATTATTCTATAATAACTTGGATTTTTAATGTCTTTTACAGCGTCAATAGTAGTAATTTACGAAGCAATAAAATTTTTTTGTGAGGAGTTCTCATGGCATCTAAAATGGCATAAACAGCTCCTTACGGCATCCCTCTTTAGTACTCGTTCTCTTTTGTCTTATTTGTCCTCTTAGTCTTCAATTTGTCAAAATCGAAAGAAATAACTTCTCTGCTCGTCACTGGACACTCGCCTCGCTCGCTTTGGGTCACTCGTGCCACTCGCTGCTCGATACTCGCTTGGCTTGTTGCTCCCCTCTCAACACTCGATGCTCACTCTATTTGACGCTCACCTCACTTGACCCTCACTCCACTCGACCCTTACTGCTTGCCTTTCCTAACTGACCTCGCTTTTTATCGGACCTATTGGGTTGGTCTAGTCCTCAGTTGCCTATTTAAGGAGTACAAAAAATGAAATAAAAAATTATTGGTTGGTCCCAAGTTGATCTTGGAATTGAACCGAACCCATTGAATCAATCTGGTCTTCAATCACTTTTTCAAGGAATACAAAAAATGAAATAAAAAAATTATCGATTGGTCCTGGGTTGATCCTGAAATCGGATCGAACCCACTGGGTCGGTTCGGTCCTTAGTCCCAAACTCAATAGAGTCAGTTCTCAGTCATAAAAATTGAGGACCAGCACTGTGAGGGTTGGTCCTAGGGTTAGGGGTGGACCAGCCCACCGAACCATGCTCACCCTTATTGTTTAGCTCTTTGTCCAAGGATGATTTCCTATATGCTAGTACATATCAAGGGCCAAAGTCCAAAAGAATCCTAGTTAAAAGTACCTGATGGACAAAGTCAAACTTCAAAAACTTGTCCACTTGAAGGTAGTTAACTTGCTTACTTGTTAGAGTAAGGGCTTACCACTTTTAAATTAGATGCCACTAGGCCTTGTTGTTCTCTAGCTCGAATTGATAGTGTTTGCGCTAGCCCTTGCTCCAGACCATCATCTCGCAATTTTTTTTTACCACTCCTTAGAGAGTAGAATGGACTTTATCTTTTCCAAGGTAATTGTATTACACCCCTACAATAATTAATCAGTAAAGCACTCCCATGACTCTAGTAAATAAGTTAACAACATTATACCTCATTCTTCATCATCAAATATCTTATCAACGTTCTTCAAATCCATTGTGATTTTATTGAATTCATCCAGGTAATAGACATACCTAGCTCCTGCAACAATTGACCAATAAAGTGCTCCCATAACTCTAATAAATAATTTAACAACATTATGCCCCATTCTTTATCATCAAGTATCTTATCAATGTTCTTTAAATCCATTGTAAGTTTATTGAATTCATCCAAGTGAGATCTAATAGACGTACCTTCAATATATCTAAACTTAAACATCCTCGTCAACATGTACAAACGGTTGTTCAAAGCCTTTTTCACATAGAATACCTGAAGTTTTGTCTATAATGTTATGGTATTCTTTTCTTCAGCAATCTCTATTAACACATCATCTGATAAATTCAACAAGATTGTGCTCTTTGCTCCTTACATTAGCTCTACTCTCACAGAAGCTTTCATTATAATTGGCAATTTATCTTCACCATCTAGTACCTTGGCCAAACATACCAAGTTCAATAGCGCACGCATCTTGATGCTCCATAAGCCAAAGTTGTTCATCATATTAAACTTTTCAATTTTAGCTTTCGCCTCAAACATAATTACAATAATAGAATTTTCAGATAATAATCAAACAAGCAAAAAAAAACCTCAAATTACAATGAAGAAATCTAATCCCAAGCTTTGATTTTAATTATCGAAATATAATACATGGAAACGACGAGTTCTTGCATATCAAGTCAATGAAAAATCACCAAAAAAATAAAGGATGAATAATAGGAAACTAGAAATTACATCGTTCAGTCGAGTATCGATATCTACATCCATGGGAAAAACTAACATCAAATAATCCACTATAATCGGAAAATCAGAATTTACAATTAGCTCCACTATTTCCTACAGCTAGTTTATGAATAAATAATGTAAACTCAAGGCAAAAAACCGGCGGTGTTCAAGCCCTCTGCGTATGCCCAAAATAGAACTGAGCGTTCATCTTTTCTGGCGTACGGCGGCTTCTTTTGTGCAGCTCTGGTTGCGCGGCGCTCCACTTTTTGGTCTTCTTATTTGGCTCCAAAAAAGAGAAGTATATATACTTTTGTGGGTCTCTCTCATGGTCAAACCCTTATTGACCGAGTACAACTCAAGAAAGAAGTGACGTCCACTTCTCTCTTTCCTCTTAGAGATAGACTCATTTTCTACTATAAATAAATATAAATTGGAGAATATGTGAGCCCATCTTTTTGTCTTCTAGTGATAAGCTAATCCAAGTCAAACTTGGATTTGTATCTGCAATATTTTACTCTGGATAGTTACGGAGATTCACGCCCAAGAACAAGAAAACTAAATCTGATTTGGATAGGAAATAATATATTTTGACCAAATCAAAATCTTTCTACAAATCGAGTTCCATAAAAATTCAAACTCAATACATAATTTAACACAATGCCAAGTTGGAAGATACTGGCTTATTAGAAGCAAACTTGGGGATGGGCAATTAAAATTGGATATTAAATTTTGAAGTGAACAAATTGATTTGATATTAACACAAAGATTATTTTCTTTGAATCGAAATAGGAAATAAAATATTAGTGAGAAGCCATGAACCTAACATCGTAAAAGGAGGCATTGTTCATCAAAGAGGTAGGCTACACTCATTTAGAGAATACAATAGGAAAAAGAGAGGAATGTTGGAGAGAAAAGGAAGACACCGGCGGTCCTCATTGATAACTTCTCTTTGCTGTTGCCTCCGTCCACGACCGCTTTCCTGCCTCGCGTCCTCTGCAGCCTCACCAATTCTCAGTCCAGCAACAAAGGAGTCTGGCGTCCGGCCCTCATCGCACGCGACACGCCTGGCCACCTCATGCCTGTTCCTGGCCGGGCCTTGTCTTTGTTTGCTTAGCGAAGGTTCCGTTGATGAGTTTCTTGCCAGTCCAGTGTTTTGGCATCCCTTTAGGTTTCCCGGAGTTCGTCCAGTGGCAGCGGTGTTCCAGCAGTCCAGCCGTGCCTAGCTTCCTTCATCGTGACTGCTCCCACTCTTGTTCTGAGCCTGCCGCTGCACCACCATCGTCTCCATCGACCGGCAGTCTCTTCCCCGCGTTTTCTGTGAATTGCTGCCATCAATCAGCCTTTTTTTCCGACTGACACCTTCGGCGACATCACAGCCCCGTTGATTGGCACCCTGCAACCTTGACTCGACCGCAGCTCAAATCTTTGCCGTGCTTGCCACCCCTCATCGCCACCGGCGTTTCCAGAGCCTTGCTGATCCCCGCCGTGAGTCTTGTAGGCCGTGCTCCTTACGTCCGCTGGTCCTGCTTTTTTAATATACATTTTCCTGAATTTCGTAATCATTCGAAACTGAATTCATTTCAATGTTTAATTGCCAAATTTGGCCAAATCTAACTTTATTTGTTTTGACATGTTTGGGCATTATCCAATTAGGGGACTTTATGTAACCCTAATGATTAATTTGAGCTGCGAGTCAAATCATTTTTCTTTATTTTGATTTTTTTTATTTTTGAATCTTGGTGAATATTTTGATGTAGTCTTTTTTAAATTACATATATTTAATCTAGTAAACTTTCTTATTTTTAAAAATGCAAAAAAAAAAAAAAAAAGCATGGCATGTTAGGATAGATGAGTCTCCAAGATAGAATTGTGTGTTTAGGAAATATATTGTAAATTAGGAAAGTTTCCAATTTAGAATAGGATTTCATTTAAATTATTTTGGTATTCTCACATTTTAGAAAGTTTCATATTTTAATTTTTTTTTTAAATCACTAAAAATAGCATGAATATATTACATAGATTTAGTTGTATCGTTTCCATGTCATCATCATTTGCCACGTCATTGCAATGTCATTACATGCCACGTCATCATTGTATGTCATCATGCAACATCATGTTGCCACGTCATCATTTCCATGTCATTTGTTAGTTGCATATTTAGGGTCATTTATATTTAGGGAAAAGACCACTAAAAACCCCAAATTTTGCCCAAAGTGACAAATTTACCACAAACTTTTTTTTGTGACATAAAAAATCCCGAACTTTACCAACCATGACCTTTACCAAAAAAAACTTTACCAACCATGACACATTTGCCCCAAACTTTTTTTCATGACACAAAAAACCTTGAACTTCTATTTGTGGGACACATTTACCCTAAACTATAGGACATTTTGGTCTTTTTACTTTTTAATTTTTTTTCTTTTTTCTTTCTTCTTCTCTCTTCTCTCCACCGACCATGGCAGAGTTAGCGGAGGGAAGCCGACGTCTGGCGAGGGCTACTCTCATCAGCGTCAAGCAAGGCCGGCCCTCGGCTGGGTCGAGCGAGGGCCTCCCTTGCCAATGTCGGGCGAGGGCACCCCTCGCCCTCGCCAAGCCCTTGCCGTCCCCGAGCAAGGGGTGCCCTCGCAGATTTGGCAAGGGCCGTCCTCGCCTGACACAGGCGAGGGTAGCCCTCGTCGGCGTCGGGTGAGGATGGCCCTCGCCAGATCTAGCTAGGGGTAGCCTCACTTGACATTAGTGAGGACCTAGTGAGGGAGGCCCTCGCCTAACCCAACCGAGGGCCGCCCTCACCTAACGCCAGCGAGGGCGGCCCTAGCCAGCCCAGGTGAGGGCGACCCTCGCCCAACGCCGACGAGGGCAGCCCTCGCTAGACACCAACTTCCCTCCGCCATGGCCAACGAAGGGAAGAAAGAAGAAGAAGGAAAAAAGAAAAAGAAAAAAAAAATAAGATGAAAATGTCCTTGCTGGGGTAAATGTGTCATAGCTTGCAAAGTTTGGAGTTTTTCATATCACAAAAAAAAAGGTTTGGGATAAATTTGTCACTTTGAGCAAAGTTTTGGGTTTTTAGTGGTTTTTTCCCAAATTAGATTGCATAAAATGTTGTTATAGCTTTCAATGTTTGTTTGTCCGTCATTAGAATTAGGTCATTTAAATATATCACATAGACATAACTTAGATTAGAATTGCTTCTCATACATTGCATGTAATTTAATTTTCATTAATAAGAAAAACCCATAAAAAAAAAAAGTATTAGTTGGGCATAAGCATTTAGAAAATCACGTTTACGTTAAGCATGCATTCTCTTTAATTAAAATCTTGCAGATATTGGGACGTAATCATAGTGAATTTATGCTTTGCTTTGCATCGATGTTAGCCTTAGTTCTAGCAATTTATTTATTTAATGCTTTGATTATGAATGTTAAATTATTGCTTATGCATCCGTAAGATCACTTTTGCATGCTAGTGATTTAGACTTAATACCAACAAAGATTGCTTGAAAAATATTTTTTTAAATAAAGAGAAATGGTACCAAAAGTGTATTAGATTAATCTATTGTAATTAAGTCTTCGGATCCATTGATTTGGCAACTCAAGAAGGTAAGAATATTGTATGTTATAATATGAGTTATTAAGGTGTGATTAATAGGGATCGGAACAGTTTGTGCTAAGTCTTTAGGCATAGTAATTTATTAGCAATCCCTTTGGTGGTCACTCTTGAGAAGGTTGCGACATTGAACAAAATGAAATGCAAATTTGATCAATTTTAGTGATGAGTCTAACATTTTTAGGGTGATGGATCACTGCGTTCTTGTACACTAGTAAACTTAAATAGCAACATCGGATTCAACAAAAGAAAAGGAGAGAGAAAACTCGAAACACACGTAAGATCACCAAAAAAATGAAGAAAGACAAAGGGAATTAAGGCGAAGAGAAGATTATCAAAGGGGGATGATTAGCTAACAAGATGGTGATAGAGGCATTTTGATTTTGCTTCTAATACTGTGAAAATTGATGCAAGTATTTGACATTCTAGACTAAATCATATTAGGTTACAAAGAATAAAAAGATTAGCTAGAGAATGTCTTTTAGGATTGCTCGCTAAAATTTACATATATGTGAATATTGTTTAGTAAGGAAACAATTAGAAAACCATTTGATAAAGGAACTAGAGCTAAACTTTCATTACAATTTATATATTCTGACATTTGTGATCCATTATATGTAAGGCCGAGGCATGTGGTCTCATATTTCATCATTTTTATAAATGACTTCACATGTTTCAATCATGTCATTCTAATCTCCCATGAGTCTAAAACATTAGATTGCTTTAGACGATACATAGCTTTCATAGAGAATCAGTTAAACAAAATGATAAAAAAAAAATATTAAAAACCAATCATAGATGTGAATATCTATTTGAGCAATTTAAATCTCTTTGTGCTGAAAATGGTATTATATGACATTTAACTATTTGTGGTACTCTGTAATAAAATGGGGTTGTTGAGAAAAGAAATAAAATCCTATTTGAAAGGATTAAGTCTATGATAGTCTAGGCAAATCTACTTATCTCGTATTGAGAGATGTGTTATCGATTGTTGCGTATGTACTTAACCATGCGCCTTCAAATTTATCACTTCCACTTCTTATAAATTATGAATTGGTAGGAAACCAGACTTAAGTAATCTACGATATTGAGGATGTACGGCATATATTCATGATTCTTCCCATAAATATGAAAAATTATATCATAGAGGAAGAAATGTATTTTTATAAGATATTCTGAACACTCCAAAGGATACATGTTTATCGGTGAAAAGTTGATGAAAATGTGACTGAAATGGAGTCATAGAATGTTACATTCTTGGATAACAACTTTTCCAATAGAGGTGAGATTATTAAGAACTTTCAATTATATGAGATAGAAGATCTTGATAACACACCTGCAAATGTTGTTGAGGAAAATGAAGATTTATCTTAACATATAAGATTTAGTGGAAGCATTATATCGCCTAATGAATTTAATCCATGAGAAGTTCAGTTACATAAAAGTAATCATAAAAATATTCGCCATCATTATTGTAAGATCGAAGGGAAAGTATTTAAAAAATTTTCACAAGACAATGTCGAGCCGAAGACAATCTAAGAGGCTCCCTCATCCTTTAACAAAGAATAATGAAGAGAAGTTTTGGAAGATAAAATAGAGTCTATGAAAGTAAACCATGTCTAAGACTTGATTGATCTACCACTTGATCGCAAGGCCATTTTCAAGATCAAGCAAAGAGCAAATGGATCTATTAAAAGTATAAGGCTCGCCTTGTGGTAAAAGATTATACTCAACAAGAGGATATAGATTATGAGATAATATTTTCACTAGTTATAAGGTTTGCTTCCATATATCTTATCCTAACTATTGTCATACGTTTAGACCTAGACTTACATCAAATTGATGTAAAGACAACATTTCTCAATGGAGAATTAAATGAAGAAATCTATATGAAGTAACCGATAGGTTTCCTAGCTGAAGGCTAAGAGCATAAAGTTTGCAAGTTTCATCGCTTAATATATAGCCGTAAGCAATCATCTAGAGGGTGATATTTTCATTTTCATCAAGTCGTAACTTCTTTTGGGTTCATGATAATCGAAGAAGATAACTGTGTGTATATCAAACAGTTCAAAGATAAATTTGTGATTTTATCACTTTACGTGGATAATATTTTAGTAGTTGAGAATGACAAGGGTTTCATTATCACCATAAAAGAATGGATATCCTTTAATTTTGAAATGAAGTATATGGGAAAAGTTGCTTATATATTGATAGTTAAAATAAAAAGAGATCGATCAAAAAAACTCCTTATTTTGTCCCAAGAGTTTTATATAGTGAAGACTCTTAAACATTTCAATATGCAACTTTGTAATCCCATTAATATCATTGTCGTGTGAAGCAAAAGCTTGAGTTTTAAGATGTGTCCTAAGACTCCAGGAAAAAAGAAAGAAATGGAAATTGTTCCTTATGCTAGTGTGATTGGAAATTTTATGTATGTTATCATGTGTACTCGACCTGACATATGTCATGTCATAAGGTGGTGAGTCAACACTAATCAAATCATAATCAAACACACTGAAAAGCAGTAAAAATGATCTTGAGATACTTAAAAGGCACAATAGACTATCAACTTTTTTATCGAGAAAACAATTGACACTTATTAGGCTACTTAGATGCTAATTTGGAAAGATACCTAGATAAGTGTAAATCGAAATCTAGATATGCGTTCTTAATTAATGAAGGCACAATTTCTTGAAATATCAAGAAATAGACATACACAACTCTATCTACGATGTAGGTAGAATTTATTGCATACTTTGCTACAGAGCAAGAAATAGTATGGCTATAATGTTTTTTGGAAAATTTAGTTATTGTCACTTATGTTCCAAGACCATTAAGAGTTCATTATGATAGTTAATAACCATTGCCTATGTGAAAAATCTCAAGTATAATGATAGGATGAAAAACATTGACATAAGAAATAATTTCATTAGAGATATAATAACGCAAACGGAAGTGCTCTTACAATATATTTCAGCCAATATGATGGTTGCTAATCCATTTATGAAGGTTGTTCCTAGAGACATGTTCTTGACCCACAAGATGTACCCACAAGATGTCTCTAGGGTTGCATAAATGTGATATGTAATATTGTTTAGGATCATTAGATTATGTATATGTGAATATATGAATTGTACTTGTTTGTTTTTTAATGAATTGATGTTTCATCAACAATTACATATTCATCATGAGACTAGCACCAACAATATATTATCGAAAAGTATATTAGTAGGTAACAATTGGCTCACTCACTCGAGCAACCACCTCGAGTGCTATAATTAGTAAATTAAGATGAGACGGTATGTACTATAAATGCTAAAAGAGCAAGTTTAGTACATAATACAATTTTATGTCACATTGATTAGAATTAAGATGAGGTCTATGAATTGTATGTGATAAGACTAAACATGATATTTCGACAATCATATGTGCCTAAAGAAAGCTGGATACAAGTACTTAATTGGGCATTGCATAAAGCAAACTAATATAGCACTCGAGCTAAACATGATTACATGAAAAGCACGTGACTATGTTTAGGTTAAGATTTGTATAGTAGATGTGTCAAACAATGACATTCACTTTTATAGAAAAAAAAATCTACTATAACATGTATTTCACACTACATGTGCATTATTCGACCAATAAGGGAGATCAATGAAATTATCCATATTTACTCATTATGTGAGTCTTTGAGGTAATATATGAATTAACCACCTCATTTTTATGCCCTTTGTTACTTCTGACTATGTTCTCAAAATGACAAATCAATATTGCTACTTTAGCATATTATCGGCGGTCATAAATACATATGGCTTTATGAGACATGTATAGGAAAGCAATTATTCTGAAATGATAAGAGAAATTAATGTGAATGAAAACTATTATTATTTTACATCTATCATATGTATTTACTAGTCAACCAATTACATCACCTTATATGGTTTCAGATATAATTGTAAATATATGGCATTTTGAGAATAATCAAGTACAGCCTTTAAGTGATTGGTATATTTAGATTGACATACAAAATATGTCTAGGGCATTGCAAGACATCAATTGTTTATTTCTTTTTGGGCTTGTAGCCATTATATAATTCCTAAAAGGTGCATAATTTAAGCTCCCAAGTATAGGTGTACTCATTGATCATACGACTTTTTCACCAGTTTGAATTGTTTTTAAAGTAGATGAATGTTGAATGCCTCGTATTCTTGATAGAATATTATTAAGCCCATCATGTCCACGTGGGAGATATTATCTTATGGTGGTTCATCCATGATGGGATGCATTTGAGCGCACCAGTTCATCTTAATGAGATGTAATTGAGAGGCACTTCTTTAAGAGGTGTGAAGGGTTATCTATTAAGGAGAAGTTAAATAACTTCCCAATGATAACTTCCCCACCACCAAAAAATAACTTCCTCTAGAGACTATAGATAAGAATTGAAAAGAATGTTATGTTCAAAGTGAACATTCCCCTCTTTCTCTCTTTCCATCAAAGAAAGACGCAAAAAGGCTTCGTGAGGAAACAATCAGTATTAACACTGTGGAACGAGAATACTTTTTATGTGATTATATTCGGACCATCGCGAAGTCATAGATTTGTCTATTGCACACTAATGATTCAACATATATTGCTGGGTAATTTATTCACCGTGTATCAAATAGATGCGACCCTTTTACACGTTAATATCAAAGGAATCATATAATGGATTGTCCACTATCGATGAATGGAATCATGGTTAAGTGATCTTACTTTCAAATGCATCACATTTCACTTAACTTTTGGCAATCTTATTTCCCTTTCCCAATTTTTTCTCATTGTCATTCATAAACACAATTGGTCGATTTACTTTTCTTTTTTTTCATTATTAAAGTACAGAAAATTATGGGAATAATCGGTTTGTAATGTTCTCAAGGAACGAAGTACATGGGATTAGGAATCTTAAAAGTTCGCTTGCCCACGGATTGACCCTGAAGGTCACTCCATTGATCCCCAACGTTCCCCCAGATTCTGTACCCTTCTTCCTCCAATTGCCTCCTTATGTTCGATTTGTATGTTTCTGCACTTTGCCCTTTATAAGCCTGTGTCCTGCATTAAAAAAAAAAAAAAAGACCCAACAAAAAAAATATATCAAGATTATTATATTTTGTTTTTATAATAGAGGGAGGCACAATGTGGAGTAAGCAATTAGTTAGACGCAAGAATAAAAAAATGGAAGGCAGGACCTAACTCAAGCATGATGTAGCCAATATGACGCTAATTTATGAATTTATAATGTCATGCATTTGCCACATAAGTGCGACGTGGATTGCCTATTTATAATGTAAGAATCTATGTGTAGTCCACATCACAGAATTAATATTGTCCACCACATGTAGTGTCCTTAAGATGAAGCGTGCATCAGTTATTAAGAGCATTTCCATATGTGAGGCACTCGACTATCTATATAATAATTTCATATCGGACGACGTGGATTAATTCATATCTCCTACCAAAGAGACATTCTTACATGGACAGGGTTCCGAAATCAAATATAATATAACAGCCGATTTATGTGAGACTCGTGAGAGGAGACTCGCTTCGGTCACTGTTTTTTGAATATGTGAGTTTATGATATAATTGGTATAGTAATTGGTCGAAATATTGTGGATGCACGTCCCCTATTTCCTCAAATCTGGGACGTAATATAGTTTCGAAGGATGACATGGTTCTTGATATTGAAGTGGCCTGGTAGAATGCAAATCAAACTTGGTTTTTTCTTAGATTATGGTGTGTTATTGATTGAATATCGAACATACATTATGCTTAATTCTAAGATAAGTCGATTTCGAAGAGATCTATAGGCGCTCCCAGAGTACTATGTTGTATATACGATCAACAAATAACGAAGCACTAAACTCATTATCTTAATCCTTCGAAGAAAATAGTCTAGATAATATTTAATACTTTGTGAGTGATTAGGTGGAGGGGCGACATGACACACTAAACAACACACAAAATATTTAATATTTTTTATTATTTACGGCCTCCATATTTCAAGGCATCAAATTGCTACGGATTAGACGAAAAAGAGAGCATGCATATCTATGATTTAAACCATAAGAGGTATCACGTCGTGCTACTAACCGATTAATTGATGTCGTTAAATTGTCCATTTCGACAATAAACATGCATATAAATTCCTTAATAAAAAATAAAAAATAAAAAGTAGGTATCGCGTTAGCATGTCAACTATTATGTTTTTGATAAAGAAAATTATCTAGCTAGTAAAAAAAATATGATGTGGCTATCATGAGAATCGTGGATTAAAACTAAAGATAATAGATGAACCTATCGAACGTGTAGCCCTACCACTTATCGTTGCTTTGCCAAGCAAGATTCTTCCTATTATTAAGCCTAAAATATGATTTGGCGGATTCTTTATCCCATCAGACCAACGTGCAATTAAAAAAGAAATGATGGAAAAAAGGGTAAGGCATCTAAAGTTGCAAAGAGGGAACAGGACCCCATTAAACAATTAACCGATATCGCTTTGTGCTCTAAACCTGAAACAAAGCAACACCTTTCTTCCAATTCTATCAAGTATGAAGCCATGCCATAAGATAACATGGGATGAGTCTCCATAATCTAACTAAACTTGGTTATTAGAAATCAAGAACTCCAACATCTTTCAAGAAAATTATCCAAAAAATCCTAAACCTTTAAATTATGTCATAAACATTTAATTGTGCCAATATAGTCCTAAACCTTTTGAAGATTTCATAATTTAGTCTTAAACTTTTTGACAATTTGTTAATATAGTCCTTTTAGCCAATTATCTAATCAATAGGTTTAGGACTAAATGTGTAAAACTTCACTAAAGCGACATAATCAAAAGATTTAGGACTAAATCGGCAAATCATCAAAAAGATTATGAATAAATTGATATAATTGAAAGGTTTAGTACTAAATCAACCAAAGTACAACACGTTTATCACTTTTTTGAGCAACAAATCTTTCAATATTTCCCGCTTTGAACATGTCAGATTTTAGAGGAATGAAAATCCAAATTGGCCGACGACGTGTTGACTCGAGAGAACCCATTGCTTACCGAGTCTTGTTGAAACTTCCTAGCAAAGAATTGCAGAGAGAGAGAGAGAGAGACAGAGACACAGACAGAGACACAGAGACAGAGATGGGTCAATTACCTCATTATCAGACGTTCATAGCCATCAAATCCTTGATTAAGCAAATTGTTAACAGTGGCAGCTTCAAGAGTCTCTTGGTCTCTGCCAGTGAGCAAGATGACCCTGAATCCGCCATCAACCAGCTTCCGGAACAGCCCCCGCACCTCCGGTATCGCTGGGCACTCTCCTCGCACCGCCCACGCCTTAAACCCCGCCGCATCGTACGGGTCGCATCTACGACAAAAAAAAGCATATGAAATCTTTCACATTAATCCTACAACGAGCTTCAGGAAATATATATAGATGTACATATACATACCCATATCTTTTCCTCTTGTAGTAGAACATGTTGGAAATGCATGTCTCATCAATGTCCAAGATCCAAGCGTCCATGCCGTCATCGGACAAAGCAATGCTGTCGGCATAAGCCATGACCTGCTCGACGATCAGGTTGAGGTCCCGTTCGTACTGCCCCGCAGTCATGTAGGACTCGACATGCCGCTGGCACTCAGGCGGGACCGTGGGCCACCCGCGCATATTGTCTGCCTCCACCGCGAGCCTCCAGCTCAAGCAGTAGCCGTTGCTGCCTTCCACCGCCGGTGGCACATCACTTGGCTTCGAGTGGCAGCTCAGCCTGCCGAATGTTGCCTTGGGAAAGATGGCCAAGACCACTAGGACTAGTAGCTCCTGTACCCGACGCGCCATGGCTCTCATCATGTGAGTTTGATCCTATTACCATATATATACAGCATCATAATCAGTTGAAGTGCCAAAAGTACGAGTATAGATACTTCCTCCAATTTCTGTGTCTTCAAATGTCAATTCAATCTCGATATTTAAGAAAACGGCATTATTACTACTACAGTTTAGTCGCTCGAAACGATTTTCCACATTGACAAACACGAAACTGGAGCGACAAACATTCATTACTGTTGAAGAATTATAGCAAAGTGAATATTCTGGAAACTGGACGTCGTCAATCTTACGAGGATCAGAAACCAGGATCTCATCCTGGAAGAAAAACTAGCGATCATGTGTGCGTGCGTGACAATGAGAGCGAGAGCGAGAGCGAGGGAGAGCAAGGTTAGCAGAAAATGAAAATGGTAGAACGGGGATATCTGAAACTGCAAAGGGTGGCTTGCAATGTCTTCGCCAGAGAGGCTGCATTATATAACAAAGCGACGACGATGATGTAATTCGTGTGTCGTAGATGGGATGACGCAAAGCACAGGAAGTCTTAGACAACGGCGCGAATTTTAAAACGACAGCTTTTTTTCTGAGAAACAGTGAAGGAACCTGCTGTTGTGATTCGCGTGTTTGACATATCGGGCAAGGATCCTCCTCACAAAGGACTAAAATATGAGCGGACGCTGCCACACGGTGCTACCTAACGAAATCGAACGCGTCCATAGCTCTCTTCTCATAGAAGTCGTCCACGTTTCCGTCATCACGTTACATAGACGTCTCCGTCTTCCGCGGAGAGAATGGCGTGTAAGACGATAACCCGTGTAACTATTTTAAGATGCTTGTCGAACTGGAAACTAACTGTAAGAAGAAAACTCTCTCTCTCTCTCTCTCTCTCTCTCTCTCTCTCTCTCTCTCTCTCTCTCTCTATAGAGGGATTATTAAATTGGAACTTGGCAAAAACTCATAAATATTTTTATTTGGAGAATGCGTAGAATAGGTTGGAAATCACTTGGTCTTTTGGCTTTCGGCAACTAATCTGTGATTATTTAATCGACAAACATAAAGGGTATTGTTCTATTGGTGTATATGATTTTTCTAGCATATGATTATTTAATACGAAAAAAGATTTTATTCATTTTTTAATTTGATCACATTAGTTTTTTTAGCTCGCCTACTCCGTTGACCAAGAGATGGGTTCGGGGAAGAAGAAGAAGCGAGGGAGAGCCGTGACTGGTTCTGGGATTGGGTAGGATTGTTGGGGTTTGGAAGAGAAAACTGTAAAGTTTACATTTTATTTTTCCTAGCATTTTCGTTAAACAAATTAAAATATTGAATAGTGATTTAACAAAAATTTCAAATAAAAATTGATGATGCATGTGACTTGCACAGAGTGGATTTTCCCCACAAGAATCGAGAATCAGGTGACAGGGAATCTAGAAGGGTAGGGCGAGGCTGGTAATAGGTCCTTCTGATCCCGCGTATTTTTTGTTTTAGCAACAAGGAATATCGTGTCTTTTGATAATTTAAAATACAGTAATCGTAGATAATATCCTCAAATATAAAAGATTCTACAAGCATTTTGTGTAATTCTTTTAAATTTAATATAGATGATAACCACAAATAATATATCGAAATTTAAATTATCAACGCAGTTCATTATATCAAAGTTATCAGTTTAAAATTATGATTTTTCATAGATAAGTTGCTATTGAACTTTACAATACTTCGTAATAATACGATAAGATAAACTCCCGAAGGATTAAAATGATCAACCACTACTATTGACTTATTTGTATCTACGCCACTATTAAATTAGAAGAACAAATAGAAACATTATCAAAATAATTTGAAAAATTATTTAAACAATCTTAGCTGAAAAAAAAAAGGCAATTGCTTAATATTACTCTTTCTATAATCTACTTGAGTATGAAAAGACATGTTAAAAGTAAATTTTAAGCCTATCCACCAATATAGACTCAATGTGCGAAAGTCTATCAATCTAACTGCTAATGATATTCTTACACAATTACATTTATGTAAATCTACACTTGTATCCTAATGATATTGCGCCAATTAACATTGTCAAATTAGCAGAATTATTTGCTAAGTCACGTATATGCATATGGAACAGTTAAGTTAGAAGAACAAAATAAAACCACCTTAGCCAAATAATATGAAATATCATTCAAACGATCTCAGTAAAAAAGATGAACAACTAAATTATTTCAATGATATGTTATTCATTGCTTAAAATTATGTAGAAACTGGGATATATAAAATTTACTCCAAAAACATAAAAAATAAAAAACAATTTTTTGAAATTTTCACTTACGGCAAGGCGGGGCCTTGTCCACGAGGTGCCCACCTCGCACTCCTTCCCCGCCCTGTCCACTATCCATCCCTAGGTTGAGAGAGGATCAACATATATCGTACGAGGGCACTTCTATAATCCCTGGAGACAGATCTCCCAATTGTAATTTGTTGGGACTTATTATACTTTTTTAAGTAATTCCTACACAAAATTTCATATTAACCAATAATCTAAAGGGCTTTGAATTAACATGTGAATATTAAACATCTTATTCTTGATTCTGGATTTGCCGGTAAAGGCTTTTTGAGAGTATGTTCTAGGATAATATTCAACCAATCTTATTTTTTTTCATTGACAACTGCTAGTGCTGCCACCGCTCTCAAAAGTGAGCATACAGTAGTATAGTACCATCCATTAGTTTCGATGGAAACAAATGTATTTAAAATTCTATGGTGTAATGATGTACTAATAACAAAATAAATAGTGATGCACAAGGTTTGAGATGCTCTATCTACTTATTCTATCTGGACATATCGTTTGTGTAGAATCCAAGGTCAAATGATCCTTTTAGAATCAAACGAAGCTTAACGACTATATATCAAGATCTTACTTATATGATGATTTCAATCATTTTTATATAAGACCATGAAAAAAATGGAATGCTAATTTTGTCGCTTTTAGTGACTAGCTCAACATTTTCAAGATGATGGGTCACCACATTCTCGCATACTAGACAAATTTATAATAGCAATATTGTATTCATCATATAGAGAAAAAACATGAAACACACGTAAGATCGCAAAGAAATGAAATAACAAAAAAAGAAAAAGAAAAAAAAAAAAGAAGGAAGGTGGAAAAGAAGATTATTGAAGGGTGATTGATTACCTAACGAGATGGTGATAGAGGCATTTTGAGTTTGCTTCTGATCTCACAGCTAATCTTGAACAATGTTCTAGCAACTCAATACTCAAAGTTGATCAATGTGTGTGTATATATAGTGAGAGAGATCGAGGCAAGAGGGAGCCATGGAATATAAGCCAGCCAATGAGCTCCTCCAAAGTGGGGTACTACCGAAAGAAGAAGAAAGAATCATTAAAACAAACCCATTTGACCTACCACACTCAATACTCACAAGAAAATGCACAAATTATATTATATTATTTTATTTTATTTTAATTAAATTTATTTGGTGGGGTGACGTCAGGGAGCAAATATATCATGTCATCCCACCCACCATGTCCGAAGAGGGGCGGTGGAGCTCCATCGGTGGTGGCCGAGGGAAAATGTTGACACCTCCTTTTATGCTCTTATAATTATTTCGATCAGTTTTGATTTATTACATCCAATCTTTATTTTGTTCCACCAAAGTGGTCAATGTCTGTATTCTATAGATTGAACCGATTTGCACTCTAAATTGATATTTTAAGATGGGTCGGCATTTCACAATTGGTTTAAACTTTGTTTAGTCAATCTAGAAACTATTATCTAGGAGTCGAAAAAAACCTCAAATATGTATTGTCTTTCTTTCTTTGAGTTGGTCTCTTACCTCAATTGTGAGTTAATGTTTTCTAAAAAAAATTATATTAAACATTACTTTTAACTAACTTCTTAGAATTTTAAAACTGCTAACAGTGTGTCCTATAAAGATTTTACATAATATCAGGATGGAAGGTCTTGGAATTGAGGCTCTAAAAATAGGTAAATATAGACTTATTGATATATAGACATGAGTAGACACTCACAACACTTACAACATCACGCGCAAAACTTAATTGAGAGCCCTCAGTTTTCTTTTTTCTATCCTTTTTTTTTTTTGCGCTAAAGAAATCTCAATTTTCGTTGATTCATCATAGGATAAGCTATATTACAAGCGAAGGCAAAACGACTAGATGCTAGAAAACGGCAACTCATTAAATGCAAATCTCCTATTAGATAACTCTTACGAGAGGAAAAAAAACATCTATTAGATTATAAAGATAAATTAGATATCTAATCAGATAATTACTAAAAGTGAAAGTGAGATCGTGTAAGATGTAAGAATACTATCTAAAATTTTTAAGAATCCTAAAAATACATTTTAAAAAAAAAAGAAAGGAAACTTTAAATAATAAAATGCTTAATATGTCACAAAAAATTAAAATTAATAGAAGTGCCCCGCATCTCGACTTCACATCTTTCGAAGCTTCACTTGCCTCTTCTACTATATCATAAAATAATTTATTTTGCTTTCAAAGTTGTTAGAGCTTTGCGTTATGTCATCATTAAACATGAGCGAATACCTTAATATGGATGCACTTGTGTTTGAGGACCTTATATGATAAGTTTTTGGTTTCCAAAACTTAGAATTGAAATTAATAGGGTAGGTTCTAAAGTAAGGTAAATCCTCTCCTCACCCTACAACGTGCACACCCACATTATTATATCTTTTCATATTTCAGTTTTAGGCCCAAAATTTAGCCTTACTGTGTAAAAGGATGTGTTTGAATATTTACATATTAAATAACGCATATATCCGATAGTCTTTTTTAGGAACTTTTGTAGTGATTCCATAAAATTTTACATTAATAGTAACACTTGACATTTTGAATAGATGCGGCCCCTTTACACTCTAAAATTAAAGCAATCATATGATGGATTTTTTTTTATCCACTATCAATGAATGAAAATGATGGTTTAGGGGTCTTAACTTTCGAATGCTTCACGATCCACTTAGCTACGCACTAGGCAATCCCATGCATGCTTAAAAGGGAAACTCAAATCACCTAATTTATAAGGGATTTAAAAAAAAAAAATTAGCATGTTTTGATTCTTAATATGAAAATTGTGAATGTATATGTGTGTGTGTTTTTACAACCAATCATTATGTAGCCAAAAAAGTGGGGAGGGAGTCAGCTACCAACAACTCGGACCAAAAGTAATCGGGTGGAGCTATGAGGCCAGGATAAAATTTTAGTCCATTCAATGGACGACATGTGTCATACAACTTATCTCTCTCTTCAATTAAAGTTTCATCTTCTCTCTCTTCAATTGTGCAACTCTCCCCTCTTCTCTCTTATTCATTTCAAAGCCCTCCGCCGCCTCAAGCACATCACCTTCTTTGCCGCCATGTTCATTGGCTTTTTCTTTGACCTCTAGCGCCACCACCTCTTGTCCAACTCCTCCCATGCCCTTTGCATCAGTGTCGGGTCGGCCAAGAGCTTGAGGCCCTCTATCACATCAATAAATCATGCCGTTGCCTCCACCTTCATCTCATCCATTGCCAATGTCAACCTCTGCTTGGTTGACCTCGAATCAAATTAGAGGTCGAGCTGAGCTCTAGATCGCAAATCTAGGGCTTCATCTAGAGATCACTCGAGCTCAGATCCAAAATTTGAGGCTCAAATCAGCCAAGCTTGAGCACGATGATGGAAGACTGGGACAATGGTGAGGTGGTGGCTTCCAGTAGACTGAGACAGTGAAGCGTTGTGTCTCTAGCGGAGTAAAAGGAGGAGGAAGAAGAAGTAAAAGGAAAAAAGAAAAGGATAAGTAAAAACATCAATTTTTTTTTTTTTTTTGGTCGATAAAAACATCAATTGAAAAGAGAGAGACAAATTGCATGATTTCTAACGGTGGGCCTAAACATGACAATTGTTGCTTAGTGAATGGACTCCAATTTTGTCACGCTTGTCACAGAGCTCCATCAATATTTTCTCACCAATTGCATGCCTTTTCCCTCCAACATTCGCACCTTATTGGCTGAGTCAATCCAATCGGTCAAATCATGGCGCCACCTCATCAACTACCACCCCAACAAGGTTGGTGATCGTAAAAAAGTTGAGAAAACGATGTGGGAGTACACAAGATCATTTTGATTTGATAGATGCCAACTATTATATAGATATATTTAAAAAGACTACATTTCAATAAATTTCGACAATTCGAAAATCACATTTAACATTAAAAGAAAAGGTTTGAATAGTATTGTCATTACCCATCATGTTCTTTGAGTATGATTTGCTTGTAATTGGTCGAGTTAATAAAATGGCTAATATTTTAACCCACGTAAAGAGAGTAAAAATATAGACCACCTGAAGTTTGAAACATAGGTTAACATGGGTTTTGGGGATAGAAGTTCATTGCAAATGGGTTAGAAACTGGGTCTGTTTCAACCCATTTATTAACCCACTGATTAAGTTAGCCTCCGTTGTCGATTTTTTTAACCCTCGGTCTTCCTCATCTCCCTCCGACCCCGGCCATGGCTCCACCACTCGCTGAAGGTCAAAGTCTCCTTCCAAAGTCGCGAGCTTCCCACCAAACCAATCAACCTCTGATAGCTCCACCGTCCCCCCTAACAACCGCCGCCCCACCTCTGACCCGCCATGAGTCCTTCTCGAGTCTCTCCGTCGGTCGCTCTCCTCCTACCCCTCCGATCCGTCACCCTCCTCCACTTCATTCCATCTGCCCAGCCTCCCGAAACCCTAAATCTGGCCTCGAATCGGAGGAGCGCCAACTACATCAGCCGATTCACCCGCTTCTAGCACTTTGGGTCGAGAAGCGGAATCCAGTGTCCGAGTAGCCGACCGGCTTCAAGATGGCGTTGACCGAGGAAGGGCTGGCGAAGGATATGAGCTAGCTTTGAGCTACCGGAGAGGGTTGCTTGAAGACAGCGATGAGAGGTCTTTTATATATATATTTTTCTTTTTACATTTTTTTCGTTTTATTTACTTACATCTTTATATTTTGTTATTTTACTTTTCTAATTTGATATTAAAAAAATATATCTAAGTAATTCATGAACATGAAGAGTTTAAAGTGGATTAAATGGGTGGCTAATTATTTGCATAGGTAAGGTTAAGTATTAATATGTTTTAATAATATATGTCAAGTTAGGAATGAGTCATTAAATTTATATTGCATAAAAGTAGGTCAATATAGATTAAATGGGTTAGATACCAAGTTAGTTCAACAAAGTATGTGTTTCTCCTCAAAAAACTGATAAGGTAATAGGTTTTATAGTATTAATTGATCCCAACATTCTATATTTCACGTTTCAACACGTTAACAAATACCATGTTTGTATGGTGGCATGATGTAAGCAATTAACCACTAGAACGGAATGCTAAAAACTTGTGGCTACTTCATGTAAATTTTTCGATCTAATGCAGTTGAAGAAGGGTTTGCGAAAGGACATTAGGGACCCGCCAATTCCGTGGTACTTCACGAGTAGTCATTCGTCAATCCTTCTGTCTCCCAGAATCTTCCACCTATGCTCGTGCCCCTCAATTGTGCTTTGGCGCCATCGGGCCTCGTCGCTTCGTTTCTTGCTTCTCGCCGCCATCAATCTTTCTGTCTCTCGGAATCTTTCTGGAGTCGTGTGAGCCCAAAAACCTCTGTGCAAATGAATTGGTGGAGTTCGGTACATCCATTGCCCCGACGGATGTGAGGACCACAGAGAGAGAGAGAGAGAGAGAGAGAGAGAGGCACGAAGGGAAAAGGTTTCCCCCGGAACGACACGCAAATCAACGGCAAAGTGCCTGTCACCTTCCACCTCAAACTCATGGAAATTCGTCGATAGGGGTTGGCCAATCAAGAGATTAGGGTTCCATCGTGGCGTGTCATCAAGGCGTTTAGAAAACTGATATCCATGTGGAGCACACGCAAGATCCATAAAGACGGCCATTAGAAAAGGGGGGAGAGAGAGAGAGGAGCGAACGAGGTCACAAGTCAACTGCACAAGATCGTGGCGAGGGATGCTTGTCTTAGTGGGAAACGCATGTCAGACTAGAGAATAGTAAGCAAAGGAGCCAATGTCTTATGGCCAAATTTAACACCGTAAAGCTAATGTCATCTCCATCGATTCTGCCGTGTTAGATCAATCGAGTCAATCCTGTCTTGAGAAAGCTTTCAACTTTTTAAAAGATTCGGCTTGCTCCGCGCAGTCAAACCTTCGAGAGGAGCGGTAGAAATTACCGCACAAAGCGATAAATTTATCCCAATGAATCTTGCTTGTAAGTAACATCACAGGGTTGACCCATTCAACGTGAGCCTTGAAATTTCACCGATTCTCATGCTGGAATTTTCGGTGTCCTCAGAAGGGTCGGTCCGTATTTTCCCGTATGAGATGTGTGACTCAATCCAACCTATCCCCTACGCCATCCGGCCGACTTGAGATGGGTTTGATCGTTACACTTACATCAATTTCATTATCCCACTAATAAAAACATATTCATACATATCTTCTTACTTTGGCAATCCAAGGGCATGAATTTAAAAATAGATTCTATAGATTCTACAGATTCTATATTTGCAACATTTGGGGTATATTTGAACCCTTGGCTGGACAAAATGCATGAAAACTCATCTAGGTCTTCATCTTCAAACCGAATGAAACGATTTCAACAAAGGCGAGCATCTTCTTTCAAACTCAATGAACATGCCACTGGGGTTACCTTCCTATTCACGGGCATCACGTAAGACTCTATCACAAGATGAGTGGGCCTAATCTCTTGAGATCATTTTGGTTATTATTACATTACCATCGGTTTGATGATTGGATCAATCAAATCTACACGCACGCGCAAATTTTCATTTGCAAATAATAGCACCGCCATAGCTTCTCCAGCCAATAATACTTGTTGTGGGATGTTTGTGGGGAGCGAATGTCAACCCAAAGGATTGGAAGAAGATGGCTTCTTTTTCCCAAATTTTCAACAACGAGCACTTAAACGATCAGAAATTCATATGCTGTCTTTATTTTTTGTGCAAGAGTTGTCCAAATCAATTAGCTTTTTAGTGCTTCTTTCACGCCCACTTTAGTGATGGTGGCCTATATTAGTCGAACCGACTGGCAGTACTTTGATTACACGAGATATATAACCTATGGCCATTCGAAGCAGGTATACAAAAGATTCAGCAAATCTTTGCATAAAGAACCATAGTGGATGCCATTTTTCCAACCATTTGCTCCTTCTGATTGTGAGCGAATCATTGCAGATCTTGAATATATATATTTCAGGTTACATCAAGAATTCTCTAAATGAGGTGTACAATTTCATGTCGGTATTTCAAATATGACGGAAGCTTGTAGATATAAATGCATAGTCAAAAGCATGATAAAATTCATTTTGTACCTACCTTAATGTATCGTCACTTTTGCCAGTCGATCGGGCACAAACCCAGTGGGCTCACAAACACGGTCGACTCATTAACCACCTCAATGTACGGCAAACATTCCGTTCTGGAACCACGATGAAAATATAACCACAGAAATGCATTACGCCTGCATGCCACAATTTAAGAGCCGTGTGTTTTCTCATTGGAACCGGTGGAAACAACATAGAATTTCTCTCATGCCTTCAAATGTGCACGAATTTAATGCAAACGTACATATTTATATCTACATCTTCAACAACCAAGATATCAAATCTATATATTTAAGGCCGTGGTTTTTGTTGAAAAATTGTTCTTAATAATTCCATAAAATGCCCTTATCGCAGCTCTAACTAGAATGTCTACCCTCGCTAACATGCTATGCGTATATTACAATCTAAACTATTACAAGATTAAGGCATCTTATTTCATTCATGTATCTTAAAATATGTTTAAACCATGTAAAGTAGTAAATATAATGAGATCAAGGGAAAAATAAAATAAAAAACGATGGAATTTGATGCATGATGGGATGAGTAATTTTAGAACTGAAATTTTTTCAGAAGAGATTTTTCTAATTAAGTGTATGGAGTAGTATATACGGGGAAGAAACGAAAAGGAATAAGAAAAGATAGAACGATCTCCTTCCAAGCTATAAAGACCACGCCACCAACCGAGGATGAGGATCAAGATCTACGAAGTTCACCACCAAGGCCTAAAGCTTCCACCAGCCAAGAATAAAGGACTTCAGGATAGGAGAAACTCACCACTAAGGCTTAAAGATTCCACCAACCAAGAATAAAGAGCTTCTTCGCTCACTACTAAGGAGTGATCTACGCTTCAAGGATAAAGAGACCGAAAGGAGTTATGCACTCTCCAAAGGAGTTCACTCAAGTAGAGGAATTCTCACAATTTTCATTCATCAAATTCGTATCCCCCATACATTGAATAGTTTTCCCCTGTTTATAAGAGGATTTTAGACTTAAGAAATAAATAAATAAATAAAAACATACTTTAATGACTTAGGTACTTAAGAAATGCATTTATTAGTACGGAAACTTGCATTCTTAAACCTTTGGCCTTCCGTATTCTTGAACCTTCTTGAACCTTTAGCCTTCGACATTCTTGAACCTTTAGCCTTCCAAAATTCGTGCTCCTCCATTGACCAGAAAATAATCTTCCTGAAACTTCATCAATTGGTCATGCAAGACATCTAAAATGGTCTCCCATTGATAATTATCGATATACCACAAAGTATCGATAAGTAATTAACATTATTCATTTAAAATGATCCATCGAAACACATAATGCCCAATTTCTTTCTTGGCTTGGATAAGCATCAAGATTCTAAGTTGGTCGATGGAGCTACGTTATATGCTCCTACATCAGAATTAATGAAGTATATGTAATTATGTTATGAGTAAATGTATCAATTAGATTTTCTTCTTTGGAAATTTGGGAATTTAAGATGCCATCCCCAAATAGAGTGGACATTTTAGAAGGAACTAAAGTATTACTTGAAACAAAAATGAAAGAAGTTACCTCAAAATTGCTGCACTTCCCTGATAAATTTGAATTACTAAAGCGATATTTTCCAATGGTTAATTACCCTAACTCCTCATTTCTCCATAACCTAACTTCTCCGCATTTAGCTTGCACTCTCGCTCCATCTCCTATATGTTTGCCTCTATACTAGAAATGAAAGCCAAAGAACGATGCTAACTTCTTCTAAATATATCTCGATAACTCTCTCCTAGGTTTGATTCTGTTGGAAAAAGTTTAGAATACATAAAAAATAATAATAACTATTAATACATTGTGAAGGATTAGAAAATAGAAAAACAAATGTCTGAGGCATGCAAGCACTGTCCTTAAGGATAATTCCATCCCTCGAAGTATGAAACTCGGTGCGTAAGGTTTCAGCGGCTATCCTCCCAAGATACAACAGACCTTCCTCTATATTCCGCACTGAATATTAGAAAGAAACAGAACAACTTTTGTGTATAACCCAGCTGAAAGAAAAGGAAAGATATGGGAACATATTGTGTCTTATGAGATCTTATTTTTATATTCAAACCAAATAGAGCCGTTAAAAGAGCTGTTGTAAAATAATAGAGGATTTATTTGAGAAATAAATTAAACGTTACAAAACAATTTAAAAAGCCATTATATGACTGTTAAGAAACCGTTATGTGACCGTTAAAAATAATTATGGTCTTCAATGCGGTCATAACTTTTATTGAAGCTATTATTGTAAATACTTCAAAACTGCTGAAATATCTAACAATCCCCCACATATTTCAGAAAGTTTTGACAAGAAAATAGAATAATGCTGGGTTATTGGAGAGTAATGCATCGGAATTGGTGCTTGTTAGGCTATGAACCAACCCTAGAAGAATGAAATATAATTCACGAAATTATTGGTGAAGTTTGAAACTTCTATGAACCAAAAATTTCTTTTTGTGAATTATAATTTTCAGCAATCACATTACACTCCCACAAACTTTGTTGTTCAATGCAGTTTCGTGCTAATGGGCCATGCGTGTGCTTCGTTTATTCATAAGTGCTTTAGAGATTTTCACCAAAAAATCTCATAGGAGTGGCCCCACTCCACACTTATATAGGTAATTCCATCAAGTGTATTTTGCAGCTTAATACACCACCAATAATGGCTATGGAATTTCATTAAGAGCTTAGCTCAACCTCTTTTTCTTTGCAATTTTGCACTATTTTCACCTTAGAAGGGACAATAAATTTAAATAGTGCACTAGATCAACAAATGACTTGTTATTACCCATATAAACCTAATTCATGGGATCACCAATCACATAGGTTGGGTTACCATCACTGTTGATTTTCTTCAGTTGGCTTGTCCTATTCCCTTCGATGTATAGTCAAAGGATTGGCCAAAATCATTTCTGACTTAACATAATCGATCGATATAAATCCCTTTTATACGGAATTATTTTACCACATCACGTCTCAACCAAATATCTCTTTTTGCCATTGAAAGTTTCATTCTTTGCAATAGCTATTGCCTTTTGGCAATCATAATGTCTAGACATAAGTGTCATTTCATTTCCCTAGGAACATATAGTAAGAAATTTCTCAACTACTCAGCCTCAATTTTAATATGAGTTTGAGAAATTTTTCTTCTTCCCAAGAACTTAAGTAGTTCTTTAATCATCAAGATAAATATTTTCTTCTCCTTCCTTATTAGAGGTTAGAAGGATAAAGCATTATGTTTTTAACATATATGCTTGGTAGTGCTTGAGTCTACCTCCAATTCTTTTGCATTTGCCAAAATATTGGCTTGGAAAATGACTACAATAATTACAGTAGATCATCCACTTCAACCAAGTCAAATTTTGGTTGAGCATGATTGTCATTTCCCCCACAATTTCATTCGATTGTTTTTTATGTTGCGACACCTCCACAAGGTGGACACATATTCATTTGTGGATTTTGTCTCATATGAATCCGAGATCCATTTAACATCACTGTATTATTCTAATATAACGGAAAATCCACTATGTAAAATGTCATAGTTTATATTCACATGGCTGCAAAATCCACAAAAATTCTATTGTTGTGAAAATTGATCTCACCTAAGGCATTCATTGGTTGTCATGGAGTCTTTGACTTCTGTCTCGTCACACTGATCTCTACTCAAATCAGCCAGACATACAAGTTCGTTGATGATGGCATATTCATTCAAAGAAAATTTTGCATTAGGAGCTGCTCTTATTCTAATAAAAAGAAGCTTGAAGAAGTGAGTATTTGTAGGGACAAATTTGGCCTCCACCAAACCCAATATCAGATACTCGTCAACACTAAATGGTATATCAGCGGTAGAAATTTTGTTCCTTTGCTAAACATTTATGAAAGCAGCATCATGAAATCATCATAAATCCCATTTGAGAGTGTTGTATCCTAATTAGCAGTTTTAAATACACATGTGGGAGCACAAAAACCCTAATTAACGCTCAATTCTAAATCCTACCACAAAAGGTCCTGTCTTAAGAACAACAGCAATATGATTACCACTCCCAACACAAGTGAAACTATTCACGCTAAAATGAATAATATAGTTCGCATTCTAGAAAGGAACATTAGCTACAATCCTTAGATTGGCTATGCATTTAACGTTATTTATTGTCCTTGACCCACATATTAGATAATGGAAAGTAAGCAATACGCACTGGGTCAAATGAATATATCAAGGTAAAAGATATCTAAAGTTATTATATACAATTACCTTGGTCTTGCACTACCACAAGAGTGATGGCTCTTTAATAAGAATATCATAAAATCTTCTATTTCAGTTTACCTTTTCACCTGCAGCTTCTAGAAGGTAACCAAATAAGGTGACAATAAGTTCTAACAAATCTTGAATGACACTAATAGTGTCATGTCTCCTAGATAAGTTCTCATCATGCTCTGTTAAAGAGGCAATAAAATGTCACAAATTGAAATGATACATGAAAACACCACCACTTTCACTTTACAAGCACCAGACTAAAAATGAACTGGCTAAATCTCTTCCACTAGCACTCAAAGTTTATTCAAAATCTCAAACTGAGAAAGAAACAACTACCGGCATGCATCCACCAATATCCCTAAAATATAAAGCGGGGCAAAGACAAAACACAAAAATATATATAGCTTGATTTTGTATGTTGTACCTCCTCTATTCTTAATGAGCATAAAGAAGGCCAACATGAGACTCATAATTTTCAGCTTGCATTATTAACAATTGTACCCGGACAGAAAGGTCAAAGCCAAGCAATACTCAAAGTAAAACCTGCTAATATAACAATTCAGAGTTAAATCAAATACACCACCCAATCACAATCACTATTGCTCTCTCCTAATGGAAGAGCAACTGACGCCTTACTGAATTTTCCAAAAAATTAAACAACAAGAAGAACATGATTCTACTAACAACAACATCATTACAGTGGTTCTTAAGCTTGGAGACATATTTCTTGTCCTATCGACACAAAAATTCCTTGATGGACACTAGAAGTCGTTGACATTCAGATGGTAAGAATTTGAAACCATTTTGTATAGTAAAATTTACTCACAAAAATTCAATGTTTCTGGTTTTTTTTATTTCTAAAATATGAAATGGGTCATTTCATAATGGTTAATATCAAGCGGTCAACCAATTAAAACAATAGGAGCAATGAAGTCACAATAAACAAACAATCTCTAATCCTAAAATTACAACTTCCAGGTCAAGAATAGAATAGGAAACCCCAATGCAGATTGAAGCTTACGAATAATCACGAATTTGAGTGAGCAAATAATTACAAACACCCAACTTCCTCTTGAAACAAATTTAGGTATTAAAGCCTCAAAGTACGATTTTACCTGACATTCAATAACCTTACTAAAACGACCAAGAAACCTTTTGATGATGCTCAGTAATTTCCCACAAGATCCACCCACGATTATGTGATACTTGTCCTTCACCATCTCGATCATTCTTTCAATTCCAATTGCGGAGGTGGCGACAACAACAACTTCAACTTGGAAATCCATAGGACTTATCCTTAAGATTGTTGGAAAAAGTTTAGAATACATAAAAAAAAAAATAATAATAACTGTTAATACATTGTGAAGGATTAGAAAATAGAAAAACAAATGTCTGAGGCGTGCAAGCACTATCCTTAAGGATAATTTCGCCCCTCGGAGTATGAAACTCGGTGCGTAAGGTTTCAACGGCTATCCTCCCAAGATACAACAGACCTTCCTCTATATTCCGCACTGAATATTAGAATGAAACATAATAACTTTTGTGTATAACCCAGCTGAAAGAAAAAGGAAAGATATGAGAATATATTGTGTCTTATGAGATCTTATTTTTATATTCAAACAAAATAGAGCCGTTAAAAGAGCTGTTGTAAAATAATGGAGGATTTAATTGAGAAATAAATTAAACGTTACAAAACGATTTAAAAAGCCATTATATGACCGTTAAGAAACCATTATGTGACCATTAAAAATAATTATGGTCTTCAATGCGGTCATAACTTTTATCGAAGCTATTATTGTAAATACTTCAAAACTGCAGAAATATCCAACAGATTCTTGTTCCAAGTCCATCACTTGACATAATATCCCAAATAGACTCCACAAATGGATTTACAGATAAGATTTTCCTAAGCTCTACTGTCAGTGTAGAAAATAAATTACACTTCCACTGTTGAATGATCGACGAATGGAAGATTTCAATTAGGATACTAACTATAAGCACATATGTCACTCATTCAATGGTAAATGTGTAATAAACTTTTTACACAAATAGTGGATCAAATAGAACCCCACTTTCAAGAATAAAATCAAACCGATACATGCAAATGAGTAGATTTGACCCATCATTGACCCATTAAAAGGAGAACACCCTTCAAAATTTACTCTCAAATATAACGGTACTATTTTTCTATGAAATTTATTCGTTTGTTTCTTGATTATCTAGATCTATACAATTCCATATTCTCACCTATTAGAAATTTATGGGGAAAATTATCAAAAAAGTTATAAACTTATTGAAATTTTTCCAATTTAGTCCTAAATTTTTTTTTGCCAATTCAATCCATTCAACTAAATTTGGCAAACCAGCATTGACATGAATGCCAGCCAGTGCTAGCAAATAATTTTTAATAATATTTTATTCTTTTTATTTCTTTTATTTCTTTTTTCTTTTTTTTGCACCTCTGTCCTTTCTCTTACTTCGACGACTGGCTAGAGAGGACAGCCGATTGCCGGCCAATGGCAAGCTTGCCTCACCATCGCTAGGTGAGGGTGAGCTAGCCCAACCACTGGGGAGGCAAATCGCCAGTAGATTTGGTCAAGGCTCACCATGCCCAGTAACGGCGAGGCCAACCTCACCCAAATTCGATGAGACAAGCCCTCACTTGTGGCTAGGTGAGGGTACCTCATCCAGATTTGACGAGGACAACAGACGACACCCCCAACGTTGAGCAAATAAATAAATAAATAACACAGAGAGACCCTTTCGATTGGTGCGCGTGTCAAAGGAAGGATTACCCACCATCAATAGAAGGAAAAGAATATGGTCTCTGTGACATCATCACTAGCGCACTCCAATTTGTCTCCTCTGTCGTGCAAGGGATTTCTTGGAAATTTCGCGACAGTCAAACCATGCAAGGCCAACCTCGCCAATCCACTAATGAGGACTTGCCTCACCAAATCTGGGCAAGGTCGGCCTCATCATTACTGGGTGAGGTGAGCCTTCGCTAAATCCAATGGGGACTCGCCTTACCAGTGGTTGGGCAAGCTCGACCTCGGCCATCGGTCACAAGGCAAGCTTGCCACTAGTTAATGGCTAGCCCTCCTCTTTGGCCAATCGCTGGAGTAAGAGGAAGGAGGAGGGAGGAGGGAGGAGTAGGGGTGTGCATGGTCCGGGTGGGTGGTTCCCGATCTAAAACCAGAAACCACCCACTAAAAATTAGTTTTGAAAAATTAGAACTAGGAATTGCCCCCTAGTTGCATGGATCCACCCAAGAACAAAACCGTCGGTCCAGTCCGGTTCCCGGGTGGATCCATAGAACCGGTCTAACCCCCACGCCTTCCTCTTTTCGCCCTCCCCACATCTACTTATTCTGGCTCTCCCGACCATGGTAGCTTTATTCTCCTCAAGTACTAGCGTCGTGGTGGCGGCAACCGCAACCATCACACCACTTCTGTCCCAACCACCACCACCATCTTTGCCATCGCCTCCGCCGTCTCCCGCTCCTCCCTCGAGACTAACAATGAGGAGGACAATGGGGACAATGAGCCATTCTTAGACTTGGAGTTTGCCCTTGTCCCCAAAAATGAGGACGATGGGGGGAAGACTGAGGAGGGGGAGGAGGAAGAGAGGAGGTAGAAGCGGGACAAGCCTAACAACAAAGAGAACGATAGTGATAGTGAATGCAAAGGTGGCGACGAGGATGGCGACGCCGTGGAGAGAGAGTTCAAGTTCAAAGGGGGGAAAGAGAATCAACTCACTGTTTCGCCGAGTTCAAACTAGGACTCAAAGGGAAATGAGTAGATCTTGAAGTGAAATGGAGAGGAAGAGGGAGCTCGAAGAGATTTTGAATTAAGAGAGACGAGGTGGAGTAAGAGAGTAGTGAATTGAGACAATATGGTGATTGGAGTCTTAAATTTTAGATTGGCTAATTTCGAATTTTTTAATATTAAAAATTAATATATTATTATAATATAATCGGTCTAGTTTGGGTGGGCAAGTGAGCGGATCCACCCATGGAACCGAGAACCGGACCGGTTCCCTTAGGAACCACCAGTTTCGGGCGATTTGGACGAATCCGGTTATTTTGCACACCCCTAGGGAGGAGAGAAAAAAAAGAGAGAGAAAAAAAAGGAAAAAAATAAAAAATTTTCAAATAATAAAAAATTGTTAAAAAAATTATCCTCAAAGTCGACCAGTGTCCACACAACACTAACTAGCCAAATTTGGCTAGATAGACTAAATTGACACAATTGCAAAAATTTAGGATTAAAATGGCCAAAAAAAAATTTAGAATTGAATTAGAAAAATTACAATAAATTTATGATTTTTTTTTTTTTGTAATTTATGTCCAAAGATAGCAAAACAATATGAATTGCACATGTCCGCTCACATCGCTAATAAAGGCAAGAAATACATCTCGATAATATTTTCTTGCGAAATATAAGACTTTTTTTTTTTTTTTTTTTTTTTTTTTTAAGGATAACAAGGAAAATACTATTTCTTTATTCCCCCCCCCCCCTTCCTTCTTTTGTAGGGGTAAAGAAAGAAATTCGAAGCTAGAGCGGACTTTAAGCAGTACATGGGCCAGAGAACAACTAGCTATAACTTCCTTTAAGACCCACGAGCCCAATCATCTCATTGAAAGTGAATACCAAGCTCGAATTTCTGAGCCCAAGTCAGATTACTTTCCTGGAAACTTTAGGACATGGTAAATACCAAATTTAGGAACGTTTTGATTCATCAGAACTTCTTTCGAACCAGGAAAAAAAATTGTCTTTGATCGCATCACATTAAAGAGATCATGCCATGACTGATTGACTATTTGTTATTTTCTGTTGGCAATATATCGAATACTATCTTTACATTTTACGTCCTCGTATTTCATATTCTACATTTAGTATCTCCAAAAAAAAATCTTAATTCTCAAGGGATGAATTTGCCCCTCTCTAAAAGAAAGGCTAGGAAAGAATCTTAATCGGGTCTCTTTGCCTGATGCCAACCATTAAAGTCCCGTTGACTGACTGCCACAACCCCTCTCCCACCCCCGCCCAAAAAAAAAAAAAAAAAAAAAAAAAAAAAAAAAAAACAAGTCGGAGTCTCTCTCCTTTTTTGAGCTAGAGCTCTAAACAAAACTCGTGGGCTAGACCAAAGCTTGGCCAATGACTCTAAGAGCTCATGCGTGCAACCAAATCTGATCTCGATCTAGGGCATTAGTGAAAGCCGCAACCATCTAAGATTCATGACGGCAGTGATGGCTTCCGACTGGTGCATAGAACTTCATCCACTTAGGATGGAATGGTTGGTCCAAATGAGCAATCAAGAGGGGAGGAATAGGTTTTTCAAAAAAACACAAACAAATTTTTGTATAAACAACCCCAATAAATATATTGCTTCGAGTGTAAAGTGAACTAACAATATAAATAGTGGAAGTTAATGAACTTTACGGAATGATTTATGGAGATCTGGCTTGGGATACCCCCTCTTTTCTTTCAGTCTACCATCTCAAATAAGCCAAACCCCGTTAGTCATGCCACCATTACAATTTCCGTCTTATTACAAGCGTGGAACATGCTACCTCGCAGAATTCGGCTTCCTTTATAGCGACCCGCCAAGAGTAAGTAACGTTGGACCCTTTAATAATCGATCTCCCAGCTAGGGTTGCGAGAGACAGTTGTGCATGTGTGCGTCGTAATCTGATCGCATTCCATCGAATATTCTTCAGACATAATATAGACAGATGTGCATGCTTTCTTTAATGTTGCATCCGTAATTATTGGTAGTAATTTCGGTGTCCTATGCAATGGACGGTCTCGTCGGAAGAAGAAGAAGAAGAAGAAGAAGAAGAAAGAAGAAAGAAGAAGAAGAAGAAGACGATGACTTTGACCCAATGTGCAAGATGATCCCTGGACTTTTAATGTGTTCAACATAGTTTATGAACTTTAGCCAAATGTACAATATTGTCCCTGAACTTTCAATTTATTCAATGTAATCTTTGAACTCCTGATATGTGAATCATCAGACTATACGAAGACATTTAATATTCATGGTCGAGGGAATAAAAATCTAAGACCACATTGAATAAATTGAAAGCTCATGAACAATATTGCGCATTTAATTAAAGTTCGGGGATCCCTTTGAACAAATTAAAAGTTCATGGATCATATTATATATTAACCTAAAGTTTATGGAATATTTATATCATTCTCTTAAAAAATTGAAAGAATTTCAACATTCAATTGAATTTACTTAAAATTAGAGTATCTATGTTGTTTTAAGATGTACACTTTTTACCGAACCACCCAAACGTGTGAAAAAAGGGGTCACATAAAATTCCAATACCATACCTAAAAGAAAATGATGAAAATGACTCATTCAGCTTTTTAGTCACATACGCATGTAAACATAAATTTCTACCGCGAAGCACGAATTGTATGTATCTTGCTTTTGGCTTGAAAGGACATCCTGTATTGTGATCTTATATAGATACCAAAAAGATTAATATTTTCAATTTTCTTTGAATTAGGTTAAGTCGTGAAGCTACCAGTTCAAATGGGACAAATTCTATGTTCGAAGAACTGAGTCGGCAAACTCGTCGTGTGGATAAAACCTTACCCAATAAATAATTGAGCCAAATTATTAGGCAAGCATTTTGTGAAATCAAAATGCTTTAAAGTTAATTGAAGATTCTTCTTCACTTTTTGTGTTCCCTTTTTCTTCAAGTATATGATGACTCGAAAAAGGGTTTCCCTAATTGTAAAGTAAGAAACCATCAAATCATTTAGAAATATCTAAGTTGCCCGGTGAAACACATCTTGAAAATCGCATACTTTCTAGGTGGTCCGATCCGTGTCAACAAAGAGTAATAAGCCCCGTAATATCTGTCAGTCATCAAAGTTACTTTTTCTCATTGCATGGTAAGACAGATGCCAACTAATATTTGGTGGCCACATCACATCATCATCTGAGAATTTTTTTTCTTTTCCAGTCTAGAAGAAATTAATCTGGTGGAACAACTTTATTTATTTTACCGCACAGCATACTAACAGACACTCGATCAGTCACCACAACACATTGAATATTATTTTCCAAACATCGGATGTAATCAATATTACAATCAGTAAAATAAGATCCACTTCACAATAATATCATGCTGATTAAAATTAAAGCTAATAGAGATAATCGGGGGTTCTTATGGTGTTAAGGTCCAACAAATGCAATTTTTATCTAGGGCACATTATGATGGACCACATTGGAATTTTCGTCCTACCCACTAAACATTAAAGTCACGTCCACTTTTTCCCCCTCTATGAATGCCAACACCCTGGAAAATAGATATTAGGTACAATGGTGTCCAAATTTTTGCTATTTCATGCAAATTTAGAGCTAGAAATTTTAAATGGCTTCACGCGCATCAATTATTACACTTGCGCTCCCCACATGATTTCAGCAATATTTGGTCCTGTTTAGATACATTAAATTACACCCATATCCCCTGTGGGGTCCACAACCTTAGCCACCCTTTAAAAAAGAAAAAAAAAATACTAGGAGGACAAAATTAAATAATTTGGTAAGGCTTGCCAAAAAAATTCAATTAGCTAACTTGGGACCCATGGGACGTCCCTTTCATTAAAAGAGTTATCTCCATCGTCCACGGTGACCAATGTTGACACTTAAATTTTGTGATCTGTTTAGTCATTTATTGCGATTAAAAAATTATGAATTAATTTTATCCCTGAAAAAATAGTTAATTGCATAGCATAGAGTTTTAGGTGCATTTATTTACATTGGACCGGTGACGGATGGGTTTGAATTAATGCTTCATAAACTTTAATTTGATGAGTCAGGCTAAGCTTACGAAGAGAGCAAATTAGCCTAAATCCATATCTTTGGGGAGATTTTACGGATTTATATTTGTGAAATTTCAATTCATAAGCAAATATTGTGTTTGGAAAGGTAAATATTACATTTGGGAAAGAAATTTTTGTGGATATGATTTTGGAAAATTAAAAATCATAATCCGTGGCTTATAAATAGATTAATACGCGTAAAGTTTTGAGTAGGGTCACACATTGAATACACGGTCACATTAAAAGGGCTTTTACTCGAGAGTTTCCCTTGGCTTTTCCGTTCGCTCCATTGAAAAGAAGAAGAAGAAAAGCTTTCGGGGTTTACTTTTTTTTTTTTTTGGTAAAGAGCTTTTGGGGTTTACTTCGTTTGTGCTTTCTGCACAAGACAACAAAAGAAAAAGCAAAAAGCTTTTTGGGGGTAAAAGTCAGCAGAGAAAGACAGAGAAGAGACGTGAGGGAGACTTGAAGAGAGAGAGAGAGAGAGAAAAAAACAAAAAGAAAGGGAAAAGCAAGGACAGAAGCAGGAGAGCTTCTTCTTGGCAGCCGTTCGGCCCCCCCGTGCACAGATTCTTCCATTGCTGCCGTCCGTTCGTCCCGCCCCAGCGACCACACCAGCACCGCCGTTTGTCGCTCCACCCGCGGCAACGCAACGCCAGCAGTCCGCGACCGCCGTGCGCCTCTGCCTCTGCTCCGTCAACCTAGTGTTGCACCTGCCCTGTTCGTTGCTGCTGTCTCGCCAAAAGCAACCAAGAGATGCCCACAGCAGCCCTCCGCTGATCCTGTTCTCAGCCCGCGCCTGCACCGCCCGCTTCCGGTCACTCGCCCGTGCGCACCGCGCCTGAGCGCCGTCAACCGTCGCGCTCCTGCTCCGCCCAACCGCGTATCTCGCCAGAAGCCGCGCCTGCCAGCAACAAGACGTTCCTGTTTCGCCGCGCTCGCACCCGAGCACCGACGCCACCTCCGTTCGATCTCGTCACCACCGCGCCTCCGTGAGATTTCCCCTACTGATCCGCTGCAGCCCAACGTCGCTGCTCCTACCTGAACCGTGACCAGCCGCGACTGCTGCGTCTGCCAGCCCCGAGTCCTCCACCTGAGCGAGCTGCTGCACGCCAAAGCGACCTCCTTGCTGCTGGGTTTTCTCCTCTGCCCGAGACCGAGCGAAGCCACCTGCTGCCTCCCCTGTTTCGTTGCTGATCTAGCTACTGCCGAGCCACCTCGCCGGACCTCGCCGGACCTCCGAACACCGATGGCTGCACATCACACAAGCCGCCAAATTTGGAAACAAAAGGAAAAAAAAATCAAATTAGGTAGATTTGCTTTATTTTATTAGGCAAGTTTATTTGATCTTATTTTATTTTTCATCTTGGTTACTTTATTTGAAATATATCTCTATGCATAATTGGAAATTCCAACATATCACTTAATTTGCAACCGCTCCGGATTTTTATTTCATCTATAAGGCTTTAGATGAAATAATTAATCAAGTGGGAATAAAATTGATATTTTGATCTTTAAGGCTTAAAATCAATTTATCGATTTTACTAGCGAAATATTATTCCTTGATCTGAACAATGTGTAATATTTTTTTTTTTGGGGAAATTTTGAATGGACTTGATTGCTTTATTTATCTTGAAATATGTTTGAGTTAGAATATTGCATGTTTTAGGGTTATTTGCATATTTAGGTTAAGCATTCTATTTATCATGAATTTTCAAAAAATCAAAAAATCAAAAACCAAATCAATTAATTTAGGTTGCTAGTTTTTTTTTTTTAACTTGGATTGCTTGTTTAATTATTTGGAAATTGTTAATTTCAAATTTAAAAAAGAAAACAAAAAAGAAAGTACATTCATTTAGGATGCTAGTTTTATTGTTATTTGAATTGCATGTTAAATTTTAATTTTGGAAAAAAGGTAAAGCCACAAAAAAATCATCATGCATATGTCATGTAGAATTAGGGGGCATATTTTGTACGTCATGGCATATTAGGGTAAAATTGCACTTAGTTTAATTGTCGATAATATTTTCTCTTAATTTATTATAAGTTTAGGTATTTTCTTAAATAGATTGCATTTTAGGATTATTTGGGTTAAGATAATATTCTAGTTTAAATTAGGATTTGGTTCAACCTAATTCCTAATACTAATTGAATAGAATCTTAATCTGATTAGATAATTTTCACATTTTATTTAATTCCGAATTACATGAAAAAATACAAAAAAAAAAAATGTCATAGGATAAAATGCTTTCTTTTAGGAAAAAGAAAAAAATGTCATATGCACGTCATTAGGGTTAGATTCACGGAAATGCATGTCATTTAGTATTTTTGCTAGGCTCGTTTAATTAGAAATTACATGTCATTAGAATTAGGTCATTTAGTTAATATTGCATTGCATATTGCATGATTTTCATTAATTAAGTGAAAACAAAAAATGAAATTGCGTGTTAATTAGAAACCATATTTAGGATTGTTGATGTTGATTTTAATTTAATATTGCATATGCTTTCGTTGCTTTGAGGTAAGTTTTTTGCAATTTATTTATTGTTTATCTGGGTGTTAAATTGGTGGATTGCGCTCGGATGATCACCTCACATGTTAGGGAAATAGATTTAAAATCAATTTAAGCTGCCTGTAAAAACATTTTGGAAAAATAATGGTACCGAAAGGGCATTAGAGAAATCTAATGTAACCAAGTCCCCGTACCCATAGTCTCTGGTCCGTAGGAGTACTTTACTTGGGTTTCTAATCGACCCACCAAAAAATAGATTAGTGGCGACTCATAGATAAAATCTATCTGCATGTTAAGAATTTGAACCTAAGTCGCGAATTAGTATAGGCTTGAGAGAGCTCGAGTTAAGTTTAGACTTAACAATTCATTAGCCAAACTCTAGGTAGTTCTCACCTGAAAATTTGGTTGCGACAACTTGGCAACTCCGCTGGGGACTTGAGTTAAAACTCTTAATGGACTTAGGCCAATTTTTCTCTTCCTTTGAAAAATGTTTTTGTTTGGCAGCGAGGATTCTAGGTATGTTCTTAACATTTAAGGTGTTAAATATTCTTACAGATGGGGAGATATAAGTGGAGTAGTCTTTGCTAACCCTTGTCTTGTAAGTTGGAGTTGGGGATGAATGTTTTAAATTCAACTTATTGAAGTGTTGGTTAATATAAACCGTTGTGCTTGCTTTGCATTTACACTACACTTTTGCACACATAACCTGATGCCGGACCTAGGCCACACTAGGACAATTAGGATGGTATTGAGTTGGATACAACTTTGACTGTGAGGCCACGTAGTAGAGGTTGCCCAACTCAATCCCAAAACTTTTTCTTAGTGTCAAGAATGTTTACCTCTGCCCGCGAGGCTGCATCGCATTAGGGTATCAGTCTTGACTAAGCCAGAGTTAGGAGGACTTGATTTAGCATGCAAGGCTGCAACGTCATCCCACCCTCTTAATTCCATTTTGCTAAGCCGTTTAGATATTAAAAAAAAAAAAAAAATTGGGCCTCACATTTCATGCGCATGTCTATGTGATTGCCGTCGATTGGTCTTGGTGAAGTAAGTCTTCTATCCCTATACCATCCGATTTACTTTATCATACTTTTGGTCTGTCCATGACAATCTAGGTTAGACATTTGCTCTAATTCATTTGTCAATTAAAAATGAAATGAGGAAATTGCATGTGATGAATCATTCGCAATAAAACTTTTGAGAATTTCTTTTCAATTCATGTCAAGGGAATTTAGTCTTTGCTAGGGTGTCTATTTTTATTTTCCCAGTCCATTTTTAGGAAATGCCGTTCTTGTACAAGCCTTTCATGAATAAATAAATAAAAATGGAAAAATCGATTAGATCATTGTCATGGATTGACTTTCTATTTACCCTCATGATTACATGTTCCCATTCATTTGAATTAGGTGATTATAGGGCAATCCCGCTCACCCATCCGTTCACAACCGAAAGCTAAAATGACGGATCAAAACAAGTGATAAATTGCAACTCAAAAAAGAGCCAAGAGACTTTTGAACCGGCTTGTTTTCCTGAGGACCAATGAGGTTGAAGAACTCAAGCACACATGATTTTCTTGGCTTGAGGAGGAAGCATCTAAATAGGCACATCAGGTTGCAATGATAGATCAATTGACTTAATTGTTACTCAACAAGTTTGAGAACACATTCCTAAAGATTTAATGAAATGAGGGGCAAGTAAAAGAGGATCATCATTGTCTAGTGAAAGAGGTACATCTCGTCCTTGAACATAATTAATTTTGGAAAATGACACTCTGTTCTTTTCCTTGCAAATGACAAATTGGGGGCATGACAAATTTTGGTAGTAACCCGACTAAGACAGAATCTCTACCCAAACAAAAATAGATATTCCATGTGCATTTACTTTGATATTGTATAGTATCCTATTCATGCACCTTGTTTTGTGCAGGGGCAAAAGCAAGAATGGAGTATTCATCAAATCAAAGATTGGATTTTCAGTCTCGATTGATAGGGACAATCCAAGAAGCAGTTCCTTTCTAGGGCAATCCCCTGAATGAATGCTTAAAATCATGTTTGGATGTGGTGATTTGTCTATTTTGAAATCACAAAAGCTTCTTATGCTTAAATTGTCAATACTCTTTTGAAAACAGAATTTCGATAGTGGTTTTGCCTATTTAAGTCACCCATTTCATGTGGAGATTTGTCAAGATAGACAATTTAATGGAGTGATGTCAAATGATAATATTTTCTCTTAATTTATTATAAGTTTAGGTATTTTCTTAAATAGATTGCATTTTAGGATTGTTTGGGTTAAGATAATATTCTAGTTTAAATGTGGATTTGGTTCAACCTAATTCCTAATACAAATTGAATAGAATCTTAATCTAATTAGATAATTTTCACATTTTATTTAATTCCGAATTACATGAAAAAATACAAAAAAATGTCATAGGATAAAATGCATTCTTTTAGGAAAAAGAAAAAATGTCATATGCACGTCATTAGGGTTAGATTCACTGAAATGCATGTCATTTAGTATTTTTGCTAGGCTCGTTTAATTAGAAATTACATGTCATTAGAATTAGGTCATTTAGTTAATATTGCATTGCATATTGCATAATTTTCATTAATTAAGCGAAAACAAAAAATCAAATTGCATGTTAATTAGAAACCATATCTAGGGTTGTTGATGTGGATTTTAATTTAACATTGCAGATGCTTTCGTTGCTTTGAGGTAAGTTTTTTGCAATTTATTTATTGTTTATCTGGGTGTTAAATTGGTGAATTGCGCACCCGCATGATCACCTCACATGTTAGGAAATAGATTTAAAATTAATTTAAGCTGCCTATAAAAACATTTTGGAAAATAAAAGAATGGTACCAAAAGGGTATTAGAGAAATCTAATGTAACCAAGTTCACATACCCATAGTCTCTGGTTCATAGAAGTAAAGTAAAACTTCCGTTACTTTACTTGGGTTTCTAATCGACTTACCAAAAAATAGATTAGTGGCGACTCCTAGATAAAATCTATCTGCGTGTTAAGAATTTGAACATTAGTCGTGAATTAGTATTGGCTTAGGAGAGCCTGAGTTAAGTGTAGGCTTAACAATTCATTAGCCAAACTCTAGGTGATTCTCACCCAAAATTTAGTCGCGACACACAAGAAGAATCATCCATTCTTTTTTCACATCTCTTCATCTTTGAATAAAGCGAGAAATTATTTAAATTCATAAAAGTTTGCTTGTTTCGTGAAAAAAATTATTTTTAAAAAATTCATTATTAACAGTAATTTTATATTTAAACACTTTCATTAATGATGGAAATTTTTTTCATTCAATTATTTTTATAAGTAATACAACTAATAATTCTTATAATATTAAAACAATTTATTTTTTTGCAAAACAAATGCATCTTAAGAAATTTTTTTCCATATTGATTAGATCTAATTTTAAGTATAAGAGGTGCACAGGGATCAATCTGCGTATTGTTTTGCTTTAAGCAGCATATAATTAGTTTCTTGCCACAACATTAATTTCGAGGACAAAATTGAGCTATGGCAAAGCCCAATATTTTAAAGGGAATTAATCGGCAAATCGATTGTGAGATAGTTATTTTGGGCATGTTTAATTTAATTTGGTTGGTTGTCATTGAGTTTAGGGACTATTTGTATTTGGATCACTAAACAATGGATGGCGTCGTCATTACATTTATTTAGACCACTCTGCGATATCGTGCCATTAGGAACATAAAAAAAAAATTGCCGCATAGTGCTGCAATGATGTACCGTTGGTGCCATATCAAACATCTCTATTTGAAAAATCAAAAGAAACAAAAGTAAACGGAGAAGGTAAAAAAATGAGAAAGAGGTAACATTTTCGGTTGATGGTGCAATCGTGATCTAGGTGTCAGCGGATTGTTTTGGCCAACATATTATTAATGCCTTCCTATTACTTTCGCATATCAGACATTTTTCAAAGGAAAATTTGGTAAAAAAAAAAAATCAAAATATATCGATTTGAAAAAGAAAATGCTAATTTCGAGATATGATGTAACCATAATTGACATTTCAATGGAACTTACTCACCAACCTTAGCCTCTCTAATCCCCACTTTCCAAGGTTGCACAAATTTGATTTGCCATTATTAAAATAAAATAGAAATCGAGTCAACTTTTAACTTACCTAGATAGAATCCCATGTTCCAAAAGAAACTAGCGTACTTGTGAACCCGTCTAGATGATTGGGAAAAGAGAGGCTGTCTTTTCCTAAGGAAAAAAAGTTGTTCCCCATTGAATTTTAAAATAGCAAAAGGAAAAAGAAAAAATGAAAAGTAAAATTTGATGCCAGCATGAAATGGAAACGCTGTCGTGTGACTTGTCAATTGGCATCCATCTAACTCAACTGTGCTCGCGCTCGTTGAGAAGCAGAAGGAAAAAGTCGGAGCGCCCACTTACTCCTAACATTTTGTGTAATCACTTTCACCTTTTATGATTCTTTTATCAAGGACCTTCTTTTCCTTTTTCATTTTTTTTATTTACATAATCACACGAAAAATTATATGAATATTTTTACTAATAATTTGTATTCTTCTCCCTTAAGAAATAGAAGAGAAAGTTGAAGTGTACCAATATTAGAAATTTACAACCATCATCTGACTTCAACGCGAAAAAAAGCTTATTTTGTTGAAAAATCTCAACTATCATGGTAGGACGAAACATATTGACGTAAAAAATATTTTCATTAGAGATATAATAATGCAAAAGGAAGTGTTCCTATAATATATTTCAGCCAATAGGATGATTGCTAATACATTCACGAAGGTCGTTCCTAAATACACGTTCTTGACTCACAGGATATCTCTAGGGTTGTATAGAATGTGATATGTAATATTGTTGAGGATCATTAGATTATGTATATGTGAATATATGAATTGTACTTGTTTTTTTTTTTAATGAATTGATGTTTCACCAACAATTACATATCTATCATGAGATTAGCACAAACACACATATATTGTCGAAAAGTATATCAACAGGCAACAATTGGCTCACTCACTCAAGCAACCACCCCAAGTGTTATAATTAGCATATTAAGATGAGATGGTATGTACTATAAATGCTAAAAGAGCAAGTTTAATACATAATGCAATTTTTATGTCACCTTGATTAGAATAAAGATGAGGTCTATGAATTGTATGTAATAAGACTGAACTTGATAGTTCAACAATCATGTGTGCCTAAAGAAAGCCGGATGTGAGTGCTTAATTGGACATTGCAAAAAGCGAACTAATATGGCACTTGAGCTAAATATAATTACGTAAGAAGCATGTGACTATGTTTAGGTTAAGATTCATATAATGGATGTGTTAAATAATGACATTCATTTTTATAGAAAAAGAAACCCACTATAACATGTATTTAACGTTACATGTGCATTATTCTACCAATAAGGAAGGTCAATGAAATTATTCTTATTAACTCATTATGTGAGTCCTTAAGGTAATTTATAAATTAACTACCTCATTTTTGTGCTCTATGTTATTTTTGACTATGTTCTCAAAATGACATATCAATGTTGTTACTTTTAGCATATTACCAATGGTCATCATACATATGGCTTTATGGGACATGTCTAATAAAGTAGTTGTTCTAAAATGGAAAGAGATATGAGTGCAAAATAAGAGTATTGTCGTTTTACATCTATCATATTTATTTACTAAAAGGTGCATAATTTGAGCAGATTTTAAGCTGCACTTATCTCATAAATGCACTAAGCCGAAAGATGTACCACATTACTCTATTACTTTAAGTAATATTTTATATCTTTGGCATTGTAATGCTTGCTAAATCTCATCCTATATAGTCTATAGAATCGAGAGCAATATATCACATAGGTAAAGATCAAGAAGCATTTATGAAATATAGCTGAATATTGCTTAGAAAAAGATGGATATATGTTGGAAACAACTCTAGAGTCGAAGTGAATGGCAGACAAATTAAAATTACATGGTGGTCGAAAACTATTCTTACATGATGTCCTCTATGCTCCAAATATTCAGTTGAACATGATCTTTATAGTTATTCTTCTAAGCTTAGGTTATGTATTGAATTTTTATTGTCATTGTATTAATATTATGTATGGACCAATTTGTTATTATTTTGGTCGTGTAGTGAACATTTTATTGTTTAGACATTAACTATGATATATTTAATGTTAATGATGATAGTTGTTTTTTTTTTTAATTGCATCTTCTAATAATGTGAAAATTGATACAAGTATTTGGCATGTTAGATTAAGGCATATTGAGTTATAGAGAATACAAAGATTAGCAAGAGAAGGTCTTTTAGGGTCACTCATTAAAATTGATCTACATATATGTGAACATTGTATAGTAGGGAAAACAACTATAAAACCATTTGATAAAGGAACCAAAGCTAAATTTCTATTGTAACTTATACATTCTAACATTTGTAATCCATATATGTAAGGGCGAGGCATTTGGTCACATGTTTCATCATTTTATAAATGACTTCACACATTTCAGTTATGTCATTTTGATCTCCCATAAGTCTGAAACATTATATTATTTTAGATAATATATAGCTTTGATAGAGAATTAGTTAAATGAAACGATCAAGACATTAAGAATCAATCGCAAACATGAATAACTTTCTGAGTAATTCAAGTCTCTTTGTGGTGAAAAGGGTATTATAAGACATTTGACTATTTATGGTACTTCACAACAAAATGGAGTTGTGAGAGAAGAAATAAAATTCCATTTGAAAGGATTAGGTCTATGATAGCATAGGCAAATTTACTTATCTCGTATTGAGAGATACGTTAGTGACTACTACATATGTACTTAATCGTGCGCTTTCTAAATTTATCACTTCCACTCCTTATGAATTATGAATTGGTAGGAAACCAAATTTAACTAATCTATGATATTAATGATGTATGTCATATGTTTATGATTCTTCCCATAAATATAAAAAAATTAGATTATAGAGGAAGAAATTTATCTTTATAAGATTTTCTGAACACTCAGAATGGTACATGTTTATAGATGAACAAGCTAATGGAAATGTGACTAAAATGGAGTCATGAAATGTTACATTCTTGGATAATGACTTTCTCAATAGATGTGAGATTAATAAGGATTTTCAATTATATGAGATAGAAGATCTTGATAACACACCTGCTAGTATTGTTGAGGGAAATAAAGATTTACCTTAACATACAAGACTTAGTAGGAGTGTCGTTTGCCTAATGAATTTAATTCGTGAGAAGTTCAGTTACATAAAAGTAATCGTAAAAGCATTCTCCAACGTTATTTTAAGATTAAAGGGAAAGTATTTATAATTTCTTTACAAGACAATGTCGAGTTGAAGACAATCCAAGAGGCTTTATCATCCTTTGACAAGGAAGAATGAAGAAAGGTTTTTGAAGATAAAATAGAGACTATGAGAGTAAATCACATTTGAGACTTGATAAATCTACCACTTGACCGCAAGGCCATTGGAAATAAATGAGTTTTTAAGATCAAGCAAAGAGAGAATGGATCTATTAAAAAGTATAAGGCTCGCTTTATAGCAAAAGATTATATTCAACACAAGGATACACACTATCAGAGAATATTGTCACAAATAACAAGATTTGCTTCCATATGTCTTATCCTAACTATTATCACACATTTGGACCTAGAATTACATCAAATTGATGTAAAGACAACATTTCTCAATGGAGAATTAAATGAAGAAATTTATATGAAGCAACTGATAGGTTTCATAGTTGAAGGCTAGGAGTGTAAAGTTTGAAAACTTTATCGCTCGATATATGACCTTAAGCAATCACCTATACAATGATATTTTCATTTTCATTGAGTCATAACTTCTTTTGGGTTAATGATAATCGAAGAAGACAACTATGTGTATATCAAAATAGTTTAAGGATAAATTCATAATTAAAACACTTTATGTGGATAATATTTTATTAGTTGGGGACAACAAGGGTTTCGTTATCACTATAAAAGAATAGTTGTCCTCTAATTTTGAAATGAATGATATGGGAGAAGTTGTTTATATATTGAGAGTTAAGATGGAAATCAATCAAGGAAACTCCTTGTTTTGTCCCGAGAGTTTTATATAATGAAGACTCTTAAACATTTCAATATGCAATATTGAAATTACATTAATACCCTTGTCATGCAAAGTGAAGGCCTAAGTTTTAAGATGTGTCCTAAGACTCCAGAAAAAAAAAAAGGAAATGAAAATTATTTTTTACGCTAGTGTGATTGAAAATTTGATGTATGTTATCATGTGCACTCGACCTAACATATGTCATGTCATAAGTTAGTGAGTCAATACTAATCAAATTCTAATGAAGCACACTAGAAAGCAACGAAAATGATCTTGAGATACTTAAAATGCACCATAGACTATCAACTTCTTTATCAAGAAAACAATTGACGCTTATTAGGCTACTCTATCTACAGAGATAGAAATAGTATGGCTATAATGTTTTTTTGGAAATTTTAGTTATTGTCAATTACATTCCAAGACCAATAATAGTTTATTGTGATAGTCAAACAATCATTGTCTATGTGAAAAATCTCAAGTATCATGATAAGACGAAACACGTTGACATAAAAAATAATTTCGTTGGAGATATAATAACGCAAAAGGAAGTGTTCCTATAATATATTTCAGCCAATATGATGGTTGCTAATCCATGCATAAAGGTTGTTCCTAAAGACACGTTCTTGACCCACAGGATATCTCTAGGGTTGTGTAAAATGTAATATGTAATATTGTTGAGGATCATTAGATTACATGTATGCGAATCTATGAATTGTAATTGTTTGTTTTTTAATGAATTGATGTTTCATCAACAATTACATATACATCATGAGACTAACACAAACACATATATTGTCGAAAAGTATATTAGTAAGCAATGATTGGCTCACTCACTGGAGCAACCACCTCAAGTGCTATAATTAGCAAATTAAGATAAGATGATATGTATTATAAATGCTAAAAGAGCAAGTTTAGTACATAATACAATTTTATTTCACCTTGATTAGATCAAGATGAGGTCTATGAATTGTATGTGACAAGACCGGACATGATAGTTCAACAATCATGTGTGCCTAAAGAAAGCTGGATGCGAGTATTTAATTAGGCATTGTAGAAAGTAAACTAATATAGCACTCGAGCTAAATATAATTATGTGAGAAGCACATGACTCTGTTTAAGTTAAGATTTGTATAGTAAATGTGTTAAACAATGACATTCACTTTTATAGAAAAAGAAATCCTTTGTGACATGTATTTCACACTGCATGTACATTATTCGACCAGTAAGGGAGATCAGTGAACTTATCCCTATTTACTCATTATGTAAGTCATTGAGGCAATTTATGAATTAACTACCTCATTTTTATGCCCTATGTTATTTCTGACTATGTTCTCAAAATGACAAATCAATGTTGTTACTTTTAGCATATTACGGGCAAGTCATCACTACATATAGCTTTATGGGACATGTCTAGAAAAATAGTTATTCTGAAATGAAAAGAGATATGAGTGTGAATGAAGACTATTGTTGTTTTACATTTATTATATGTATTTACTAGTCAACTAATTATATCACCTTATGTGGTCTCAAGTATAATTGTAAATATATGGCGTTTTAAGAATAATCAAGTACATCCTTTAAGTGATTGGTATATTTAGAGCGATGTACAAAATATGTCTAGGGCACTGTGAGACATCAATTGTTTAATTTCGTTTTGGGATTGTAGCCATTATATAATCCCTAAAATGTGCATAATTTGAGCTCCCAAGTATAAGTGTACTAATTTATCGCACGACTTTTTCACCAATACGAATTGTTTTTAAAGTAGATGAATGTTGAATGCATTATATTCTTGACAGAGTATTATCAAGCCCATCATGTCCACGTGGGAGATGTTATCTTACGATGGTTTGTCCATGATGGGGTGCATTTGAGGGGCACCGGTTCATTTTAATGAGATGTAATTGAGAGGCACTTCTTTAGGAGGTGTGAAGGGTTATCTATTAAAGAGAAGTTAAACAATTTTCCAATGATAACTTCCCCACCACCAAAAAATAACTTCCTCTAGAGAGTATAGATAAGAATTGAAAAGAACATTCCATTGAAAGTGAACATTCCCCTCTCTCTCTTTTTATCAAAGAACAACACAGAATGGCTTTCATTTCAATTTTGAGGAAACAATTGGTATTGACGTTGTGAAACGAGAATACTTTCCTTGTGATTATATTTGGACCATCGCGAAGTCATAGATTTGTCTATTACGCACTAATGATTAATGTATATTTCCGAGTAACTTAGTCGTTGCGTATCAAATAGATGCGACCCTTTTACACGTTAATATTAGAGGAACCATATAATGGATTGTCCACTATCGATGAATGGAATCATGTTAAGTGATCTTACTTCTGAATGCATCACATTTCACTTGACTTTTGGCAATCTTATTTTCCTTTCCCAATTTTTTTCTCATTGCCATTCATAAACACAATTGGTTGATTTAGGCTGCGCATGACAATGCTTCATGGTTAGGGAAGAGTTTTTTTTTTTTTTTTTTTTTTTTTTTTTTTCAGAAATAGTTTTTTTCTATTTCTATTTCGTGAAATAATTTCTAAGTAAAATAAGGTATTTGGTAACTACACAAAATTTATACTCCAAAAATAGAAAAAGAATAGAAATACGTTTGGTACGAGACAGTTTCTTTTTTGTATTTATTCATTTTTTATTTTTGCTCACGGATCGTCGACCGCCGATTGGTAGACGGCGATGGTGGCAGCTGGCGGCAGCGGCTGCTACCGGCAAACGAAGCGGTGGCGGCGGCTCCGAGCGGGTGGAGATGGCCGCGGCAAGATAGAGGAATAAAAGAAAAATAAAAAAGAAAATTGGCTTATTTCTAGAAATTGTTCCCAGGAACAAGAAGTTACTTTTTTTTTTTGTTTCTTGTTTCTATTCCAAAACTATTCATTGGAACAAAAAAATAGAGAAATTGTTCTCAAGAACAAAAGTTTTACCAAATGGATTTCTGTTCTTTTTTTGTTTCAGGGAACAAAAGAACAGAAATTGGGAAAAACAGAAATGTTGTCATGCAGACCTTACTATTTTTTTTTTTTTCATCATTAGAGTACAGAAAATTATGGGAATAATCGGTTTGTAATGTTCTCAAGGAATGAAGTACATGGGATTGGGAATCTTAAAAGTTCGTTTGCCCACGGATTGACCCTGAAGATCACTCCATTGATCCCCAACGTTGCCCCAGATTCTGTACCCTTCCTCCTCCAATTGCCTCCTCATGTCTGATTTGTATGTTTCTGCACTTTGCCCTTTATAAGCTTGTGTCCTGCATTATATAAAAATAAAAATAAAAAGACCAAACAAAAAAATCAAGATTATTATTATTATTATTATTATTATTATTATTATTATTATTATTATTATTATTATTATTATTATTATTATAATAGAGGGAGGCACAATGTGGAGTAAGCAATTAGTTAGGGCACAAGAAAAAAAAATTGGAAGGCAGGACCTAACTCATGCATGATGTAGCCAATATGACGCTAATTTATGAATTTATAATGTCACGCATTTGCCACATAAGTGTGATGTGGATCGCCTATTTATAATGTAAGAATCTACGTGTAGTCCACATCACATAAATAATATTGTCCACCACATATAGTGTCCTTAAGATGATGCATGCACCAGTTATTAAGAGCATTTCCATATGTGAGTCACTCAATTATCCATATAATAATTTCATATCGGACGACGTGGATTAACTCATCCTGCCAGAGAGACATTCTTACATGGACAGGGTTCCGAAATCAAATATAATATAACAGCCAATTATGTGAGACTCATGAGAGGAGACTCGCTTCGGTCATTGCTTATTGACTATGTGAGTTTATGATATAATTGGTATAGTAATTGGTAATCCGGGATGTAATATAGTTTCGAAGGATGACATGATTCTTGATATTGAAGTGGCTTGGTAGAATGCAAATCAAACTTGGTTTTTTCTTAGATTATGGTGTGTTATCGATTGAATATCCAACATACATTATGCTTAATTCTAAGATAAGTCAATTTCAAAGAGATCTATAGGCGCTCCCAGGGTACTTGTTCTTTATACGATCAACCAATAATGAAGCACTAAACTCACTACTTTAATCCTTCAAAGAAAATAATCTAGATAATATTCAATACTTTGTGAGTGATTGGGTGGAGGGGCGACATGACACACTAAACAACACACAAAACATTTAATATTTTTTATTATTTACAGCCTCCATATTTCAAGGCATCAAATTGCTACGGATTAGACGAAAAAGAGAGCATGCATATCTATGATTTAAACCGTAAGAGGTATCAAGTCACGCTACTAACTGATTAATTGATGTTGTTAAATTGTCCTTTTCGATGATAAACATGCATATAAATGCCTTAATAAATAAATAAATAAATAAATAAGGTATCGCATTAGCATGTTAACTGTTATGTTTTTGAAAAAAGGAAAAAATATCTAGCTATTAAAAAAAAAAATATGATGTGGCTATCATGAGAATCATGGATTAAAATTAAAGATAATAGAACCTATCGAGTGTGTAGCCTAAAATATTAAGCCAAGTAAGATAAGGTATCACTTTTCGTTGCTTTGCCAAGTAAGATTCTTTCTATTATTAAGCCTAAAATATGATTTGGCAGATTCTTGATCCCATCAGACCAACTTGCAATTAAAAAAGAAATGATGGAAAAAAGGGTAGGACATCTAAAGTCGCGAGGAGGGAACAGGACCCCATTAAAGAATTAACCGATATCGCTTTGTGCTCTAAACCTGAAACAAAGCAACACCTTTCTTCCAATTCTATCAAGTTTGAAGCCATGCCATAAGATAAGATGATAAAAATATTATATCATATGATGTAATAGCTAACAAAATAGAGAGGAAATGATAATTAAATTATTACGGGGATTAGTCTCCATAATCTAACTAAACTTGGTTATTAGAAATCAAGAATTCCAACATCTTTCAAGAAAATTATCCAAAAAATTATAAACCTTTAAATTATGTCATAAATATTTTAATCGTGCCAATGTAGTCCTAAACCTTTTGAAGACTTCACAAGTTAGTCTTAAACTTTTTTGACAATTTGTTAATATAGTCCTTTCGGCCAATTGTCCAATTAATAGATTTAGGACTAAATATGTAAAACTTCACTAAAGCGACAAAATCGAAAAATTTAGGACTAAATCGGTAAATCATTAAAAGGATTATGACTAAATTGGTACAATTAAAAAGTTTAAGACTATATCGGCCGAATCACAACATTTTTATTGCTTTTTCTGAACAACAAATCTTTCAATATTTCCCGCTTTGAACATGTCTGACTTTAGAGGAATGAAAATCCAAATTAGCCGACGACCGGTTGACTCGAGAGAACGCATTGCCACCGAGTCTCGTTAGCAAAGAATTGCACAGAGAGAGAGAGACAGAGACAGAGAGACAAAGATGGGTCAATTACCTCATTATCAGACGCTCATAGCCATCAAATCCTTGATTAAGCAAATTGTTAACAGTGGCAGCTTCAAGAGTCTCTTGGTCTCTGCCAGTGAGCAAGATGACCTTGAATCCGCCATCAACCAGCTTCCGGGACAGCCCCTGCACCGCTTCTATTGCCGGGCACTCTCCTCGCACCACCCAGGCCTTAAAGCCCGCCGGATCGTACGGGTCGGATCTAAGACAAGAAAAGCATATGAAATCATTCACATTAATCCTAGAACAAGCTTCAGGAAAAATATCGATATGTACATGTACATACCCATATCTTTTCCCCTTGCAGTAGAACATGTTGGAAATGCAAGTCTCATCAATGTCCAAGATCCAAGCGTCCATGCCATCGTCGGACAAAGCAATGCTGTCGGCATAGGCTGCGATTTGCTTGACCATCAGGTTGAGGTCCCGGTCGTACTGCCCCCTGGTCATGTAGGACTCGACGTGCCGCTGGAACTGGGGTGGGACTGTGCGCCATACGCTCATATTGTTCGCCTCCACCGCAAGCCTCCTGCTCAACCAGTAGCCATTGCTGCCTTCTGCCTCCGCTAGCACGTCACACGCCCTCAAGTGGCAGCTCGGCTTGCCGAATGTTGCTTTGAAACAGATTTCCGCATTGACAGGCATGAAATTGGAGCGATAAACATTCCTAACCTGCGTAAAATTAGAGCAAAGCGAATAATTCGGCTACATCACATAATTTTATGTATCAAAAGTGGAATGAAACCGGGAGTCGTCAATCTTACGAGGATCGGAAACCAGGATCTCATCCTGGAAGAAAAACTAGCGATCACGTGTGCGTGCGTGACAGTGAGAGCGAGAGCGAGGGAGAGGGAGAGCGAGGTTAGCAGAAAATGAAAATGATAGAACGGGGATATCTGAAACTGCAAAGGGTGGTTTGCAATATCTTAGCCAGAAAGGCTGCATATATAACAAAGCAATGACGATGACGTAATTTGTGTCGTAGATGCGATGACGCAAAGCACACGAAGTCTTAGACGACGGGGCGAATTTTAAAACGACAGTTTTTTTCTGAGAAATAGTGAAGGAACCGTTGTGATTCGCGTGTTTGACATATCGGGCAAGGATCCTCCTCACAGAGGACTAAAATATATGCAGTGAATTCAGAACGGACGCTGCTACACGGAGCTACCTAACGAAATCGAACGCGTCCATAGCTCTCTTCTCATAGAAGTCGTCCACGTTTCCGTCTTCACGTTACATAGACGTCTCCGTCTTCCGCGGAGAGAATGGCGTGTAAGACGATAACCCGTGTAACTATTTTAATATGCTTGTCGAAGTGGAAACTAACTGTAAGAAGAAAACGTCTCTTTCTCTCTCTCTCTCTCTCTCTCTCTCCTCTCTCTCTCTAGCAGGGATTTTTAAATTGGAACTTGGCAAAAACTCATATAAACTAACTTGGTCTTTTGGCTGCCGGCAACTAATCTGTGTTTATTTAATCGACAAACATAAAGGGTATTGTTCTATTCGCGTATATGATTTTTCTCGCATATGATTATTTAATAAGACAAGAGACTTGATTCATTTTATGTGTTGAACGACTCACTTTGAGCGAGCTGATCGTTTTTAAAAAAAAAAAAAAAATTGATCACATTAGTTTTTTAAGCTCGCCTACACCGTTAATCAAGAGATGGGTTCGGGGAAGAAGAAGAAGCGAGGGAGAGCCGTGACTGGTTCTGGGATTGGGTAGGGATTGTTGGGGTTCGGAAGAGAAAACTGTAAAGTTTACATTTTATTTTTCTAGCATTTTCGTTAAACAAATTAAAATATTGAATAGTAATGTAATATAAATTTCAAATAAAAATTGATGATGCATGTGACTTGCACAGAGTGGATTTTCCCCACAAGAATCGAGAATCAGGTGACAGGGATTCTAGAAGGGTAGGGCGAGGCTGGTAATAGGTCCTTCCGACCCCGCGTATTTTTTGTTTTAGCAACAAGGAATATCGTGTCTTTTGATAATTTAAAATACAGTAATCGTAGATAATATCCTCAAATATAGAAGATTCTACAAGCATTTTGTGTTATATTTTTAAATTTAATATAGATGATAACCACAAATAATATATCAAAATTTAAATTATCAACGCAGTTCATTATATCAAAGTTATCAGTTTAAAATTATGATTTTTCATAGCTAAGTTGCCATTGAACTTTACAATACTTCGTAATAATACAATAAGATAAACTCTCGAACAATTAAGATGATAAACCACTATTATTGACTTATTTGTATCTACGCCACTATTAAATTAGAAGAACGGATAAAAACACTATCAAAATAATTTGAAAAATTATTTTAAACAATCTTAGCTGAAAAAAAAAAAGGCAATTGCTTAATATTACTCTTTCTATAATCTATTTGAGTATGAAAAGACATGTTAAAAGTAAATTTTAAGCCTATCCACCAATATAGACTCAATGTGCGAAAGTCTATCAGTCTAACACAATTACATTTACGTAAATCTGCACTTGTATCCTAATGATATTGCGCCAATTAACATTGTCAAATTAGCAGAATTATTTGCTAAGTCACATATATACATATGGAACAGTTAACATAGAAGAACAAAATAAAACCACCTTAGCAAAATAATATGAAATACCATTCAAACGATCTCCGTAAAAAAGATGAACAACTAAATTATTTCAATGATATGTTATTCACTGCTTAAAATTATGTAGAAACTTGGATATATAAAATTTACTCCAAAAAAATATAAAAAATAAAATAAAACAATTTTTTGAAATTTTCACTTACGGCAAGGCGGGGCCTTGTCCACGAGGTGCCCACCTCGCACTCCTTCCCCGCCCTGTCCACCATCCATCCCTAGGTTGAAAGAGGATCAACATACATCGTACGAGGGCACTTTTATAATCCCTGGAGACAGATCTCCCAATTGTAATTTTTGTGACTTATTATACTTTTTTAAGTAATTCCTGTACAAAATTTCATATTACCCAATAATATAAAGGGCTTCGAATTAACATGTGAATATTAAACATCTTATTCTTGATCGTGGATTTGCTAGTAAAGGCTTTTTAAGAGTATGTTATGGGATATCATTCAACTAATCTTATTTTTTTCATTTTGACAACTGATAGTGCTGCCACCGCTCTTTGTCGCGATCTCTTATTTTTTCGGCGCCCGCAATTAGGTACAGGCACCTAAGGAGGCTAATGGCTCGGCTGAAATTAGTTATGCTCGGACTCTCCCAAGTCCACCAATTCACGACTTTAATAGTCCGAGTTTTTAACCCGTAAATCAATTTTTAAAATGAAGTTGCCACTAATCGATTTGGGGTGGGTTGATTAGAAATCCAAGTGAAGTATCAAGAGACATACTCACTCCTGCGTAACCAGAGAAATTAGGATCGGGACTTGATTACACTAGTTACTCACTAATGCCCTTTCGGTACCTAATCTTGTTTAAACGTTGAGGTTTTTTTGATGTTCCAAGGATTTTCCATGCATTTTTGGGAGGAAAAACATTTTTGAGTCTTTTTCTAATTTTTGGACATAAAAGGGATTTTTGGATTTTGATTTTTTGGTATTTTTTGGAAAAATAAAAGTCGTTTTGCCTTATTTCTGAATTTTTTGGATTTTTCATGAATTTTGGGCTTTTTTTTTTTTAGATTTTTGGCATTTTTTGGAAAATATGGAATATTTTTATTTTTTTTATTTTTTCGAAAATAAAATATTTTTTAATATTTTTCAATATTTTTGGAAAATAAATTATTTTTTATTTTTCTTGATTTTTTTAAAAGTAAAACATTTTTTAACATTTTTTAAATATTTTTTGAAAACAAAACATTTTTTGATTTTTTTGAAAAAAAAATTATTTATTTTTTATTTATTAGAATATTATTTTATATTAAAATAATAAAACAAAAGAAAACCTACTCGGGTCGGATCCGTAGGTTGGGTCCGACCCAGGCCAGCACGAAACGCAACGGGCCCGACTTTTTTTTTATTAAACAAAATGACGCCGCAGCCGGGCGTTTGGGGATGCTTGACCCAGCCTAAAAAATCAGCTTCGCAACCCGGCAACCCGTTCCCCTGGGTGAAACCCTACCTAACTCGACTCCGATCCGCTACCTAACTCCTGCCGCCTCCGTAATTTGCGGAATCCCTACCCGGTTCCTGATCCAGATCCAACCCGACGACCCGGGATCGCTACCCGAAAAATCGGGAACCCTGGGGTTTCCAAATTGGGGTCTCCAAAGAGGTGCAGTGGCAACGATGGCGAAGATGGCGGCGACGGTGGCGATGACTAGACTTACAAAGAGGGAGATAGCGAGGGCAACGGAGACGGCACAATACCTGCTCAGCGATGGCGCAGCAAAGGCGAAGATGGCGAGACCCTACGCGAATCCCCTCCCCTCCTGCATCTCTCTCTCTCTCTCTCTCTCTCTCTCTCTCTCTCTCTCTACTCCAGCGAAGCCTAGATCCGAAGTCGCGAGCCCTCGGTCCCCCTGAAGTCTCTTAGTGGGGTGTCCAAGGGTCGTGACCTCGATCCCTCTCCCTTTTTCCTTCCTCTGTGTGCCTTCGACGATGGAAATTGAGGCCTATTTATAGGCCAAAGGGCGGCCGGTCGACGGAGCTTGACCGGCGGTTGCCATAGCCCTTGCCAACCGAACCGACGTCCCATCCAACGCCAACCACCCCCTGCTTCACGTCCCGTCGCCGCCTGCTCCTCCCTGCTCCACATGCGCCATCGCCGCTCCTCCCCTTCGCTTCGACGCGTGTGCTACAACGGCGCGAGGAAGGAGACGAAGGTGCGTGGGCCGAGTTGCAGGCTGGGCCGCGAAGGCCCAAAGAGGGGCTCTTTTCCGATTTTTTCTGCTTTTTTTCATTTTTTTGGTTTATTTATTATCCGAAATAAGATAAAAATAAAATAAAGTAAAAGTAAATCCTAATTAATTAAAAGGAAATTTAGGCGTCAATAGCTGCTCCTCTTTGAAGGTAAGCTCGCAAAAGTTGCATTCAAAGACAAACTGATGCCTAAATTTTATCCATACATGCGTAGCAGATTATATATTGGTTGGGACCTATTCTATGCAGGAAAAAAAGCAATATAACTTTACATATACTAAGACAGATAAGAAGATACCTGTGGTTACTTACCGAGAGTGAGTGAGATAGGGTGTGAACCCCGAGTTTGGCAAGTATCAAGGCGTCATCTTACTTGGTGATATGAGGAGGTTGTTTTTCCATGGCTCAAACCATTCTTCGGTCGCCTGTTAAAACAATCAATGATTTGTCAAGGACCCGAACCTTTCTTCGGTCGCCTTGATGGGAAATTGCTCCTCCAGGACCCAAACCATTCTTCAGTCGCCTGTTGGAGCAATTAGTGGTTTGTCTCGGACCCGAACCATTCTTCGGTCACCGTGACGAGAAATTGCTTCTCCAGGACCCGAACCATTCTTCGGTCGCCTGTTAAAATAATCAATAATTTGTCTAGGACTCGAACCTTTCTTCGGTCACCTTGACGGGAAATTGCTCTTTCAGGATCCGAACCATTCTTCAATCGCCCATTGGAGCAATTAGTGGTTTGTCTCAGACCCGAACCATTCTTCGGTCACCATGACGAGAAATTACTTCTCCAAGACCCGAGCCATTTTTCGGTCGCCTGTTAAAACAGTCAATGATTGGTCTAGGACCCGAACCTTTCTTCGGTCACCTTGACGGGAAATTACTCCTCCAAGACCCGAACCATTCTTCGGTCGCCCATTGGAACAATCAGTGGTTTGTCTCGGACCCGAATCGTTCTTCAGTCGCTGTGATGGGAAATTGCTTCTCCAAGACCCGAACCATTCTTCGATCGCCTGTTAAAACAATCAATGATTTTTCTAGGACCCAAACCTTTCTTCGGTCGCCTTGACGGGAGATGCATCGACCTTTCTCAGGGCATCTCATTTGTGGGTGCCTAATTTGTGTCGAGGACACCAGTTGGTACCCGACCTTTCTCGGGAGATGCGCCGACCTTTCTCAGGGCATCTGCTTTGTGAGGGTGTTTGACTTCTGTCAAAGACACCAGTTGGTACCCGACCTTTCTCGGGAGGATGCACCGACCTTTCTCAGGGCACCGATTTTGGCAGTTACCTGGAAATTCACAAGCATATCAAAGAGTACCTCAATAATCACAAGTACTAACCTGAAGGATATTTAGGCCTTTACAGGCATCAAAATAGGTATTTGGCTGACCATAGGCATTGAAGAGGTACTTGGATGATCACAAGGATGAATTCTTTGGGGATACTTAGACATTCACAAGTATCGAAGGGGTACTTAATAATTGGAAATATTGAGAACATACCTTCGATATTTGTGAAGGTGTCCCACCTCTTGGCAATTGGGAAATATCGAGGGTATACCTGGGATATTTGTGAAGGTCTCTCACATCTTGGTAGTGGGAATATTGAGGATGGTTCTCGCATATTCGTGAAGGTCTCTCACCTCCTAGTAGTTGGAATATCGAGGACGTACCTTGGATATTCATGAAGGTCTCTCACCTCCTGGTAATTGGGAATATTGAGGACGTGCCTCACATAGTCATGAAGGTCTCTCACCTCCTAGTAATTAGGAATATCGAGGATGGGTCTTGCATATTCGTGAAGGTCTCTCACCTCCTAGTAGTTGGAATATTGAGGACGTACCTTGGATATTCATGAAGGTCTGTCACCTCCTGGTAATTGGGAATATCGAGGACGTGCCCCGTATATTCATGAAAATCTCTCACCTCCTGGTAATTGGAATATCGAGGACGTACCTTGGATATTCATGAAGGTCTCTCACCTCCTGGTAATTGGGAATATTGAGGGCATACCTAAAATATTCGTGAAAGTCTCTCACCTCCTGGTAATTTGAATATTGAGGATGTGCCTCATATATTTGTGAAGGTCTCTCACCTCCTGATAGTGGGAATATTGAGGACGTGCCTCGCATATTCATGAAGGTCTCTCACCTCCTGGTAATTGGGAATATTGAGGACGTGCCTCACATATTCATGAAGATCTCTCACCTCCTGGTAATTGGGAATATTGAGGACATGCCCCGTATATTCGTGAAGGTCTCTCACCTCCTGGTAGCTGGAATATCGAGGACATACGTTAGATATTCATGAAGGTCTCTCACCTCTTGGTAATTAGGAATATTGAGGGTGTACCTGAGATATTCGTGAAGGTCTCTCACCTCCTTGTAAAGGGAATATCGAGGACATACCTCGGATATTCGCGAAGGTTTCTCACCTCCCAGTGATGGAAATATCGAGGACGTACCTTGGATACTCATGAAGGTCTCTCACCTCCTGGTAATTGGGAATATCGAGGACGTACCTCGCATATTCATGAAGGTCTCTCACCTCCTAGTAATGGGAATATCGAGGACGTACCTTGGATATTCGTGAAGGTCTCTCACCTTCTAGTAAAAGGGAATATCGAGGGCATACCTGGATATTCGTGAAGGTCTCTCACCTCCTGGTAATGGGAATATCGAGGGCATGCCCCGCATATTCGTGAAGGTCTCTCACCTCCTAGTATTGGGAATATCGAGGGCATGCCCTGCATATTCGTGAAGGTCTCTCACCTCCTGGTATTATAAACTTGAATGTGACACGAGGCTTACATGGATGGCTGCAGGCACTCAAAAGGGCTAGAGCACCTAGGTAGCTGTAGGTATATAAAGCACTGGAATATTTGGATGAACACAAGTATTTAATGGTATGATCTGAGACCACTCAGGCAGGTCCAAATGTAATAAAGCATACCTAGACAACGATGGGTACTTGACGATATGGGGATACCTAGACAGCAATAGGTATTCCAAGAGATGTTTGGTCAATCAGAAGTATCAATACTCTAGGGACAACTCGAACAGGTCGAGTGTCAGGAAAAAGGAGTATCCGAACGGTGGCCGGTACTCAAAGACAATAGGGATACCTAGACAGCAGTAGGTATTCAACAATAAAGGGATACTTGGTCAATCACAAGTATCAATACTCTGAGGGCAACTCGAACAGGTCGAGTGTCAGGAAAAGGGAGTATCCAAATGGTGGTCGGTACTTAAAGACAATGGGGATACCTAGACAGCAGTAAGCATCCAAACTCAAAGGACGACTCAAATAGGTTGAGTGTCAATAAGAGAGTACCTGGACAGTGATAGGTACTTTAAGACAAATGGGGATAGAGATATGCAAACCTGGCAATATCTATGATCTTTGAGAGTATGTCTGCTATTTGCCTAATATGCTCACACGATTGTATATGCTGTAGATTCATGAATTTAAATATGATTTATGCATGACAATTTTGTCAATTTTGCATCATCTGAGTTCCACTAGGGAATATTTTGAAAGACAACATTCGTTTAGAATGTAGATGTCTTGAGCATGCCAAATGAGGGACTTTCAGTTTGAAAGGACTTTTCGCTCACTCTCATGGAAAAGGCTATCTTGACCATTGATGCAGGATTTATAAGGACCACACTATCTCACTGTCATCATGTCAACAGGGGTCCGAGTATTCTCGCAAGTGGTACGACTTTACCATTGTGAGAGGTCTTTGTTGAAATCGTGATGAAGACTTGGTCAACGGCTCATCAAATGGGACCGTCGAGGTCAAAGCTCGTGAACAAAGTGCCGCACGATCATCTTCGGGTTTCCAAGTCAAGAATCCTACGAAAAGAGATAGAGTAATTTGCTTGTACTTCTTTGAGCGATGCTTATGAACATATGAAATCCTACGTTAATTGAAGTGCCCCTAGTCTGAAGAGACTTTTACAATGGAAATGTAATGTAGACTTGGCTCACATGTAAGAGGGTGAGAGTTCGTGACTGTCTCGGCATCTGTCACTGGTCTTTCTTGTCAAATGGAGGTTTTATGGACCACAACAACAACTTTTTCTTGGCTGTATTTTTGACTGGGGGTATTGGTCTTGCTTTTACCAAGCACACTGCTTTTTCATGCCCCTATTTTTTATTCAAGTTCGTCATTCATGGGCATTGACCTTGCTTTTACTAGGTACACTGCTTTTTTATGCCCATGTTTTTTCATTCTTGTCGTTAGAGGAACTAGCCTAGGCAAGTTCAATCATGACACTGTTGTTAGACTCTTGAGTCTTCGTCTTTAGCTAGCGGTTCGAGCTATGCTACTTAAATGGTAGTAACTTCTATTTTGCTCCACGTGAGGGTAATATTACAAACTCAATTGGGTTGTACAATGAATACAAGTGCGTAGAGAAAAAATTGCTCTTCGTCATTCTAGGGCACTTAAATTGATGCGAGTGTTCATATGCGATAAAGTCACCCGAAGATTGATGCAAGTGCGAGCAAGAAAATTTCTATCCCTCTTCTCACCTTGTAATGCTGTTTTGCCTCTGATCTGCCCCAGTGTGGGGTGGTTCTTAACGAGGATATGAGATCAACTTCACCAGTGTAAGAAGTTCAAATGGGTGAGCAATGAAATACCTCTCACTATTTTGGTTATCGTACCATTTGCGAGAGAACTCTTTACCCTGCAGTCATGGAATCTCCTGCATTCATCTCACAAGTGTATAGATGGGGGACTGTGTGTAGGATATGGCTTGCCTGTCATCATTCTGACACACCTCATCCAGCATCCTCAACCAATCTTGTATTCTTCAATTAGCTGTCTATTCTAATAATTCTCAATGGAATCAGTGATTTAGACAGACAAAATTATCATGCAGAGTTCACCTGGAAAAAGGCATGCAGTGTATGATGTAATAGAGTTTGTACTCTCAAAATAAATGAATGGCTTTTTACTCAAGTAAAACTTATTAACAGCTTTAAGGGTGTTTACTTGGTGGAACGGTATTCACAAATTTGTTGAAATTTGAACATTAAAAGAGTTATTTACAAAGGGTTATTCACAAATGGGTGTCAATAGATTGCTCCTATTGGTTAGGGACATGACATACGAAAGATCAGCCAGGGATTGGGAATCTGATCAGGAATTTCTACTCTTGCCTCTTGCAGAAGAGAAGCTGTACAAATAGATCAATTAGCTTGGCCAAAATCAAATGTGAGTTGAGGCCTGAAGATTTTCTGTCATTTACTTTGGCGATTACTCAAGACGCCATTTCATTTATGAGAGTTTGTCATGCCTCTCATTGATTTGTTATCCTTATTTTTGACAATCAAGTGATCCTACAAAAGATAGGAAAGAACGTGTCAATCACGAATTCTCTTAGAAACTGAACAACTGGAAACGATACAACGTTACCCTTCATTGGTTTGCAATTGATTGGATAGACCTGATGCATCAGGAGGATATGAAGTTCATTGGGCTAATGTGCTGATGGTGTCCGTAGGGAGTTTTCTTTTTCATTTAACCGAACCGACTTCTGGACGACATGCCCTTTGATACCAAGTTAGGTAAATTGATATGGGTCTCTTGATAGGGAAAATATGTCAAAAGCAGGTTCAAATAGTGGGGTTATTGGAAACGATACCAAGTTACCCTTCCCCAGAGTTTGTATTTGCTGACTCCTAGGGATATTTGAATGTTGATGACAGCCTCTTCATCTTGACTCAGTTCTACATCTCTTTCGATTGGCATTTCTCATTTGTGGCCATGTATGCATGATTGATGGTTGTCGATTTATCTTCAATGCCTTCCTTTTGTGGAATTTTTCTTCTGTCTTTGACTATGGCAGCATTGAGCAAAGTCATGTACCTAAAGCTTCTATGGAATTTGAGATAAAAAAAAAAAATCTCAAGCTTTCTGATGGCAATTACTCCTTGGAAGAATATGCATCTGGAGTGAAGCTTTTAAATTCAAAAGTCATTGTCCAGGGTGTGGGGGTATAGATTGCCTTGACTGTCTGGATTTTCTCCATGTTGACAGTAATCACTTTAATGGAAGAGAAGGAACTTCTTCCTTATGTTTCTGGGCTCGTCGAAGTTAAAACTGTAACATCTAGCTATTTTGGTGTGTCGTGCGACAAGATGGTCCTTTGGCTTAGGATGGAGCTGGGCAGGAGTGAGGCATGTCATGGATGCTTCGATTTCAACTGCATGCCTGTACCTATTTCGTCTCACCTTTTGTATCCTGTAAATAGAAAAGAGGGGTTGTCATTCTCAATATTATGTTAAGGGAATAAGACTTACCCTTTTTTGAAACAGGATGCTCCTTTCTATTTGCCCCCGCTTTCTTGAAAATGTGTTCTCGAGTTTAGTCTGTTCACACGATGTGCTAGTTTCAAATACCTTTTGTCACATTAAATCAAAAGGATGATGTTCTGAAACATAAAGTGAGAGGGTTAGAAAGACAAACGTGCTTAAATTTATCATCTTGTTTTGATAAAAGCTTTTGGGTGATGAAATATTTTTTGTTTTCAAAAAGTATATATCTTTGAGGGGAAGAAAGCATGAGGAAGCCCAGCCCTCAGTATTCACCTTGGATGATAGTTTCTTTTCATGGTTGGATAGCATCACTAAGCTGGTTTGGAGTACCGCCTCATGCTCTTAAAACAAAATATTAGAACTGTACAATAGAGTACTTGGAATGGAAAATACAACAGTAGCACACTAGACAAGATAAAAAACATGAAATTATAAAAATAAGTAAAACCCATGAAAACTCCTATGTAAAGGAGTGCTTTGATAGTGTTAGTTTCGAAATCAAGCATCTTTGAGTTCCTCGCCTCCAATAGACTCGAAGTATTCGCATGAGAGGACCATTTCATTGAAGCTATGGAAGTGCAACCCATGCAACCAACAACGATGTTTGCAAGGTAAAGCCCCTATGAACAGCTTTATCATTTCTTCTTCGGCCAGTTGAGGGTAAGTTTGCATCATAAAAGCCTCCCACCTCCTTGCATATGCTCGGAAATCCTCCATTGGTCTTCTTCTGAAGTGAACCAAGTTCTAACAAGGCACTTCAGTCCCAATATGGCTTTGATACTGAAGCAAGAATGCAGAAGATAGCTCATTCCAATCTCTCATGAGGTAGATATCTGCTGTGATGAACCATTGTAATGCAGACCTCGTAAGACTTTCTTGGAATGCCTGAGTTGTGGATGACATCGAGCTATAATACCGACTCATTTCAGCATGGAGGTACTGCAAGTGGGCCACGGGGTAAGTCATGCCGTTACACTTGCGGAGATTGGGTATCCACATTTCTATGGGGGTCATGATCCTACCAAGGCAAGACAAGCCTATTATGTCTTGATTAGGCCACTGGTTTTCCCACTGCATATTTGTTGTAGTGGTGAATTTTTCTGTCTCAGGGAAGTTGGACTCTACTGAAATTACCCAATTGCTTTCTTCTAGGTTAAAATTTCTGGATGAGGATGAAGTATTGAAGCTATCCTCATGATCAGAGGACGAGCTTAGTACTTCGTTAGGATCGTAGTGGATAAAGACGTATGCTTCTTCTTTTGACAAGCCTTCATCCCCAGGTGAGAGTAGGAAACAGTTATATGATAAATCGTCAGTTTCATTGTCGAAATAATGTTGGAAGTCCTTAGGATTGTATTCTAGGGCCGGGAAGTCTTCAGGGTTGTACTCTAGAGGATGGTAACCTTCAAAGCTGTATTCTTGGGAATGCTCGAAGCTTTGGTACGGTGGCTCATCGGCAAATGCTGAATTGACCTGCTTAGGCTTTCTTTTCTTGGCTTATGGTCCAGACCTTTTGAGTAAGGACTTTCGTTTTGCCAGCTCGATTAAAGTTTCACTGTCTAATTCACTTTCCATGTTGATAGGGATTGGTATTCTTTGGACCCTAGCTCTTGGAGTAAGCTTGGGGAGTTGTCCGGTTGTGCCCCACTCTTGAACAGGCTCTGTGTCTTTGATCTCGAACAAAGGCTCATTGCCTTTCCTAGTGGGAAATTTTCTAGTAACAGGATGTTGCTCAACTGCCCATTTATCATGCAAGGCTTCATTGACATGCTCTTCTCTTATCTCAGCGACTAATGGCTCCTCGTGCTCCGCAATCATCGGCTCTTCGTAAGGCAGGTGATGTCAAGGGTGATGTCAATATTATACTTTTGGTGAAAAACATGAATTAGTTCCCTCCAGGTTTTAAGGGGACTAATCTTCTTGATAATGTACCATCGCAAGGCAGGGCCAGTCAAGCTCGATTGGTACGATTGAATCATCCTTCGAACCAGGTAGGCTTGCAAATAGGTCTCTGGGTGGGAGGTATCAGCATACCTTTCGCATTCGGGTGCTTTGAGTTTTTCAGGGATCTCAATGCCGGCGTAATTAGACAGGTCCATGAGATTCTGCCCCTGCAGCTAGCTTAACTTTTTCATGATCCTTTCAAACTGTCTATGGTACTAGCTATTTTCTGGCAAATTTGTGGGTGTCATGATGGTGTTTAAGGCAACTACAGAGTTGGGCTCAGCTTAAGTAGATTTCATTTGTCTTGAGAGTTGTCGAAGGACAATGGACATCTGTCCTACGCCGTCTTCAATGTTAGTGAGGTAATTTTGTACATCATTCTGATCAGGCCCTATTGCATAAGGTCATTCACGGGTAATTGGTGGCCGGTGATTCATAATTACCTATCATTGCGAAAACAATGAATGAGCACGAAAGTAAACAAAGATTGACCCATGACAATGGTCTAACTGCTTTTTTATTTATCAAAAGAGGATTTTATAGACCGCAAACTTCTAACATCTGAAACTTGAAATTGAAATGACAAAATGAAATACTAAATATTAAACAAAAGTCCCTAAATAATGGGACAAAACTTTCACAATATTAACACTAAGGGGCACACGATTGCCAATTTATATGTGACGGGGAGCCTTGCTCTTGCGTAGATGCTTGCTTTCTCGAACCGGCTCTGAGGTGTGTATCCAGTCCATTCCTAAATCCCTCTCCATAAGCTTTGCTTGCTCGTGCTGGCTGCTCTCGCTGATTGAGTGAGGGACTGATGGCTTCCATTTTGTCGGGATACGATGGTTGTGGATATAGGACATGGAGACGTGGTGGGTTCTTTCTTCTCCCTCAAGCCCTTCAGGTACCACGATCCTTTTGCGATGGCACCTACTCCATGCTTCCTCGATAATGTCAATCTCGAATGTGTATTCAAAACTTTGATGGGTGAAAAGGAGTGGAGGGGCCCTCTTCTTGAAAGATGGCGGGATCTCCTGAAGAGCTCCATATTATCGTGCCACCCTATGTGGGAAATAGGAAATGGCACCGGTGAGGCCGAGTAACGGAATTGGATAGCGGTGCTTGAAAGCAAAGCGAGCTCTTTTTTCATAGAACCAACCAACACACCATTGGAATGCCTCAGGAGCCGGGATTCTTAGGAAGTTTATCCAATTTAAATAGCTTTGATTGGGAATGTATGGTCCTAAAATCATAAATTTTTGTAATGGATTTTCGAAGTCATTCATTTCGAGACGATCGCATGAAGCCTCGGAATTCACTTAGGTGAGAAAAGAACCAAACTTGTAAAATTTCCGGAGAGACCCGCATGATTTTTTTCGTGTTTTCTTTAAAACGATTAAAGGATAAAAATGTTTCAGTTAAAATCATGTTGACATAATTTTGCCCCCTCGATATCTGATCAACTATGCATGCCATCTTTGGAATTATGATGTTTCTTTGATGGGGAAAAATGATGAACCTGAAAAAGGCCAGGAGGAAAATCTCACTTTTTTGGGTCATAGGCTGATTTTGAAAACAGGCATTCATAAATTCTAGTGGGCAGGTATTATGGTTGTTTTCAAGAATTTGCCTCATAACATGAACTTCAATTCTTAAAATTCGCGCTAACCCACACAACGGGATGATGCCTGTTGATGGCCTGACAAGCTTTTTCTCGAGAGGCATTCCAGTGATGATGTTGTATTCCTCCAGGGTTGGAGTTAGCTCAAACCTACCAAATATGAAAGTAGTCGTCTTCGAGCACCAGAAATGTGCCATGGCTTGTATGACTTCAGGATGAACAGTGATTTAGATTAACGATAGGAGATGACCGACTTTGGCTTTCACACGCTCTTGGGCATACTGGTCCAATTGACCCCACCATCTGAAAAGCTCTGCTTTGGGAGCGGAAATAAACTGGATATCGTCTTCTCCCATCGCATATAAACTGGGACTCAAAAAACCTATCCTAAATTTCCATGGGCCAATAAAAAAAAGACTGAGTAAAAGTAAAGAAATTACTTTACTTTTAAAGAAAATGGTAAACACAAGAACATGCGCATGGGATGTGCGGCTCGATTTCTAACTGAGAAAATTTGTTGAAATTAAAAGGGTATCCACCTGTCGCAATCTCACGTTAGCAGCATACCTCCTTAACCTCGGCTAAAAAATTCGGGGAAAAGAAAGACAACCTCTATATCATAGTCTCGCGTTCGAGGTCGTATCTTTCTTAGCACCATCCTAAATATCCTATGGCAGCCCAGGTCCGGCGGCCGGGTTGTGTGTGCCATGTGTAGTGTTTAAAATAGTAAAGCATGCACAACAGTTTATAATCACAAGATAATCTATTTTAAGCAAAATTAAAATAAATTTCCAAGCTTTTGACCTGCATAAAGAAAAAAAACCTAAGTCAGTAAAGAATTTAAACAAGACAAAAATGGCATAAGTCTTCAAAGTCCCCAGCGGAGTCGCCAAGCTATCGCGGCCTCTTTTTATTTCAGCGCCCGCAATCGGGTACAGGCACCTAAGGAGGCTAATGGCTCGGTTGAAATTAGTTATGCCCGAACTCTCCCAAGTCCATCAATTCACGACTTTAGTAGTCTGAGTTTTTAACCTGTAAATTAATTTTTAAAATGGAGTCGCCACTAATCGATTTGAGGTGGGTTGATTAGAAACCCAAGTGAAGTATCGGGAGAAATACTCACTCCTGCGTAACTAGACAAATTAGGATCGAGAACTTGATTACACTAGTTACTCACTAATGCCCTTTCGGTACCTAATCTTGTTTAAACCTTGAGGTGTTTTGGATGTTCCAAGGATTTTCCATGCATTTTTGGGAGGAAAAACATTTTTGAGTCTTTTTCTAATTTTTTGGACATAAAAGGGATTTTTGGATTTTGATTTTTTGGTATTTTTTTTGGAAAAATACAAGTCGTTTTGGCTTTTTCTGAATTTTTTTGGATTTTCCATGAATTTTTGGCTTTTTTTTAGATTTTTGGCATTTTTTGGAAAATATAGAATATTTTTTATTTTTTTGATTTTTCCGAAAATAAAATATTTTTTTAATATTTTCAATATTTTTGGAAAAAAAAATTATTTTTCTTATTTTTCTTATTTTTTAAAGTAAAACATTTTTTAACATTTTTTTAAATATTTTTTGAAAATAAAACATTTTTTGATTTTTTTGAAAAAAATTGTTTATTTTTTATTTATTAGAATATTATTTTATATTAAAATAATAAAACAAAAGAAAACCGACTCGGGTCGGATCCATGGGTTGGGTCCGACTCGGGCCAGCCCAAAATGCAGACAAGCCCGCTACGCGAGCCCGACTTTTTTTTTATTAAACAAAACGACGCGGCAGCCGGGCATTTGGGGATGCCCGGCCTGGCCCGAAAAACTGGCTCCGCGACCCGGCAACCCGTTCCCCTGGGCGAAACCCTACCCGACCCGACTCCGATCCACTACCTGACTCCCATCGCCTCCATAATTTGCGGAATCCCTACCCGATTCCCGATCCAGGTTTGACCCGACGACCCGGGATCGTGACCCAGAAAATCGGGAACCCTAGGGTTTCCGAATTGGGGGCACCGAAGAGGTGCAGCGGCAACGATGGCGAAGACGGCGGCGATGACTGAACTTACGGAGAGGGAGATAGCGAGGGTAACGGCGACGGTACAATACCTGCTCGACGATGGCGCAGCAAAGGCGAAGACGGCGACGACGGTGAGACCCTACGCGAATCCCCTCCCCTCCTGCATCTCTCTCTCTCTCTCTCTCTACTCCAACTAAGCCTAGATCCGAAGTCGCAAGCCCTCGGCCCCCCTGAAGTCTCTCAGTGGGGTGTCCAATGGTCGTGACCTCAATCCCTCTCCCTTTTTCCTTCCTCTGTGTGCCTTCGAGGGGTGGCCGGTCGACAGAGCTCGACCGACGGTTGCCACAGCCCTTGCCGGTCGAACCGGCGTCCCATCCAACGCCAACCACCCCCCCGCTTCACGTCCCGTCGCCGCCTGCTCCTCCCTGCTCCATGTGTGCCATCACTGCTCCTCCCCTCCGCTTCGGCGTCACGCCTCCAGCGCGTGTGCTGCAACGGCGCGAGGAAGGAGAGGAAGGCGCGTGGGCCGGGCTGCAAGCTGGGCCGCGGAGGCGAGGCCCGGGGAGGGGCTATTTTCCGGTTTTTTCCGCTTTTTTTCTGGTTTATTTATTATCCGAAATAAGATAAAAATAAAATAAAATAAAAGTAAATCCTAATTAATTAAAAGGAAATTTTAGGCGTGAACACTCTTAAAAGTGAGCATACAGTAGTATAGTACCATCCATTAGTTTCGATGGAAACAAATATATTTAAAATTCTATGGTGTAATGATGTACTAATAACAAAATAAATAGTGATGCACAAGGTTTGAGATGCTCTATCTTCTTATCTTATTTGAACATATCGTTTGTGTAGAATCCACGGTCAATGATCCTTTTAGAATCAAACGAAGCTTAACGACTATATATCAAGATCTTACTTATATGATGATTTCATTCATTTTTATATAAGACCATGAACAAAACGGAATGCTAAATTTGTCGCTTTTAGTGACTAGCTCAACATTTTCAAGATGATGGGTCACCACATTCTCGCATACTAGACAAATTTATAATAGCAATATTTGATTCATCATACAGAGAAAAAACATGAAACACACGTAAGATCGCAAAGAAATGAAATAACAAAAAACAAAAAGAAAATAAAAAAGAAGGAAGGTGGAAAAGAAGATTATTGAAGGGTGATTGATTACCTAACAAGATGGTGATAGAGGCATTTTGAATTTGCTTCTGATCTCACCGCCAATCTTGAACAATGTTCTAGCAACTCAATACTCAAAGTTGATCAATGTATGTGTATATATAGTGAGAGAGATCGAGCCAAGAGGGAGCCATGGAATATAAGTCAGCCAATGAGCTCCTCCAAAGTGGGGTACTACCGAAAGAAGAAGAAAGAATCATTAAAATGACAAACCCATTTGACCTACCACACTCAATACTCACAAGAAAATGCACAAATTATATTATATTATATTATATATTATTTTATTTTAATTAAATTTATTTGGTGGGGTGACGTCAGGGAGCAAATATATCATGTCATCCCACCCACCATGTCCGAAGAGGGGCGGTGGAGCTCCATCGGTGGTGGCCGAGGGAAATTGTTGACACCTCCTTTTCTGCTCTTATAATTATTTCGATCAGTTTTGATTTATTACATCCAATCTTTATTTTGTTCCACCAAAGTGGTCAATGTCTGTATTCTATAGATTGAACCGATTTGCACTCTAAATTGATATTTTAAGATGGGTCGGCATTTCACAATTGGTTTAAACTTTGTTTAGTCAATCTAGAAACTATTAACTAGGAGTCGAAAAAACCTCAAATATGTATTGTCTTTCTTTCTTTGAGTTGGTCTCTTACCTCAATTGTGAGTTAATGTTTTCTGAAAAAAAATTATATTAAACATTACTTTTAACTAACTTCTTAGACTTTTAAAACTGCTGACAGTGTGTCCTATAAGATTTTACATAATATCAGGATGGAAGGTCTTGAAATTGAGGCTCTAAAAATAGGTAAATATAGACTTATCAATACGTAGACATGAGTAGACACTCACAACACTTATGACATCGCGTGCGCAAACTCAATTGAGAGCCCTCAGTTTTCTTTTTTCTTTTTCTTTTTTTGCGCTAAAGAAATCTCAATTTTCGTTGATTCATCAAAGGATAAGCTACATTACAAGCGAAGACAAAACGACTACATGCTAGAAAACGGCAATTCATTAAATGCAAATCTCCTATTAGATAACTCTTACGAGAGGAAAAAAACATCTATTAGATTATAAAGATAAATTAGATATCTAATCGGATAATCACTAAAAGTGAAAGTGAGATCGTGTAAGATGTTAGAATACTATCTAAAATTTTTAAGAATCCTAAAAATACATTTAAAAAAAAAAAGAAAGGAAAATTTAAATAATAAAATGCTGAATACATCACCAATAAAAAAAATTAATATCAAGATAGAAGTGCCCTGCATCTCGACTTCACATCTTTTGAAGCTTCATTTGCCTCTTCTACTATATCAGAAAATAATTTATTTTGCTTTCAAAGTTGTTGGAGCTTTGCATTATGTCATCATTAAACATGAGCGAATACCTTAATATGGATGCACTTGTGTTTGAGGACCTTATATGATAAGTTTTTGGTTTCCAAAACTCAGAATTGAAATTAATAGGGTAGGTTCTAGAGTAAGGTAAATACTCTCCTCACCCTACAACGTGCACACCCGCATTATTATATCTTTTCATAATTTAGTTTTAGGCCCAAAATTTAGCCTTACATGTAAAGGCATGTGTTTGAATATTTACATATTAAATAACGCATATATCGATAGTCTTTTTTAGGAACTTTTGTAGTGATTCCATAAAATTTTACATTAGTAGTAACATTTTACTTTTTGAATAGATGCAGCCCCTTTACACTCTAAAATTAAAGCAATCATATGATGGATTTTTTTTTATCCACTATCGATGAATGAAAATGATGGTTTAGGGGTCTTAACTTTCGAATGCATCACGTTCTACTTAACTACGCACTAGGCAATCCCATGCATGCGTAAAAGGGAAACTCAAATCACCTAATTTATAAGGGATTTAAAAAAAAATTAGCACGTTTTGATTCTTAATATGAAAATTGTGAATATATATGTCTGTGTGTGTTTTTACAACCAATCATTACGTAGCCAAAAAAGTGGGGAGGGAGTCAGCGACCAACAACTCAGACCAAAAGTAATCGGGTGGAGCTATGAGGCCAGGATAAAATTTTAGTCCATTCAATGGACGACATGTTTCATACAACTTATCTATCTCTTCAATTAAAGTTTCATCTTCTCTCTCTTCAATTGTACAACTCTCCTCTCTTCTCTCTTTTGCATTTCAAAGCCCTCCGACACTCCCAAGACTCTGCCGCCTCCGGCACATCACCTTCTTTGCCGCCATGTTAATTGGCTTTTTCTTTGACCTCTAGCGCCACCACCTCTTGTCCAACTCCTCCCATGCCCTTTGCGTGAGCGCCAGGTCGGCCAAGAGCTTGAGGCCCTCTATCACATCGATAAATCATGCCGTTGCCTCCACCTTCATCTCATCCATTGCCAGTGTCAACCTCTGCTTGGTTGACCTCGAATCAGATTAGAGGTCAAGCTGAGCTCTAGATTGCAAATCTAGGGCACCATCTAGAGATCGCTCGAACTCAAATCCAAAATTTGAGGCTCAAATTCATTAGCTAAGCTCGAGCACGATGATGGAGGACTAAGACGATGGTGAGGTGATGGATTTCGGTAGACTAAGACGGTGAAGTGTTGTGTCTAGCAGAGTAAAAGGAGGAGGAAGAAGAAGTAAAAAGGAAAAAGAAAAGGATAAGTAAAAACATTAGTCGAAAAGAGAGACAAATTGCATGATTTCTAACGGTGGGCCTAAACATGACAATTGTTGGTTAGTGAATGGACTCCAATTTTGTCACGCTAGTCTGAGAGCTCCATCAATATTTTCCCACCAATTGCATGCCTTTCCCTCCAACATTCACACCTTATTGGCTGAGTCAATCCAATCGGTCAAATCATGCGCCACCTCATCAACTACCACCCCAACGAGGTTGGTGATCGTAAAAAGGTTGAGAAAAAGATGTGGCAGTACACATGATCATTTCGATTTGATAGATGCCAACGTAATAGTTCACGCAAAGAGAAATATAGATATACTTAGAAAGACTACATTTCAATAAATTTCGACAATTTGAAAACCACGTTTAATATTTAAAAAAAGATTTGAATAGTGCTGTCATTACCCGTCATGTTCTTTGAGTATGATTTACTTGTAATTGGTCGAGTTAATAAAATGGCTAATATTTTAACCCACATGAAGAGAGTAAAAACATAGACCACCTAAAGTTCGAAACATAGGTTAACATGGGTTTTAGGGATAGAAGTTCATTGCAAACGGGTTAGAAAGTGGGTCTGTTTCAACCCATTTATAAACCCACTGATTAAGTTAGCCACCATTGTCGATTTTTTAACCCTTGGTCTTCCTCATCTCCCTCCGACCCCGGCCATGGCTCCACCACTCGCTGAAGGTCAAAGTCTCCTTCCAATGTCGCGAGCTTCCCACCAAACCAATCAACCTCCGATAGCTCCACCGTCCCCCTAAAGACCGCCGCCCCACCCCTGACCCGCCATGAGTCCTTCTCGAGTCTCTCCGTCGGTCGCTCTCCTCCTATCCCTCCAATCCGTCACCCTCCTCCACTTCATTCCATCCGCCCAGCCTCCCGAAACCCTAAATCTGACCTCAAATCGGACGAGCGCCAACTACATCAGCCGATTCACCCGCTTCTAGCGCTATGGGTCGAGAAGCGGAATCCAGTGTCCGAGTAGCCGACCGGCTTCAAGGTGGCGTTGACCGAGGAAGGGCTGGCGAAGGATATGAGCTAGCTTTGAGCTACGGGAGAGGGTTGCTTGGAGACAGCGACGAGAGGTCTTTTATATTTTTTTTTCTTTTTACATTTTTTTCCGTTTTATTTACTTACATCTTTATGTTTTGTTATTTTACTTTTCTAATTTGATATTTAAAAAAAATATCTAAATAATACATTTACATGAAGAGTTTAAAGTGGACTAAAGGGGTGGCTATTTATTTGCATAGGTAAGGTTAAGTATTAATATGTTTTAATTATATATATGTCAAGTTAGGTATGGGTCATTAAATTTATATAGCATAAAAGTAGGTCAATATAGATTAAATGGGTTGGACACCAAGTTAGTTCGACAAAGTATGTGTTTCTCCTCATAAAACTGTTAAGGTAATAGGTTTTATAGTATTAATTGATCCCAACATTCTATATTCTATGTTTCAATACGTTAACAAATACCATGTTTGTATGGTGGCATGATGTAAGCAATTAACCACTAGAACGAAATGCTTAAAACTTGTGGCTACTTCATGTAAATTTTTCGATCTAATGCAGGTGAAGAAGGGACCCGCCAGTTCCGTGGTACTTCACGAACAGTCATTCGTCAATCTTTCTGTCTCCCAGAATCTTCCACCTATGCTCGTGCCCCTCAATTGTGCTTTGGCTTGCCATCGGGCCTCGTCGCTTCGTTTCTTGCCCCTCGCTGCAGTCAATCTTTCTGTCTCTCGGAATCTTTCTGGAGGCGTGAGTCCCAAAAACCTCTGTGCAAATGAATTGGTGGAGCTCGGTACTTCCATGGCCCCGACGGATCTGAGGACCACAAAGAGAGAGAGAGAGAGAGAGAGGCACGAAGGGAAAAGGTTTCCCCCGGAACGACACGCAAATCAACGGCAAAGTGCCTGTCACCTTCCACCTCAAATTCATGGAAATTGAGTCCATAGGGGTTGCCCAATCAAGAGATTAGGGTTCCATCGTGGCGTGTCATCAAGGCGTTTAGAAAACTGATATCCATGTGGAGCACACGCAAGATCCATAAAGACGACCATTAGAAAAGGGGGGAGAGAGAGAGAGAGGAGCGAACGAGGTCGCAAGTCAACTGCACAAGATCGTGGCGAGGGATGCTTGTCTTAGTGGGAAACGCAGGTCAGACTAGAGAATAGTAAGCAAAGGAGCGAATGTCTTATGGCCAAATTTAACACCGTAAAGCTAATGTCATCTCCATCGATTCTGCCGTGTTAGATCAATCGAATCAATCCTGTCTTGAGAAAGCATTCAACTTTTTAAAAGATTCGGCTTGTTCCACGCAGTCAAACCTTCGAGAGGAGTGGTAGAAATTACCGCACAAAGTGATAAATTTATCCCAATGAATCTTGCTTATAAGTAACATCACAGGGTTGACCCATTCAACGTGAGACTTGAAATTTCACCGATTCTCATGCTGGAATTTTCGGTGTCCTCAGAAGTGTATGTCCGTATTTTCCCCTTTGAGATGTGTGACTCAATCCAACCTATCCCCTACGCCATCCGGCCCATTTGAGATGGGTTTAATCGTTACACTTACATCAATTTCATTATCCCACTAATAAAAACATATTCATACATATCTTCTTACTTTGGCAATCCAAGGGCATGAGTTTAAAAATAGATTCTATAGATTCTACAGATTCTATATTTGCAACATTTGGGGTATATTTGAACCCTTGGCTGGACAAAATGCATGAAAACTCATCTAGGTTTTCATCTTCAAACCAAATGAAACGATTTCAACAAAGGCGAGCATCTTCTTTCAAACTCAATGAACATGCCACTGGGGTTACCTTCCTATTCACGTGCATCACGTAAGACTATCACAAGATGAGTGGGCTAATCTCTTGAAATCATTTTGGTTATTATTACATTACCATCGGTTTGATGATTTGATCAATCAAATCTACACGCACGCGCAAATTTTCATTTGCAAATAATAGCACCGCCATAGCTTCTCCAGCCAATAATACTTGTTGTGGGATGTTTGTGGGGAGCGAATGTCAACCCAAAGGATTGGAAGAAGATGGCTTCTTTTTCCCAAATTTTCAACAACGAGCACTTAAACGATCAGAAATTCATATGCTGTCTTTATTTTTTGTGCAAGAGTTGTCCAAATCAATTAGCTTTTTAGTGCTTCTTTCACGCCCACTTTAGTGATGGTGGCCTATATTAGTCGAACCGACTGGCAGTACTTTGATTACACGAGATATATAACCTATGGCCATTCGAAGCAGGTATACAAAAGATTCAGCAAATCTTTGCATAAAGAACCATAGTGGATGCCATTTTTCCAACCATTTGCTCCTTTTGATTGTGAGCGAATCATGGCGCATCTTGAATATATATATTTCAGGTTACATCGAGAATTCTCTAAATGAGGTGTACGATTTCATGTCGCTATTTCAAATATGATGGAAGCTTGTAGATATAAATGCATAGTCAAAAGCATGATAAAATTCATTTTGTACCTACAATAATGTATGGTCAATTTTGCGAGTCGATCGGGCACAAACCCAGTGGGCTCACAAACACGGTTGACTCATTAACCACCTCAATGTACGGCAAACATTCCGTTCTGCAATCACGATGAAAGTATAACCACAGAAATGGATTACGCCCGCATGCCACAATTTAAGAGTCGTGTGTTTTCTCATTGGAACTGGTGGAAACAACATAGAATTTCTCTCATGCCTTCAAATGTGCACGAATTGCACGAATTTAATGCAAACTTACATATTTATATCTACATTTTTAACAACCAAGATATCAAATCTATATATATAAGGCCGTGGTTTTTGTTGAAAAATTGTTCTTAATAATTCCATAAAATGCCCTTATCGCAGCTCTAATTAGAATTTCTACCCACGCTAACATGCTATGCATTTATTACAACCTAAACTATTATAAGATTAAGGCATCTTATTTCATTCATTATCTTAAAATATGTTTAAACCATGTAAAGTAGTAAATATAATGAGATCAAAGGAAAAAGAAATAAAATAAAATAAAAAACGATGGAATTAATGAAGTATCTGTAATTATGTTATGAGTAAATGTATTAATTAGATTTTCTTATTTTCAAATTTGGGAATCTAAGATGCCATCCCCAAATAGAATAGACATTTTAGAAGGAACTAAAGTATTTACGAGAAACGAAAATGAAAGAAGTTTCTACAAAATTGCTTCACTTCCCTAATAAATTTGAATTACTAAAGCGATATTTTCCACTAGTTAATTACCTTAACTACTCATTTCTCCATAACCTTACTTCTCCGCATTTTTACTTCTCCGCATTTAGCGCGCTCTTTCCCTCCATCTCCTATCCGTTTGCCTCTATACTAGAAATGAAAGCCAAAGAACGATGCTATCTTCTTCTAAATGTATCTCGATAACTCTCTCCTGGTTTGATTCTCGTTCCAAGTCCATCACTTGACATAATATCCCAAATAGACTCCACAAATGGATTTACAGATAAGATTTTCCTCAGGTCTACTGTCGGTGTAGAAAATAAGTTACGCTTTCATTGTTGAATGATCGACGAATGGAAGATTTCAATTAGGAAATTAACTATAAGCACATATGTCACTCATTCGATGGTAAATGTGTAATAAACTTTCTACACAAACAGTGTATCAAATAAAACCCCAATTTCAATAATACAATCAAACCGATACATGCAAATGAGTAGATTTGACCCATCATTGACCCCATTAAAAGGAGAATGCCCTTCCAAATTTACTCTCAAATATAACGGTACTATTTTATTATAAAACTTATTCATTTTGTTTCTTGATTATCTAGATCTATACAATTCCATATTCTTACCTATTAGAAATTTATGGGGAAAATTACCAAAAAAGTTCTAAACTTATTGAAATTTTTCCAATTTAGTCCTAAATTTTTTTTTTGCCAATTCAGTCCATTCAACTAAATTTGGCAAACCAGCATTGACATGAATGCCGGCCGGTGCCAGCAAATAATTTTTAATAATATTTTATTCTTTTTATTTTCTTTTTTTTCCACTTCCCTCCTTCTTTCTCTTACTTCGGCGACTGGCCAAAGAGGACGGCCGGTCGCCGGTCGCCGGCCAATGGCGAGCTCGCCTCACCATCGCTAGGTGAGGGTGAGCTAGCCCAACCACTGGGGAGGCAAATCGCCACTAGATTTGGTCAAGGCTCACCACGCCCAGCACCGACAAGGCCGATTCACCCAAATTCGATGAGACAAGCCCTCGCTGGTGGCTGGGTGAGGGCACCTCATCCAGATTTGACGAGGACAACAGACAACACCCCCAACGTTGAGCAAATAAATAAATAAATAACAAAGAGAGACCCTTTCAATTGGTGCACATGTCGAAGGAAGGATCACCCACCATCAACAGAAGGAAAAGAATATGGTCTCTGTGACATCATCACTAGCGCACTCCAATTTGTCTCCTCTGCCGTGCAAGGGATTTCTTGGAAATTTCGAGACAGTCAAACCATGCAAGGCCAACCTTGCCAATCCACTAGTGAGGACTTGCCTCGCCAGATCTGGGCAAGGTTGGCCTCATCATTACTAGGCGAGGTGAGCCTTTGCTAAATCCAATGGGGGCTCGCCTCACCAATGGCTAGGCAAGCTTGACCTCGGCCATCGGTCACAAGGCGAGCTTGCCACTAGTTAATGGCTAGCCCTCCCCTTTGGCCAGTCGCCAAAGTAAAAGGAAGGAGGAGGGAGGAGTAGGGGTGTGCATGGTCCGATAGGCAGTTCCCGACCTAGAACCAAGAACCGCCTGCTAAGAACCAATTCCGAAAAATTGGAACCAGGAATCACCCACTAGTTGCATGGATTCACTCGGGAACCGGACTGCCGATTTGGTCCGATTCCCGGGTGGATCCATAGAACCGGTCCAACCTCGCGCCTTCCTCTTTTCGCCCTCCCCACATCTACTTATTCTGGCTCTCCCGACCATGGTAGCTTTATTCTCCTCAAGTACTAGCGCCGCCGCCGCCACGGTCGCGACCCTCTCGCCGCTTCCGTCCCAACCACCACCACAATCTTTGCCATCACCTCCATCGTCTCCCGCTCCTAATGAGGAAGACAATGGGGATGATGAGCCATTCTTAGACTTGGAGTTCGCCCTTGTCCCCAAAAATGAGGACGATGGGGGGAGGCCTGCGGAGGGGGAGGAGGAAGAGAGGAGGTAGAAGCAAGACGAGCCCAACAACGAAGAGAACGATAGTGATAGTGAATGCGAAGGTGGCAACGAGGATGGCAACGTCGTGGAGAGAGAGTTCAAGTTCAAGGGGGGAAAAGAGAATCAACTCACTGTTTCACCAAGTTCGGACTAGGACTCGAATGGAGATGAGTAGATCTGTGAATTGGAGAGGAAGAGGGAGCTCGAGGAGATTTTGAACTAAGAAAGACGAGATAGAGTAAGAGAGTAGTGAATTGAGACAAGACGGTGATCGGAGCCCTAAATTTTAGATTGACTAATTTCGAATTTTTTTAATATTAAAAAGTTAATATATTATTATAATATAACCGGTCCGGTCCGGGTGAAAGGGTGAGCAGATCCACCCATGGAACCAGGAACCGAACCGGTTCCCTTAGGAACCACTGGTTCTGGGTGGTCCAAACGAATCCCGGTTCTTTTGCACACCCTTAGGGAGGAGGGGGAAAAAAGAGAAAAATAAAATAAAAAATTTCAAATAATAAAATATTGTTAAAAATAATCGTCCTCAAAGTCGGCAAAGTGTCCACATCAACACTAACTAGCCAAATTTGGCCAATTGACTAAATTGGTACAATTGCAAAAGTTTAGGACCGAAATGGCCAAAAAAAATTAGAATTGAATTAGAAAAATTGCAATAAATTTAGGATATTTTTTTTGGTAATTTTCCCGAAATTTATGTCTAAAGATAGCAAAACAATATGAATTTCACATGTCCACTCACATCGCTAATAAAGGCAAGAAATACATCTCGATAATATTTTCTTGCGAAATATAAGACCTTTTTTTTAATGATAACTAGTGGCGAGCTTGCCATTAGTTAATGGCTACCCCCTTTGGCGAGTCGCCAAAGTAAAAGGAAGGAGGAGGGAGGAATAGGAGTGTGCATGGTCCAGTAGGCGATTCCCGACCTAGAACTGGGAACCGCCTGCTAAGAACCAATTCCAAAAAATTGGAATCGGGAATCACCCGCTAGTTACATGGATCCACCTGGGAATCGGATCGCGATTCGGTCCGATTCCCAGGTGGATCCATAGAACCAGTCCAACCTCTGCGCCTTCCCCTTTTCGCCCTCCCCACATCTACTTATTCTGGCTCTCCTGACCATGGTAGCTTTATTCTCCTCAAGTATTAGCGTCGCCACCGCCGCGGTCGCGACCCTCGCGTCGCTTCCATCCCAACCACCACCACAATCTTTGCCATCACCTCCGTCGTCTCCCGCTCCTCCCTCAAGATTGATAATGAGGAAGACAATGGGGACGATGAGCCATTCTTAGACTTGGAGTTCGCCTTTGTCCCCAAAAATGAGGACGATGGGGGGAAGCCTAAGGAGGGGGAGGAGGAAGAGGGGAGGTAGAAGCAAGACGAGCCCAACAATGAAGAGAACGATAGTGATAGTGAATGCAGAGGTGGCGACGAGGATGGCAACGCCTTGGAGAGAGAATTCAAGTTCGAGGGGGGAAAAGAGAATCAACTCACTGTTTCAACAAGTTCGGACTAGGACTCGAATGAAGATGAGTAGATCTGTGAATTGGAGAGGAAGAGGGAGCTCGGGGAGATTTTGAATTAAGAGAGAGAAGATGGAGTAAGAGACTAGTGAATTGAGATAAGATAGTGATTGAAGCCCTAAATTTTAGATTGACTAATTTCGAATTTTTTTAATATTAAAAAGTTAATATATTATTATAATATAACCGGTCCGGTCCGGTCCGGATGAAAGGGTGGGCGGATCCACCCATGCAACCGAGAACCGGATTGGTTCCCTTAGGAACCACTAGTTCTGGGCGGTCCGGATAGATCCCGATTCTTTTGCACACCCCTAGAGAGGAGGGGGAAAAAGAGAAAAATAAAATAAAAATTTTCAAATAATAAAATATTATTTAAAAAAATTGTCCTCAAAGTCGGCCAATGTCCACATCAACACTAACTAGCCAAATTTGGCCAGATTGACTAAATTGATACAATTGCAAAAGTTTAGGACTGAAATGGCCAAAAAAAATTAGAATTGAATTAGAAAAATTGCAATAAATTTAAAATTTTTTTTTGGTAATTTTCACAAAATTTATGTCCAAAGATAGCAAAACAATATGAATTTCACATGTCCGCTCACATCGCTAATAAAGGCAAGAAATACATCTCGATAATATTTTCTTGCGAAATATAAGACCTTTTTTTTTAATGATAACAAGGAAAATACTATTTCTTTATCCCCCCCCTCCCTCTTCCTTCTTTTGTAGGGGTAAAGAAAGAAATTCGAAGCTAGAGCGGACTTAAAGCAGTACATGGGCCAGAGAAGAGAAGGCCAGCTAGCTATAACTTCCTTTAAGACCCACGAGCCCAATCATCTCATTGAAAGTGGCTACCAAGCTCGAATTTCTGAGCCCAAGTCAGATTACTTTCCTGGAAACTCTAGGACATGGTAAATACCAAATTTAGGGACGTTTTGATTCAACAGAACTTCTTTCGAACCAGGAAAAAAAATTGTCTTCGATCGCATCACATTATAGAGATCATGCCATGACTGATTGACTATGCACATTTTATGCAATTTAACTATACTAATTGTTATTTTCTGTTGGCAATATATCGAATACTATCTTTACATTTTGGGTCCTCATATTTCATAATCTACATTTAGCATATCCCCTCTCTAAAAGAAAGGCTAGGAAAGAATCTTAGTCAGGTCTCTTTGCCTGATGCCAACCATTAAAGTCCCGTTGACTGACTGCCACAACCCCTCTCCCCCCCAAAAAAAACTAGTCGGAGTCTCTCTCCTTTTTTGAGCTAGAGCTCTAAACAAAACTCGTGGTTTAGACCAAAGCTTGGCCAATGACTCTAAGAGCTCACGCGTGCAACCAAATCTGATCTCGATCTAGGCATTAATGAAAGTCGCAACCATCTAAGATTCATGACGGCAGTGATGGCTTCCGACTGGTGCATAGAACTTCATCCAATTAGGATGGAACGGTTGGTCCAAATGAGCAATCAAGAGGGGAGGAATAAGTATAACCAACCCCAATAAACATATTGCTTCGAGTGTAAAGTCAACTAACAATATAAATAGTGGAAGTTAACGAACTTTACGGAATGATTCATGGAGATCTGGCTTGAGATACCCACTCTTTTCTTTCAGTCTACCATCTCAAATAAGCCAAACCCCGCTAGTCATGCCACCATTACAATTTCCGTCTTATTACAAGCGTGGAACATGCTACCTCGCAAAATTCGGCTTCCTTTATAGCGACCCGCCAAGAGTAAGTAACTTTGGACCCTTTAATAATCGATCTCCCAGCTAGGGTTGCGAGAGACAGTTGTGCATGTGTGCATCGTAATCTGGTCGCATTCCATCGAATATTCTTCAGACATAATATAGACAGATGTGCATGCTTTCTTTAATGTTGCATCCGTAATTATTGGTAGTAATTCCGGTGTCCTATGCAATGGACGGTCTCGTCGGTCACACATGATGCGTCCGGAATATTTTAGGATAAAAGTTAGCAGGCAATTTTTTAAATTTAGGGTTCTTAAACAGCATGAAAATCAATTCCTCCGGCAGAGTCCATCTGTCTTCTTGTCCCCAACTTAATCCTGGAATATTGGCCCAATAATAAAATAAATAAATAAAAATCGATGGAGGTTGAACTGTCTAAGAAACAATGAAGACAAAAAAAAAAAAAAAGAAGAAGAAGAAGAAGAAGAAGAAGAAGACTAGACAATATTAGATGCCGGGATTAATACACCTCGTCTGTAGAATATGGTCATTATTAATTCAATTGCAATCACTAGATCCATGCAGCATACATTTAAAAAAAGTAAAAATGAGAAAATGACTCAAATAATCCTAAACTTTGACCGAATGTGCAAGATGGCCTCTGGACTTTTAACGTGTTCAATATAGTTTATGAACTTTAGCCAATTGTGCACTGTTGTCCTTGAAATTTCAATTTATTCAATATAATCCATGAACTCTTGATATGTGAATCATCAGACTATATGAAGACATTTAATATTCATAGTTGAGGGAATTTCAATATTCAATTGAATTTAATTAAAATTAGAGTATCTATGTTGTTTTTAGATGTCACTTTTTACCTAACCACCCACACGTGTGAAAAAAGGGGTCACATCGGATTCCGATACCAACCTAAAAGAGGGCATCTAATCTTGGAAATAATGAAAATGACTCAGTCAGCATAAATTTCTACCACGAAGCACGAATTGTATGTATCCTGCTTTTGGCTTGAAAGGACATCCTATATTGTGACCTTATACAAATATCAAAAATATTCATATTTTCAATTTTCATCGAATTTGGTTAAGTCGCGAAGCGACCAGTTCAGATGGGACAAGTTCTGTGTTCGAAAAACTGAGTCAGCAAACTCGTCGTGTGGATGAAACCTTACCCAATAAATAATTGAGCCAAATTATTAGGCAAGCATTTTGTGCAAATCAAAACGCTTTAAAATTAATGGAAGCTTCTTCTTCACTTTTTATGTTCTCTTTTTCTTTAAGTATATGATGACTCGAAAAAGGGTTTCCCTAATTGTAAATTAAGAAACCATCAAATCATTTAGAATATCTGAGTTGCCCGGTCAAACACATCTTGAACATATTGCATACTTTCTAAGTGGTCCCATCGGTGTCGACAAATAGTAATAAGCCCCGTAATATCTGTGGTCCACCAAAGTTACTTTTTTCTCATTGCAGGGTAAGACGATGCCAACTAATATTTGGTGGCCACGTCACATCATCATCTAAGGATTTATTTCTTTTCCAGTCTAGAAGAAATTAATCTCGTCCAACAATTTTATTTATTGATTTATTTTACCGGATAGCAATTAACAGACACTTGATTAGGTACCACAACACATTGAATATTATTTTCCAAACATCGGATGTAGTCAATATTACAATCAGTAAAATAAGATCCACATCACAATAATATCAGGCTGATATGAAATGATTAAAATCAAAGCTATTAGAGATAATCGGGGGTTCTTATGGCGTTAAGGTCCAACAAATGCAAATTTTATCTAGAGCACATTATGATGGACCACACTGGAATTTTCGTCCTACCCACTAAACATTAAAGTCGCATCTACTTTTTTCCCCTCTATGAATGCCAACACCCTGGAAATTAGATATTAGGTACAATGATGTCCAATTTTTTGCTATTTCATGCAAATTCGGAGCTAGAAATTTTAAATGGCTCCACGAACACCAATTATTACACTTGCGCTCCCACATGATTTCAGCAATATTTGGCCCTGTTTAAATACATTAAATTACACCAATATCCCCTGTGGGGTCCACAACCTTAGCCAACCTTTAAAAAAAAAATGCTAGGAGGACAAAATTAAATAAGTTGGTAGGGCTTGGCAAAAGAATTGAATTAGCTAACTTGGGAGCCGTGGTACGTCCCTTTCGTTAAGGGAGTTATCTCCATTGTCCACGGTGACGCAAGAAGAATCATTCATTCTTTTTTCACATCTCTTCATCTTCGAATAAAGCGAGAAATTATTTAAATCCATAAAGTTTGTTTGTTTCGTGAAAAAAATATTTTTTAAAAAAAATTATTATTAACAGTAGTTTATATTTAAACACTTTCATGAATGATTGAAATTTTTTTCATTCAATTATTTTTATAAGTAATACAAATAATAATTTTTATAATTTTCAAATAATATTTTTTGCAAAACAAATGCATCTTAAGAAATTTTTTTCCGTATTGATTAGATCTACTTTTAAGTATTAGAGGTGCACAAGGACCAATCTGCGTATTGTTTTGCTTTAAGCAGCATATAATTAGTTTCTTGCCACAACATTAATTTCGAGGACAAAATCGAGCTATGGCAAAAGCCCAATATCATAAAGAGAATTAATCGGCAAATCGATTGTGAAATGTTTATTTTGGGCATGTTTAATTTGGTTGGTTGTCATTGAGTTTAGGGACTATTTGTATTTGGATCACTGAACAATGGATGGTGCCGTCATTACATTTTTTTAGACCATTCTGTGATATTGTGCCTTTAGGAACATAAAAAAAATTGCCGCATAGTGCTGCAATGATATATCTTTGGTGTCATATCAAACATCTCTATTTGAAAAATCAAAAGAAACAAAAGTAAACGGAGAAGGAAAAAAAATGAGAGAGAGGCAACATGTTCGATTGATGGTGCAATCATGATCTGGGTGTCGGCACATTGTTTTTGCCAACGAAATATTAATGCCTTCCTATTACTTTCGCATATCAACTATTTTTCAAAGGAAAATTCAATAAAAAAAAAAGTCAAATCATATCGATTTGAAAAAGAAAATGTTAATTTCGAGATATCACATGACCATAATTGACATTTCGATGGCCCCATCTTCAATTGATCTCTCAATCCAATGACCATCAACGGAACTCACTCACCAACCCTAGCCTCTCTAATCCCTACTTTCCACCGTTGCACAAATTTGATTTGCCATTATTAAAATGAATAGAAATCGAGTCAACTTTTATCTTACCTAGATAGAATCCCATGTTCCACAAGAAACTAGCATACTTGTGAACCCGTCTAGATGATTTGAAAAAGAGACGCTGTCGTTTTCTAAGGAAAAAAAGTTGTTCCCCATTGACTTTTAAAATAGCAAAAGGAAAAAGAAAAATTGAAAAATAAAATTTGATGCCAGCATGAAATGAAACGATGACTTGTGACTTGTCAATTGGCATCCATCTAACTCAACTGTGCTCGCGCTCGTTGAGAAGCAGAAGGAAAAAGTCGGAGCGCCCACTTACTCCTTTAACATCTTGTGTAATCATCTTCATCTTTTATGATTCTTTTATCTAGGACCTTTCTTTTCCTTTTTCTTTTTTTATTTACATAATCACCTGAAAAGTTACACGAATATTTTTACTTGTAATTTGTATTCTTCTCCCTTAAGAAATCGAAGAGAAAGCTTTTCTTTTTTTTTTATGACTCGAGAACCGCCGTTAACCGGCAGCTTAGACGTAAATCTGGGGCGGACTAAGCCACCACCACTAACCCAGCCGCGTTTGAGTCGCGCGAACGCAACGCCTCTAGAATTCGAATCCCTCCCCTACGTGAGGGGGAGAGGGTCTGAAGCTAGCTACGCCATTGCGGGCGGTGGTAGAAATCGAAGAGAAAGTTGAGGGCGGTGATAGAAATCGAAGAGAAAGTTGAAGTGTACCGATATTAGAAATTTACACCCATCATCTGACTTCAATGTGAAAAAAAGCTTATTCGGTTGAAATACTTGTCACAATGAGCACCCACCAACCGCATGAGAGCACATCATTGAAATTCTGATGAGAACTCGTCAAGGTCAACTTCTAAAGTTACAATTGTGCGAATTTGAAAAGAGGAGGACGCACGAGACAAAAATCGAATCATTTAAAATCTATCCGTGATAATATGAAAATTTGAGGGGCGAAAATGTAATCACTCTCTCAAAATTTCATTTTCAAGAATTAATAGAGCGGTGGGTTCAATGTGGAAGGACTATGACGCTATGGCTAATTGATGTTCTAGTAGGTTTTGGCTTGAAGAAGACGCACTAATTCTTTATCTCGTGGTATGGAATTAAGAAAGCATAAATCCTAATTCGATTACATGGATTATACAAATTCATCCAACATCATCTACATCATATTCAAAAGAGAGGCAGAGCACCTAACACTTATTTGTATACATCATCACATGCTTATACAACTGAACAAGACACAAATCAAAACATAAAATATGAAAATAAAATGAAAATATATCGTGACATCAATATCTTCACCATCTAATTGTTTTCCATGTTAACATAGCAGCACAAATTATTTAATAATTACAGATGTGATCATGATTTCCCTCGAATAGTCAAACGAGCATCCGGAGGTGACAGGCTGACTCTCGAAGGAAGACAAAAACCTGCGAGATCGGCCCACGTTTATAATATCAGGAAAACCCAACGACTTCCGCAGTCTTTTCTGTTCACAAGACCAACTAATCTCATCTGCCTTTCCATCATTTTCTTACCAATTTTTTTTTATGTATTTTTTCTATTGCAAGTCCAAAGGGTACTGTATCCCATCCGGGCCTTTCCCAAATTCAATTCTTTTTCCCGTTAATATAAGCTTTCTCCCTCTCTTTTCTCTGAATCTTGCTCTTGGGTTCAGTGAATATGTATGTGTCTGTGTTGGTGGGTGAGAGAGAGAGAGAGAGAGGGAAGGAGGGGTAGTGAGTGGTTGAGCTGAAAGTGTAGCATGGAGATCTGCGCCTGGGCAGCGACTTGGAGCTTGCTTCAGGGAGAAGCATGTCGAGCCAGAGCTTAGAGTAATGAGTGTTAGCTCGATCCAACGTTGAAAAACCTTTTCGTGGCTCTCTGCAAGAATCTTTGGAGTTAACAATGAGCTGAACTTTTGAGCGCCCGCGATGGCTTCCAATCTTCCTCCTGAAGATTGAATCTTCCCGTTTCAGTCGCACCAAGAAAAGGCGAAAAGGAGGATGCCCATTTGGTTCCCTCACTCGCATTCCTTCTTCAGCTCGAGATTTCGGCAGCTATTGCTGCTGTAGTTCTGGTGCCAGCTTTCCACATTCTTGAAGGGAAAGAAAATTTTAAGGTCCTCTCTCTCTCTCTCTCTCTCTCTCTCTCTCTCTCTCTCTCTCCCTCTCCCTTCCTCCCCAATTTTGAGAAATTTGTTGGGATTGTGGAAATGGGTGCTGGAGATTCAAGCAAGATTTGGGATTCAAGCTGCATTGGGCTCGCCCATTGAATTGTTTTGGGTCTAATGCAGAGGAGGCTCTTGGGGGAGTGAGGATTGTAAAGACCAAGAATTGGGGGAATGGATCTATTTTTTGCACTGATTTCAAAGGTAGCTGCTTGCTTTCTTGATTTCATCTCAGCTTCGCTGTTAGAGAATGACTCCCAGTTTAGCTCAGCGTGTTCAAAGTTAGTTTTTGTTAAGCCTGGGCGTAATTTAGAACTGAATTTGTTGTTCTCCTGATAGTTCGTTCATTTGTATGCAGTTTCATTTTTTCTTGAGATTTTCGCATGCAGAGAAGTGAACTTCTTGTCCAGAATGCTGGTTTGTTTTTGGAATTACAAAAGCCTAGTATTTGAGGATTTGATGTATCGAAGATGTGTTGTGTTATTCCCTATTTTTATGGACCTTGAAAACGGGCACTGAACCGAAATCATTATCCTCCAAATAACTCTTACACTGGCCTTGGAGGTGTTAGTTCAAGTACGACTGAACTGCATCATATGTCACTACAAGCCTGTGAAATCGTGAAATTACTGTGTTTGCTTATCCTTCCATATGCTTATAAATGCTTTTGTTCTTGATAAGTCAGGCCATTGCTTTGTCTGAAACATATTGAAGATTGTGATTCTTTCGTGTGAAGGTTTAGAGGGCCATTCTCCCCTACTTTTGCAATGCTGCTTTTCTCTATGTATTTTTCAGCGGATCCAAAGTTGAACATGCTTTAAATACTAAAGAGATAATAGCTTCAAGGACGGATTTTATCCTTAATGTGGTCCTGTATGCTCCAGTGCTTCGGCTTTTCTTTGAAGGAACAGGAATCTTTAAAGTGTCTTCTCTTTTCTTTTGGGTAATGTTGATTGGGTTAGAGTCTCTTTAGTCCTATAAGGATATCCCAGAAGATCTTTTTTTCAGGATAAGTCCCTGGGCTAATGTCATGCTGACAAACAACTATACACTAGATGCCTGTGTGATTTTGAGATGACGAACAAAAGAAAACTAACGCATTGCTATTAACTAAAGTTGGCCTGAGGATAACGTAGCTTCATTCCCCTCACCTATTCAATTTTATGCTTTTTGGTAAGTGTTTGCAGGGTATCTTTCTCAACCCTTTGCTAGTTCCTGCTCTGTGGGGATTCTGCTTGAAGTGACTAGGTTCTGGATCTACTGATCCCCCACTGTGGGCATTTCTTACGTTTCCCAGTTGTCCACAGACTACTGTTTAGCTATTGTTCATGTGCTTCACTTATGTGTGATTAGGGCAGTTGCTTAGTTAACATCTACTGATTTTCCTCAGTGAATGATACCCTTTTTAACTATTAAAAGACAACCCATTGAATTATAAATCTGAACAAGTACATTCCTTTTGCCTTTTGTTGCTTCCATGCGGGACCTGCTTTATTCATAGTTGTACTTTTTCTAGCTTTTCATCTTAAGAAGTTTCCATTGTTTACAGAGGTTGTTATGACTGGACATATTCCTTAATTATATTTGAGCATTTCTTTGTGTGGGTTTACCATACTCGTCATTTCACTCTTTTCCTAGCAAAAGAAAATTAACCGTCTTCTTTTACTGATGAAGGCTCCATGAAGTTGATTATTCTTAACCTTTACCACTTGGCCAGGGAATAGGAGGCAACTGCTGATATTCCAATTATCACATTGCAATATTTTACTATAGAAGATCATGAAGCAACAGTTCTTCAGAGCATTACCTTTTCTGTTGCTCTTGTTCATACTTCTCCAAGCAAATGCTGATTTGGATTCAGATAAGCAGGCACTCCTGCAATTTGCAAATGCCATCCCTCATGGAAGGAAACTGAACTGGACTGCTAGTTCTCATATCTGTACTTCTTGGGTAGGTATCACCTGCTCCAAAAATCCAACTCGTGTAATTGCCCTTCGGCTCCCGGGAACCGGACTTTTTGGTCCTATTCCGGCCAACACTTTGGGGAAGCTTGATGCACTCACGGCTCTTAGCCTTAGATCCAATCGCCTAAGTGGAAATTTGCCATCTGATGTGCTCATTCTTCCTTCCCTCCACACCATCAACCTACAAAGTAACAATCTTTCAGGTGACCTACCCTCTTCCCTCTCTCCCCAGCTCAGTGTGGTTGATCTCTCCTTCAATGCCTTCACTGGAGAAATCCCACCTGAAATTACAAACTTGACCCATCTTACCATTTTGAACCTCCAAAATAATTCATTTCTGGGGTCAATCCCTGATCTCAGACAAACTAGACTGAAGCAGTTAAACTTGAGCTATAACCACCTAAACGGTTCAATTCCATCTGGGATCCAAAATTTCTCAGTCTCTTCCTTTTTAGGGAACCCTTTGCTATGTGGCAAGCCTCTGAATGTGTGTTCTTCAATCATTCCATCACCTTCTCCCTCGCCTTCTATCTTACCACCCACACCACGGGAAAAATCCAAGAAGAAACTAAGTCTTGGAATTATCATTGCCATTGCAGTCGGAGGCACTCTAATGCTATCTATTCTCTTGCTGGCATTAATATTATGTTGCTTGAAGAAAAAACAGAGTGAAGATGGCGGTCCCTCGGTGAAAGGTAAAGGAGTCCGGACTGATAAACCTGAAGACTTTAGCAGTGGGGTCCAATCGGCAGAGAAAAACCGGCTTGTGTACTTTGAAGGTTGTTCTCACAGCTTTGACCTCGAAGATCTACTGAAAGCTTCAGCAGAAGTTCTAGGCAAGGGAAGTTGTGGGACCACATATAAAGCCATCATGGAGGATGGGACCACCGTGGTGGTGAAAAGGCTGAAGGAAGTGGTGGCAGAGAAACGAGAGTTTGAGCAGCAGATGGAGAACGTGCAGAGGGTAGGACAGCATCCGAATGTCATTCCACTTCGTGCATATTACTACTCCAAAGATGAGAAGCTCCTTATATATGACTATATAACAGGAGGCAACTTCTCCTTGCTGCTGCACGGTATGCTTCACCTAGTCAATTTTGTATATTATTTAGACAATTTTCCTGACCAAGGAATCCTAATTTCCCCAATCATTTATGTAGATGTGTACCGTGTTCATATAAATAGAAAGCAATGACCTAAAAATATTATGATTAGGTGATCTTGATTATCTGGTAATTGGTCTTTTGAAAAAGCTCAGTCTTGTGTTGGTAGCCTGTGAGTGGCCTGGAGAGCAGACTATGAAGGTCAATTTTTTTGGCTATGAGGTAGGTGAAAACCAAAGTTATGAAAATTGTAAGAAACAAGCTTTTCCCCATAACCAGTATCATGCTCCAGTATGGCATTGATCAATTGATGACCAAGTAAAGTCATATATCGTTATGCTCCAATTAATGTTAGTGTCCAAGCACAATGTAGACAATGTCTTTGTTATGATATGAGAGCAATTAGAATGAAGACCAGGCAATTGGTATGCATTCTGCTCTGGTGCATGAGACATAGAACTTGAGATAATTGATATAGACGTGTACTATCAGTAGAAAGTGTCTAACTGTGAGGGTCGATGTCTTGTAGGGACAGAACAACGCTAATGTCATTGCATGAATATTGTCATGTTACCTGGAAACATCTTTTGTAGGTTGTCTCCTATTTGCTGCATTGTTGACAGTTACCTTCTGATAATGATTTGCAGAAGGTGGGAGGCAGGCATTGGACTGGGCATCGCGGGTGAAGATTTCTCTAGGAGTGGCTAAAGGCATTGCTCACATCCATTCAGCCGGAGGCGGGAGGTTTATCCATGGCAACATCAAGTCCTCCAACGTCCTCCTCACTCAGGACCTTCAAGGTTGCATCTCGGAGTTTGGCCTGACTCCTCTGATCCGCACTCCTGCAGTGCCTCCTAGAAGTGCAGGTTATCGGGCTCCCGAAGTCATGAAAACTCGGAAACCTACACAAAAATCAGACATCTACAGTTTTGGAGTACTGCTCCTTGAGATGTTAACAGGCAAGTCACCCATCCAATCTCCTAGACGTGAGGATGTCTTCGATCTGCCAAGGTGGGTCCAGTCCGTTGTTAGAGAGGAGTGGACAGCCGAGGTGTTCGACGAAGAGCTACTAAGGGACGGAAACATCGAAGAGGAGTTGGTGGAAATGCTAAAAATAGCATTGGCTTGCGTAGACCGTATGCCTGATGGAAGACCTACGATGGACGAAGTCGTTAGGATGATTGAAGAAGTTCGGCCGTCTGACTCAGAAAATCCCCCATCTTCATAGAATAAGTCAGAAAGCTTGCTTACACCTTAAACCCATTCATTTGGCTTAGCATTCGTGTCATGAATATAGATTCAGATTCTGGGGACTGGAAATGTACAAAATCTGAAACACCGGGAAGATTGCAAGAGTGATTTTTCTTGTTTCATTTTGTCTAGGAACTAATTTGAGAGTCATAGTGTTGTTTGGCTTAGCATTCGTGTCATGAATATAGATTCAGATTCTGGGGACCGGAAATGTACAAAATCCGAAACACCAGGAAGATTGCTAGAGTGATTCTTCTTGTTTCATTTTGTCTAGGAGCTAATTTGGGAGTTACAGTGTTGTTTGGTTTAGCATTTGTGTCATGAATAAAGATTCAGATTCTGAGGACTGGAAATGTACAATATCTGAAACGATAGGAAGATTGCAAGGGTGATTTTTTTTGTTTGCTTTTTGCCCAGGAACTAATCTGAGAGTTCCAGAGTCACAGTTCTTACGTATCTTTCAATGAACCGACCAGGATGAAGTGCTTTCCATCCTATCTAGTCGTGCTCCATTCTAAATTTTGCCCACTAGTTTCTAAATTTTTTGTCGTTTTATCCAGTGAACTTTGTCAGATTAAACTCCTTATCCATTGGCAATTGAAAAACAGTATGCTACTGAAAGGAGTGAGATCAAATCAATTCTTATAAAGAAAAAAAGAAATGTCACCAAGTCAATGTTAGACCAGGTCCAATGACTGTCAACAGTCATCAAAATAGTAGCCTATAACTCTCCTCGCTCATGGAGTAACTACTAATTTAAGGATACAAAATCATGTAGTTGAACTATTTCAAGACACTAACGAATCACATATACAAAATTGCCGCTTGCTTGCTTGCTTCGACGCAAAAAAATTCTAAACGACCAAGAATGGTTATAACACTATGCTAATGACTGGATTTCACGTCCTTGTCGACTAGATCGGCTCCGCTCACATAGCTTGCGAAGAATGATATTAATCTGAAAGGAGCACCAATCAGTGGGGCATCCGAGAGTGGTACCGCATTCTTTTCTTCACTCTCAAAAGCTTGCGACTCCAGATCCTGTACTTCATTATCATCAAGAGGAATCTGGACTATTTCTCCAGTATCTTCGGGCTTGGCAGAGCTAGATATTAGAAGACTGTGTTCTCCGTTTATTTTATCCTCACTGGTTATGTCATCATGCATCTGAAGATCTTTTGAAGACTCTGGTCTCTCATCTAATACAAGCATATCTGCATTTGATGCGGAGCTGCGATCCACAATGCTGGTGCTTTCAGCAATTTCTACAGTAGAACCACTCTGAAAGGGTGACGTAAGCCCAGGTGCTGCCTTTTGTTGATCGAGTTGGAGATACAACTGATTCACCTGATAAAACATGTGATTGACTGAGCATGGAATCCTAATCAAGAGTTAATGGTCTAGGAAATTACAAATGAAGAGTCTCTTTTCATTGCTCTTCCAATTTAATTGGCCCAATGGTGCGTAAGGCTAGTGGCTCGTACAACAACCTTTGAGAGGTATATTGTTCTTATTACTTTGTGATTCTTTTTGGCGCACGGGGGGTGAGGGCGCGAGGAGTACAGAGAAGCCTCCCCTCAGAACCCAGGCAACGCACTTTCAAATTAGAGTATTGCCTTTGGCCTTCTGGAGCAAGCCTCGCTGATCAAGAAGAGCATAAACAATAGCTGAAAAGAATGGAGCTAGCTTACCTTCTCAACAAGGTCTGCATTGTCTGTGATCAATTTCTCTACCAGAGCACATGCTGCTTCCATCTGGGAGTTTAACTCCTCATATTCTGAAAATCGCTACACCATAGAAAAAGGTAGTAAGAATCCCGTAATGCATTCCTTAGGGGTACACTGGCAGAAAAGTTCTTTGTCAGTTTAGCATTGCCAAGCGGCTGATCCCTTAAAATAAAAAAAAGAAGAAAAAGAAAATCAAAGCACAAACCAAGTAACTTTCCATCCAACATAACAATGCTTTACACGATCAAAATTGCACAACTAAATTGCAACTATTTTGTGGGACATCACTTGAACAAGCAAAAGGCATGATGACATTGCAGAGGAAGCAAACCTTTCTTTTTTCATCTGAGTGATTAACTGAGGAAGCATTCTCCAGGAGATGAATCTGACCTTGCAGCTCCAAAACATTATCTTTTAGTCTTTGGTTTTCTTGCAAGTAACCAATCTTGGATTCTTCCAACTTTGACACCTGCCAGACTTTGTTTTTACTTTCCATATCAGGACAAATACAGAGTTTGTAGCTCAATGGTGAAACCCAGATTTCATGATATTGTGGTGGTGAATTAACTTCTCTGGTTAGGAAGACTGGAAATCATGAATAGAAATAAGATAGAGAAGCCAAGTTACTAGATACATGAATGACTGGCATCTAACAGATATTTGATCTGGGGAACTCAATTTTAGTCACAGATATGGACTGGTAAACAAGGGGAAAATGGTTTCCCCTTTCGGATCCTAACTATGCTTTCAAGCAATCAATCAGATCATCTATTTAACCAACAGAATGAAAACAGTTGCTTAAATTTAACCATTTTAAGGGAAAAAAAATTTCCTATGTAGCTGCTCCTGAGTGCATACTCACACTGCATTCTTAAGAAGTTATAAACTTTAGAAATCAATTATGGTCCAGTAGCCGCCCCTTTTACCAAGGAACCTAACATAGAACCATGTCGATTGATTCCTCAAATGCAGTCCACTCTCCCTTTCAATTTTTTTTATCCATCCCTTTCTTTCTCTCTTCTTTTAGTTTACCATCTCTAAAGACCTTTGCAGTCCATCCAAAATAATATTTGTCATGAGATCTCATTTTTCAATACATACGTTTTATTTCCTTCATTTCGCTTTTAGAGTATTTTCTTGTTTCTGTCAGCATGTTTTTCTTCTCTCTTTTCTTCAACTTTGTCGACGAACCTTCTCAAATATTTTCAACCTCATTTGGACAATGCCAACATTTTAGACACGTATAATCCTTCTTTAAATCTAGGTTCAAAATCTAGTGATTACATATTCCAACTCTTCCTCCTCGACCTCACAAGGCACAAGTCTTAGTCAGATGCACTTATTTTCAGGATTCAAGTGTCTGAACTCGTGTATTCTAGAAGAAGAAACATCCCTACCTTTAGAAAAATACAAACATGCTTAGACTACGACAGAAAAACATGCTCCACGAGAAAAAAGGAACAAAATGGCCATGTCATGGTGGTCAGAAGCGGCAATCGAACAGAAGCCAATTAATATTTTTCTCTGGTTAAATTCATTGCTATGGTTGGAATTGGGCTAAAAGCTTGATTGATGAATTATGACATTCAGCACCAGTTTCCTCTCTCCGATTAGTGCGGGACCTTATTTTGCCTATCACTTTGCATGCAAAGATGAATGTTAAACTTGTTCCTTAATGGTATTCTTCATTAATGCCACTAAGTAAAGGCCAATGTTTATGACATTAAAAAAGTGACAACGAGATATTCGAACCTTAGTGTATTGAAATGTCAATAAAATAAGCATTCCATCACACAAATGTAGCGTAATTTTTATACACATCTCTACTCATTAATTTCCCATAATTTCAAAAATTCAGGTTCTTTTTTCAGATTGTATTACTTTTACTTCTACTTTAGCCTAGATTTATGTTCGTTATGTCTGTCATCTTTTGCCCTGACAATCTTTTGTACAACTTGGAACCAATGGTACCAAGTAGGTGAATAGCTATGGCAATTCAGTCAGTAAAATTAAATATTCTTGAGAAGAAAACAGAAATCCCTTGCTTAACAGCCACCCTAGATAGGAGAAGCTGTAGCAATCATCACAACTACAGTTTTGCAATAATCATGTCCCAGATAAAGGGATGCTACAGCAATCATTGCAACTGTAGTGTTATTAGAATCATGTTGAAAAAGTTTTCCAGGTTCTGTATGCCCTAGCATGAACTTGACATCTAAATTTAGTCCCAAAAGACAACCGTTGATGTCCCCCATTTCAATTGAAAAAGTCAGCACAGTATATACCTGTAACTGTAGTCCTGAAATGTCAGTCTCCATTTTGGCAAGGATTTCTTTACTTGAGCTCTGTGAATTAGAGGTAGTTATCAGAGTTGAAATTCACAACTTGATTTGAAATGTTTTTAAGATAAAAATACAGAAAAAAACTAATGGATATCAGGGACGCTACTGGCAACAAACCCACCAGCAAGTCAGACACGGCAGAAAATTCCCTCATACACATTTAAAATAGAATAACACAACTCACAAATCACATACCTCATATCTAATATTAAGAGCCAACCATGAACTTCAAACTTTTCATGAAGAACCAAAAGGCAAAAGGTTTCAATCATTTAATATTTCAGACTTCCTTTTGTGATGGGCATATGTAGTAGCAGTTTCATTAAATGATAGAATTTTTTCTCATTGAAATTTGACTAACAAGAACAAGGATATCACAGACAGTTTCTCACCTCCTTTAAAAGCCAGGACTCATGATCTTTTTCTAGTTGCCTTATTTTTTCCTCCAAACTTACCTGTAAATCATTTCAAAAGTCTGTCACCTCTATATGTCATTGGTTGAAAATGCTTCTGACCAAAAGCTCATTGAATCAAAGAACTTTTCTCAATGAAATTTAAACAAGAACAAGCTATCAAGCGTAGTACATAGAGTACCTCCTTTAAAACCCAGGAATCATGATCCCTTTCTAGTTCTCGTATTTTTTCCATTAAACGTTCCTGTCAATCATTTTCAAAGTCTGTCAGCTCCACCAGTCATGGCTTATAAAGGTTTGCCCGAAAGAATAAACCAAAATGATAGAACTTTTCCCAGTGAAATTTCACTAGCAAGAACGAGAATGGTACAGAAAGTTGCTTACCTCCTTTGAGACCCAGGAATCATGATCTCTTTCTAGTTGTCTTATTTTTTCCTCTAAACTTTCCTGTGAATCATTTTCAGAATTAGTCACAGTCAACTTCATAAATATGGGTTAAAACGAAGACTTATAGAAAAATGGATCATGCAGAAAGATGGTGGATCCTTAACACCAACAAAGAGGATATTTGATTTTTCATAATGTGACTGTGTATAAGGAACTTGAAAGATACCTGTTTCAATTCCAGATTGGCTTTCTCGTCTAAGATCTGGCTAATCTTCTCCTTAAAGCTAGCCTACACATAGGATGGGATTCAATCAACAAAACATGAAGCAAAATTCACAAAGGACTAAAGATTAGGAGATATACCTGCTTCAGTTCCAAAATAGCTTTCTCATCTGATAACTTAGCCTTCTCGTCTGATAACTGGCCAATCTTCTCCTTAAAGCTAACCTAAATGCAGAGTGGTAAATCAACAACCGACGGCATAAGTTTTTTAAATGCAGAAAACTTACAACAGCAGCGTGTTGTTATTCATTCTTATATGGAGGAGAAGATCCACAGTTCTCAAATAAGCAAACTCAACATAAGACTGAAATGGATGTTGCAAGATATCTTAAAGCCTCATAGAAGCATCCTTAATGATAATTACCTCTTTCTGAAGCCAGATTTCCTTCTCAGACTCCAACTGTGCAAGGTTTGTGGCTAAAACAGCCTGTTACAAGCCCAGTGAATTATGTCAGCCAGTAAAAGAGAACGGAAGCAACTCTCTGGAGACTGCCAAGCACATAACAAAGAGAAACAATCCGACAAACTGATCTCTATACCCATTTATCATGTTGGATTACCTCTTTTTCCTTGTGTAAGTCATTCTCATTCCATAAATGCTTAATATTTTCTTCCAAACTAGCCTGCAAAATCGCATTCTGTTCTCATGACCATAGGCCAGAAATAGCTGTGAAGAATCAAAGATGAAGCAACAACTTAATTGGCAGAAGCTGGGCACAAGTTTCTAAGCCCATTAGCCACACCTTGATTTCAAACCAGTTTTGTTCCAGGGCTCCACCTAAACTGGGCTGTATGTCAACATGCTGTACAGTACATTAGCAAAGAAAGAAGATATTAGCCTCATTTCTACACAAAGATTCATAGTTGTGTCTAAAAAAGTCAACAAAATCAATGAAAGTGGCAACAGTGATGGTTATGGGCAACAGGGGAAAAAACCATAGCAGCAGAGCTCCCCCAAAGAAAGCAACTGAGATTATCAGCTACAGAGTATGATTAAAGGCGTATAATAAAGCACATTCACAAATGTTTTTCCAAGAGGGTTGAGGGAAAAGAAATGAACATATATTCTAGTTTTTTCACTTATAGTCAAATTATAAACCACATAGATAGTAAAAAGAGGATAAAGAGTCCATTCATATATTCTTAAGCTATTGATGTTTCAATTACTGCATATTTCACTTTGGCACAAAATTATCATTAAAAAGTTAAGGTAATCGAGTGCATTGCATATATAGAACAATGAAACAAGTTCTTCCCAATAAAACATGATGCTCTGCATAAAATTGCAGTATTTTCCAAAAATCTTTCTAAAATTTCTAAATCCAAACCCAGCTACTTTTCAGACATGTTGCAGATATTCGGCTGAAACATTGAATGTAATTAAGAGAAAAGAGAAGCAACATATATCTTCATTCAAGATATCAGGGTTCATTTAAATCATTACTCTTCTCAGCAGCAGAGAGTACAAATTTGGATCTAAAACATCATCACCATCTCGCATTTCTGGTGCAACATGGAGGAGGAAAAAGTGAAAGGGTTTCACAGATGCATTAGACTGGCAAGTATGTCATTCATTTTGGTGCACCGGATAGCAAAATCACATAGTTCTTTCTTGTTCAAATTATGTCGCTTTTCCCAAGATTACACATATTGTGGATCGCTCAGTTATACGGAACAAAAACAAAATCACTAGAGGCCATCCAGAACGAGGTCCTCTGAGGATAGGCATCCATGGATCTGTGTTAGGAACAAGAACTTTCATATAGGAAAACATACACTGCAGACTGTTTGATCCATAGCAGAAGCGCTCTCTTAGAAACTTAAACAATGGATCTTTTTCTAAAGATCTTTTCAAGCAGAGATAACACGCCACACACTAACTAGTAACTACATCGATCCTTTCCAAATTGAAATACCGGGAGTGTAATGCTCCTGAATGCAGATGTACCACAACATGTGATTCAAATTGCGGATCGGCCAAATCCTATTATACTACGATATCCACATCCCATTCTGGGGGGTGATTTGCGGTCAACTCATCGAGTCAAAACAACATCTCATAACATCATTCTGTGGCATTCGAATTTAAAAAGGAGACACCTCTAGCTTCTACGCCATTAGAATTCAAAATCTAAAATACTCACATCTTCGAGGCCATTCGGCAGAGGTTCGACCCGATCTGCCGCCTCCGCACCATCCTGCCCAGCACCGGACTCCTCCTCATTCCCATGAGCGCCTCCATTGCTCAGCTGGCCCGTCTCCTCGACCGCAGCAGTCTCCCCATCGCCGGCCGCGACGGCCGCAGCACCGCCGCCTTCCGCCGCCCTGCCGCTCTGCTTGCTCTTCTTCTTCTTGTTCCTCTTCCTCCTCTTCTCCTCATCCATTCCCCCAGCTCAAACCAGCAAACCCGAATCGAATCACACCGGGCCCCCAAAAATCACCGTTCGAGAAACCTCCAAACGAAACGCCCCGATCGGCGCCGGAGGCCCAATCCTTCCGTCACTGCGAAACCCTAGGCTGCGAATCGAATCGGAACGCGTGAGGGAGAAGCTCGGAAACGAGATTTGATAGATTGAAAGGTAGATGGGAGGATCGAGAGACGTTACCGAGTGGATCGAATCGGGGGGGAAATCTCGAGGCGAGAGCTTCGTTGTTCTTCGGGGAGACGTCGATGGAGTTCGAAGCGGAAAAGATCGAAGGAAGGGGAGAGGAATGGGCGTTGAACGTTCGCGGTTTCGCAGCGGCGGGATTGAGTCGACGACACGCGTCCGTCGAGGGAATCGGTAACGACGGTGGGGGGAGAGCCGTTAACGGTTCTTCTTCAGTCGTCGGTTTTTTTTTTTTTTTTTTTTTTTTTTTGAGGGGAGGATAGTGTCCGAAACAACATTTTCCGTCTGACAAAAAGGGCGTGCATGTTTTTGTTCCTGAAAAGTGTTTATAAACACTTTTTCTGTTTTTTTATTCCAGTGAACAAAAAAAGAACGTAAACGCGTTTGTTTGCGTTTCATTCTTTTTTGTTTTTTCGTTTCTAACAAAATCAAAATGTAAATCGAAACAACTTTTTGTTGTTTCTCTACTCGTAAAACACTTCGAGAAATCAAAAAGAACGAGAAATAAAAAACAAAATGGAACAAAACGGAACAAATCATCGAAGCTCTTCTTCTCCTTCGTGCCCGTGCGAAGCTCCTCTCCCCGACACCTCCCCTCTCGGCGCCTCCCACTCGGGCGGACTCTCCGGCGACTCCCCCCTCCGGCGACTCTCCGGCGCCTCCCCACTCCGCTCACTCCCCGGCTTCGACAGTGGTGCTCCGTCAACCGGCCGAAGCGCCCTGATCCTGTAGGGCCCGCCGCTCCTCCATCTCCGTTCGAAGAAGTCGAGCTCCGCGACACCCACGTTCGCCGACCACCGCCGGACGCTCGCTCGAGCCTCAAGCGAGCGTCGCTCGCCGCGTTAGCCGCTTCCGCCGAGCTCGAGCGGGCTGTGGTCGCTCGGCAGCGGCCTCGAGCGAGCGAGGCCGACCCCGAGGGAGCCGTCGCCGATCCGCTAGGATCCGGCCGACGGTTGCTCGCCGGGCCGCTCCGCTCGCTCGCGGCCGTTTCCGCGAGCGAGCAAAGCGGCGCAGCTCGCTCGAGCGAAGCCGCTCGCTCGCTCGAGCGAGCCGCTCGCTCTCTCGGCGGTTGCTGCTCGCTCGGCGCGGCGCAGGGCGGTCGTGCAGAGCTTTGGATGTGGATTACAGGTCATGCCTGTGTCATGCCCATCTTCCCTATGCTCTTCGATGTTTGCCATTTAGATTTTTCGGGTATGGTCACTTCTTACCTTGCGTTACAATTTTCAATAGGTTGTTGTGTCTCGAGATGCTTCATAGTACAAGCAAATTCATGTGAAACAGGTGTTGTGGCCTTTTCTCCAAATGGAAGATGCGGATACTTGTCTTTCAACCTGCCTCTCTGTTTTTCCTCCGTGGAATCTCTAAATCTAATCAAACCTCCTTGTTGATCATGATTTCTAGAGATCCATAACCAAGTGGTTGAGAAAGAGGCGACAACCGGTTTATTTGTTTAATCCATTGGAAAAACCAGTGGACATCCCATCCCCAGAATGCCAAAAGTTGGCGTTGATGTAGACCTAAAAAATCACCAAGACCATCTCTATGGCCCATTCCCTTGCTTGTGCTTAGGCGGCATTAAACATTCCAAAGAGACATGATCATGAAAACTTTGTAAGGCATTAGTACTTATATCATTCCACACTTTGATTTCAGCAGGAATTTGTCACGAGTCAATATATCATTATCATGAAGTTAAGTCCTTGAGAGAGAATTCCTTTGGGAAGGGCACATGACATATTTTATAACCATTTTCAATATTATGCTTTGGTCAAATTTTAATGAGCTTTAGATGTGGAACGAGCTCTTGATAAACACATTATTTGTTCATCCCCATCAAGTGGCTGATATAAAGTTCTCAACCCCTTTGTTGCGTATGGGCAGATTGCAGAAATTACTCGAGTGTTGAGAAGCGGTGGAGTTTTAGTTGGAAGCACTTTCCTCCGATACACGCCGTCCACTCCCGGATAATATTGCCTTTCGATGTGCAGTACATCTATAGCAACAAAATTATATTGTATGTAGCATTACAATGAATTCTTTAGGTTGATCATTTCGCATTACATAGCTGAAAAATAGGTTGGAGAGAGAGCATTCAGGTTGGTTGATCATTGCTAGTCATAGGTTGCATGTAGTTCAAGAATTATCGTTATTTAAAGTTAAGTCTTCTTGGCTTGCATCTCTTCATAATGCTTTTATGTATGGCATATATAGTATTATGTTATTGATTTAACCGATAACTCATATGCTGCTCAACCGATCAAAGATTAAATGGCATCGAGTCACAAAAATTCAGTGCAAAGTGGACGAGTCGGTCACCAACCTATTTATCGGTTTGTTGGTGGATGAGGTGAAAAAAGGAAATCGGACCTCTTCTACTTTCAACAAAGCAGGTTGGAGGAATATCCAAAATGAATTCTTTAGACAAACAGGTGCCAATATACCATGGTCCAGCCTGAGAAACAAGGTGAACAAGCGAGAAAACAAGATAGTAGTTTTCGTAAACTTATGTCCCTGATCTGGATTTGGTTGGGATAATGAAAATAAAAGAGTTACGTCGACGATCCAAATGTCTCGGGAAGAGCACATCAAGGTATGATTTTTTCTAATTTTTTAGTCATTTTGTTGTCATTATATATGTATGTTTTTCATTGTATAATTACACGTGTTTTGCTGAAATTTAATTGCTGTGAAAATTGTAGGAGAATGTAGAGTGGGCCAAATTCGGGGAAGGATGGATTTCCCCAGTATCCCGAACTATGTATTATATTTGGTGGTACATATGCTACTGGGGAATATGGCCTTGGAAATGCTGAAAATGCAGCAGTGTCGGAGGAAGCTGACAACGGTGGTGGCAATGGAGGTGGTGCTAACAGTGGTTACAATGCATGCGGTGGCAACTGTGGTGGCAATGCCTATGATGATGCTGGTGGTGCCCATACGAGATGACTTCGGTGATCACCACACCGATGAGGGAGTCTTCCCTTCGACGATGCTTTGGAACTTCAATTCGTCGGAAACACAAATTGGATAGGACTCCAAACACTAAGAGGAGAAGGAGGACTACCCAAAATAGTATTGATGACACTTGCAAAGCCATACAAGACTTTTTGAAAGTTAAGTCAAGTCAACTGTAATGGCTCAACAACTTCCGGCAGCATGGCACCACCCGTGGACCGTTTCTCCGTAGAGGCCTGTGATGGATATTCTATTAAGTATGCCCGAGATAGACCAAGAAGTTTACAATAAAGCGGTGGATCGAGCATGCGATAGTGCCTCATGGAGGGTGGCCTTCATTAAATCCACCCCGAAAGGAGAAATGGACTTCTTTATCATCTTTAAAGATGTTTGGAAATATATTATGGATTAAAAGACCTTGCATAAGATTGTATAACTTTATGTTATGTATGTTAGTGTTGAGACTTTTGCTACTTACATATAATGGCATCTTCTATTATGTTATGACTTATGTTATTGATTGTTGCTGGATATACTTTCAAAATCTATATTGATGTTTGTATATTTTTTTGATCGTATAGGTACTATGGAGGAGGGATCGGATAGTATATGTAGTGAACAGTAGGACGAGTTCAACAATTCTTGGATGATGATGATCTTCGCATATTTCTAGCGTGGTTGTGCACGGTTGCCATTGACAGTCCGTGCATACAAGAGAACCTATTAGGGACAGCAAATTATTAGGATCCGAATGGATAATGGAGATGATTTCTCGGACATTCGAGATAGGATATATGAAGCCTTCAGGATGGAGAGGCATGTTTTTATGAATTTATGTGATTTGATGAGAGTAAGAGGTTGGTTAAAAGATAGTCGATATATTCGAGTTGATGAACAGATTGGGATATTCTTATCTTTGGTTTGTCACGGTAGCTCAAACCGAGATTTATGTGAGAGATTTCAACATTCTGGAGAAACGATCAGCAAGTATTTCAACAAAGTGTTGAAAGCAATTATCCAACTTGCAAAGGAGATAATCAAACCACCGTCCTTTGATGTCATCCCACAAGAAATTCTTATGGATCCTAGTCATAAACGCTACTTCAAGGTATGATTTCTATATCGACTTTATATCGTAAAATACATGTTATTCATAATCTTATATAATCTTATATTGGCAATAAATTGTCGGGATCTGCGTAGGTGCTATGGATGGCACCCATATAAATGCTATTATCCGATTATACGGAAAGGGTTCGATTTAGAGGCAAGGAGAGGGAGTACAACCTTAACGTGTTGTGTGTTTGCTCATTTGATATGAAATTTACTTTCGTCTATGCTTGGATGGGAAGGATCTCCAATGATTGTCGAGTGCTTTCGGCAAAGACTTGAAACTCCTCGATTGCAATTTCCTCGACCACCACCTGGTATTTATTTTGTTTATATAGACATTTGTGATTATATTATGGTTGAATATTACAACAAATTTATATATATCATGTTGTAGGGAAATACTACGTGTGTGATTCTGGTTATGCAGCACTTCCGGATTTTTAACTCCATTTAGAAGGGAACGATACCATCTCGGCGAATATAGAGGGAGTGGGAGACGGCCAAGAACAGCAAAAGAGTTATTCAACTACAAGCACTCTTCACTAAGAAATGTAATTGAGAGGTCATTTGGGGCATTAAAGAATCGCTTCACAATTTTGAGACATATGCCTCGCATTTACAATTCGGAAGCAAGCACTTATTGTGATTGCATGTTGTGCTCTTCATAATTACATCCGTGATCAAGATAGGATGGACAGAAATTTTTCCATTTATGGAGATCCGGAGTACCCATTTGGACCTACGAAGGGGAGGTTGCGAGCCTAGTCATGAGCGGGGAACTGGGATGAACATGCTTAGGATAAGTATTGCAAATAAAATGGCAAGGGATCACAATATGCAGGAGATTTTTTGACTTTTGTAATATTGTTTTTAAGTATTCACTGTGATGAAGTTGAACAATGAAGTATAATGCTTCATTATTGTGATGTCATGTATGGAATGATTCATGTTGAGATGTACTCTTTATATATATATTTCTTATTGTACGAACTTTACTTATAATTTTTTTTTTAAGTATGCATATATGATTAAGTGGGAAATATTTTTCTTCACTCACCATTATCAAAATTAAATTGATGACAATTTCATGAGAATGAGAATTCAATCAAGTTTAAATGTTATAAAAATCAAAAATAAAAAAAGCACTTGAAAAAAAATTTGATTCTAACTTTACATTTTAAATTTTCTACCAAGTATGAAAAAATTTGTCTTCACTCACCATGAATAAAATGAAATTAATGAGCATTTCATGAGAATGATAATTCTCATTTCGTTTAAACTTTATTTAGAAAAAAGCATTTTAAAAAAAAAAATTAGGAACAGAAATTTTAATACGTTTACCAAACATGTTTCGTTCTTTTTCTATTCTAGGAACAAAAATTAACTGCGATTTACCAAACGTGTTTCTTTTTTTATTTCAAGAACAGTTTTTTTTTACACTTACCAAACGTGTTCTTTTGTTCAAAAACTGTTTCGAACGAAACACTTTTTTTTTTTCGCTTGGAACAAAAAAAAGAATGTAAACGTTACCAAACGCAAACCAAAGGAGTTGAGGGCAAAGGAAAATAAAATAAGTATATTAAAAGCCGTAAAATTGATTGTAAAGATGTAATTAAATTCTAAACCTTTCAAAAGTATAATCAAGTTTTATAACTTTCAGAAAGTATAATCAAGTTATAAAATTTATCATGAAAGTACAATCAAGTCATAAAATTTTCAAAAAATACAATTAAAGCCTAGAATGTGTCGTAAAAATACAATGAAGTCATCAAATTTTCAAAAGTTGTAGTCAAGTACTTTTTAATGAGTTTTAGGATTTGATTTGACATTTTAAAAATCTTAATACAAAATTTTAGAAATTCCAATGCACGTATACAAAAACAAAAAGACAACTCGATTCTTAAATAGCATAATCATTATTCAAAACTTGAACGTCATAGACGTTGTTAACGAAACAATCTCGATCTAATGGCATTTGTCCACAATATTTTTTTTCCCTATAGAAGGAAAAATAAAAGCTTGACTTTCCGACGGTTAAGGTTATTTTTGTCATTTGCCTTTTTCCCTTTTTTTCTTTCCTTTTTTTTTTCTCCCTATTTCTTCTTCTTCATGGGTACTGGCAAGGCCCACAAAGGGCTAGGCATGGATCGCCCTCATCAACGAGGGCCACCCACGCCGGCCATAGGCGAGGGACGACCTTGCCTAAGCAAGCCTACCCTCACCCTAGGGAAGGCTGCCCTCGCGGCCATCCATGAGGTTGTCCCTCACCAAATCTAGCGAGGGTGGCCTTGCCTGTGTCCAGTGAGGGCTTACAAGCCCTCAACTGCTGTTGACAAAGTGCTTGCAAGCCCATGCCGGCCCTTCTTAGCGGCCGATGAGGGTCTCCAATCCCTTGCCAGGTTTAGCTAATAGCTACTAGCCGACATCGAAAAAACAAAAAAAGAAAAGAAAAGAGAAGAGAAAAAAAGTTTTTAAAAAAATTGGACTAAAATGCCCTTAATGATCAAAAAATTTAGCCGGCCCACAATCCGTGATGTTGGGCCCTTATTTCAAAACAACCAACCCACTTCGTACTTATTTGAAATAATTAAAGTCATTTCAGATTTTTATTTAAAACAAAATCTACTCCGGGTCCTTATTTGAAAAAATAAAGGCACTTCGGATCTTTTTTTTAAATTTTCCTTCAATTTATATTAATAGATAGAATTAAATTCGAATATATAATTATAAATAAGATTAAATTGTTATTTTTGTAATTTTGAATTTCTTATATTAAAATTCAAATATATTATTATATTGAAATATAGAGTTGTTAATTTAAGAAGTTTGTTATCCGATAAATATAACTTTCTTATTATAGATATTAAAAATCCTATCTACTTATTATCACACCCCTATATAGGATAATTTATCTTATATACATTTTTTATATCTCGACTTTATCTTATTTAAGTAGGCATTAAACCTAAGATAAGATAAATCTTATTCAATCCTGAATTTTATCCAGACTATCAAACATAGCATAATACCTAGGTGACAAGAGACATGACCCATTAGAGCTAGGAGACCTTGCCCTAGCCTCGAGATCTCGACCCTAACCCTTAGACTAGGGATGCCACAATTGCTCAAGTCTCAATGCTCCAACTTTTTAAGTGGACCCCAGAGCTCATGATCTAGACAGACATACCGAAAGATCGGGATAACTCATTTCATAGTACCACCCATAGCGTAAAAACCACGTTGAGCAAAGTTTAGGTCCGGTCAAGGATAGTGTGGCCGGACTTTTCAGTCTTTCAAGAACAATTTCTCCGGAAAGACATACCGAAAGATCGTGATAACTCATTTCATAGTACCACCCATAGCGTAAAAACAACGTTGAGCAAAGTTTAGGTTGGGTCAAGTATGGCGGGGCCGGACCTTTCAGCCTTTCAAGAACAATTGCTCAGGACACGCCAATTTGTCCCCCGGGCCCTTGTCGAGTACCTGAAAACTGAAAACGTCAATCCGCTTCTCTTTTTCCTACCCAACAACAAGAATCCATCGCCTGCCCCAGGCCCGTTAAGAGCTAAAGAACCGATTTTTACGACCGCAGCGTGACAACCACCTCCTCAAATCCTATTTGACCGGTTCTCGAGATCGTTGGGTTGAGTTTTGACTCGATGGGTTGATGGGTGATCTTGACGTTCTTGCGAATCCCCTCATCATTCGAACGTTTGCAAATCTAGAATGTCTTTGGTGTTGATCTGGCATTGTCACCTCCACACCCGGTGATTGTGTCGTTTTCGCGAGGGACGGAGAGAGAGAGGAAGACCAAATTTGGAAATCATCTCGGCCTGCGAAAATTCGAGGCACGCATACGCATACGCGCCCGCGCACAAGAGAAACTTTCAACTGGGTCCTCTCTCTCTCTCTCTCGAATCGTCTTGATCTCGAGCCAATACTTTTTCTTGGTAAATTTCGCCTCGCGCGGAGACGACCTCGCGTGGAGGGTCAACCGGAATTCGATCGCGGTACGTGTTGCATGGCGTTCTTGGGTTCCTTTTGAATTGATGGTATTGTAGACGCGTGCGTTGGGTTTGATGCATGGCCCTTTGGGTTTCCTCTTGTTGTTCTGGATGTTCTTGTTTTCTAGTGAGATGATTCAATTAGAAATTTTTATATCTGCGTGCGCTCAAATTGGTTGGAGGAATGAGGTTCTGGAATTCCGTCGTCTTTTCTCGGTTAGATTGACGTGGGATATGAATTTGGTTGAGAGCATTGGGAAAGAACATGGTGGCAGCTTCTGGTTGTGGGGTTCGATTAGAGGTTCATTGGGTGGCATGAAATGAGAGCTGTTTTTAAGCATTGCTATTTTGCAAGCGGAGCTACTCATTGGAAATCCTGGAGAAATCCTTGATGTCGGTTGGATTGTCATTCCATGGTGGCGACACGGACTGAAAAGCTGTATGTGGAGAATGTTATTTTCTGAATTTTTCTCTGGTGCAACATATTGTGGCAGGGAGACGCTGCAGAAGTTCTACATGATCATCGGATGACATTTGATCTAGTTTATCCATTGGATTGTTGTGTTGTCATCAAGGAATAATTTTTGTTGAAGTGGCACCAATGGGATCCCGACTTGTACCGAAATGATAGACAAGATACGAGCTTGACTATAACTAGCTTATCCCGTGATTCCAGATATAGAAAGAGCTAATGGTGTGAAACCAAGAGTCCTGTATTTTCCAATTTACTCTACACACCCTTGGATGCTCTTCATCTGTCCCTCCCATCATTTTGTCCTCCATGCAATTAATGGTTTGCGCATCTGATACCCCACAAGCCAAAAATCATGTTCCAATTTGCAAAGACTCTTGTTCAGCCCCAGCATATGAACAAATCCCTTGCTGTTTTTGCAGCCACCTTACGTAGAGGGCCCAAGGTTATTCCCCCTTTGCAAATGACTTGCTGTTATAACGTTTGGCCGGGATGCATTAAGTTCTTGCCAATCCTTAAAGGGTTTTAGTTTTTCTTCTCCTTGTCGTCACAGTTAATGTTGCTTGTGGTAAATTTGACTTTGAGACATCCATTCTTGCTATTCTGCTATCTTCCTCATCCCTTTTCAGTATTACCTCCTATAGCACATCATGAAACTTACCACAATATTCCAATACCCAATCATTAAAGTTTCCGACAATATCTGCTGGGACATGTAAAGTTGAAACATGAAAGATTTTAGTAACACTCGCACTTTAATTCTTAGCAAGTCTAACTAATTGAGCCAATCATCGGCCTTTAAGTGGTGTTGAGCCACACTTTATCCTGCCAGAAGAAAACAGAATCTCCTCTGCCAACAATGTGATCTATGGTAGACTAGGAGGATCCACCTCACTTTTGTTAGTCTATCTCCAAGGGATCACTCTGAAAGTGCACCAACATTGTTAACCTCGCCAACATGGTTACATTTTTCTTATTGATGAATTCCCTCTAGAGGAATTTTTTTTTTTTTTTGGGTCATAATTTTCCAAGCCACTTGGTACCCAGAGCTTCGTGGAAATGTAATAAAGACTGATACCTAAAGGCAAAGCCACTTTCACATGGGAAGTTTAATGACGCCCCACCTACCAAGGCCGAAATTATAAGCCTTCTGCTTACCTCCTATAGAAACTCTCTCTCAATGTTATCGAGTATTCTAGCTGCCACACTTGAAGAGGGAAAAGCAGGGAAAGGAAAGCTGGCAGAGTTGTATGAGTCTCTCTACTGAAGTTAATCTGCCGCCACAGGAAGAATAACCTCTTTGAACTAATCAATTTTCTCTCTGTCTTGCAAAAAGCCAGGTCCTTCCAGTTTAATTCTTTGAGGTGGGTCCAAATAAGTGATAGGAAGACTACCTAGCTTACAGCCTATTGCTCAACTGCAATGTCCTGGATTTTTCTTCAAACAAGAGAACTAAATGCTGTCATCAGCAAATAATAGATTGGAAAGTTTTAGGTTAGAATTACTTCTAGATACACGAAAGGATTATATCAAGTGTTTCGTATTGCTGCTCTGCCAGTGGATTTCCTCATGCTTTTCCTGGGCTCCACTTGTTATGTGATCTATGTGCCTATTTAGAATACCCTTTTGACTATACTTCAATATCATGCAGTAATCCTTATCTATATTGACCTTCAGGTTCTTCGTGCTTTCTTCTGCTGAATCTTGGAATTTGCATTCCGACCATCATTATGGGGCAATGCGTAACCAAGGTAATGCATCTGGGCCATCTTTTGCTGGAATCTGTTGTGCAGATCTTTTACTTACTATCATGAAGATGTACACATTTCTGTAGTTGTATCATACAATCACTTCTTGACCACTTCTCTCATGATATTTTGCTCTGTTGTTTGGGTAAGATTTCTGTCGTTTATAAAATATATGTATTACTCTCTACATATGGTGACTCTACTAAGTATACTTCTACTCTATTAAACCATGTTTTCCCTACAATAGTTGTTCTCTGACATTCGAAGGCTGCCTCCATTTATTTGCTGTTCCGTGCTGTTCCATGTCTTCTGTGTTTTGGCTTGAAATATTTCAATGAAACACTGTCAATTCTTTTTGTCAAAAGATTCTATGTTGTTCATGGTGCTTCCAGCAAGAAATAAAAGACGATGAGTCCGACCAACACATTGATTTTGCTAGCGGCAACGTGCATCTCATCACTACTAAAGAGAGCTGGGATGAAAAGTTATCACAAGCTATTAAGGACGGAAAGATCGTAAGTTTTCAAAATTAGTTCTTTGCAGTTTAGATAAATGATTTCTCGCTCTTGCTATGATCCATAACAAGATAGCCTTTTTCTTCTCTCGGTAATAAGACTCGAGTTTGTGGTTTATGCTTTAAGCATTTGCTTGATATTATTAGCGTATGTATATTCAGCATAGGGATGATTCTTAGAGTTCATTTCAGTTTTTGAGAATCCAGAATAGTTCATTTCAGTTTTTAAGAATCCAGAATAGACGGTAGCATGCACTCTGTATTGTGTCAGGTTCTGGCAAACTGTAATAATTCCAAGGTGTTTATGTGGGGAAGGAGGCTGAGAAAATCCTGTTATGTCAACTCTTATTTTATGTCAATTGTAACCTTTTCTTTGCATGAAAATTTGGCTGCCCTCTGTGACGTATGAATGCTTAACAGGTTATAGCAAACTTTAGCGCGACCTGGTGTGGTCCTTGTAGAGTGATTGCGCCTTTCTACTCTGAGTTATCTGAGAAGCACCCTTCTCTCATGTTTCTTCTTGTCGATGTGGATGAACTAACTGTAAGTATGACTTTCATCTCTTGGACCTTAACCTTGCCTAGTTATGTGCCGAATGTACCAACCGTAGCTCTTGTTTATCTCACAGGAGTTCAGCACATCTTGGGACATTAAAGCGACCCCTACCTTCTTCTTCCTTAAAGACGGGAACCAAGTCGACAAGCTCGTGGGCGCCAACAAGCCAGAGCTTCAGAAGAAGATAACCGCGATTCTAGACTCGATCGATCAAAGTCAGAAATGACGATGGGTCGCTAGAGGTGGGGGAGGAACAAAGCTAAGCCATTTTGAAATTTTGTCGAACCACGTACATGCAGGTCTCCATGTTGTAAAATGCTTGCCACGGCACTCGTTCTTGAATGTAAATAGAGATGCTTGAGGATGTCGAATAGTGAAAATATTGGAATGGTAATCTCCGTTCTCTTTATCGTGTGCTCGATGCCCATGCTGCATGGAGAATGTCCATCGGTTTTGATTGGATTTCGAAAGTCTTTCTCACTCATCGGAGCAGCAAAGCTTAGTTTGTTGCAGACCTTGTTAAGTTTCGTGTCTTTTGAACCAATTTGACTACTGTTTAGGAGATTCAAGGCTGAGCTATGGCGATCCCCATTGAGATATTTGAGTATGAAGGGAAATGTCATCTAGACAACGGGACGGCTAAGAAAGATTGGTGAATATTAGATGGTCATATGGAACAATCATATATTGTCAAAAGGTGACGAGAAACGGTGAATGAATTTACTCCCTATTTGATTCGCGGAAAATGAATTTTTTAAAAGATGCTTTCTTGAAAATGATCACTTCTATCGCTTAAAATAATTAATTAATAAAAATTATAATTGATATAAATGATCTTTTTTTTTCAAATAATTTATTTTTAATGAAATAAGCAGAGTCTTCTAATGCATTATCTTTATGAAAACTTGGTTAAGGAAAAAAAAGAGGGTTAATACTACAAAATACTTTAAATTGGTGTATATATATAACAAATCTATCTCAAACTAATTTTTTTATCATCAAAAATTATAAATTGATATATTTATGACAAATTTACTCTTCGTTAATTACTATTAAATTGAATTCATATCACGAAAAACTATAAATTAGTATATTTGTTAGAAACATAGGATAAAACCCAAAATCGATACATCCATAAATTATTACATGTCATTTAACTTAACAATTTAACAGTAAAATTTAATAAAAAATAATAATAATAAATTTGTTATAAATGTACCTAGTCAAAACATCACTTTAGATTAAAATTATCGTAAGTGTATTAATTTAGAATTCTTCGTAGTATTAACCAAAAAGAGAACTGTGATCTCCAGCTCCAGTTGTGACCGATTTGTCTGTAATGTGTGTCCGGATGGACAACCATCGAGCCCGAAGACCCTGTCAAAGTTCCACCGCCACAAATCTGATGTGACGAAGAAGTGACAGAGTGTCGTTCCTTGTACATTATGACTTCAGGGTCCCTTGCCATTTTCACACAATTTTGTGGATCGTCGCTGGTGGGGACTTATTCAGGCGTAATTGAGATCGAGAAACGATCGAGCGAGCGCGCAATTCGAGCAACAGCATTATCTTTCGCCTTGACAGCAATGGGCATCTCATCAGTCTCTTTTCATATAGTCCACATGCTCATCCAAACCACATAAATCTTCCATGTCATGTTTAGGATGCGTTTGTTCGTATTTTTTTATCATGAATATAATTTTTATTTTTTTATTTTGAAAAATAAAAAACGCGTTTATTTACATTTTTGTTTCGGAACTTGTTTTTGTTTCAGGAAATAAATTTAAAATAGAAATAAGAAATAAGCTAAAAACTTGTTTCTTTGTTCTCGAAACACTTTTGAGAAATAATTTTTCTTTCCTATTTTTTTTCTTCTTCCTTTTCTTCTTCTTTTTTTTTTTTTTCTGGCCGCCAGCCATGGTAGAGCTCGAACTCGTCCAACCATCGGGAAGATGACGTCGACTGGCGATGGCATGGCAAGGCCGAGCCTCACCAATGGCTGGGCGAGGCCGCCGACCCTTGTCGACTAGTCATTTGGCCATGGTCAGCGCCGAACCGCCAAAAACAAGAAAAAAGAAAAAAGAAAAAAAAATATTAAAACATTAAAAGAAACAAAAAACGCGTGTTTTTGTTCGTTTTATTCCCAAAACGTAAATTTTACGCCATTACCAAACGCATTCTTCTGTAGTCTCCACATTTATTTCTGACTCGAACGGTGTGACTAACATTTTCATGCTGACCCGGCCTCAAGAAATGCCACGTGGCGACGTCTCCATCGCTCAGTCATCGAGACACGAGTCGGTGGGACGGACCATTGGTCTCGAAAAGAAGAAAATTTAGGACAGCGAGATGAGGGGGCTATACATGGGCGAGGAAAGCAGTTTGAAAGGGGACCCGGAAGGGGAATCAAATGGGAAGGAGAGATCTAGAGACCGAGTCTCTCGCCTGTCGCTGTTGGAAAGGGTCTCGCCCCACTTGGTCCCATTTTTCTGCCTTCAGATTTCCGCTCTTGAAAGTTGCTTTTCAACCATCAACCTAACTTACATAGAATACTCGTTTTCGTGTTCATCGGATCTAAATTGATTGACCCGATGCGAAATGCAGCCAGCCATCTGTCATATGCAATTCACACGTTGGTTTCACATCATCGGTAATTATAATAGACCTGTCGAAATGGATGTACTTAATTCATATATGATGAATCATTAGGAATTGCTCCATTGACCACCCTTCCTCAAGGATTGAGGTTGGAAGACATTTAATTTCACACCCTCTACGAAGAAGTGCGGTAAAAGTTTAAGAAATAAATTGAGGGTTAAAATAGGATAAACCAAAAAAAAAATCCATATTTAATGAGCTTAATTGTTAAATGAGTTAGTCCTATTTGTTAAATGTGTTATAAATGAATTTAAAATGATAGAGACTTACATAATTTAGATGCTAAATGAATTTAGACCCAACCCATCTCTCTCTAATGGGTAGTATTTTAACAAGTGTGGAATTACTAAACGAGTCGAAATAGGTTAAGTAGATCAACTTGGGTTGAACCATTTTCAATTGGTCCCAAACCGACCCAATTCGTCCATTTAACAGGTCTATATATTCCGGGACACAAGCAACGATTCCCGACACGAATAAAAGACCGGACGAACTTCACCACTCACCGTACAGCTGCGAAAGATGCCGCCCCCACCGATATGCCAAGCTGGTCCAGCCCATCTTTCGTCAACTTGGAAGATGGAAACGTCAAAAGTCGCTGTCCTACACCCAGAAAAGATAGAAAAGAAAGCGGACAGCAGATTGTATAATGCGCGAAACGTCGTCAGGACCCACCCATGTGCCCGGCGAGGCAAGAAATCAACGGGGTTCACGACACCATCCTTACCCACAAAAGTCAACAGGACAGAAACTAAAGAAAGATGACTGAACTGACAAAAGAATGTTTAAGAAAACAATAACATGCTTTGTTCCAAGGAGAGAACTCAAAGGAGATAATTAGCAAAAGGTACACATTATTATCTTACACTCCTCATGACCGTATATAGAATTTACCAAACAAATTACAACTGCCTTAGAGAATATAAGATTATATCAGAAGCCGGAAAAAAGATGGGAAAAGGATGGAATTTTGACAGCAAGTTAAATGAATAAGAAAAGATCGAGGATCACCCAAAACGTGTCGTGAATGCTCGACATTTTTGCAGTGGCAAGCGTCTCCTTAGAGATTTTGCAGAGGCGGATGGGAGGCAGTGTCCGAGTTTTTTCACCGCCCTTTGGGGTTCATGATCTGAGAGAACACGGCGCTCGGGGTCAGCCCATCCGAGTCTTCACTGGCGAGGCTCCGGCCGCCAATGCTCATGCTCATCCCGCTGCTCCTTGAGTCGGACACGTTGCTGTCGAAGCCAGGGGATGCGTCGGGATCCTTCTTCCCTTTGCAGGCCGCAGCATCGAAAGCCCCATCGTCCATGCCCACTCCCCCAAAGCCCTTGCCGCTCTCCTCTGCGCTCTCTTGCAGCTGCAGGGCGAACTCGAGGTTCCACAGGACGTCGCCCATTGATGGCCTCTCGATGCCCTGATCGTTGACGCATTTCATTGCGGTCTCGGCAAACTTTTTGAAGCACTCTGGCGAGATTTTCCCCTTCAGATGAGGATCCATAATGTGCTCGAGAATGCCTTTCTTGTGGCAATGAGCAGCCCATTCCGCTAGACTGACTTGCTCTTTTGGCAGCGTGGGGTTCAATGCAGGGCGTGCACAGAGGATCTCAAACAGCACAACTCCAAAGGAGTACACATCAGATTTGTCGGTCAATTGCTGGCGTCTGAAGTATTCAGGATCCAGATATCCAAAGCTACCCTTCACAACAGTACTGACATGCGTGTGATCCAACGTTGGACCGGTCTTTGACAAACCAAAATCAGAGACCTTTGCCACCCACTTCTCGTCCAAAAGAATGTTGGTAGTTTTCACATCGCGGTGAATGATCGTGTGCTTAGCCCCAGTGTGGAGATAGTGCAACCCCCGAGCAGCTCCAATGCAAATCTCAAGTCTTTGCTTCCACGGGAGAGGGGGTTTCTGGGTCTTGTACAAGTGCTCACGGAGAGTTCCGTAGGCCATGTAATCATAGACAAGGATCATCTCACAATTATCTTCACAATACCCAATCAACGAAACAAGATGACGATGGCGTAGCTTTGAAAGCATTTCAATCTCAGTTTGGAATTCATGCACACCTTGCTCAGAGAGGGGATTTCCACGCTTGATTGCCACTTTGGTCGCTCCGCCATCGATTTCTCCTTGGTACACTTTGCCAAAGCCTCCCACTCCAAGGACAAGAGCCTCATCGAAGTTCTTGGTGGCAGCTTTGATCTCAGCAAAAGAGAAATGGCGGCAAAGGTTCGACGGCAGGGATGATGCATAACTACCAGTAGTGTTCGTCTTTGCAGAACCCGCAGAGTGCGAGTTTCCATAAAGAGAGAGAGGAAGCCAGCCAGATGGTCCATCACTTGCGCTTGAATCCTTCCCATGCCTACGGCGACGTAAAGCACAAACAGCTACAAGACCGATGACTATGGCTAAAACAACTCCACCACTAACCCCTCCTGCAATAATTGCCGTTTGATTAGTTGATTTACCAGAGCCTGATGGTGGTCTAGCTCGTGAGGGATCGATTACATCCTGCTTCGGCGCAGGAATAGGGTTAGGCCCCGCAAGATTCCCAGACGCATCACTGAGCTTGAAAATCTCCACCCCATTCAATATTGCATCGTAATACTGAGGTTTCAAAGCCGTATTTGGATGAAGGGCAAGCCACAAATCTTGCTGCGAACCTCCTTCTGGTACAAGTACCACATAATCCCTATAAGTAGGGATTCCATTGCCATTTGTCCATCCAACTACATCCGCCTGATCATCAGCAGTTTGATTGCCAATGAAGATCTCAAAAGTTCTCTGATTTATTTTCGTTATGACATCAGCTACCTCACAGAAATGCAGCCTCATCAGGTAATTGAACCCAGAGTCAACGGAGAAGATCCAAGTGAGGTTGTATTGCAGATTGACGCTTGCATTGGGTCCCATCGATCTTGCAGTGGAGTATACATTAACAGGAGCGACATAAGTAGGCACGGATGAAGGATAACGAATCGTCATATTCTGGTCAGCAGTCTCGGTGACCCCAATAGCAGCACCATATATGTAAGCACTATCATCATACCAGGACCTGAACAGTCCTGTGTCACCAGACGGAGAGATATCTTGACCTCCCACATTTAATCGATAAGCAGTCTCAAGAGCTGTGGTGTTATCGATGGTGAGGGGAGCATTCAGACCAATGATCATCGTACTTCCATCAGTTGTGCTATAGATGTCAGGCATCGACTGTACCTCGATCCCGTTAACAAAAGCAAATGCACCCGCATAGTTTTTAGACGGACTGAAAGTAATATTCAGTGTCTCCCCCTCGACATTGACCGAGTACTCCTTCAAAACATATGCAAAGTTCAAAGCTTCTGTGGTTTGGGCCACGCTGAAGTTCTTCAGAAGAGTATAACCCTCGGCAGATACAGAGAAGATGGCATTGGACGCGTTATAGGAATTGTACACAGATGGATAAAAGTACAGCCGGACAAACTTCCGACCAGATGCCACGGGGAAGCTGTAAGTAAAATTAGACTGGAAAATCCTCGCGGTCATGTACGGGACCTGGGGCACCGAAGGGTCCTGCGTGGCGGCTGTGGCCATGATGGCGTTGGCAGTAGAAGCCGGGATCTTGGAACCAATCTCCGAGGTCCACACCTGGCCATCGGCATCTGTAGTCTCCGAAGCCGCCCCGCAATCCAGCAGGATTCGATCGGCAGGCTTATAGTCATCCCCCAAAACCACCAACAAAAACGACGCAGACAAGCACAAGAACACTAGAGCCCTCCCACCGGAGCTAATCTTCGCCGTAATCCTCATCGACTCCAAAAGACCAACAGATTCAGCTCAAATTCGGAACGAACTTACTCTCAGCTCCAAGATCCCGCGATCCTCCGGGCGGGAACGCCCCCGACAGCAAGACGCAAAACCCAACTCGATCTCAGCTCATGACAGAACCTGAACAACAATCAATGGAAGCTTAAAAAAGAACAAGACCCATCAGCCCCGACCTCCGAAATTTCCGAACTTTCACAAGCGGAGAGACTACAAGCAAGCAAGCGGACAGACCCATCTCAAAAAACCCACCAAAACTCGACGAGCATAGGACCGGTAGAAAGCCAAATGCGACATCCGGAAGCCAAGAAAAAAAACCAAGAACAACAGCTAAAGAAACCAAGGCATTCCGAGCTGAATCTTGAAAATGCTAAAGGATCTACCTACCTGAGGTGGAGCAGCCGACAGTGAAGCGAACTCGGTGAGTCGACCCGGATGGGATGGCAGAGAACTCGCCCGAGCTCCAAGATCTATCGAGAGAGACAGAGAGAGAAGGTAGAAGAAGAAGAAGAAGGAGAAGAATAAGCTGAAAGAAAATCGGCGAAGGCTTTTTCTTCACTTGCTTGGGTTAGTCAAAAATCGTCTCTTTCTTTATTTAATTTTTTCCAATTAATATAAAAAAACTAGGCTTAATTAAATCGAAGCAAGTAAGTGCTGCCTTAAAAATTAGTGGGGGGGCAGTTCGCGGAGGCGAAATGACGGATATGCCCTCGGGATGGCGACGGTATAGCGGATCCCGCCACGACTTGATGATTGATTTGAAGCTGGACGCGTCGAACCGCATTTACGCGTCCGCGTCGGGCTGGCATGACACGCTAACGTGAAAACGGCGGATTTTTAATTGTCGTTTTCGTGCCGGTGGCAAGCTGGTGCCGCGCTGCCCGTCACGAGCCGTCACCGACTCCCGCTCTTTCCTTCCTTTTTTCTTTAAATTTCCCTGCCAACTTCCTCGAAATGTTGTGCCCAGTTCGCAAAGCGTTTGATTGATTGATTGGTTGATGCGGTTTGATAGGGCTTTCTGGGGTAATGTCGCGTGCGGAAACGATGAGTTTCCGCACGCCGAATTGGCATGGGGGCCTCTGCGGGTGTTGTCGCGACCCGAGCCGACTAGGTGCCGTGAGCTTGGCACGGGTTGATCGGGAACTGCCCATGCATGGCCCAACTGAGCTGGACTCACAATGTGAGCTGGTGAGCTGGGCAAGCACCCGTGAACAAGTGCAATGCTCGGGTTAGACATGAAAGAACAGAGTGCGAGTAAAACCCAAGTCTCTTCAAGTACATGATCGGCTCATGTGGTATAGCCGGTGGGAAATTTTCCTAATCAAATCTTGAATTTATTATACATATGTCAATTGAATACTAAATTTTTCAATTTTATCAGTTTAATCACAAATTCAAAAATTGTTGATGTAACGATTCCATTGTTACCAATCTTCATACGTGTCATATCATCGTATCATCAATTTCCAACAAAAATTGGCCGGGAGACTATATTGATAAAATTGAAAATTTTAAAATCGAACTAGTATTTGTATAATAGATTTATGACTTACGGCATAATTTATAATAATCCAATATGTATTCAAGGGAGGGGATGGACCTTGATGAAGGTAAGACTTTCGTGTTAGGAAGCATCCAGTGGGGCGAGTACCTAGTTCTGACATTGGTTTATTTATTAGACATTATATAAATAGGTGTAGTAGTGGAGTCAATTGGAATCATCCTTTGAATTCTTTTTATTATTGGCGTTGGTATTCCTCTGAAACGCGAGCGAGAGGGTGCGCAACATGACAAGAAAGCATAAACACGCCAAAGATCTCGTTGTCGTGCAAATCCGAGCGTTGCGTTCGTAACAAGTGATGTCAAAATGTGTTTTTTTACCCAAAAAAAGATACTTGTATGTCAAGGGAGGATGTTGATACGAGAAACGTGGCCGCGCAATCGGTGCCAATGGATTGGCTCTTCCTTTTTCTTACGATGCACGTTGTAAACTTTGGGTTAAAATTAGCATATCTCGGAAGGTCAAATGTGGGGTTGATCAGTTGCGGCACACGGGAGGTGATCGGGGGGCCAAGCTCCGGGCTGAATCGGCTCGATCGACGCGGATGACCTCACGAATTCCGATTGATTAAGGGATCTCGTTAGCAACGGAGGAGTGGCGGGGCTAGGAGTTCGTGCCGCGGCAAATGACGGTGTCGCAGCCAGTGTCGGACGAGATCCCTGACGACATTAGGCATGTGAACCTGCACCAGAGGGTGCTCGCCCCCGACCAAAGAGGCGGATCCTTTTCATTTGGCCCATGGAGGAGTATTTTTCGAGCAATTCGTGTCACGGAGGAGATGCTCAAAGTTGATTAAATAAACTACTTTTCATAATAAGGGATATTCGAACCATGCAGCCAAATTAATCTATATAAATACACACAAACCGCTCGTCCACGTGTACCGAATAAGACTTTAAATGTGGCCTCAAAAATTAATATGACCGAGTGACCTGTGATTTGAATACGAATTCAAGCTTTCATAATAAGATTGACTCATTGAATGAACTACTCATTCATTTTCAATAAAGCCAATATATATAACATCAAATACATGAATTAATTGTGATAAAATCTTGTTACGCGACAAAATTTATTTCCCTTTTGTGGAAGAATATACATTGACTAAATGAGTCTACTTTTTCTTGTTATTATGATCTACATCAGATAAGCTTTTGAACTCCCACTTGAAGTATTGCTTGCCTCCTGTATCAAATCAAATGCCAAGGATGGTAAGTCCCATATGAGATAGGGTTTTCTTGGTGCATGAAAATTGTTAATTTAATTTTTAAAATTTTATATCCAATCCAACTTTATTCCATCCTTGGGTTTATCTGGTGCGGAGAACGTCATCAAGCACTTGAGAGGAGATATTTGAAGCCAATCCAGACCATTTTAGGCTTGAGCTTCTCGAGCCAAGGCCGCAGGCCTCGGACCGGCCCAACCATAAGTTAAAAAAAAAAAAGGGGATTGAGAGCCCTGTCCGGATTTATCCATGCCCAAAACAGCATATCCAAACTGGACGGGCGGAATTGGGCCCTTGAGCTAGCTGGTCCACATGTCTAAACCCTAATTTCTAATCCATTATGCTGTAAGTGACTTTTGTCCTTTGGATGCATTATATTTTAGGGGTAAATGACCTAGGAGATTGCTTAACCTTTTTCAATTCTTACGATGTCGTCTGCAAACCTTTTTTTTTTAGTCCTTTTGTTAGATGCTTGGATAGATATTGTTGACGTGACATCTATATTGATGTCACGTTGATGTATCACTTATATAATTGTCATTATAAACAAAAAGAACATGAAGGAAATACCACAAAAAAAAATTATAAGACAATTAGAGCGCATCGCCATGGTCTTTCTATTACGTGGAATTATAGTTATAACTATATTTAGATGAGTACCTAGGTAACACGTTCATAGAAAAGATCTACTTTTGTAACTGTGTTTAGATTACGCGGAGGGCAAATTTGATATTGTCACTTACAGTAGAATGCAAGATAGAGAGTGGAATTACTATGATTCCGTCCAATACAACACAAAGTAAAACACCATGATAGAGTAAATGTTACTTGAAAAAGAGAACAATTACTCAAAAAGAAATGATCAAAGATTGAGTGGGTCAATTCATATTTTGCAAAATATGACTTTATGATGTTTTGTAAGTGTCAAGAGATTTTATAAATAAGATAAATGAATGTATCATATTGTAACCATAATATTTATGAAAATTATTATTTTCATACATGCACACGCAAGTTTAATAAGCACGATTTTTTTCAAAAATAATTATGTATAAATATAAATATATTAGTCAAGAAGCTAAGAGTACATGATCAAATTTGTAAAAATAAAAAAAATACAACATAAAAAATAAAATTAAAAAATTAAAGAAGGAAAAAAAAAAAAAATAAAAAAAGGAATTCCTAATAAGTCCGTGGTTGGGCAAGCCCGGCCCATTTTTACCAAGCCCGGCCCATTTTTACGACGTCAAAACCCTAGTGGGGGTTATATCTATATTCCTACTTTCTTTGATTTTTTTCATCTTCTTCATTTATCTCATTTAGCTCTTGAACTTTGGGGTAGAATTCCTCGTCGGAATCGAAACATCATCGGACCGATCAAGCTTCAAACGCGATCGATCATCCCAACGAAAGAGATGGTGGGGCTGGGTGACTTGCCCCCGGATTGCATCGCCCGCATACTCTCCCAGGTCCTCACCACCCCTGTCGATGCCGGCCGGTGCGCCACCTTCTCCCGCGCCTTCCGCTCCGCCTCCGACTCCGACGACGTCTGGCTCAACTTCCCTCCCCCTGACCTCGACTCCATCGTCTCTAATTTCTTGCCACCGCCTTTTGGGCCCTCGCGGACTAGGAAGAATGTCTTCCTCCGTCTCTGCACTGACCCTATTCTCATCGACCCCGGTCGCAAGGTAAACTTAATTTTTGTCGAACGAAATCTGGGTTTTACGCTGGCCGCGGGATGAAATGATTGCCGGGTTCGTGGGCCTGGAGCTTGATTGAGTTGAATTCTTGGAGTGTAAGGTGAGAGGCTGTGAGATCGGCTTGAGGGTTGAATGGTTTTGAACCTCTGCACAGAAATCCGGTTTTGCGTAATCCGTTTAACGAAGACCATGGCCGATCACCAAAAAAAAAAAAAGAAGATTGAGCCTTTTTCGAATAGTTTCAGGCTCTTAGAATAATTAGCATAGTCAGTTGCAATCTCTCAATTATCTGCTCTTTAGAACTGATGGTTAGAACTGATGGTTTGATCTTAAGTGGCTGACAAAGTTGGTGCTGGTGTTCACTCGTTTAATCTTCCTGCATCTGAAGGGTAGTCTCAAAGGTATCAACTTTAAGCTTTTATAAACTTGGGTTGGCTGGTTGGTTGGTTTTGGCTTCAATGCTTGTGCTGGGCAGTCTGAATAAACTGGCCATATTCACTTGTATGAATTTGAAGTTAAAATAGTCGGTGAGAAAGGCATCATTACTGACAGGCAGTTGTGCTCTTAAGTTGTGCACTGTCTGCAGGAGCTGAATACCAGAGTTAGGGATGGTTTTGAACGCTATGCTTTGAAAAGGCTGTTGTGGTGTAACTGGTTTTAGTTAAAGTTGGGGATGGAATTGGAACATTGTTTGTTCCATAGAAGTCTGCTGTGGATTATCTCGTTGGTGCAGTCTATGCTCACACGTATGTGATGACATAATTATGAATGCAGGCTGAATTGTCTCCATTTGTGCTAAAACATAACTTCATTTTCTAAATTGAGGGAGGATTAGTTGAAAGCAGAGAATGACATTAGAAGGTGTTACTCCTAGAATTGGTTGGGCCGGATATAGAGACGGACGATCTATGCTAACCGTTTGGTTAATGTTGGACTGGTTGACTTATCGAAGAGTCAAGTGCATTCAATTGAAAGGTTCATGGGGTGATGATTCTTTTACATTTTTGGTATTCTATTACTGGGAGAAGTTCATGGAACACAACCTGGTTGCAATGGTCTTTTTGAAACAATGAAGTTACTCTAGCTTGCTTATTCATTTTTATTAAAGTGGAGATCATGAGCATCCTAAATACTTAATTTAAGTACAATCTGTTTTTAATCGTTTTGGAATCATGTCTTGAGGAGTATCATATCTGTTCAGACATTGTTTGTTCAGTATAACAAATGACTGAATGATTTATTTACCTACTTATAGTTCTCTCTGCATAATTATCTATCACTATTGTCATGTTCCTCATGGAGAGACGGCGCCTTCTTAATTTTCCAAATATTTCACATTGAATGATCTCTCTCCATGTCTTGTGCAGAGTTTTGCACTTGAAAAATGGAGTGGGAAGAAGTGTTATATGATTGGCGCCAGAGGTCTGTACATAAAATTGGGTGGCACTACTATCTGCTGGAGACAGAGTTCACTCGGCGTCTCAAGGTCCAGTCAATCTCCAAACTGCGTTACTTTTTCCTCTTTTGCTGTGGATACTGTCTGTCATCTGTCTCCTTATGTTTGGCAACTATCGTGTGGTAACTGTAATATGTTCGTCTATTTGAAAGATTCCCAGAGGTGGCAGCGCTTGCAGGAGTACACTCGCTTGAGGTTCGAGCTAAGATTGAGACGCGATGTCTGTCTGCATACACATATTATTCAGCTTACTTGGTCATCGAGCTTGCGCATGGGATATCTGGCTTTGAGAATCAAGCAATGGGAGTGTCCATCTCTTCTGGTACTGAGGTTAGGCGACGCAGGATATATTTGGATCCTTACAGGAGGCGGAGACAGTCGTCAGGACCGGATACGGACTCAAGTGTTCGGTCAAATGTTCGGTCAACGGAGGAAAGTATTCCTCGGGACCGAGGAGATGGGTGGAAGGAGATCTGTCTGGGTAAGTTTTTCGTGAAAAACCCTCCAACTGGGGAGGTTCAAGTACGTTTGAAGAAGCTGACAAGTGGTCGCTGGAAATCCGGGCTGGTCATCCAGGGGATTGAGTTTCGTCCTACGAGGATCATTTCCCGATAAAGCAGTCGTCTGCGGATAGGTGGACGTCTGCGCAGAGGTCGCCAGAGATGAGGTGAATGGGGATATTGTCAATATTACAGATGATCATACTTCACATAAGATGTTACAGACTATATTTATTTACAAGGGGGTGTTTATAAAAAGGGAGAATTGTTTAGAAATGTTAGCCCTGATCGGTGCGAAAATTCTTTATAACATTTTCTTAACCTATTTTGACTCATTTTGTGATTTATAGCTGGCTCAACATTTGTTAAGCTACTACCATTAGAGAGAGATGGGTTGGGTCTAAATCCATTTAGCATCTATATTATGTAAGTCTCTATCATTTTAAATTCATTTATAACACATTTAACAAATGGAACTAATTCGTTTAACAATTAAGCTCACTAGATATGGATTCTTTTTTTGGTTTATCCTATTATAACTCTCAATTTATTTATTAGACCTTTACCCTACTTTGTAGAGTGTGTGAAATTAAATTTCTCCGACCTCTATCCCTGAGAAGGTGAGGAAGGCTGGTGAGTGGAACAACCCCCAGTGATTCATCATATATGGATTAAGAAGATCCATTTTGACAGGTCTATGATAATCATCGATGATGTGAAACCAACGTGTGAACTGTACGGCATCAATTTAGATTTGATGAACACGAAAACGAGTATTCTATGTCAGTTAGGTTGATGGTTGAAAAGCAACTTTCAAGAGCGGAAATCTGAAAGTGAAAAAAAGGGACCAAGTGTGGGGAGACCATTTCCAACAGCGAGTCAGCGACAGGCGAGAGACTCGGTCTCTAGATCTCTCTCCCCATTTGATTCCCCTTCCGGGGTCCCCTTTCCCACTGCTTTTCTCGCCCATGTATAGCCCTCCTCATCTCGCTGTCCTAAATTTTGTTCTTTTCGAGACCGATGGTCCGTCCCACCTACTCGTGTCCTGATGACTGAGCGATGGAGACGTCACCACGTGGCAATTCTCGAGTTTGGGTCGGCATGAAAATTTTAGTCACACCGTTCGAGTCAGAAATAAATGTGGAGACTACATGTGAAATGGAGGATTTATGTGGTTCGGAAGAGCATGTTGACTACATGAGAAGAAACTGATGAGATGCCCATTGCTGTCAAGGTGAAAGATAATGCGCATTCGCTCAATCGTTTCTCGATCTCAATTACGACTCAATAAGTCCCCACAAGCGACGTTCCAGAAAATGATGTGAAAATGGCAAAGACCCTGAAGTCATAAGAAAAAAGGAACGACACACTGTCGCTTCTCCGTCACATCAGATTTATGGCGGTGGAACTTTGACAAGGTCTTCGGGCTCGATGGTTGTCCATCCTGGACAAATTGGTCACAATTGGAGCTGTAGATTACAATTCTCTTCTGGCTAATACTGTGAACAACTTCAAATGACAATTTTAATTTAAACTAATATTTTGAATCTCAAAAACTTCAAATAAATATATTTATGATAAATTTACTTTCTATTAATTTTTATTAACTATCAAGTTGGATTACATATAATAATCGACAGATGTATCGGCTTGGAGTTTTATCATGTGTTTATCATAGGTGTACCAATTTGTAATTTTTCATAATATTAATCTAGTTTAATGAAAACTAACGGATAGTGAATTTGTTATAGATACACCGATTTATAATTTTTTATGTTAAAAAAATAGTTCGAGATAGATTTGTTATATGTATACCGGTTTAAAATATTTCGTAGTATTAACCCTATTTTTTTCCTTTGCCAAGTTTTCATAAAGATAATGCATTAGACGACTATGCTTATTTCGCGAAAAAATAAATTATTTGAAAAAAAAACTTTTCTAAAAGTGATCTTTTATATCCATTTCAATTTTCATTAATTAATTATTTCAAACGATAGAAACGATCATTTTCAAGAAAGTATTTTTTAAATAATTCATTTACCACGAATCAAATAGGGAGTACGTTCATTCACCGTTTCTCGTCACCTTTTTGACAATATATGATTGATCCAAATGACCATATGATATTCGCCAATCTTTCTTAGCTGTCTTGTTGTCTAGATGAAGCGAACTTGGTGAGTCAACCCGAATGGGTTGGCGGAGATATCGCCCCATTTCCAAGATTGATCGGTCGAGAGAGATCGAGAGAGAGCAGGTAGAAGAAGAAGAAGAAGAAGAAGCTAAGAGAAAATCGGCGAAAGGCTTTTTCTTCACTTGCTTGGATTAGTCAAAAATCGTCTCTTTATTTTTATTTTTTTCCAATTAATATAAAAAAAATCAGGCTTAATTAAATGGAAGCAAGTGCTGCCTTAAAAATTAGGGTTAATACCCGAAAAAATCCAAAACATGTACACTTGTGATAAATTTATCCTAAACTATTTTTTTTTACCATGAAAAATCTCAAATTGATATACCCGTGACAAATTTACCCCAACCGACTTAATAATTTGAGAATAAAATTTAACTTAAAACTAACAGAGGGTAAATTTATCACAAGTGTATTTTAGTTTGGGGTAAATTTGTCAAAGGTATACCAGGTTTGGGGTTTTTGGTGGTCAAAAAAATAGTTTTGAGTAAATTTGCCACAAACAAGTGTTTGGGTTTGAGATTTTTCGGATATTAATCCTAAAAATTAGTGGGGAGCAGTTCGAGAAGGCGGAATGACAAATATGGCCTCGGGATGGCGATGGTATAGCAGATCCCGCGACGACTTGATGATAAAATCAAAGCTGGACGCGTCGAACCACATTTTCGCGTCCTCGTTGGGCTGGCAATACACGCTAACATACAAACGGCGGATTTCTAATTGTCGTTTTCGTGCCGATGGCAAGCTGGTGCCGCGCTGCTCATCACGAGCTGTCACCGACTCCCGCTCCTTCCTTCCTCTTTTCTTTAAATTCCCTGCCAACTTCCTCAAAATGTTGTGTCCAGTTCGCAAAGCATTTGATTGATTGATTGATGCGGTTTGATGGGGCTTTCTGGGGTAATGTCGAGTGCGGAAACAATGATTTTCATATGTCGAATTGGCATGGGGGCCTACGTGGGTGTCGTCGCGACCGGAGCCGACTATGTGCCGTGAGCTTGGCACAAGTTGATCGAGAACCGCCCATGTGTGGCCTAGTCTAGCTGGACTCACAATGTGAGCTGGGCAAGCACCTGTGATCAAGTGCAATGCCCAAGCTAGACGTGGAAGAACATAGTGCGAGTAAAACCCAAGTGCATTTATCTTGAAGGATGTGATCAGCTCATATGGTGCAGCCGGTAGGAAATTTTCCCAATCAAGTCTTGAATTTATCATACATATGTCAATTGAATATAAAAATTTTCAATTTTATTGGGTTAATCATAAACTCAAAAATTGCTGATGTTGCGATTTCATTATCGTCAATCTTCATACATGACATATCATCAATTTCTAGCAAAAATTGGTGGGGGCTATATTGATAAAATTGAAAATTTTAAAATCGAACTAATATTTGTATAATAGATTTATGACTTACGGGATAATTTCTCTGAAAATAATCCAATATGTATTCAAGGGAGGGGATGCGCCTTGATGAATGTAAGACTTTTGTGTTAAGAAGCATCTAGAGGGGTGAGTATCTAAGTTCAGACATTGGTGTATATATTAGGAATAGCATTGACATTTTAAATAGGTGCAGTAGTGGAGTCATTTGTCATCATCCTTTGAATTCTTTTTATTATTGGTGTTGGTACCCCGTTGAAACGCGAGCGAGAGGGTGCGCAACATGACGAGAAGCATAAACACGCCAAGGATCTCGTTGACATGCAAATCCGAGCGTTGTGTTCGGAATAAGTGATATCAAAATGTGTTTTTTTTTTTTTTTTTTTAATACCAAAAAATGAAACTTGTATGTCAAGAGAGGATGTTGATACGAGAAAGCAGGCCGAGCAATCGGTGCCGATGGATCGGCTCTTCCTTTTTCTTACGATGCACGTTGTAAACCTTGGGTTAGAATTAGCGGATGTCGAAACGTTGGAATGTGAAGTTGGTCGGCCTCAGCACATGCGTTGAGGAACGCCTAGAACCGGGCATGCGGGAAGCAATTTGGGTGATCGAAGCGCTCTAATGTCAATTCTCGAGCTCGTTACAGCAACCTCGCCAAGATGCGATTGATCAAATGACATGTTTTATGGATGGACAACAACGTATTGAGAGGAGGCTAAGCTCCGGGCCGAATTGGCTCAATTGTGGATGACCCCACGAATAATGATTGATCGATGGGGAGATCTTGTTAGCAACCAAGGAGCGGTTGGACTAGAACCCGGTTCGTGCTGCAGCAAATGAAGGTATTGCAGCTGGCCGGAGTCAAACGAGATCCCCAATGATGCAAACTTGCGCCATACGAGGGTGCTTGCCCCCAACCAAAGGGATATTCGAAACCGTGCAATTAGATTAATCCCTATGATACGTACAAACCGCTCCCTCCACATATATCGGATAAGATTCCACCTATAAGGGTAGGAGGTGTGGCCTCATAGATTAATGTGACTGAGTGATAGTTATGAATTCAAGCTCTATGAATGAACTACTCATTTTTTCACAACAACCAAAAAAAACCTACTCATTTATTCCTGATGAAAGCAATAATTAAAGATATATGTGCATGTGTGTCATAAAATAGATGAAGTTATCGTGGTAAAATCTTGCTACAAGGGAGATTTTATTTATCCTTTTTTGGAAAAATTCACATTTACCAAATGAGTTCACTTTTTCTTGTTAATGTGATCTAAAAAAAAAACAGATAATCTTCTGACCACCTACTACCTGAAGTAATGCATGCATACCTCCTACATCAAATCAGAAGATGAAAAGAAATTCCCTTGTAGATATTCGAAGCCGGTCCAGACCATTTTGGGCTTGAGCTTTCAATCCGGAAGGATTCGGGCCGGCCCAAATAAATTAAAAAAAAAAGAAACAGGCTCGGGAGCCCCAGCCCGGATCTACCCATGCCCGGAAAAAAAGCAGATCCAAACTGGACGGGCCGGATGGGTCTTTTGAGCTAGTTGGGTCCACGTGTCTAGACTCTAATTTCTTACACATTATGCTGGGCTTGGAGTGACTTCTGCACATTGGATGCATTATATTTTAGGGTTAAATGACCTAGGAGATTTTCTTCATAATAAAGAAAAGACTCACTATTTTTGGAATCTAATAACCTAGGAGATTTTCACAAAGCGTTTGATTGATTGATTGATGCGGTTTGATGGGTTTCCTGAGGTAATGTCATGTGCGGAAACAACAGTTTCCACACGTCAAATTGGTGTGGGGGCCTGTGTAGGTGTCGTCGTGACCGGAGCCGACTAGGTGTCGTGAGCTTGGCCTGGGTCAATTGAGAGCCACCCATTCGTGGCCCAATCGAGCTGGACTCACAATGTGAGTTGGGCAAGCACCCGTGATCAAGTGCAAGGCCTAGGCTAGACATGGAAGAACAAAGCACAAGTAAAACCCAAGTGCATTTATCTTGAAAGATGTGATCGGCTCATGTGGTGCAACTGGCAGGAAATTTTCCCAATCAAGTCTTGAATTTATCATACATATGTCAATTGAATACTAAAATTTTCAATTTATCAGTTTAATTATAAACTCGAAAATTATTGATGTAGCGATTCCATTGTCGCCAATCTTCATATGTGACATATTACCGCATTATTAATTTCCAGTAAAAATTGGCCGGGGGACTATATTGATTGAAAAAGTTTAAAATCGAACTAGTATTTGTACAAAATTGGCCAGTCCGAACCCTAAAGGCCGCAGGCTTCAGACCGGCCCAACCAAAAAAAAAAGGGGGATTGAGAGCACTGTCCGGATTTATCCATGCCCAAAACAGCATATCCAAACTGGGCGGACGGAATTGGGCTCTTGAGCTAGTTGGTCCACGTATCTAAACCCTAATTTCTAATCCATTATGCTGTAAGTGACTTTTGTCCATTGGATGCATTATATTTTAGGGGTAAATGACATAGGAGACCGCTTAACCTTTTTCAATTCATACGATGTCGTCGCAAATTTTTTATTTTAATGCATAATTTGGGCAATACTAGTCCTTCGTTAGATGCTTGGATAGATATTATTGATGTGATATCTATATCGATGCCACGTCAATGCGTCACCTCATATAATTGTCGTTGTAAACAAAAAAACACGAAGGAAAGACTAAAAATAAAATTAGAAGACAATTAGAGAGCATCACCATGGTCTTTCTATTACGTGGAATTATAGTTATAACTACATTTAGATGAGTACCTAGGTAACATGTTTACGTAAAAGATCTACTTTTGTAACTGCATTTCGATTATGTAGAGGGAAAATTTGATCTTGTCACTTACATTAGAATGCATGATAGAGTGGAATTACTATGATTCCATCCAATACAACACCAAGTAAAACACCATGATAGAGTCAATGTTACTGGAAAAGGACAACAATTACTCAAAAAGAAATGATCGAAAGATTGAGCGGGTAAATTCAGATTTTGCAAAATATGACTTAGTAACATTTCTTCTTGTTTTTAGGCTAAAGCAGTTTCTACAGCATGTTATATTATTAATAGAGTTTTCTTAAGGCCTATTCTGGAGAAAACTCCCTATAAGTTATTCAAAGGAAATAAACCAATTGTTTCTTATTTTTATGTGTTTGGTTGTAAATGTTTTATCTTGAAAAATGCAAATAATCGAATTGGTAAGTTTGAAGAAAAATCAGATGAAAGAATTTTCCTTGGATATTCAACCTCCAACAAAGCCTACAGAGTATTCAACAAGAAGACTCAGTCTGTAGAAGAGTCGATAAATGTCAAATTTCAAGACTCTTTGCAAAATCAATTGATTCAGACTCAACCTGAAGAATCTGAATCTGCTCCAGACCCTACAAAGTCTACTTCCCTGAAGCGGCTCAGACTCTAGAAGAACAACAACGAACGAATGTTGAAGAATCAACTGAAGAAAAAGATCAACAATCTGTCAAACTGACCAGCAACTGGAAGCACAAGTCTAGTCATCCCAAAGAACTCATCATTGGTGATATTGATGAAAGGATTTGCACCAAATCCAAAAAGCAAGAAGAGTTTAGTGCTATGGCACTTATCTCTAAAATCAAACCCAAAAGCATTGAAGAAGCTTTGACTAATAAAAGCTGGATTAAAGCAATGCAAGAAGAGCTCAGGCAGTTCAGTGCTAATGATGTTTGGGAATTAACTCATAAACCAAAAGGTAAATCCATTATTGGAGCTAAATGGGTTTTCAAGAATAAGATGGACAAAAAAGGAAAAGTGATAAGGAACAAAATAAGACTCATGGCCAAATGATATACACAAGAAGAAGGGATAGACTATGATGAGACCTACGCTCCTGTAGCAAGGTTAGAAGCAATTAGATTATTACTTGTTTTTGCCTATTATAAAAATTTCAGGTTATTCTAAATGGACGTCAAAAGTGCATTCCTAAATGGATTTTTTGAAGAAGAAGTTTATGTGGAACAACCTCTCGAATTTGAAGACCCAAGGAAACTAGATTCAGTATTAATACTGAAAAAGGCTCTATACGAATTAAAGCAAGCACCTCGAGTTTGGTACGACATGCTAAGTAAGTTTTTAGTTCAAAACGGTTTTGTCAAAGGAAAAATGGACACTACCTTATTCTTAAAAGAGAAGGTAAAAATTTCCTACTTGTTCAAATTTATGTTGATGATATTATATTTGGATCACCTAACGAAAACCTGTGCAAGAAGTTTTGTAAGTCTATGTAGAATGAATTCGAGATGAGCATGATGGGTGAACTATCATTCTTTCTCGGACTACAAGTGAAACAATTGAAAGAAAGAATTTTCATTCACCAAGAAAAATATGCTAAAGAACTTGTTAAAAAGTTCAGATTGGAGAATTGCAAAAATACTAATATACCAATGTCAAGTTCTTCGAAATTGGACGAAGATGAAGAAGGAAAGAAAGTTGACCAAAAGCAGGAGTATCATTAGTTCACTTTTTTATCTAACTGTTTCTAGACCTGACATTTTGTTATAATTTGTATTTGTGCTAGATTTCAATTAGATCCCAAAGAATCTCATCTAAGTGCTGCGAAACGTATAATCAAATACGTTGCAACAATCTCTAAGTTAGGTCTGTGGTATCCCCAAGAATGAGACTTTACTCTCATTGGATATTCAGATACAGATCTAGCAGGATGCAGAGTTGATAGAAAGAGCACATCCGACACTTGTCAATTGCTTGGTAGCAGGACAGTATCCTGGTTTTCAAGGAAACAAAGTTTTTTATTTTTATGCATAATTTGGGGAATATTAGTCCTTTCGTTAGATGCTTGGATAGATATTGTTGTACCTGCCCAAGCCATTGCATTCAGCAGAACTGCCAATCAACCACAAGCCTGGACCACCGGACACGAGTATGCCTAGCCATGCCTTTGCCTCCCTATCAACTCCGCTAGCCTTTAGCAAGGCTAGGTCTGGTGTCGCCTGAACTTGGAGGGCAACATCAAGCCCCTTGTTGGCCTCTAGCGTTGTCGACGACTATATGAGGACATGAGGGTGATTGTAACCTTGATTGTAATAAGGTTTCTCAAGGTGATTGCCATTGAGCCCATAAAGATAAGAAGAGAGAGAGCACGTGGGCAATCGGATTGGCAAGTTAAGCGTGGCAATAGGATCGAGGGTAGGTTTGGTTCGACTTTAAAAAATAGGATTTGGGTATAATACAAATGCTGAAAACCAAAACTCTTTAAGGAAATGCAAATTACCTATTAAAAAAACTCTTTACAAAGTGACTCTAGGTTCATGTAGTATTAGGCCAAAAAAATAAAATTGCAATGGATTTTGGCTATATTTTTATATTTTTTATTAGAAAAAAATTCAAACTCTTCGTAAAGTTGACAAAGGGCTTAGGCTGTTGGCGAGTTAGATCTAGCATCGATCACTTGGGTCGCGCAACACCCTTATGTGCAAATTAGAATTCAATTGGTAGAGTGGACGTACATGCGAGAAAGGATGGAAATTGACCCCCTCCGATAGAAAAATCCAACGCAAAAAAAAGTCAAATTCATAGAGAAGGAGGCCATATAAAAAAAAGCATATGAATACTAATATCATCGTGAGGTGATGCAAGATATTTCAATCGGGATGGACAGACATGAAGCACGAGGGTATTTTGGTCCAAGTGATAATTTCATCAAGCGAAGTTTTAAACACCCGATATTTTATTCGAGAAGTGAAATGAAGAGATGGGGCTGGTCATCCTTTTTCTTTTTTCATTTCACTATGTTCGTTTTCCTTAAAAAAAATACAAAAGGAAAAAGAAAAGAGAAAAGGACAAGGGGGAGGATTTGAAGTGGATTTTATTCCAAGAAAAGTGGGGTGGGGGGAGGAGGAGTCCAAGGGACGAGTCCAACTTTCGAATTAAACAAAAGAAAAAAAAAAGGAGAAGAAGGAGAAGGAGAAGAGACTCATCTGTCCATAGCAGTGACGGGAGTGGTTTCGATATTTCAAACTACCTCTGCAAATCTACTCTGAGAGAGACTTTGGGCCCATTTGGTTCGGCTTTTGGGAATGGATTTGCAGAAATGCAAATACCTTTGGATGAAGGGGGTTTTTCGAAATGCAAATATCGTTTGGTAAAATTTGCATTGAGAAACAATTTTGGTCAAAATACTGTTTAGTAAAATTTGCATTTGTAATTGACTTTTATTAAATTAAAAAAGCAAAAATATGTTTATATATATTTTTTGAAGTTCGGCCATCGGACCGCCCAATTCGACGGCCGGATGGCCGAATCTGGCCCCCAAATGGTCGTCGGGATTAGGAGACCCTCAAGCGGTGATCGCTGGCGTGTTGCTAGCGGGCGCGACCCTTTGGCTGATGGTCATCGGCCTCCTATCAGCTTCTCCACGAGAGAGATGAATAATACTGGAAGTTGCAATCTAAAAGTTCAACTTCCCAATGGACCTCTATCTCTTCATTTCCCTAAATCCCTTTGAAGCCATACAATTGCATCTCCCCAAAGTCCTCAAAAAATTGAACCAAACACCACATTATTTGACCAAACCCCTTTAGAGCTCTAAAAAGAGCATTCCAAATACTGAACCAAACAGGACCTCTCTTTTTCCTCTCCTTCCTCCAACGTGGACCCGAATTGCTGAACATGGACCCGAATTTAAAAAAAAAAAAAAACATGGACCCGAATTACACATGGAAAGGAGGCGTCGATTTTATATAATTTTCTATTTCGCCTATGTGGAGTGTGTTACTCTTACCTATCGTTTTCACCCGGAGGGCCTCCTAGATACACAAGAGGTGTCGATTTTATATAATTTTCTATTTCGCCTACGTGGAGTGTGTTTTTCTTATCTATCGTTTCCCCTAGATACGTGAGAGGCGTCGATTTTATATAATTTTCTATTTTTCGCCTACGTGGAGTGTGTGTTTCTCTTACCTTAACGTTTTCACCCGGAGGGCCCACCGGATACGCGAGCTTCTTCGCAACTTCGTTTTTTTTTTATATCGAAAACTTCGCAACTTCGCTCGCGAGCACCAAAAGTGTCCCGAAAAGCTTCAATTATAAAAACCAATTTAGACCCCCAAAACAATTAGAAAAACCAAGATTCTTTATTTCTCCTGTCTATCTCACTCACCCCGCAAGTCCACTACAAATACCAAGATCCGCTTCCCCCCCTAGCGATCTCTCGCCGATCATTTCGTTCATCATCCTATATACACAGGACTACGGATCCCCTACAAGCCCTACCCCAATGCCGACCGGCCGTCCTTCCCACGCCAACATCCGAGGCTCCCCTGCCTTCACTCCCCTCCACGCCATTCTCGCCTTCATTGTTTCCGTGCTGCTCAACTTCGTCGAGGTGAAATACTAAGGGAAACCCGAGTCCCCATTCGAGACCCACCCTTTTGCCACCTCCCTTTGCTGTCTTCTGCCTTCTGTTCTACTGCACACTGACGCTCGCCGCTCATCTGTCGTTGGCTCCCGCTCGCTGTGCCCAAGCATTGCACGTCCTCACGATGCTCGCTGCCACGCTCTCGGTGGCCTCCCTCGCATCGCTGTTGGTCCCTGATGGTTTTATTAATATTG